>JAWNOM010000454.1:1525000-2725000 GCA_035045965.1 Drosophila aldrichi
TATCTTTATTAGATATTCATATAGTCTATAGAGTATAAATTAGATTAGTTGAGTTGAATCTTACAATCTTTCTATTGTTGACTCTCTCGATTGAGCTGAACTTATCTAATATAGACTCTATATAGTATAGAGCTACATATATAATCTAGTTTTTAAGCCATCTCTTTCATTGTTAGAGTATTACATTCCAAGAAGTGTTCAGCGAGCAAGACCGATTGGTTGGCTAGCCCTTGGAGCATGCCCATATCATCATTATCGCTATTATCAAGATCATCAAGTTGTTTTTGTTTTTAAATTTCGTGGTGTTTATACCATCAAATGGGGCTCCGATAAGCGAAAACTGCTGTCAATGTATGTTACTTCTTTAGTTCGTTTCATTTAAAAAGCTTTTGAGCCCTGAGAACACGTTTAATATGTGGGCTAAACAAGCATTAAGTGATTAAGATAAGAATCATGATTGGATACTAGAGCAGCAGACAGTCGATCAGTTATCGATTTACTCGACCAGTCATCGATTCTCTGACTAAGCTGCCAGAAATTCCCATTCCCCAGCTGAGAGCCTCTCGCTCCAATGGGGAATTTTGATTTCAAGTGCTTATTAGTTTATAATGGACGGCCTAAATCTTTATCTGGCTTGTAAAACACTTAATTATAAAGTGTCAAATTTTCACTATTATTTTCTGACGGTATGTGTATAACTCTAATATAGTTAGTAATTGATAGCAAAGCCTATGTCTTGAGTAAAAAATAGCATACAAACGATATCAGATTTCCTTAAAACTACTATCTATATCTATATCTATATCTATATCTATATCTATATCTATATCTATATCTATATCTATATCTATATCTATATCTATATCTATATCTATATCTATATCTATATCTATATCTATATCTATATCTATATCTATATCTATATCTATATCTATATCTATATCTATATCTATATCTATATCTATATCTATATCTATATCTATATCTATATCTATATCTATATCTATATCTATATCTATATCTATATCTATATCTATATCTATATCTATATCTATATCTATATCTATATCTATATCTATATCTATATCTATATCTATATCTATATCTATATCTATATCTATATCTATATCTATATCTATATCTATATCTATATCTATATCTATATCTATATCTATATCTATATCTATATCTATATCTATATCTATATCTATATCTATATCTATATCTATATCTATATCTATATCTATATCTATATCTATATCTATATCTATATCTATGTCTATATCTATATCTATATCTATATCTATATCTATATCTATATCTATATCTATATCTATATCTATATCTATATCTATATCTATATCTATATCTATATCTGATATGCATTGTCTGCTTTATTTGATGCCCATTAACACTCGATAGATATATCAGATTTCATTTTAGGCTCTTTAAGTAATTTGCCCACCCACACTTTGCTTTCAGAGCTATTAGACTTTGAATTAAAATGTAGGCAACGCCGTAATTAAATAATCGGAAATCCAAGCCCATTTAGCTGTTAACTTGACTGACAGTCAAACATCGAGCATAACATACATAGAACATGGAACATCCAACATCTATTGTCTTTAGGCGCGCCCCTTTTGCCAATGCCCATCTTTGGGACAGCAACTCGAAAATTGGTGCGTGGCGGCAATTAATGAAGATGGCTGAAACAAAAGATGATGTCATGTATACATGTATTTGTATATATGTATGTGTGCGTGTGTGTGATAGCCTAGGCGAGGCAAAAGGCGGCCTCCTTAGTCAATGCCAATCAATAGATGTCGCGATAAAAATGGTCACGCATGTGCCAAGACACTCCTGAGACTTTCAACCCCCATGCATGAGATTTCTTTCTGCACGGGCAGCAGCAGAAGTTAGCGGGAGCGCACCTAGAGCGGAACCCACGCTGACTGCAACGCTGAAGGTCGTTAGCGTCGCAGTCAGAAAGAGAAGCTTGCGCAAGCATCAGCAGTGGTAGCAGCGGCAGCAGCGTCACCAGTAGCAGCGACAGCGCAGCCGTCAGGTGTATTCTTATGCAACGCACACGGCTTTAACGCTCAGCTACTCGATTCAGTTTGCTCAGCTAGCGCGACAAGTGAAGATAGCACGCGGCATAAACGGTAAACCATTCAAAGCTACATCTTCGCCGGCGGCAGCGACAACAACAAACTGTCACTTGTGAGCTGCAGTTCTTCCTTTTACCGCGCCGGCGCCAATTGCTCTTATTGCTGATAAGATAAAACAGCAGCAGAAGCAGCAGCACAAAGAGCAACAGCACCACCAACAACAATAATATTAATAATTACAATAACAATAGCCATAGCAATAATAAGTGCAGAGCGCAAGTGCGAGAGCTTTAAAGAGCGAAGAGAGAAAGAGAGGAGAGCGCGCAATTTGCCTGGATTGCTGCGTGCCTAGTTGTTGTTGCCGTTGTGGAGTGCGGCCGTCTGGCGCTATTATTAGAGAGTTACCGTTGCTTTATTATTGCCTGCCTGCTACTATTATTGCCTGCCTGTATGTGTGTATGCCTGTGTATGCATGTGTGTGTATGTATATGCTTTGCTATCGTATTGGTGTTGTATTCGTGTTCTGTGCATATTTTGCGCGTTTTTTGTTTTCAGTTTTGTTAACGTCGTCGTCGTCGCCGCCTCGCAACGCTGCTGCCAAAGCAGAGAGTCCGCAGCAGAAAACAAAGCAAAGGCAAGAGCGCAAAAAGAAGAGTAAAGAAAAGACCAAAGCAAATACGCCGCTAGCCGCAGTTAGTACGCAGTTCTAAGCACTTTTTTTTTGTTTTTTGTTTAAAATTTACTTTAATGCGGGCTCTATTTGTTTGTGTTTGTGTTTGTAAGTGTGTGTGTGTGTGTGTGCGTTGTGTGATATCTGTGGGTGCCTATATTTGTTTTTACGGCAACGTGCAAATTGTTCAACGATAACGGCACATGAAAATAAAATATAATAAAAAACTGCAGTGCACAAAAATGCTGAAAAAGAAAGAAACATTCATTATAACACAACAAAAACAAAAGCTACAGAAAACAGAAGTGGCACGTGAAGTTCTAGCAACACAACACACAAAAACAACAACAAAATGCCAATAAGTAAACTGACCCTCAAGAGGGCCGCCACATAGAGACTGCCGCGTGTGAGTGAGAGAGTGAGCGAACTATTGTTGTTGCTGTTGTTAACACTGCGGCAGGCAATTGTCATTCTGACAGCTTCCACAATTCCAATCGGCAAATGATGAATGACTCTAATAAGAATTAAGTGGAACAAATTTGCTGCCAATCAGTGAGAGTTTTAAAGCTTCTTTTTTTTTTTTAATGTTTTATGAGAAGTTCGCACTAGATGCGACACTATTACACATTTTATAATTCTTAGTGCTCTTTTGTTAGCTTGCAAACGATTTGAGTGTTTTGTTTTTGTTTGTTATTAGCTGAAAAGTGCACAAGTGGAATTTAAGGCTTACAAACTTATCACGCACAGTGATCACTCACTAATTGAATCGTTTTGGCATTGTGTACGAATGATCGTCAAATGTGACACACAGCTCTCAATAGAATGAATAATACAATTGCTCGAAATGTGAGATGAGTGAGTGAGAATTTAGTAATTAAACTTTTTTCTTATGTAGCACATCCAATTAAAGACAAGAATTAAGCTAAAGAGCTCTCTGAATCGATTTCCCTAATGCAATGGTCATCAAATGGAATTTAATGAGCTTTTCAATAGTCCCGTGCTTTGGTCTACTTATTATAGTCTGGTCTCAAACGGCTCTCTACGCAATCGCCCTGAAAGGGCTAAAAATGTTTGTCAACGCCAAATACTATTAACAATTCTTCCATATTTACTCATCCATTTTTCTAGCCCAGCCATGAGCCAGAAGCGTTGCTTATGTAACTTGATTATCTATTCAATGTTTACCTAGCCACATATACCTGGCTACGTATAGAATACGATAACTGAAGTGGCGGATCCAAACAATTAACTGCAGCCGAATACCCAGCCTCGAACACCTCTCGTGACCCACTCCGAAGTTCTCTTGGCTGCTGGCCAATTCGTATTCAAGTGCCTCGAATGGCAAATACGGCGATAAAGACACCCGCTGTACGTTATTTAGCATAAGTTCTTCTATTAGTCACACGACTCCGGCTGATAACTCGCCCCGAGTTTCTATTTCTTTTTCAATTTGTATCTGTTGCTGTCTGTTTCGGGTCTCTGTTTAGATAAAGGCGCTGTGCTCACTTTTCTACAGGTGACTTTATCATGTATACGTATAGTATATATGGGCACAATTTGCATAGTTGTTGTGGCTTTACTGACTAGTTTGCCTCTGAGGCGACGAGACTGAACAATAATAGTAATGAAACATCGAAACAATAGAAGAAATTAAATTAGAGAACAACGAATATATAATACTCTAATATATGAGATTAACTTATAAATATATGTATATACATAATTCGTTTTATTCTTTCATATTTCGAAAGTTACATCAAGTTGGAATTTACTTGCAGCTAGAAATACTTACACAAATTTGGTCTAGTAGTTGAATAGTTATATAAGGAGTGACTAGGATTTATCTATGAGCTTATGCTGCCTAACCGACATTAACTTTAGACCTTGCAGCCCATCTATAACCTAACCTACCGCCTGCGAAGATAGTTAATAACAGAGAACTGAAGATCTAAACGTATCTTTCTATTTATAGATAAATATATGAAGATCATCACATAACTCTTATATACATACATACATATAACTTCGAATATATATTTATGTATTGATGAAATATTCGGTCATAAACACATTCAAAAACCGTTAACCTTGAATCGGTTTCAACATATGAATATACAAAATGTATATGCTATTGTTATCAATTATTGATATGAATCGCTATATGCATTTAAATCTTATAGTATCTTTTGCATGCAGTAAAAGTTGTTGGCTTCGTGTTAAAATGCAAATACCCTCGGCTAGGGTAATACACAATGATGAGCATCCAATAAAAATTGCCGCACGTCGTCGCATGTGATATCATCGCCTAACTTTGGATTTGTCTCCGCTTTATCTCTGCACTGCCCCCCCCCCTCTCCAACTCCCTGTTCCCCCTTCCCTTCTCAATTGCAATGCCAATGCCAATGTCGCATGCATTGCACAATGTATCTGAAAACAATAAAATCACAAAAAAAAAATAACAGAAACTCGCATGAAATTCCCAATATCCATAAATGATATAATACACCATATACGTGTTCATATATGTATGTATGTATGTGTGTGTGTGTGTGTAAGTGTGAGTTATGTACAGGTGTATGCAGATGCAATCAGTTATTCCTAAGCCCCGATTAATCATCAATCACATACCCGTTATTGTTGTTGTTGTTGTTGTTTTGGGATATTTCATTGTGGTTTACCTTGTTTTTTTATTTTTATTTTATTATTTTATGTTTGTACTTCTGATTCGGCTTATTAGCGATTGGGGAAATGGAACGTCGCTTACTATATATACATACATACATATATGCTATAATTTTTAAGGCACACAATTATAATGGTCAATGCATAACGGTAGAAAGTTGCCAATTTGATTGCCAGCTATAACGGTAATTCATGGCAATACCTATAAATATTCATAATCTGAACAGATGTACATATATCAATAAAAAATATATATAAAGGGCCAACAACTAGAACAACCCTAACGTCGTTAGTATCATTAATCGATTGAAAGGTCATCCTCATTATATAGTTAGAAACGGGCATATTACGCAAATTCCAATCGCTCTTATACTATATACATATATTCTATATATTATAGCAATGGCTGTGCACTTATAAATAGAAATAGAATTTTTAATAGGCTACGTGACTTGGCTTTTAACTTGGCGCTTAGCCACTCACAGCTGGACTGTGGCTTGGCTTTGATTTGATAATTATGTGACATCAGAGCTCCATCAGGCAGCACATCACATATCTATAGATATTCTGAGCGCATACGATCAGGAAAATAGAAAATGATGTGAACTAAGCTCACAGATATGTTAGGCCTAAGAAATTCCATATAGCTTTTGTAACTCGATTCAAAGACTGACTCTCTGAAAAGCTTTAATTTAACTTTATTCTCTTTCTCTGCCCGTCTAAAGAGTCCAAATTTGTTTGTAATTCCTCTTTGTATAGATATCCCTTAGTGTTTTCTCTCATTGTTTTACCTCTATTACATCTGCTTTAAGGTTAGATGTCAAATCTAGAGATAGCTTGGATAGCTGTACACTTTTTCCCTCTCTGAGGATTCTTTGGCGATTTCTCTTTTTACTTTATTCTTAAATGTTTGCTCTCATTTACTTATCAAGCTGTCAATTTCTTTAATAAATCTAACGAATTCCAATTTGTTTCAAACTTCTCTTCATGTCGATATCCTTGAATGTTTTCTCTAATAGTTCCCAATAGGCAAGACATCCGTAAACTCTTTTGCAAATGCTGATCTTCTATTCTTTCCTTCCTTACTTTGAATTCTTTTAGGATATATGTATATCCTCAGAGCTGTATGCTCCGCTCCGCCCTTCTACTTCTTTGTGCGTCATTCGCAAACGTTTCTCGAGCAACATTACTCGACGCTTTTTCTTATTCTTAGTTTATCAACTATTGAGATAAGCTGTATTGCACATTGCCTTAAAGTCGTTTCAATAAAGATAAACACATACCAATATATGTATATAGACGAGTAAACATCTAAGCTGCAATATACAATATCTGAATTAGCATACGAAGCTAAAGTTGTTTTCACTTAATGATGGGACAACATTCAAATTGCGTTTACTCTGTCAATATCTAATTTCAAACTGAATACTGCTATATCAACTGATGTCTGTATGCAATATATAAACATATAGATACTTATATATTGTAGTATATGATTGTGTTGTTTATGAATGAGCGACTTTCGACTGCTGATAATTGCGGTTCGAATCAGGCGCTATAAAGATATAGCAGACGTGTGACAGTATATGTCGGTGTATATGATACGATAAGTAGATATTGATAGTTAGTAAATCAACTGGTTGGATAGAGCGTAAATAGTATAATATCCGGTTTCCTCTTAACCAAATTCTATGAGTTCACTAATTGAAGAGCGCTCACTTTTAAATATACATATGTATATAATGTATACATATGTGTATATATAATAATAATGTATATGGAACGTGATGATTTTAAAGAGAAAAAATATTTTTATGCGTCGTCGTTGTCGCCTTTAGTCGCTTTGATAGCCGAGGAATTTTTTCTTACTCATACTTATTTCAAGTTTAACTAACTATAAACTGATTCTCTCTACCCCCTCTCTCTCTCTCACACACACACATAAACACCTGTGTTGCTTTAATAGCCAAAAGAGCTAAAAAAAAAGCAACAACAACAAAATTGATAAAGCAGAAAAAATGTTCTAGGCTATATTTGTTTGGAAAAGGTTTTGCTCGATTCCATTTCTCAAAGCATTGAAAACAACAACTCGAGCAAATAGCTAAACAGTGAGTAAAGCTTAATTAGCCTGGCTAATAGTGGGGCTAATTAGTGGTTCAACTCGTCGCAGTCAAATCGATTTACAGACGCCTCAAGGTACTCAACTCAAGCGAGGTGGGCTCTCGTCGGTGTGTGTGTTTCTGTGAGAGTATGTGTGTCAGTGTGTGTGTATGACAGATTTCAATTGCAAGCCGGGCACGTGTCTCAATTACACACACATGCATACATGCACATATGCATGCACAACTGTGCGGTTAGTAAAACTACCCCACAACAAGTGCATATACATTTAGATCTACAGAGCGCGGGAGGGAGAGGGTATATCACATTTGACGGTCAGTATGTGACAGCGACTCTCCCTAGTTATTGCTTAGGCAGTATTGTTGTTATCTAGATAGGCTTAGCAGGGATTTTTAATGTATCTTCTATGCTGCCCATATGTATATCTGCATTCATCTCTCTCTCTTCCTCTCTGTCTCTCGCTCTCCCTCTCTTTCTTGCTTTCCTTCTCTCTCTCTCTCTCTCTCTCTTTCTTTCTCTCTATCTCTCTCTCACTCCCTCTCAAGATTACAATATATATATTATATTCATATTTATTTTTCTCCCTCTTTATATCTTCATTTTCCTTCTCACTTCCCTCTTTCCTCTCCTCTCTTTCTCTGTCTCTCTCTCTCACTCTTACTCCCTCCCTCTTGGTTCTCGTATACTTTCCTCTCTCTCTCTCTCTTCTTTTCTCTCTCTTAGACTCTTTCCTTTCCTATTTTTCCTTCTTAGATTGCATTTTCTCTTGATTTCCCTCTCTCTGTCTCTCTCTCTCTCTCTGTCGTTTTTAATGTTTCTCATCTCTTTACCTCTACCTCTAACTCTTTTGTCTAATTTCTCTTTTGCTCTGTTAACACCCACTCCATCTTTTTCACACACCATCTCTGTCTCTCTTTATGCCCCTATACTATAGAGTATCATCAAGTCGATCATTGCTATTGCTGCTATTGCATTATAGCTGCAATGGCAAGTAATTTGCATGGCCAATGAATAGACAACAACAACAACATTACGGCAATAATATCGCATGAACATTGTCATTATTCAATCAAACGAGCTCCCATCTCCAACCCCTTGACAGCCCCTTATCTATCAGCCAAAGCAACACCTACCCGCCCTCCGCCCACACTTTTGCCTAAGTACGCGACAAGAAACGCGTGCAAATCGCGCGCGTCTTTTGCCGCCTGCTGCTGGGCAGAGTTTACCAGTGTGTATGTGCGGGTGCGGTTGTGGGCGTGAGCGTGGGCGGGTGCAAGGGCGTCTTATTTGCTATTTTAGAGGACAATTGGCGCTAAGCTAAACGCAAATAGCAGCTAATTTCACAGGTTAATTAATAATAGAGATGGCTGCGTGTGTGCTCGTGACACGAGCAATAGAAGCGAATACTTAGTGAGTCACAACGGAAAATACCTGGAAACCAAAAGAAATACATATACTATCTAATCTATACTACGTAGCATGTACATATGTACTATTCAAGAGAACTAAAATTAAACAAATTAATATACAAATATATATAGATATTCATAGAATGAGTAAGCAGTTGGATAAGTTCTCTGGTTAGATCAGCTTAAAGGCGAACTAACTATCACAAAAATCATAATTAATATGATAATAATGACATTCTAAAAGTTTCAACAATATCTTAACTGATTTCGATTCGTTATCGATTGTCACGCGTCCATCGCTGATTGCCTATCGACGCTTATCGTTTACCAAGCACAAACACTCTTGTACGCTTGCGACTTTAAACACACACACACACACACGTGCATATTTATTTATATATACACACACACACACACACACAGAAACAAATCTTCTTTTGAGAACTTTATGATTATAATAAATTGATTTGTTTATGAATGCATGCAAATTTCTCGGAGGGGCTGTAAATACTTTAACTCGATTGCGCCTGTTCTCTAGAAACAATCATTTTTTACGACTTCGGCAATACGAAACGGTCCATAAATTGGCCAATTCGTCGAGGTTTATCTGAGCATTATTGTATTTACCGCAATTTAAGCCCGTCAAACAGAAACTAATTTTGCCTCAGCTGAGCATATTGATATATTTTTAAATATTTTATATACATATGTATGTGGGGGTATAGGCAGACAAATTTGTATCTCAAGTATACAAATTTATCTCGAATCTGTTTATATCGTTTACACTCTATTAGCAGTTTATTGATTGAGAACTGATATATTAGTTTTATGGCAATCAAATAAACTATGCATAGTTATACTCTGTTCGGAATTCTAGACGGGGTGTATTAGCTTTGCATGATGCTTGAAATTAGAAATGGTATTTAAACTCGCAGTAGATGAAGAATACCCAGTCCACTTCTACTTCTTCTTTTAAGAGCAATGTTGTGGCTTCCGCCTAGTCCCAAGATCTCTAATATCAAGGTATTTAGATGGAGTTCCTATCAAGTTAAACATTCCAAAATGAACATTCGCTTGAGTCAATCCAAAGAATCTGTTGGGAATTTATTTCTTTTCAGCGATTTGTGTTATTCTTCATTTAAGTATAATATTTTAACTTAACATTGACATTGACATTAGCTTTGACTTTAGCTTTGGCTTTTTAAATAAACTTTGACTCTGATCTTAGCATTAACTTTGCGTAGCGTCTGTAGCCTCAGCCCTAATAGTGCGAATGTTGCATTTGACTTTAACTTTAGCACTGACCTTACCATTCGCTCGGAGTTTCAGCTGTTACCTTAAATGCTGACTTGGACGTTGAGCTTCATTATATTTCAGTTACACATTCAAGTTAACTTTACCTTTAATTAATAAGGTATAATCTTTACATTAGCTTCACTTGGGCTTGCAGTTACTTTATTTTGTCTTTAACTTCAGCTTTTACTTTACAAATCTCACTTTTAACATGAGCATTAACATTACATAAAATAATAATATGAAGCGTTATTGATATCGAGATTGAGGATAACTAAATGTTGTTAATTTCTTGAATCTACTGTTATTGACATAAACATCTGACTAAATGCAAATGAGACGATCTTAACTTTCATCGTTTTAACATTGACGCAAACATTTGAGGTTAGTTTTACGCATTCCAGCTGATATGCGTCTTTCGTCGCTTATCTAGCTGACATAAGCACATCCACAGGCTATCAGAACTTACCTAGTATGCGTGAGTGTGTGTGTGTGTGTGTGTGCGTGGGACGATAAGAAAGCCATTCATTACACAAGGAATGCGCGTATGGCGGCTCATGCTCTCTATGGAAACTGCAAGTCGGAGAGGGGAGGAGAGGGCAGAGGAGATACCTGTTATCAGGCCATTGGTGTTTGCTCGCTCTCTCTCTCTCTTTTGCCTCTCTCTCTCTTGATAAGAGCGCTGGCGTCTTGGCATATTTCTATTCAAACTTTTGTATTCGTTTTCTTTTGAACGTAATCGTAATCAGGCATTCGAATGATTTTTTACTTGCAGATTTCGCAGCGCACAAATCGCACGCCATTTTGTATTATGCTTCAGAAATATTACGAAACATTCTAGAGAGGGGCGTATCGGAGCAACAACAAAAGTGATCAAAGCAATAATCGATTAATCGATCGATCAATCAATTATCAGCACCAACAACAAGAAGGAGGAGAAGGAGAAGTAGAAGAGAAGAAATCAACAAACAGTTGTAATATAAACGGAAACGGAAACGAAAACGAAATTCAAGTTTAATCAGAGACCTCAAAGTGAACATAGCCTGAACGAGACAGAGACAGAGAGAGAGGGAGTCAGAGAGTGTGACAGCAAGTCAGCGAGCCACACCCCAACATGAGCAGCATGAAGGGCGGCTTCACAACACTCAATCGCTGGTTCGGCCGCAAAAAGGGTAAGTCTCTCTAGTTAGCTAGCTATCCCAGTAGAACTGATCTTAACTTGCTCTCTCTCTCTCTCTCTCTCTCTCTCTCTCTCTCGCTCTCTCTCTGTCTCCTCTCTCGTTTATCCTTTTTCATTTGCAGACAAATCGGGCGTGGGCAGCGCCAACGGCAAGCTGTCAAAGTCAACCACACAGCTGCACCACATGTCCACAGACCAGGGCATTCACATCAACGAGGCTAGTCAGCTGGATTACAATCGCATCACCCCTCTGCCCGCAGCCACCAGCAATGCACCGTTCGAGCAGACCTTCCGCATCACCGTGCTCCTGCCCAAAGATCAGCTCTATGTGACCCGACTGGGCGCCCGTGTGCCACTCAGCAAGCTGCTCTCCCTGGTCTGCGACAACAAACAGCTGGATCCCGATAAATATGAGTTCCGCAATCCAGGTAAACCTGACAACACATCCACTAGTTCTGCTGCAACTTGCCTTAGGATTGGAGTAGTTTGTAGCATATGGGAGGTCAGGTCTGAGGTCAATAAAGGTCTGAGGAAATGTGTCGAGAGGAAACCCAGCTAGGCTTTGCTTGTGCTTATCGGAATATCAATTTATTACAGATATTCTAGAAGCTAGAATTGAAGGAATGTAAAAAAGTAGAGTGTAAGCAAGTTAGAGCTCAAATCGTGTTAACTATGAACCCTCCTACTCCGAACAATCGATAAATGACGATAATTTCAATAGTCTAATAGAGTAAGAGAGAAACGGTGCAGGAATCTTAACTCAGTGAAGCATAAGAAACGCGCTTTGCGTTGATTTCCGAGCAAATTCTTTATTTCACCTATTCATTAATTCTATTATTCGGTATTTCTTTAATGTAGTATCTAGAGTAACTCTAAAAGCTCAAACCTTTTGTTTACCTCTATTGAAATCGCCTTTAAGAAAAATCTCCTTTAATCAATATAAAATCTTTATGCACGGGTCTAGGATTCTGATAGTCATTTATAGATAGTCTGAGTAACTAAAACCCTAGAAAATTCTACTCAGTAAAGACGAAACCTGTTTTTGAACAACAACTCACAGTTGCAATTCGTAAATGATTTCTGTCAAGCCTTTAAAAATCATATTTAAAGCTAAGCACTACCTCTAGCACTACCAATTTGATTCACAGATGCAAAGCTGAAAATAAATACGAATCGGTTCAAGAACTAATGCTAGATTCACAACCGGACTACAACTAATCAATCTCTCTCTATCTCTGCCCACAGTGGATGCTAGTCAGGTGTACAGCTGCGAGTCAAGCATCGGAGCAGTGGGTCTGTCGGAGATACGTTTGTGCCACAAGTCGGAGTCCTACGACAGCTTCAATGCGGACTCCATGCTCAAGTTTCAGCGGACGGGCGGCACCCGCGACTCGCTGAGCAGCAGCTCCGAGTTCAGCAGCAGCCGGCACTCGCACTCCAAGCTGACGGCGAAGACGCCCAGTCCGTACAGCTCGAGCAACTCGCTCAACTCCATGGACTCCACGGGCATGAACTATACGCGCACGCCCGTGGTGCCGCCCAAGGCGTTATCCGTAGCACCGCCACCGCGCAAGAAGCGTGTGGCGCCACGCCCACCCAGCCAGGTGGCCATTCCGGAGCAGTCTGTAGCGCAGTTTAACGAGACGACCACGAAGACGCCCACGCCGGCACAGGCGCCGCCAACTCCAACGGAGCCCGCCTATGCGGTCATTGTGAAGCGTCCACAGCTGTGCATGTCCACGCCCAACTTGGCTAGCATGCCGGAGGATGTAACGGAAGCGGCGACGGAGCCGTCCTTTGAGGTAGACTGCAATGGCAACAGCGCCAAGACCTTAGATGGCGGCCACTATGCCACACTGGAGCGCCGGCCCTATTCGCAGGCTTTGCCGGAGCCGACGCCACGCAAACGTCTGCTGCAGCTAAAGAAGAAGACGGCACCAGCACCGCCTCCAGAATCGCCCGGACCGGCAGCTGAAGCAACACCAGACACCGTATCACTGGCCTCCTCCACGACGGTGTCCATGACGGAAGTGCTGCCGGCAATACCGCAGCCAGCGCCCAGGATTACTACGCCCGTTCCCGTGGCCACATCGACAGCACCAAGAGTGCAGCAGCAACAGCAGCAGCAGGAGTCGGAGGCAGTGCCTCCAGCACTGCCCGCTACAGCAGCGCCCCAGATGCTGAGCAATGGCAACCAGAATGTGTCCAAGGTGCTGTTGAACCGCACGCCCACGCCGGAGCCCCGTTCGCTGGGCAGCGCCACAGAGGAGGAGGAGGACAACAACGATACGGCCTCCAAGCAGGCGGACTCCGGCATTGGCGAGCCTGTGCCCTCTCCGCTGCCTTCTAGCTCGCCATCGCCCGAACCGGAGCCGGAGATGCAGCCTTTGGCAGATCATAAAGCGCAGCTCGAGTCCAGCTCGGAGGAGGACGACGAGGCCATCAAGGTGTATAACTTTAAGACGTCCTGCAAGAGCTCCGTCAAGGTCAAGGAACTGGTGCTGAGTGCCCAGCAGCTGGAGGCGGCAGTTAATGAGCAGCCCTCGCCCCTCTCCGACACGCCTCTGGCCCAGACGCCCAGCAGCCCGAACAGCGAGCTGACTTCGCTCTCCTCGTGGAACTATGCGGGCCCCATATCGCCGCCCCCGGACTTCTCGGACAGCGTGCAGTTAGCGGACCGACAGCGGCCCAAGAGCAGCGAAGTGGTCAACGAGCTGTCCTCCATCATACAGCAGCAGCGGCTGGACACGCTCATCCGGCAAGCGCCCGAGCAGCCGCAGCAGATCGAAGCGGCCAAGCCCAATCGGCTGGCCAACTTTAGCATCGCATCAATTAGCAACGGTTCGAGCAACAAGCGCAACAGCAGCAACAACAGCAACAACAGCAACAACAGCAGCAACAGTAGCTCTCCAACTATCACACGCACCGACTCCTTCCAGTCGCCTAGGCACAGCCACAACGGCTCGTCCGTGGGCATGCGCCTGCGCAGCTCCTCGCAGCTGTCGCTCAACCGGCTAGAGCTGAACGGCCTGAATGGCGGCCTGCAGCAGCGACGCTCGTCCAGCGAGCTGAGCATTGGCGAGTCGCCCTCGCTCCAGAGCCTCGAGCTCATTAAGACCATATTGAGCAACTCGCGCAAGAACAGCCTGGCCACAGATGCCACCGACTCCACAGAGGCGCCACAATCCCAACTGGCCGAGCCTGAGAAACCAAAGAGCAGATCGACTGCGTCGCCCACAGCCAAGCCGGTGTCAACGGAGCCAGTCAGTCCACTTGAGTCTACAGTGGCGTCCACAACAATAGCAGCGACAGTCGTGTCCCACACAAATGAGCACACATCCGTAGCTAAAGAGGCTGTGCCGGTGCCTGTTCAAACAGTCGACTCCAGATCCGTATCGTTAGGTGTCTCTGCTGTGCCTGCACAGAAATCAACGCCAACTATAGCTACAAAGGTGCCGCTGGCTCAGCCTGTGGCTACGCCCACATCTGTTAGCAAAGTGGAGTCACCTGTGTCGACATCTGTAGGCACAGCTCCAGCGCCAGCTCCAGCTCCAGCTGCAGTGCCCATTGCAAGTCCTCGCAAGGCCTCACTGCAGGAGACTCCAACGACAGAGCCCGAGCCAGAGCCAGAGCGAGAGCCGGTGGCTGAGACGGCGCCAGAGCCCGCGCCCAAGCCGCTGCCACAGACGTATCGCTATTCCGGTCCGCCCAGCATCAACTTTGCCACGTGGAGCGAGCGTCCCAAGTCGCAGGTGGCTATCAAAAACGAGGGCGACTACATCTATGGCGGCGCCCGGGCGGGCACAGCACAAAAGCCCGCCACGGCACCTGTCAAGCTTACCATCGAGGTGGCCTCGCCGATTCTGCGCATGGGCATTCCGCGCAAGGAATACCACGTGCCCATCACGGTCAAGCCGCTGCGCGACGACAGCGTGGAGCCAGAGCGTGCGTCGCCCGAGCCGGAACAGGAGAAGCCGCCCGTGCAGCAGGAGGTGATAGTCAAACCCTCCACGCTGCCGCGTCCGGCGAAGAGCAATCGCTTCACGCTGCCGGCCAGCATTCAACTGCAGAGCAACAACAACAACAACAGCAGCAATTACAACAACAACGATAGCAACAACAACAACAACACCAACAGCGGAACAACCAATTCATTGCCACGACCCATTTCGACGCTGGAGAAGGCAGCGACGCCAGCGGCGGCCGTGGAGCCGGTGGCAGCGCCCTTTGGCCAGAACACGCTGAGGCGCACGGGCTTCAAGGAGCGCATGCTGGCCAAGGAGCAGCAGGAGCACGAGCAGGCGCTGAGCGTGCGCGTCTCTGTGAACGCAACAACAAACGCAGCACCAGTGCCAGCAGCAGCAGCGACAGTGACAGCGACAGCAGTGAAGCCAGCGACGCCAGCGACGCCGACGCCAACGCCAACGTCGCCATTGACGCCAAAGCTAAGGAGCACCAAAGTGGAGCTGAAACTGGAAGCAGTTGAGCCAAAGCCAGCGCCAAATGCGCTGCAAGTGAAGCTTCGGCCCATTAGTTTCGTGGCCAACAAAACTGCAGCCACGCCCACTCCGACGCCCACTGCCGCTGGCACGCCCTCGCCGCCACCGCCGCCGCCAATGCTGAGCAAGGCAAAAGCGATGCCCAAACTGAAGGCAACAACGCCAACGTCAGCGTCGCCGTCGGCAGATCCGCGGGATCAGCTGCTCGAGGCGATACGAAACTTTAAGCGCGAGGAGCTAAATCGTGCCTGAGCGAAGAAGAGGAAGCATAGAGAATACACACACATAGAAAATACCGAAACGAAATGCACAAAGCGAAAGGCGCAAAATGTTATTAATTTCATTATTTTTTTTTCTGTTTTCGATTTTGATTTGCAACTTTTAATTTGTTTGCTTTTATTTTAATTTATGCATTTTATGATTTTTGTGTAAATGTAAATAATTAACAAGATCGTAACGAACTTGTCTATTGCAGTCCAAACAATTTGCATCTTTTTTTTTCTAATGTTAGTAACAATCTTTGTTGTTTGGCGCGCTTCAAAATACCAACACAAAAGTATAAATATATATATATATTTGAATATATAGCTATATATATACATATATCAATTTTTTTTAACTATTCTTAATATTTGTTATCCACTATGTAATTGTATGGCTCTACTTTTTTTTTTGTAACAAAAATACTTTGTTTTAGCTTTAAGCACAAGAGCCCAAAAACAAAACAAAATGAAAGAAAAGAAAAGAAAAGGCGGGCGAGAAATGCGAGAGGAAAACGCAAATGAATGTAAACGATATTTGTCTATATCATATTCTGTATATCATAGTGAATTATAGTAACCAATTTTCTAACCAATGGGACTGGTCTACTTAGTCGTGTCAAAAAAAAAGCAACTATAACAAAAGTTAATCATAAAATTTAAGCAAAAGAGAAAAAAAAACTAATAGCACAAATAGCAAGGCGCGCGCATGAATTGAAGCGCTAATTATGCTTATAAATTATTATTAATACATATTTACACACACCCACATATACATAAACACACGAACACAAATACATATATGTACTGTGCGCTTAAAGTGCATATTTTATTGATACATTAATAAATAAAACGCATAAAATGACAAAAAAAAAAAAACTGATTCTTTTTAAATTTAACCTTTGAATTGTAAGTAGCATAGGCAGCACCGCACGCCACTTGGCAGCACTGACAACAATATTTGCGTGCGATCAATGAATATCGAAAAAAACAAGACGTTACAATATCTCACGGTTCCGCACATTTACCACACAAGTTGCAAAATAACAAAATCAATAATTAAAAACTTAAATTTGCTATTAAAAAGTAAATTAAATTGCAATAGGATTTTATTATGTATATGATATACATGTTATTTAAGCAGAAGCTACCATGCTTTGTGGAAAATATGTGTTCTAGCAGGCATATTCAAAAAGCGCGCCCTAAATTTATACTTTTGCGTGACAAAATACTATCGTATGAAATGCAAACTTATCGATAGCTGCACAATGCGCATACACTTTTCAGTGTTGTCTTGCATAAGAACATCGATGTATCGATAGGCATTGTATAATTTTATTTGTTGTGCTGAAAATCAGCAACGGGCAAGTCGAAAACTATTGGAGCAATGGCTCAACTGCTGCTGAGAAACTTCACACGAGCTGGCAATGCGGCGCTCTTAACAAAAGGCACCAGCTGCAGCTCCATCACAGCGACAAGCGCCGAGTCCGGCAACTGTCAGCTGCACACAACGCCGGCATGCTGCGAGATTAGGAAACTCGCTCGACTGCGCGTGGTGGATAACAGTGACCTGGGCAAGCGTGCCATGGCCGAGGGCCGGCCGCCTCGATGCATCCATGTGTACAACAAGCGGGGCATTGGCCTGATCGGCGACAAGGTGCTGGTGGCCATCAAAGGCCAGATGAAGAAGGGCATCCTGGTAGGCCTCAAGCAGAAGCAGCGCATAAAGCAACCCCAATTTGACAGCAACAATCTGGTGCTCATCGACGACAATGGCTCTCCACTGGGCACACGCATCCACGTGCCCATTCCCACGGTACTGCGGACCATACTGAAGGAGAAGACGTTGGCCAAGGGCGCGGACTACACGAAAGTCCTGGCCATAGCCAGCCGTTACGTTTAACTGTCGAACTCATGCGTTTTTTCATGTGTTTGTACAGAGGATATATATAAATATGTATAAATAAATAAAACATGATCGTTCTTTATAGTAATAAGTAGTATATTGTTTATAATGTAGTTTCTCTTATTATTTCTCTTTTTTTAGTAGTAGATCCCTAACGTAAGTGTGTGTGTGAGTGTGTCTGTTTGTGTGTGTGTATATGTGTATGTGTATATATATTTAGATGTATGTACATATGCGCGTTTCACTTTAGTTAGTTTACAATAATAGTTGTGGTTGTTTTTGCGTTTGTTTAAATGATAACAGAAATGCACATTAGAAGTTGCTCCAGGCCGAGCAGTTGTCGGGCAGAGCGAGACAGCTTCATCCTCTCTCTCGTTCAGTTGCTTCAGGCTAAGCTCAAAGTGAAGCAGCCAAAAGAGACGACAATGGAGAGCGAGAGAGAGCTAATCTCTTGTCCTGCTCACATTCAGTTTCCATACTCCTCTCTCGCTCTCTCTCCTGCTTAGTGTGGCCTTGAAGCATTTGTTTCATGCCTTCCATTCATAGTAAGTACAGGTACAGCCTCCTCCTCCTCATCGTCATCGTCATCCTTCCTTCTCCATCCAACTCCTTCCTTGTTCAACTTATATCCTCTTAGATGTTGCCCGCGCTGTTGTAGAACTGAAAGTTATTGTAGTTGACCGGCGTCTTGGGACTGGGGCACATGTAGAGGAAATCATCGTTCTGCAGCTGCGATTGGGTTAGATTTGGCTCGCTGGCGCTGCGATGAATCTTGGGCAATGTGCGCAGCATATTCTCCAGCATGTTGAGCAGAGGCCGAAACAGCGGACGCTCCTTGGGGTTGTATTTGATGCAATCCTCGGAGAGACGTTTCAGCGCCTGCGGTGCATCGGATCGCACCTGGGTCATATCGGGACGCAGCAGACCGCGTCCGACCATAAACAGAATCTGATCCTTGTTGCTGATGTTGCGATAGGGCAGGCACTCGGCCAGCAGCTCGTACATGACTATGCCGAACGCATAGACATCTGATTGAAAGGAATAGGGATTCTGTTCCTGCATGCGTATCACCTCCGGCGCCATCCACAAAATGCTGCCCGTTGGCTGATTCGCTTGCTTCTCGCCCGACCAGCGCGTCTTGGCGGTGGCCAGGCCGAAATCGCCAATCTTCACGGACAGATCCTCGTGCAGGAAAATGTTGTTCGTCTTGAGATCCCTGTGCGTGGATGCAGAAAGGGGGAAAGACGGGGCGATTGTTAATCTCCATTATTATACTATATTCCAGTGACTCACCTGTGTATTATGTTCTTGGCATGCAGATAGTCCATGCCCTGAGCCACCTGTCGGCCAATGTCGATGAGGGTGTTCAGCTTGAACTTCGTCTCGTTGACATGGACGTGCTTGTAGAGGCTACTGCCCTCGCACCACTGGGTAACTATGGCCAGCGAGGGCTTCGAGACGCAGCCCATGAACAGCAGAATGTTGCAGTGGCGCGTCTTCTTCAGCATGGCCACCTCGTTCTTGAACGCCTGCAGCTGGGCCGGACTAGGCGTCTTCACCTTGAGCGTCTTCACCGCAACGGGTCCATGCCAATGGGCGCGATAGACGGTTCCAAACGAGCCCGAGCCGATGCGTGGCCCAATCAGGATCTCCTCTGCTTGGATGTTCTATACGCAAATATATAAAAATATCGAATTTAGGATTAGCTGGATCTCGGATCTCGCTACATTGCAGCTTACCCAATTCTCTTCTGAGCTCTTGGCGTCACGTGAAAGCAGATTCTTGTTGCTCTCGTCGGCGGATCTGGCTCGGGGTCGATTGTGCTTCAGCGTGCTGGTGGGCGACGATTGCGTCGAGTTCGAATGATCCGTGCACGGATGCTGCAATGGGGCAAACAGAGAAGGAGAAACAAACAAAAAAAAAAAAGAGAAAGAGGAGAAGAGCGCGGAATAAAACCAAAAATCGAGTAACATAAAACAAAAACAAAAATCATGTGCGTTAGTCAACAGATCCAAGCAAGACTAGTTCAAATAAATGTTATATACTCTCTACTCCTAACTTCCACCTATTTCCCATTTGCTCCAGAACTCATTTTTAGTCGGCATTACATGTAATCCTTTACAAATTCTATTCTCTGGAAATTCTTTCATCTATCTACCTCACTAAAATATGTTTTAAACCATATCGATAAACTTCACATAAATTCTCACTTCTACACTTGTAAGAGAAATTCTTTTAACATCTGTTTCAGGCCAGTTCGATAAGCCTTAAACAATATTGTATGGAATGGTTTAACGATAAGCCTTAAAAAGTTCTATCGAAAGTTGACGTGGAATTCTTTCGCACTTTGTTTATAATTGATTAGAGCAACAAATGAGAAAAGAGGAGCTGACTTCTGTGCTATTTTGATATATTATAAAGTCCATTCAACTTCTTAGAGTTTAACTTTAAATAAGTTTGATCGAATCACTTTCATCTTCATTTCATTAAAACTCTCTTGATGAACCCAAAAGTCTATTCTTCAGCATTAAGATGAAGAGAGACAGAGAGAGGGTTTGAAAGAGGCTATAATTGACTCGGATAAATAGCTCCACTATAGACATCTTGCACTTAATATATGTCTATAGAAAGTTCAGTTAGTCAATTAGCTCCTACATAGATTACATAATATAAATCCATCCAGTCTATCAGCCAGCTAGGAGTTATATTTGCATTCACATCCTTTAGAGCATTCAACAACTCTTCTTGCTCACTCTTACCCAGATATCAATTGGTTACTCAGATTATATATAGATCGATAGATAGCCCTTTTAGCCCCTCCAGCTGAAAATGCTGGCCATGTCCGAGTGTACGACACCCACTTACCGGCAATGGGGGCCTGGCTTGCATGATGAGGCTGCGCTGCGTGTCGTTGGTCAGCGGGCGGATGCTATTGATGCAGACATTGGGCGCCGAGTTGGAGCGGTCGTCCTGGCTGATGCGCGGCGGTCGGCCCTGTCGGTTGGCAGAAGGTTTAGAGCTGCTGTTGTTGGTGGTTGTTGTGGTTGTGGTCGTGGCGGTGCTGCTGCTGCCGCTGCTGCTGCAGCGACGGCTACTCACATTGAAGCGGACAGCATTGCTGCGACCCACGGGCAAACCCACCGAGTTCTCCGGATACGATGACAGCAGGCGCTCGTAGTAGCTGTCCACGGAGAAGGGCTGGCAGAGCATGGGCACACGGCCGGCGCAGCGCTGATGGAATCGGAAGTTGCACTGGCTGCAATAGAAGCCCGTGAAGAGCAGCCGGCGACAGCCCTCACAGAAGACGATCGAGAAGAAGGTTTTGCGTATGAACTGGTGCTTGATGTGCGGCCCCAGCGGGAACTTGTCCAGCAGCCGCACATAAATCTCCTCCACGTGGAGCGTGCCAATGTCCGTGTTCCACGGTATGATATGTCGGCCGCTATGCGGCGTCGTGCTCACCTCGCACATGAACGGCTCCAGCTGGCGCAGCGTAAGCGCCTTCATCAGTGCATCGCACAGCCGAGTCCCAGCCACCACCTCGACGGAGGTGCGCTGCTGGTTGGGCAGATGGGCGCGCAGCAGTACCTTTGGCTGGCGGGTCAGGGTGCCGCACTGGCTGCCCGACCCGGTCTCGCCCGGTGTCTGCTCGTGAGCGTGCCTGGCCAGCTGGCGCTGTTGCTGGAGGATTTGCGTCTGGTTTTGATAGTGTGGCTGATCCGTGCGATCCGCACTTAATGTCGACTGTTGCTGCTGCTGCTGTTGTTGTTGTTGTTGCTGTTGCTTGGCCTCGCTTTGACTTTGGCTCTTGGAATCATCGTCCTGTTGCAGAGCATTCAATTGCTCCATTAGCTCGTGCTCCTTGGCCTTCAGCTCGTGCAGCTTGGACGTCAGCTCCTGGTATTCTATATAAAAAATAGAAATGAGAGAAATCTGCAGTGAGCAATTGTGAGAGTACGCTGGGTTTTTGAGAATCCACCTGTTAAGTACATAGCTGGCGGCTCCTGAAGATTGGCGAATTTCGCATTCAATGCGTCGATGTTCTCCCTCGTCACATGGATGACCAGCTGGACATTGTGGAGCTCGTCGGCAAGCGGATCGTAGACTTCGCTGTCGCTCTCCGGCGATGAGTCGGTCGACATGGCGACGACTCCAAATGGCGCTCACCTGCGTCCAGGTGATTCGGTTGACAACTTTAACACCTCAGCTCCTACAGCTGCCTGACCATGACCCTGACCCTGAACTTTGTTGCTGCTACTGCTGCTGCTATTTTTGCTTTGATTATTAGTTTTGGTCAGTTGTTTGTTTTGCGCTTGCGTTCAGAATTTGCTCGATTGACACTGGTTGACACCCACGTTCGCATCCGCTTCCACATCTAAATGCACAAGAACAAACACTACCAGCTGAGAGGCAACGGCTGCTGCTGGCAGCTAGCGGCTGCATTTTTTCACTCGCCCGACTTTTAATTGATTAAAACGCAGTCCGCGGATGCTGTTTCTTCTTCTACTGCTGATTCTGCTTCTGCTGCTGCTGCCTCTGCTTCTTCTGCTGCTGCTACTGCTGCTGCTGCGTTGCGTATATTTCAGAGTCGATAAGTTCAAGTTCTGAGCTAGCTCGATTATGCGGTCACATAGTAAGTCGTGAAGCAGCTTAAAATGCGCACCTATCGATATACCGTGATATATCGCAATTGCAAAAAAGAAAAACGCGCGAAAATTACAATACGTGCACAAAAAATCAGTATAGTATCAAATTTCAGTTTTCTTCAAATAAACTAAATATATTATAAACTGAGCATTACGCTACTTAACTGTTTCTTTCATATATTACTGTACAATATGCGAAATAGTTAAGTTAGCAAGTCAAGGCCAGTATAAGATTCGTATAAGAACAGTTGAGCTACCACTTTAAATGAACCAACTGCATTCATATGTAAATATCGGCAGTGAGCATGTGATATTGGAATATCGATATTCATAAATATTTGATTACCGTTGGTTTTTTGGTGCAAGTTCCTATTACATTATTTCTTTACTTCCTAAACAAGCTAATGCCATGCCTACTTTCTATGATTTCATATAAAATAGTTTGATATACGGACACGAATCACATTTCACTTGTATCGATATTTGTCGTGCTCAAACTTGTCGACTTGTGTTTCTAGCATCCCTAACTTGGCAGGCCTACACACATTGATATTTTCACTGTACGCAAACGTTTGCAAGTTGAGATTGCTTGGCCAAAAAGTCACTTAAATGTGCAAAATTAATGCACAATATTAACAGTAAAATCTAAACTGGAGTCATGGACGAAGGTAAGGTAGTGTGCGCCCGTCCTGGGCATTCCACTTTGGCTAAACAAATCCATTAAATTCATCTAATATTTGTGTGCATATCTTCCTGTCTCTCTTTCGCGGCGTCTTCAATGTTCGCTTGCTGTTGCTCTATCAGAATATTCAACGGCGTCTTCCGTCGGTGGCGCCGGCGGCAAAAAGGCCGGCGTTGGCAAACAGCACAATACGCTGCCACTGTGGGGCAATGAGACCTCAATGAACCTCAATCCCCTGATTTTGGCCAACATACAGAGCTCCAGCTATTTTAAAGGTAAGCCAAAGTAACGAAAATTTACCCGCCAAAAAAAAAGAAAAGAAAAAAAAAACCGAAAGAGATGAGATAAAAACAATTTGTTGTTGCTTTCGCCCGCACAGTTCACCTATTCAAGCTGAAAACGTACCATGAGGTCGTCGACGAGATCTACTATCAAGTGAAGCACATGGAGCCCTGGGAGCGTGGCTCGCGCAAAACCTCCGGCCAGACGGGCATGTGCGGCGGTGTGAGTTTATGAAATGTAGCGCTAATCGTTGGCGATAAAATTTAATCCGTTGATTAAAGTGAGAAGTACAGCACGATATACTAATGCTTTCTGTTTGCAGGTACGCGGTGTTGGCGCCGGCGGCATCGTATCCACCGCCTACTGTCTGCTCTACAAGCTCTACACGCTCCGACTGACGCGCAAGCAAGTGAACGGTCTACTCAACCATACAGACTCAGCCTACATTCGGGCACTAGGTAGGTGGTTGGTAAGTCGCATGAGTTCAGCCGTGTCTCACTCGTTGCTTGCTCCTGCTCCGCCCGCGTCTCTCTCTTTCTCACTCTCCCTATATCTATCTTAATTAGTGCGCAGCTCATTTGATCAAGTTCAGTTTATAAATATCAATTATTATTTTGTTATGAATGCAATCAAATTCATAAACATGTTATGTTTATATTATAAACAATGTAAAGTTCACATGTTTATAGAACTCTGATATTTATACCGTGATATTTATTTACGCATAAGTAATGAAATATGTTAAAGTTATATTATACACATATGTATGTTGCCATACGATATGGCCTATAGTATTCTCCACCTAAGCTGACTACTCGCTAATATAAAGTGTTCCAGTGTTTTCCAATAGCTTACCACTTTGATCTTGATAATTGATAAATCTTTGTATATAATATTATATATTAAATATGTATGAATATCAGTTATACTATATGTATATATTAACAATACAATAGTCAATATATATAGTTAGTTCACTCTTCGATAAGATATTGCCATATTACAAAGCGAAAACTCCTTTATCCCTCAAGCAAGAATTTTTAATTTGATTAAATTAATTATTATAATCTCGCTGAGCTGCGTGCTGTCCTCTTCATATTTATGATTGTGTGTGTGTGTGTGTTTGCTCTCTAATAAATAATTTGTGCTTTTTGTATCAATTGTCTTTAGGTTTTATGTACTTACGCTATACGCAGCCGCCGGGAGACTTGTATGACTGGTACGAGGATTATCTGCAGGATGAAGAGGAGATCGACGTCAAAGCGGGCGGCGGCCAGGTGAGTCAACTGTATGAGCCACCAATCAATATGCACAACGAACCCTTCAATTTTGCAATCGCGCCCACATTCGACTAATCAATATTCTCTGTTCATTTCTCGGTGTGTGCCCGTCCAGGTGATGACTATTGGCCAGATGGTATATCAGTTCATGACTAAGCTGGACTGGTTTTCCACGCTCTTTCCGCGCATTCCCGTGCCCATACAGAAGCAGATCGAGAAGCGGATCGAACAATACTGCCGTGAGCAGGGCATCACGATCAGCCAGCTGAGCACGGGTCGCGGCAACGCTGCGGCAGCTGCGCCCGGCTCTGCCGCAGCTGTTTCCACAGGCTGTGATGACTATGAAGGCGGTGGACGTGGCCATGGTGCGGCACGTTCCGGCGGAGGTGGCTATCCGCCCGCCAATTATCGTAATGATCATGACGATCGCGACTACTATGCACCGCAGGGATCTGGCTCATCGTATGGCCGCAGTCGCTGCTACGACGATTACCCACCGCCGGCACTAGGTTCCTCGATGCTGCCCTATGGCAATGTCGAGCGCGAGAAGGACTACGGCGAGCGTGGCGACCGCGGCGATCGTGTGGAGCGTCGTCGCAGCAGCAAGCACAAAAAGAAACACAAGCACAGGCAAAGCTCGCGAAGCCGCAGTCGCAGCCGCAGCAAGAGTCGAAGCGCCAGTCGTGCCCGTCATCGTCACGATCGCAAACGCGAGGAGCGTGGCAGTCGTCATCGGTACAACGATCATCACGATGAACGCGATAAGGATAAGGACAGGGAGCGAGAGCGGGAGCGGGAACGGGAGCGAGACAGGGATAGAGATAGGGATAGGGAAAGGGAGCGCGATCGGGACCGTGACCGTGAGCGGGATCGTGAACGGGAGCGGGAGCGACGCCATCGTTGACACTGACGAAGTTGTTTTTCTTTAGCAAACTGAATATTGTTTCTTAATATGTAGAACACTTGATTTATTATTTGTAACGACATTTTTTTACAATCCTACTCCTTTCCCTTTACCTTTCCCTTCCTCCTCCACTTCATTGCAGTCCGGTGTGATGCAAGTACACTACTACTCGCATTCAACTGGACTCTTACTCAGGTTAACAACAGACTCTCACACACACACACACACATACACGCAAATATGCACACAGGCAAGCATTATGGCTATATTTTGTAATTCATAGCTCTTAACTTTTAACGCTGAATGTAAATTTTTCAAGTTGTGTTTTTAATGCAGAATAAAAAAAAATAAAAAAAACACTTGTTTAAGATAAACGTTTGTTTTTGCTAGCAATTTGTAAAAAGTGGTCCGAAAAAAAAAATGACAAAGCTCTTTAAACAAGATTTGTAATAATAACATTTTATCTTTTTCTATAACAATTATTCAGTATTTGTGAATGAAATATTTCGAAATGTGTGTATATATTTATTAATAAATTTATTTTTTATGTTTATATGTATTTTTCATTTTATTCAATTCAGATGCATCAGTGTCAGTGTAATAATCTTAAATCTAGATTTTCTTGATTACTAAACTGCTATAGTCTTTTTCAGTTCATTCTTCTTTTAAGCGTTCGCCTATGGCTTATAGCCACATTAGATGCGAGTTTATTCGCATACTGTAGGACCTACTAAATACCAATAAAACATCGAGCCAGTTATCTCCAGTCCATCTTTTCCTATATTCCATGTATAGGGAAGAAGTTAAAGATGGTGATGCATCACATATGTAAATATGTACATACATACATATATTGTTTCTAAGCCTTAAGTGAATTGCGCCTTGAAGCTGGCAGCGCTTGGCCTACAAGCTGGCAATACTTTTTCGTATGCAAGGCTGGCAATGCTGCCTGCGCCTGTAAGTGGGCAAATCTTTAGCAAAATGCTCATCGGCTTCTGATGGCTATGCTGGTTGTTAAATATTTGACTGCTAGTTTAACGGGAGATGCTAACGAGCGCAGAGAAAAGAAAAAAAATGTTAAATTTAACAGTAGCATGCGAAAACGAGCGTTAAAGCAAATAGAGAAGGCAAACAATGCACGCATACATATGCGTGTCTGCACACACCCATAAAAATAAATATATATGTACATATTTGTATACTTATATTTGTATATAAAAATAGGCAATTGACAGAAGAGTGCGAAGTGTGCGTTCAATGAATTAATATTAATATTTAACTAGCTAAAATGCGCGCCCAAAATAAATAAAATGTACACGCGTGAATCTATGTGTGTGTGTGTGTGTGAGTGAGTGCTTTAAATTATATTTGTATGCATGCGCTAGTATTTGTGCATCGGCCACAGAAGCCAGCCTAGTTTATTAGCTAGCGGCGCAGAGCAAAAGCAGAGCTAAGTCGAGTCGAGTCGGGCAGAGCTGCGCTAAGCTGAGCAGAGCAGAGCAGAGCAGCTTAAACACCGGGCAAGCCTCCAATGAACCACGCCTCAGGCCCCGCGTGGCCCGGTAAGCCGATGTGTGAGAATTTGAGTCTGTTTGAGCTTAAGTCGGAACGAAACAAAATAAATAAATAAAAAAAAAAGAAAAAAAGAAAACAGTTGCTTGCGCACAGTGAAACGCGAAGCAAGCGCCGCCAACGTCGCCGTGTTCTCTTGTCCGCACGCTCGCTCGTCAACGTACGCGTCAAACGTGTTGCCGACCGTTACAAAAACGAAAAAATTTATATTGTATACATATATGTATATATATATATATATATGTATGTATACATATGTGCATACAAAAAATAAATAAAACTAAATAACAACAACAACAACCGCAACAACAACAACAACAACGAAGAAAAGCAATCAAAACGAAACAGCAAAAAACGTAAAAGAAAAAGCTGCGAGCCAAAAAGCTAAAAGAGTTAAAATGTAATTTGCATGTGTTTTAAACAGCTGCTAAATTCAATATCTAAACACATACGCATACACATACACGAACACAAACACAGACAGAGGTAGCAGCAGCACCAGCGACAGCGACAGCGGCAGAGGCAGAGGCAGAGACAGAGACAGGCTTTAAAGTGTTTGCAATTGATCAATGTCAGCGCATGGGAAAATGCAATGAATGCAACAGCCAGGGCTGCTGCAGCAGTTGCACAACCCGGCTCGTACCGCAACAACCGCAAACAATTTAAGTTCACATTAATTGCCTGTCAAACATTGTAAGCAACTACACACTTGATATAAACCACAAATATATACATACATATGTATGTAGTTACAAGTCGCGAGTGGTATTTATATGGCTGCCGTATTTGCTAAAACCGAATTTGCTTAGGAGCGCGCGAGCGAGTGAGGGAGTGCGCCAGCCCTGGCAACGATAAACGCAGAGCGCACAATGTGCGCGTGCGTGTGCGCGTCAAACGCTTGCTCTGGCCATTTTGGTGTGCAATAAACATAAAGCTAAGGCTAAAGTGTGAAATAGATGTACACACTTATGCATAAATACATACATATGCACAAGTACACGCATGCTCGCATGAATATGAATACGTGCGTACATACATACATATATGTATATGAATGTATGTTTGCGCGCGCCCTCCCTCTCAGCAGCATTCATTGTGGAAGCGTTTCATTGAAAGTTAACTTCAATCGATTACTGGGCCAGCAGAAGAGTATAAGAGCGAGTAAGAACAGAGAGACAGAGAGAGAGGCTGATGGACTGATTATAAGAGCGCATTTATGTTATCCTTCAGTTTTCTTAGTGCTTGCCATTTCGTCGATTGCATTGACGTAATGCAATTTGCCGTTCAAGCGAAACACAAATACAAACCCATACACACATATACGCATACATACATAATTGCCCATACATACAGTTCGGCGTCTATCGCAGGTGTGTTGCCTAAAGTGGTTTCCATTTCGCAACGAGACAACGGGACGGTGGCAATCGGCGTCACATCAGCGTCAGCAGCGACGTCAGCGTCTTGTCAAAAATTGCACTTTGCTTGTTCTGTTTGCTGTTGTTGTCTCTTCATTTTCGTTGTTTGTTATTTATGCCGCTTGATGGGGCGGCACTTTTGCAGTCAAGCATGCGTCGCTGGCGATGCCGCCCACAGGTTGCATGACTGATCGGGAGTGTTTGCACACTCACACTGAAACTGAAACACATACACACACTATGACATACATATTTATGCTATGTATTTATGTTTGCATTTGCGCCCTTGTTTTCTCTTCCCTCTCTCTCTCTCGCTCTCTCTCTCTCTCCCTTTCTTGTTCCTTCTGTGGTCGATCTGCTAGTCGCTGGTCGCTGGCCGCGGCTGCGTCTGCGTCTGACAAATAAATGCGCGTCACGCCGCCGTCGACGTCGCGGCCCCAGCTACTGACGTCATAGCCAGCACGGCGCGAACAAAGTGCGCAACGAATCACAATGGGCCACCGCTCGCGAATCGCTGGTGAAATTGATATTGAGATGACATTACCTCTCCATTAACCACATGTTATCGATCATTGTCATTGCGATTGTATGCCCCGTTTGCGCTCATTCGCAAACGCTTTCTTTCGCACCATCTCATCCATAGCCAAGCCATAGCCAAGGACTGAACTCATCATTAAACAGCAGTTAATTGCGAATAGCTTTGCCAACGACAGCGAGTGCTAAATAGATGACTTTCAATTTTCACAGTAGATAAAAAGTCGAGACAAACTTAGATAGTGACGTCTCAGTTGTTGATAATATTATATAGCCCTATGTATCAATAGATAATAAGTACAAAAATCATTTCCTCCAGTCATTTTGTGATCGTTGTGCAACAAATTCTAAAAATATACACATACATACATATATTAGGTGTTTCATTTTAGTGCAGCTCGTAATATATGTATGTATGTGATTTGCGTCAGCTGAAGTTTTCTATTTTTCGCTACTAAAACTCATTGTTTTTGTTATAGAATGATGTTTGAGTCACATTTCATACGTCAATTGGCGAATTTCGTTAATTAATTCTGAGCGAAAATGATGTAAAATTATATGAGCTGCGAACCAAGAGCGTGATCCACTGTGCGTCAGCATATGAGAACGCGACGTCTGTCAGTCTGTCAGTCGCTGTGCATGTATGCGTCTCCTTGTCTGTGTCTCCCTCTCTCTCTCTCTCTGCGTGTGTGTGTGTGCTTGTGTGTTTGTGTTCGTGTATGTGTGCTTTTTTGTGCTTAAATGCAATTACGCGCTCAAGTTAAGAAAACTAGCAAAGCAATTGGAGCGCAGCAACAAAAACGAAATACGAGTATAAATAAATAAATAAGCAGCAATAAGTGTGTGCGTGTATTTGTTTGTTTGTGCGTGTTTGTATGTGTGCGGGATCATTGCACATTGCGTCAACGTTTCAAGATCACACACAATTCCAATTTCAATTTCAATTCCAATTCCAATTCTGCTTACAATTGCAGCCAGCAATAACAGTAGCAGCAGCAGCAGCAGTAGCCGTAGCAGCAGCAGCGATTGCCGCAGCGGCCGCATCAAAGCAGTCAGCGTCACTGATAGCCGCAGCGGTCGCGGTCGTGTAAGCGGGCAATGAGCAAGTACGAAAATTCAATAGAACGGGATAAACGCCATCAGCGCCAGTGGCAACACCTTTTACATCAACAGCAACAGCAGCAGCAGCAGCAGCAGCCAGAGCAGCAACAGCAGCATCAGCAGCTGCAGTCGCAGCAATATCATTACCAGCGTCACGCTGTCGCTGTCGCAGTTGCCGTCGCTGTTGCTGTCGCTGTCGCTGTCGCCGTTGGCGTCGCTGTTGAAGACCGTGTTTATAGTCAGAGCGACAGTTAAGCGACGGCAGCGGCAGGTGTCATTTGAATTTGAGTCGCGCGGACGCGTTCAAATCGAAAGCTCGAGTTTATAACGCACGCGACGCCGACGTTAACGCTGACGTCGACAGCGATGAGTGCGCGCCGCGATGGTCAACAAAATGCCGCCGACGCCGCCGCCGCGTCCGAAACTGAAATCGCAATCGCAACCGAAACCAAAACTAAAACCGAAACCAAACCCGAAACCGAAACCGATTCAATGCTCAAGATAATGACTGCGACGCCGGCATCAGCGACAAGAGCAACGACAACGGCAACGGCAACGGCAACGACATCAGCGTTGACGGCGCTGACAACGGTTAACGCTCAAAATAAATGCGCGACGGCAGCGCCAACGACTTTTAGTTATCTGAGAGCAGCGAAGCGTTGCGCACGCCTCGAACAGACAACAATCGCAGCACCGAAAGCACAAGCACAAGCACGAGCGCAAGTCCAAGCACCAACACCAACAGACGAAGAAGAGGAAGCTTTCCCGAAAGAGAGCACAACAATAAGAGAGACAGCAAGTCTGCGTGCGATTCCATGTGAACGACAGCTTTGTCTCGCTGAGCACAAGGCGCAACTGCGCGCAGCTTTTTTCCAGGATTTCAACGCTTTTGCAGCGCAACAACAACAACAACCACAGTCACAGCCACAGCCACAACGGCGACTTCCAGTTAGAGAGATCGAAACGGAAGCTTTTCGTTCCAGGACACCCATACAGCAGCTGATTGAAAAGTTCCAGGCAATGATTGTGCAGCAGCCAGCAGCAGCAGCAGAGGCGCCGGGACAGCTGAAGCCAGCTGTGATTACGAGCAGCGCTGCCAACTCGGACGAGGGCTGCAATGCGGGCGGCATCAGTCCATGCAGCAGCGACAATGAGTGCGACGCCGTTGCCCGGCGCAAGCCGAAAGTGACGCGCTGTGCAAGCAGCGACTCGGCGCTGGGCCTGGAAGTGGACGACGTCAATATGGAAACGTTGCCGTCGCCGCAGCGACGCATGACATTAACAGTTACCGATTTGCCGTTGCGTCCGGCTCTGCTGCCACTCGCCGAGCCGACAGCTCTGCCAGACTCGCCGCTGACCTCGCCGACCAGCGCCACCGCTGCCACAGGCATGGGCGTGGGCGTCGGTGGGGGCGTGCCAACCAAAGTGTTGCTGGAGGAGCGCGTCGTAGCGGCGCTGGCAGCGCCGCCTGGCTCACGGCGCGAGTCCACGCAAAGCTGCGTCAGCGAGCTGGGCGGAATGCCGGGCGTGCGTTACGTACGAACGCCTTCAGTGGTCGTCTCGGACTATTCGGATGATATAACCGCATGCGGCATCAGCATGGAGGAGATGGAGTATTTTCGCCTGCAGCGCTCACGCTGCCAGCGTCGCTGCTCGCTGGAAGCGAGTGCCGCTGGCGCCGGCAGCATCGGCGGCGCCAAGGATGAAAGTCAGTCGGATGTGAGTGCGGCGAGCAGCTGCAGCAATCTCTACTATTGCGGCTCCACCATTTCGGCGCTGGACGGCGGCGAGTGCATTGTGAACGGCGTTCGCGTCGCACTCGCCCGCAAGTCGAGCCACAGCAGCAGCGGCGAGCTGAGCGGCGGCGACGACGAGGACATAGACATCGAGCAACAGCAGCAACAGCAGCAGCAGCAGCAGAAACAGCAGCAGGAGCAGCAGGAGCAAGAGCGAGAGCGTCAGCTGAGCGAGCTTTTGGCTGCCACGCAGCTCGGCGATGGCACTAAGAAGGTAGGCAGCAGCAGGCAGCGCTGCAGCAACGACGGCGACGATGGCAGCGACGGCAGCGTCACAATTATAGGAAATCTCAATTAAGATTAAAAGACACACAATGTAGGATGGGGGCTGAGCAGGGGCGGGCTGTGTAGGGGCCAGTGGATAGGTGGTATATATGTGTGTGTGTGTGTATGTGCGCTGTGTATTATATTTGTTGTTGTTTAAATTTAGTATATCTACTATAGGCATATATACATAGTATATATATATAATGATTTTTTTTTTTATGATGTAGAGAGAGTTCGAGATATTAGAGTTAGAGGAGTGGGCGGGGCGGGCGGGCGCAAGTGAGTACAGGTAATTAATTTGCCGCTTATCTTATCGCCAGGCAAGATTCCATTGCTGTGGAACAAACTACGGGCGGGTTTTTTTTAGTATATAATGTGTATATACATATATATATATATAAACTTTTTTTTTTTTTTTGTATCTTATGAGTCGACGCCGACAAATGATGATGTTGAAATTGGGTGCGCTAATAAAAGTTGTGGCACCGACTTCAGCTACATACATATATGTACATAACTGTGCTATCACAACACACACAAACACACACACACACATACGGACACCCCCACAAACGACGGACGCTTATCTTAGTGATTAACTCTGTATATTTTAGTATTATAGATATATACAATGCGCCTATATGTGTATTATTTCTCCAGTGTATATACGTTTCAATATATCAAGAGATCCAGACAGATAGACCGACCGACCGACCAGAACAGCAAGAACTATATAGTATTGTGTAAAGTAAATAAAGAAAACTTGGATTATACATACATATATATATATACAAACTATACGTAATAAAAATCATAATATAAACATATATATTAACATATACGTATATATCTATAATGCATGTATTTTAAAGCCATGTACATGTACATCACATATATACATGTTATTATCTGGCTTATCTGGGCTTTGCTACAACTCTATCTACATCTTTATCTATATTGGCTTTTGTTATTTCTTCGCTCTTCAGACAGTCGGAGAAGTGTGAAACTTTTTGTAAGGGTAAAATATGTATATTAATATGGAGAATAGGGAATGATATTATAATTCAATATTCAACATGTATGTATATGGATCCATGGAGTTTCCGTGCTACGATCTTTTCAATGTGGGAGTTAAAGTTCTTTGTTATTCTATATATTCGTAATGCTCTTGTTTCTCTCAGCCAGAGCATTCGCCAAGCGGATTTCAGTTTCACATTTAGGCTAAGCCCATTTTGGTAATATCTTTGAAATGGGCTTGAAAGCAATTGAATTTGGCTACGTGCATAAAGAACATTTTCGGAATTTTGAAAATACTCACGAACTGGCAATAGGAATTCGACCTAATTTCATGACCATATACTAAATGATATATGTATATATGAGTACATATATATTCTTTATGCATCAATTTTTGTGTGACTTTACATACTTCAGTTATGCTGAAGCTAAGCAGAAGAATTCTCGTAGACTAAATCAATATAGGAAGTCGGAAGGCCGTAACTCTATTATAATACATAATTAATCTGGCTTGATTTGAAAACTTATTGTGAAAAGAACTCGGATTTCATTTGTATTATTTTCCAGACTTTAAGAGCATTCAAAAGTTCTACTTCCTATTCCATATGCGTATATATATGGGGCTTATCTAGCCCCAGACACTAGCCTAAGGAAATTCTAATTAATTATTATACTTAAGCGCGGTCTGGCTGCCTATATACTATGTCAAATTTCCATATCTCGCTATGCGCTTAATGAATTTTATGAATGTACCCAGATCTAACATAACCGAGCTTTGTACTCTGTTTCTCTTGCTGCGTCTGGGCTTATCAAGTATGCTTTGTTTTCGACACGATCCACTCGTAAGGCGCATATGTACATATATAATAAGATATACTACTAGTGTATCTCCAGTATATCTGACATACGTCATGGTTTGTTTTTATGAAACGCAGTTGCTTCACATGTCAGATTCAAAGTCACAGATTGGGGACTTTACATTAATCTGAGGGAAACTTTTACAGCATTTATTTCGGGAAATAGCCAGATAGAGCGAGCCAGAGGCAAATGGTTGGGCGCACGAGGGAGATAGGGGCAGCTGGAGAAAAAGTTTCCGCGAAAGCGAAATGGAAATATTTTACGATAAATAAAAAAAATATAAATAACAGTATATCTATCATCTTTATGTATTTTCTTGATACACTTGAAAGATCGTCAGAGATAAGATATTTTCATGTCCATTTGTTGAACTATGATATCAGTTTCTGGTATTCATTAGAACACCCATTTCCTGGTAGAGCAAGTCGACGCTAGGCGAAGGTGGACCTATATATAAAGAGAGAGAAAAAGTGAGAGAATATCTATAGAGATCGAAAGCGGGAGTCAGAGAGTGATCAGAAGAAAGAGATAGAGATAGAGAGAGACAGAGGAAGAGGGAGAATTGAAAAAGACAAAGATGGAGAGAAATAAAGCGGTACAGAGAAATAGAATGTAAGGCAGAAGCAAAGATATTCAGAGAGAGCGAGAGAGAAAGAGAGAGTTAGAGTGAAAGGGGATTCAGTGGATGGGAAGTTATGATTCCGTCAACCTCTCTTCCTTCTCTTTCTGTTATTTTCTTACTCAGAGACAGAGAGAGAGTAAGAAAACAATAGTCAGGGGGGAAAGATTTTTACAGAATAATAACAAAATTATGCAATTTCTTTAGCTAGAGAGCGTGAGAGGTGGTCAGAAGTGTAGCGAAGCGATATAAAAGTTGCACCGTTAGATAAGTGCAAAAGTTTATTTAGGTAGGGGAGGAGAGGCATTAGATGGCTAGATGTTGACAACGTTTACTCAGCTGAATAGAGAAAGAGTGCGATGGACTGACAGCGAAAGAAAGAAAAAGAGAGGGAGAGAGAGAGGGAGAGAGAGAGACCGACAGAGAGTTGAGAGTTCGAGCGACAGATAGGGTCAACATTTGTTTAGCTAGCCATAATTCAGCATTCCCAGTCGGAGTTGTTTAACTATCTCTACGTCCGTCTCGTCCGTCTGACTTTTGGCTTGGCACATTGCGGCGTGGGCTACGCTGATTACTTTAGATAAAGATTACCCCTAAAGCCCTCTCTCTCCCTCTCTCTCTCTCTCTGTCCCTTTCTGTTTGTCTACGTGTGTGTGTGGGTGTCAAGGCAGCGTACGCGCGCGCGTTCGCTTGTGACGTCACTGGGCACCATTTTGCTTGGCTTCGCGATCATTAATAATGGCAAATCTTGTGCCCGAGGCCATAAAAATAACAACAAATTACAAAGATAAACAATTGCCCCCAAAGCAACGACTTGGCAATGCTCTACACATGAGAGACCCCACAGCCAGAGGCCCGCATATGCGAAAGTCGTTTTTTTATTGATGTTTATATATATGGGTTATTATATTATGGAATGGAACTTATAGCTTATGATTGATAATTATTGACAAGTAACTGTTCGGCATACCCTGTATAGAGACCAGCACTATGATAAATCATCGATAGATATATAGAAGAAAAAGATCGGGCGAGTTGCGCTTAAGTTTGAAGAGAAAAGAAGTAGAGTAGCGACAAGAAATAGAGCCTACTACAATATTCGGACTTGAAGGAGAATTGATAAGAGTTTATAAAGAGAGAAGAATTTGCAACAGCTTAATGATAGTTTATTGAATCAGATATTGTATTATATATTATCTGTATATACAGTTCCGGTCTATTTTGATATTATCTCATAACATAAGAAAACTCTGATTTGTTAGGTAAATAAATCTATTATCAAATTTTGAAAAATGTCAGCTGTATTGAATTATATATTTATGTGTATAATAGATCTTATAGGTCTTATAGGTCCCCTCACTCCCCTCACTCTTGTACTCTTATAGACAATCTCAGATATACTTTACTTACATACAGCTCCGACTTAGTCTCTGGTTTTACTGCTCGCTGTCATAACTCTTTTACGATCTAATTAGTTTTTTTGTGTGATCTCAACTCTAGAACTAATTGACAAATAGAGAAATAAATCTCTGTAGACTAATGACTAGAGCTGGCTAGGGGGTTCAGACTCGATATATCATAGACTAAAATATATATGTACATAAGTATGTACTATATGTATATACACTCATATATCTGGTCACATCTCATCAGCTGTGAAATGAAACTTTCGCTATGCGGATCATTTGAAGTGATAATTCATAGTTCGTCTAACACTCGGGCATTATTATCATTATTGGATAGGGTTTTGGATCTATATATATATATATATGGCATTTAGTTGCGGCCATCCGTCAGCTGAACAGGCCATAGCTCTGACAGCCGCTCATATCTAATCGCAAACGAGCTGCGAGCAGCGAGCAGCGAGCAGCGAACAGTGACGCTGCAGCTGGCAGCGCTGCTAGCGTTTTTGGGGGGTTGGCTGGCCGCTTGAATTATGACGCCCGCTAATGGTGCGAGAAATCGATTGAAATGGGAGACGAGCAGCAGAGAGGGTAAAGGCGATGGCGAGGGCGCGTGCGAGAGAGAAGGAGAGCTGCATGGTCACGCAATTTCGCATTCTTTCGCCCTCTCGCTCTCTCTCTCTCTTCGGTCACAGCCTCTGAGGCGGCCTCGACGGCGACAGCGACGTCGGCGACAACGTCGACGTCGACTTCCGTTGACGTCAGCGACCCATCAAGCGGCCACCGTGTATGATCGTCAAAGTAATTACATGATCGAGCGGGCGTCGCTGTAAGCCACCAAATAGCAAAAGTAGCGACAACAACAACAGCAACAACAACAACAACAACAACAATGTCAAAGTAAATAAATAACAGCGAAAACCGCAAGTCAAGAGCAGCATAAGGCAAACAGCAACAACAACTAAAACAACAACAAAAGTATAAAAAAAAGTCTTGGGTATTCGCCATACGCCATTTGCGTCATTGGCCTTATACCCTAACTAAAGGCCATATTAGCTATGTGCTGCAGTCTGTCTCCAGCTGATTTAGCTGATTCGTGCAACGACTATTATTGGTTGATGTCTTGGCTAATCATAGATAGATGATCTTATGTTCTACAATATATTCCTAATATTATCAACTTCATATATTGAATTATACAATTACCTTAACTAGGTATAGCTTGATACGCTTCAAGTTTTGGTTTAAGAAGTGTATTCGTTTCAAATGCTCATCTATTATATAATCTAAAGTACAGAAATGCATAGAATAGAATGCTTATATATAAACAACAGTTCTTTGCATCTTTACTGCAAACGTTTTTAGACAGAGCATTCAAATTTTCATTATACTCTACTTTTGAACAAGCTTTTTTTCGAATAAAATATTCTACACATCGAATTTGTGGTTCTCAAAGCTTTTTTAGCTAGGGTATTCACAGAAACTTTATGTGGGAATATTATGGGATAGTCAAGTTGTATTATAAATAGATTTTTTTTTTTAACTCTTTTGGATAAGATACTCAAGCTTACGTTCTTACATCTCAAAGCATGAATCGTTGCATTGTTATTTACATTTTCAACTTCAGTTTCTATAATTATACATAGCTGAATAAAAAAAATATTTTTTAATGTTTTTTTTTTTTTATTTTATTTTATTTTTATTTTTGTGATTAACCTCAGTTTGGGCATTCTGGAGATTCGGAGATTCTATTATGATATATATGGATTTTGTTGTGGAATAAGCTTTGGAGCCGTGACGCGCTTTTCGTTTAGAATGTTCATAGATTTGCATAGAAAATTATTTCAGTTAGGGTATTCAAGCATTCGTTAGCGACTTTTGTACTATCCTTGGTAAGGGTATTCGAGCATTCGTTGCTTATTTACTTTTGGCTTAGATTCTTGTTTCCAATTTGCAGTAAATCGAATCAGAGTTGTGAGTTGTGATGCGATGCAAGTGCTTAGTCGAGTTGTTGTTGTTGTTGTTACTGTTGTTGCAATGTGCTGGAGTTGTTTGCTTGCAACGTCGATTTGTCCCCGTCGGGAGTTGCGTGCCGATTGCCCGCCAGCATATTTGTCATTCCTAGTTGCAAGCTGTGCATTTGCCACTTCTCTTCCGCAGTTGCAGCAACTGTTGCTCCGATTGCCTTAAAGGTTATGTCGCCTGTCGAGCGACACCCAAACACGAAGACGACGACGACGACGACGACGATGCCAACGATGTGGCATGCAACACATGCTACAACTACACTGCAAGACGAGCTATCGTGCCATTTCATTTCGTTTATTTCGGATATGGGAATTTCTAAGTACAATTTCTGCCGTTCCGCATTATTGAATGGGAAGAGTTTCAAAATGGGAAACCATACGCAGAGCGTAGAGCTGAGAATTGAATGGGAATGGGAAATGGGAACTGTTTCTAGGAAAGTTGCGATCAATACTTCGAAGTGGAGCTATATACACAAATTACTAGTTGAAATTTATGTGGAAGTGGAATAGAAACATTAGCAATATTATGCTTGAAGGAAATATACTGCCATTGAGAATTTTGAAATGGAAATTGATAAGGGATTTTGGAAACTAAAGCACTGCTGCTGGGCCTCTATAAGTTATAAGAGTGCGTATTTATATTTATATTCGTTTATAAGTAGAGTTAGTGCCGTTGAGAATGGTTGTTCGAGTTTTGAAGTGGAATTTATAAATGGAAAGTTATCAGGTATGTACAGTTCAAAAACGGATTGGAATCTTTTTGAAGTAGAGACTTCTTTAATGAAATATTAGTAAAAGTAATTACTGGACTATATACAGGAACTTTGAAGTAAGAAGCCTTAATTTCTAGGAAACTAAAAATTAGGATTTCAACTTGAAAGTGTATTGAAATATAAAGGCGATTTTTTGTAGGAGAATTTAGAAAGTGAGAATTTTGCGAATATATAAAGGAAATATATATGTAGAAACTTTTAAAGGAAACTTTAGTTGGCTTAATGAAAGAAAGATGCTCTTCAACTGTCTGTTACATACATATAGTTATTTGACATATGAAGCGGCATCCTTGTTGTGCAGTAGCCCCTCAGATCAAATGACGACCAGAGCTTTGCTGCAGATAATATCTGTGTTGCACTTACTGCACTGCACGAAAAATGCGATACGTTTAGTTATTGTCGAAGTTAGTGAAGGCTCTATTCGATACTTACAGTTGAAATGAAATCAGTTTAGGGTTCAAGAACTGCAGTTAGTGGATTATCTGACTATAAAAACTTTTTGCAGTGTAAAAGGGGAAATTATGGCGACAACATTTTGTGGCATGTCACAAACGGACATTGGGACAGTCGACAGTGGACACTCGACAGTGGACAGCAACAGTCAGACAGACGGACAAGCATGGAAAGAGTAAATGCAGCACAGGAAATGTAACGTGTTCCTACTCTGAAAGGCTGTCCGCTAGTACAGTGAGGACTGCCCAGCAGTGACCACATATGTATGTATATTTGAAGTCGAACTGGTGGAGTAATATGATCTTTAAGGCATTCATTCCAATTCAATTTATTCGTTCATATTCAATGAGTTAATTATCAATGTTATTATTGTCATTGTCATTGTCATTGTCATTGTCATTGTCATTGTCATTGTCATTGTCATTGTCATTGTCATTGTCATTGTCATTGTCATTGTCATTGTCATTGTCATTGTCATTGTCATTGTCATTGTCATTGTCATTGTCATTGTCATTGTCATTTTCATTGTTCTATATTGATTGCTTTTTTAAACAGTTCCCTCTTGATAAGATATTTTTGTCCTTAAGGCAATCGATATACATACATATGTATGTATATTGTAGTATTATATGCCTTCCAATCTCGTCAATTTGTTGGGCTTCAACATCTGATAAGTATGCGCTTGTAGGAGTGAAAGGAAATAGAAAAATGTCTAGTCAAATGATTTGATGAGAATTGATATTGAAAAAACTTGTTTTGTATAAATCATGTCGAACGAAACATGTTTGGAAATAGCCCAAAATGTTCGATAAGATAAGAGATATGAGAGCATTTGCGACCGAAATGTGATATCGATGGCAAACGCAAATACAAATTGTATAATTGGCAATAATTGGGCGTAGAATCGATTAGTGCTGCGATCAATTGGGTAAAGTTAATATTGTAAATTCCGTCAATTCGTATGCCACGGCTCGATCCGCTGTCTCATTCCGTATGTATCTGCGCTGTGTATCGTGTGTTGCATGTGGACAGTCGATATCTATGACAGCTATGAGCTATGTATGTGCCGACACAGTGCCTCTCTCTCTGTCTCTCTCTGCTTCCTTCTCTCTGCCTAGCTGCCGCTGGGGCTGGGTGTGTCTGGTACCTAGTGCCTGGAGCGTTATCGGGTCGCCCATCTGCCTGACTTCATAAAACACTTAAAACGAAGTCTCTCCCTCTGTCTGTGTCTGTGTCGCCGTCTCTGCTATTGGCCATTTGGGCACTGTTCGAGGCGTCAAGTGGTCAATTAATACCGTACAAATATTGTGACAGCCGCCAGAGAGCCTGTCATAAAGTTGCCAGCCCGATCGGCCGCTCCGATTAGGAGAGCCCCCCAGGCCAATTTGCATATGGCAAACGAACAAGCGAACAAACAAACGAACGAACGAACCAACGAACGAGCGAGCGAACGATCGAACCTCCGAGCCATTCCATTGATCGTTGATCGGCGATCGTTGCGTTCGCATATTATGCAAATCAAATGCAGTTTGGGGCCAATTTGCTGCCGCAATTAGCGGCCTTGTTGAGGATCGGGCCATGATCCTAGCACCCCTACTCCCTCCTCTGGCAACCCTGACAGTTGTCGCTATGCTTTTCATGTTTCAATCAGCGCCATTATTCCATCATGTTGTCGTTGTCGTTGACGTTGTCGTCGTCGTCGACGCTGTTGTTGTTGTTGTTGTTGCAGTTGATTTATGCTGCGATCAGTGCCTAGGATTAGGATGAGACAACAGACTGGCAACAGCTTTGCAGCTGGCGACACATAGACACACACGCACACACAAACAGCTATAGATAGGACGGCAAAGCTGGCACGTTTATCACATGCAATACGAATGTACCTAAACTGGTACTTTATTTAGCCAATGGTACACTGCAAAAAAAAAGAGAGGAGTTAAGGTTTTCTCTAATTGACAGAATTTCGTTAACTCTAATGCAATTGAAATTTACATGAAATTTGGGATAGTTGATCTTTTGTTGTCTAACAGTACTGTATGCAAAAAGTAAATACCTTTAATGTATGTACCTAAAATGATAATATTCTTAGGCAATGGTAAATCACAAAACCTTTTTTATACAGTAGAATTCGGCTAAAGCGTCTGTATGGGTCCCCAAACTTATATAGCTATAGCGTCTTCTAGATATAACGACGGTCCCTTCAGCTGGGTGTATTTGGTACGAAGGCCTGGAGCGTAATTTGTCTGACTCTAACATATTATCTAACTAGAATTTTTGCATTTGTATTGTACCTATATGTCTAGCTTTTAACTTACACAAATGTACCTAAAGTATTACTATCTGTAGCCAATGATCTACTGCAAAATACATGAACAACATTTTTGACTTTCCCTAATTGACATTTTGGCATATTTTCTATATTATATATTCTATATACCTAATGTAAGTGATATGATCCTTTAAGCAGGAATGCAATGGTACAGTGGAAAGTGTATTTGAAATTTCGCCTTTTTGACATTTCTGCATATTTACTCTTTAAGCTAAGCTTAGGGTACCCAAAGAGAATCTAAGTTATCTGAAATGGTAGTTTTTCTAGGCAGTTTCTTCTGGCTAGAGATTAATAATAACTTATACTAATGTACCTAAAAAATGAATTCCTTGCGTCAATGTTGATAAATGTGTATCAAATTTTTTCTTGTTGATATATTTTCCATTCATATTATTATTGCTAATGCTATTAAAGTATCCATAATTGAATTTTATTTATCCTATGGTACTTTTGAGCTTAAACTCACTGGCTGACTAAATCAATTAGCTGATGTGTACCTAAATACACTGTAAATCAAATTCCTTCAAATATGATTATGTGCGTATACTTAATATTTCCCAATATTTGCCTATTCTATTACGAATGTACATATCTAAGCGGGCATTATTGTCGCTTTTACTTTGAAATACATTTAATAAGTACATAAATATTCGTGTGATGAATCCATTCATGAATAATGATTCAAATATTCACTCACAAAACTCAAGCTTCTTGTGCTCTTCAGTATGTTTGTAGATTTGTATTTAGATATTCCATTGTTACCCCGACCTATGCTTACCCTGCATATGTTTCAGCATTTGCCATCTCTGTTCTTTAGGGGCTCTGCCACGCCCCATTTATGCATTACATACCTTTGAGGTGAACCATTATACCCTTCCAATGTGCTCAGGTACATTTGGCTGCAATGTGCTTCGGCCTCGGCCTCGGCTCTCGTGCTCGGCAGCTCCTCGGGCTGCAGCCGAGGCCATCGCTGCCCAGTTTGGGAGCTTTGCTTGCGGCTGATGGCCGAGCGCTGGGTTCAGTTGCTCGTGCGCCGTTGCAAAGTCAACAAGCGATCGGCAAGTTGTGTGTGTTCGTGTGTCGTGCGTGAACCTGTTGCTCTCTCGCTCTCTGGCTCTGCCGCTCTACCGCTCTTTCAGTCACTCGCTCGCTCGCTTACGCTCCTCTCTTTCTCGCACACAGCTGCTCGCAGCTGCAGCGCATTTCGTTTTGGTGACGCCGAGAAGAAAAACTATTACTTATTGTTTATTTACAATTTTTTGTTTGTGTTCTTTTTTATTACCATTTTTTTTTTTGTGCTTGTTCTTATTCGCTGTTGATTGTTGCCATCGCTGCAGCTGGTAACGGCTTAACGGTAATTGTAATTGTAACTGTATTTGTGGCTGCTCTTAAGCAGCGCCCGCACACTCAAGTGAGTACAAAATGGCTTACACACACACACATATATACTCCTATATAGTATCTTAGCTGAATCAAAGCTATCTCCGCTTGCATTTGATTTTGTTTTTGTTTTGATATTGTTGCCAGCTTTCTTGTTAATTAAAAATTGTATTCGATTCTTTATTTGTATATTTATTATATTAATTGTAATTTGCAATCGACACTCACCTGGCAGATGCATTACACTCAGCTCGCTGCCGACTCGCTGCCAACTGTGGCTAACTGCTTATGGCTAATTTAATGGCATTGCATTGCTGGCAAAGATGCTTTGCTAGCTGTTATGCATTTAAATATTGCTATGAGCTGACTCTTAACACTAATTGTCCATTAAATGCATTCAACAGTTGCTTTCAGCTCGTCTAGATACTTTCGTTTGAGCTGTAGATACATTGCATATCTCTTTGGATCGCTGATCGTTGATGTGAAAGATACTTTTATGTAATTGTAGTCGAGAAGTTTTACCGTATTCATAGAGCTCCTTAAAGCACTTAAGATACACCTAACTGGCAGCAGCGCATATCTTGCCTAGTTTCAAGTTGAAGATACTTTACCTAGCTTAGCTAACATTTGTTTAACAGTTTCCCCCTTTGATCTATAAGGTCGCAATAGATATTACATACAGATTACTAAGGTTTTGCGTAGCTTTAAAGTTCGTCAAAGTGACTTGCTGGAACTGAATGGAATGTCTAAATTATATTATAGATTACTTATTTACAGGTAGATACTTTTCTATATCTCTTAGATAATATTGCAGTAGTATATGTAGAGTATAGAACTTGCTCTAAAAGATTCTTCTGCAATTGATAGATACTCAAATATTCATAGCTAGAGATGATGATGCTTGATCTGGAAACATCATATCATAGGTCTAGGTGTATAAGTTACAATAGTACTATGCTACTATAGATACAATAGGAACATGGTGATATATTCTACCAGAGGTACTATAGGTATACTGTACTATAAGGTATTTAAGCTAAATATACTTTAATCATTAGAACTACTTAACTCTCTTCTTTACGCCAGCTATGATTCTGAAGAAGACACTTCAAGCCTTTTTATAATATCTTCTAAATCAGAGAATAAACTAAAGATTGTGCTTAGTCAGTTTATAGGTACTGCAGTAAAGCTTGATAGCTTATAAATATTCTACAGATAACTTAAAAGACGTGTAGTTAGTTAAGATTTGCGATTTAGAGATCAGGAAATATTAAATAAACTTCGAAGAACTGTTAGACACTTCAGCATGAAATTTCAAGCAACTTGTAGCTGTCTGAGCAAGATCTAACTGTACCTAAGGGATAAGCAAATATTCAATTGATCATTTGAATAATTTGTATATTCTCAAGCCACATCTAAGTGTATCTTAGAGTTATATTTTATATTTTCTACAGACGCATTTAACAATTTGTAGTTTCTTAAGCAGGACTTGACTGAATCCTGAATATAAGCAGATAAATAACAGATACTTTAACTTTACTAGAGACTACCCAAGAGATAAGCAAATGTCTAAATGAAAAACTTAAAGAAGCTGGGCTAAGCTTTGAGCGTATCTTAGATATTAATGGGCATCATAATTCTAGCAATTCGTACTTTAGTTTACTTAACAAAATTAATACTTTGTTATAGAGATGATCAGAGATAAAGATACTTGTAGATAATTGGAAACTCGAAAATACTTTGGCAGCTATTGTAATGGTATTTTAAAAAGTGAGGAACATGGAACTGTCCCTGATTAAATAGCAGCAACTCTAAAGAAACTCTGACAACGACTCGACGACACACATTGTAAAGTCTTGACTTTATCTCAAAGATCAGCAATGATTCTAAAGATACTTTGACAAACCTGCAGATTCCTTGATAAGACATGTCTGTCCCCTGAAGAGAGAGAGAGAGAGGGAGATAGCTTGATGCATGAACGAGTACGCTCGCTGCTTGAAGCTGTTGACTGTGGCTGCGCAGTAAAAGAGGCAGAAGAAGAGGAAACAGAGATACTTTGCTAAGTGATAGATACAGGTTTGCAGTCGATGGCAGCTACTTGGGTATCTGCGCCACGCAAACGGATTGACCCTTGCAAAACTGGCCAACTAGCCAGCTAGGCAACTACCATAAACAGCAGCCCGGGCAGTCGTAGTTGCAGTTGCGCATTTATGGCTGCCTGCCACATTGTTGCCAGCCACATTAATCATCGCAGAGCAGCAGATAAACTTTGACATGGCTGCGTGCAGCAGCCACAGCAACAGCAGCCAAATGAAGCGATCTTCATAAATCAAAAAAAGCTGCTGTGTAGCCTGCAGCATGCCGCCTGCAGCATGCAGCTTGCAGCAGTTGCAGCAGTTGCAGCAACTGGCGGCATATTTGATTTATCGGCTTGACCAGCGGCCGCCAACAAGTTAATTGAAAACGAGGCGTGACAGTGAAATTTGCCGCCGCACGCCAAGCAGCCAAAGCAGCTAGGCAGATGCTGTTGCCTCGTTGCCAGTTACCAACGAGGCGTGGCCACTTGCCACTAGCTGGGGCTAGCCCGTGCGGCCCGTTCAATTTTCCCCATTTTCCAAATGCGCCACTAAACTGACAGATTTGGCCATAATAAAAATGAAAACAAAAAAACAAAATTCACCAACAGAAACGCAAAGGAAAAACGAAAAATCGCAGCAGCCGGGAAAATAAGTTGCCAACTTTAATTTATTGTGACATAACGGTATAATCTGACATAAATTATTGATAAGACGAGTCGACCATAAAAGTACAAGACAGTTGGCTTAACCAACAACAAACAGCAATACAGCAACAACAACAACAACAACAACAACGACAATACAAAGCAACAACGCTATGAACGAAAAGCAATAAGAAATACAACGATTTATGCTATGGCTAAAGCCGACTTTTGGTTACCCTTCCCAGGAGCCCAAAAATGAAGCTTGCTATCTCAGCATATATAAGCTCCTCACATATCACATATATAAGCTCCTATCTAAAGCTAACTATCAGTCTGCTGAGCATGGTACTGTTTAAAAATAAGATCAGATCTATATAACTCTAACATTTTTCTACAATATTATTTCACTCAATTAGTCGTAGAATTTCAAAATAATTCAGTGATCTTAAAGGTTGATCATGAAACTGATCGCAGAAATGTTTAGAAAAACGATTCCATCTTACTAGATGTGATTTCTATGTGTGATCATACCTTAAATACTGCTCTTATAAACGGATCATGACACTACTGCAAAAATTACCGCTATAAAGATCATATAATTGAAGTTCTTTGTCTGTGTATCGATCAATTGATCATCGCTTAAAGATATTAGAGATGTTAGGAATGTAAAAATGTAAAAATGTAAAAAAATGTAAAACTGCTCTTAAGAATACGAATAATCTATGGATTAAAAAAATAACCTCTTGTCATATGTGTATATGTAGCTTGATCACTTACCACAATTGCTTCTATTTGTCGATCACTTGAAACTCTTTAAAATATCTTTTTATAACTGATTATAAATCTATAGCCAAATATACGTTTTGCTATATTGCTTTATTAATATAGCCAAAGATCAGCTTTATGATCCATCTTTTTTACTCTCTGCATGATCTATGACTACAATAAATCTAAAGATCACTAAGAGTTTTACACTATTATTAGCTGATATTTCTGGTGATCTATAAATTGTCCTGGAAAACTAATTACTTAGCCAGAGTCTAGCAGGCCTTATGAATATTTATTGATAAGTAAATCTGATTTATGACTGAATATTATTATAATTTGTTGGCTAGATCGACTGAAGATCAATATGCTATGTATATGCAACTAGCATCAGATAAATGTGAAAAATGCTTGCTTCAGATTATCGTAGCTTACTCAAATTTCTGGAATTATAAACTTGGAAACGATGCAGCACATAATAGCCCGGCAGCACGAACAAGTTTTAGCAAAGTCAACCGATCGGACCGCTTTATCAATGATTTATAATTTGAGCTGCTAACTAGATTGAAAACGATTTATTTGGCCATTGAAAGCAGGCGGTGCGATCTGTTAGAGACAAACTCACAATGATCGTGCATTGATTTAGTGAACGTTATCTCGATCTACAGTGGAAAAAGATGCGAAATTAACAAATTGAAGAAGTCAGCGCGCTATCGACCAAACTAATTCGATTAGTCGCGGCTGCTTAAGCAAATCTCTAGAGCTCTAATTACGGATTCTTCCTGATCATTGATCATGAGTGCATGGTGAACAGGCAACAGACCTTAGTTTGAAATACAAATAGTTGTCCTAAAATAGAATTTGTCAAGTCGATCTAATGTAAGATCCATCAATAATGAGCGAGGATCGTTACAGATCAACGATCAGTAGTATTAATATTTATACTCTATACATATATACATAAGTTTCTCTTATGATCCTCACTCTGGCTCTATATGATAGCTGATGAGTAAAGTGATCGATCGATCGAATAATTGATTTATGAAATAAATATCTAATAGTAATTTTGAGCACGAGACGCTGCTCTACCAATGTGTCCTGTGTCTCCAATGGCAACTGATCTATAGTTGAGGTGATCTACCAATGGTTATATATCATATGAGCAATGCCTTTGGCCACATCATCTAAAACTCTGGTCAGGGTATCGAAACAACAACTGCTTATAAATCATTCGCCTAACAACAACAGCAACAGCAACAACAACAACAACTGACTGGCTGTTTGGCTGGTTGCAACGAGTTGCGCTGTGGCAAAGTATCTATTGGATCTATTATTTGACTTTTATGTGCGCATAAATGCGGCGATATGACGACGACGACGACTGCAATCGATGCCTTGGCCAAATGTCTGGCCAGGAGTGCAGCCAGTTTCGTGTCGACTTGGCTCTGGACGAGTTTTCGCAGCCAACTGCAATTGCAACTGCAACTGCAACTGGATACGTGCCACAGAGCGCAAGCTCCAGACTTTGCTATGCACTTTCATGTTAATTAACAAGAAACTTTTTATCAGCTGCGATTACTCGAATGCCACACAATCTAGAGAGAGCGAAGTAGAGAGGGTGAGGGAGGCACACACCTTAGCTAGATAAGCTAACGCAACCCCACCCACCTCCCACTCCAGCAGCCCATTTGGCGATAAGCTGCGACAGACAACAAATTGTGGCACTTCAGTTAGAGACAGACGACGATAAAATAGCAAAACCGAAAATGCTGGCCAGGCGAATGATCTATAGATCGGAAGCCAATGAAATAGTATAGCATAGTAATATTTAGGTAAACCATATGACTGATATGTCAAAGATACATTTCACTTGCAAATCTTCAAGATTGCAGTTCTAAGAGCTTACAAAATATATTATATATATATTTTTATCGATATGTTACAACTCCAAGAAATGTATACAGAAATCTTTGGATCAATCTGTATTAGGGATCGCAACTAATTAATTTGGGGATCCAACATAAAATGTATAGAATATAGTAGATGATTCTATTTACTACAACTTTCGAATCTGGTCTTAGCCATATGAAGAACTTCATATTGGCCTATGGCTCTAGCCTACAGAAATATTTCGACATTTAAAATTTATATTAATATAATTTGCGATATGTAGATGAGCTCAGTAGTAAAATAGCGGAAAAATTTAAGCTTTCTACATTTATAATAATGGAAATTATAGTTTTTCAATATTTATCGTATTCCTTAAAAGCATATATAAATTAGGTATGTATTTAAATTTCAGGTTTCTACAGTTTTATGCTTGTAGTAATATAGTATTTCCCACTTTCCCAGGTATACCAGAGTATACATTTATAATTTCTTTCTCTCTCTCTCTATCTTTTGTGGTGTACAAGATGTCTGTGTTCATAGGGACGAGCAGACACTAAGTCGGACAGACGGACATGATTAAATCAAGAATATATATAAATTATGCGATCTGCCACGCCTCTCATACAGATCTAAGCGAAACATAATAGTAATAAATTAAAAAAATTAACAAAATATGAACAAAGCTTATTATCAATAAAGAATTATTATCACTAACAATTGTCTCTTACTCTCCACTCATTTTCTATGTCTCTCTCCTCGTTCTAATTGCAGGTATGTTGCACTTTGGTCGTAGCTAAAGCGAATTTCGGGCTAACGTGTTAAGCACAGTGAGCAAAACAAAAGACTTAAGCAAAGAACTTGCCCGGGCGTACAGTGTGGCCATATTTTAGGGGTGACAGCTCGGCCGGAAGCATGGCCCTATTTCCCTCCTCCTCGCGTCCGCGCACGCTCATGGAGCAGCTGTTGGCGCGCAAAATTGAAGCGGCCGCTGGTTCCGGTTCCGGTGGCGCTGCCAGTGCCAGTTCCAGTGCTGGTGCTGGTGCCGGTACTAGTGCTAGTGTCGGCGTTGTTGCCGGTTCCAGTGCCATTCCATTGGCCGGCGCGCCCACCGCTGCTGGCATTGTGAGCCGATTGCGACGAACCGATTCGCTGGACTCAACGAGCAGCCTGGGCTCTCTGGCGTTCGGCGAGGACGTCTGCCGCTGCGACGACTGCCTGCTGGGCATTGTCGATCTGTACGTGATCAGTGCGGCCGAGGCGGCCAAAAAGAAGGTAGGTGCTACGAGTGGCCCCAAAAGCTGTTACGACTGAGACACATGCTCTCTTTCCCTCTCTCTCTCTCTCTCTCTCTCTCTCTCTCTCTCTCTCTCTCCCAACTCTCCAGCTATTGCCCATTCATTCGCATTGGCTTTTGTTGTTAGGCGCTAATTAGTTGGGCTGCGGCGCGCAAAAGCTTACGCTGGGTTCGGAACTCGGCTAAGGCGATCGCATTGAAAGCTTTGCGACTTTAGTTTGGACACCAACGTCGCTCGCTAAACAGTAGTAGAAGCAGCAAAGATAGCAGCCGAGACAGCCACAGCTTTGGCCAAGTCGGCTTCGGCCTCAGCTTGAGCGTCGCCCCGTTGTCGCTGTTGTCGCATTGAATTATTTGACTGTTGGACCGGTCGGAAAGCTGCTGCCGTTGCCGTTGCTGTTGGTGCTGCCATTGACGTCACAGGCGTTATGATGCGACATACGCCTTGACGCTGACGTGCTTGGCTTTACCTGCGACTGACAGAGACAGAGATAGAAGTGGAGCGAGAGAGATACAGTGTGAGAGAGTGCGGCAGCAGCTCAGGCGTGAAACAATCAAAGGCGGCGAAAAACGCGCGGCGACAAGCAGGCGAGAGTTCATTGAAAAATATTTTAAAACTGGAAAGCTGTAGCAGGAGCGAGCGTGCTTCACAGCTGTTAAAGAGAGAGAGAGAGGGAAAGAGAGAGGAGAGAGCTTAACAGAGTTAGAAGTTAAAAGAGATTGAAAAAGAGGATGCTGACTGACCAAGCACAAGTTTTAATGAATGGAGAAAGCGGCTAATTAATATACATACATATAAATGTAATATGCATATAGCTCTACTTTAAAGTGAGAAATGTTTTTTCTGGCTCATCAGATAACAATTTCTCTCAAAGTAAAAGAGAAATTAAGGGAAAAACAAAAACCAAAACTTTTATCTTCATAAAATATTCCACAAGCAATGGAAACATTTCCAACGTACAAACGCCATTTTAATTTTCGCACTCTTTTGCTCTGATCCTTTTGGCGGCGCTCATTCGCACGTGAACGCACTTGCTCTCTCCTACACACACACACATACACATGGCTGTTTATAAAATTCTGTGCGCACTCTCACACACGGCTACGTCACTGGCGCAGACAGACAAACAGCTTGTAATGAGCTTTGCCCGGCGCGTTGCCCAATGGAAGCTACGTACATTTGCCATTCTCACTAAGCATTTGCATTGTTTTTGTCTGACTGGCGCTTGGCCTTCGAACACCCAACGGCACCTAATGCTCTCAAAAAAACACCACCACTCCCACTCCCATACAGCTACTCTCCCATGCTCTCCCTCTCTCTTTCTGTCTCTCTCGGCTTGTATGCGTGCTCTCTATTTACTGTTATCAGTTGCGCGCGTCCATTGTAGTGAGGACTTCTACGACGCCAGCGTCGCTGCCAGCTGCTCATCGCGGACGCCGCACAGCGTTGCTTCTGGCTCTGTGTGGCTCTGACTCTGGCTGTCTGTGTCCCCCGACCAGTTGAGCTTTTGCAGCGATCGCGTGCGGCTGGGCTCTGTCTCTGCATCTGCTGCCACAGCAACACAGCTCTACTGTTATTATCATTGTAAAGGCTACCGCCGTTGACTCTGCTGCTGCTGCTGCTGTTGGTGCTACTGTTACTGCTACTGTTACTGTTACTGCTGTGTTTCACCTCTGTCGTTGTCAAAGTATTTTCCTCTCGCCGCCGCCGTCGCGCGCTTGCGTTTGCGTTTTTTTATGCCAATGTCTGGCACGCGTCGCGTCCAACGCCAGCAGCTGCAGCAAATCAAACAGAAACAGTAACTAAAACAACAACACCAAACAAACGAAATAAGACAGTCAAACGAAACAAGAACAACCTTAACAACAATAACATTAACCAGAGCTGTTTCGACTGCTTGTTTCAAAAAAAGAAAAAAAAAAAAACACCAAAAACACCAAAAAAGAAACACGCAAAAATTCCAAGTGAAAAAATTTAATTAAATTTCGCCTCGGCTCGCGTTTTTGTGTGTTTTCATTTTGTCTTCTTATTTTATTGTTGTTTTTGTTTTTTTCTGTGTTTTTTTTTTTTGTTGTTGTTGCTGAGTGTGTGCACTTGTGTATTTTAAGCGTAGTTGTTGCTGTCTTACATGCATATGCATACATATGTACATATGTACGAGTATACTGTATGTGTCATGTGTGTGTGTGTGTGTGTGTGCGTATTTCTTGTTGCTGCTTGTTTGACATGAAAGCTTTTACGTTGACAGTTTTCTGCTGGAATCATTGGAAAGTGGATTGAGCGTTGCAAGCTGCGCAGTTGCTGCTGCAGTTGCCGCTACGTCTGATTCTGCTTCTTCTTCTTCTTGTTTGCTGTAAAAAGTGTTAATTGAAGCACGCGCCGTCACGACGTACGCGCTAGCTGCGCGATGTGCTGCTGGAAGGGCAGCGTGGAATGAGTAGAAGAGGGAGCAGGCGAACAAGAGGGAGAAGGAGTAGGGGCAGAGAGGTAACGACTCCGCAATGAAATTAATTCCAGTTTATGTAAACATTTCAACGCCGACGTCAATGGAGAACGCTACGCACTATGCCAGCACGCGTGCGCGTGTTGGAGAAAGAGAGAGAGAGAGAACAAGAGAGAGAGCATGGGGTGGGGGAACCAGCTGAGTTTTCTTGTTTTGGTTCATCTACGCGCGCGTACCAATTGGGAATTATATAATATAAAGACGCTTGATTCGCAGCGCGTCTCATTTTTTATTAAACAAATTTTATTTAAATGTTTTTTATTTATTTTTTTTTTTTTTTTTTTGTCGCAATTTGGCAATTGAGGCTCATTTAGCGCCAACGTTCCAAAAATGGCAACTCATGTCCATTAGCTCTTACGCATGCTCCGCACCACCTCTCCTGCACCACACATACACGCACACAGCTATAATTACCATCAATCGTTCAATACATGTCCGCACGTACCGATTCAGCCAAACACCCACCCACCCACACGCTGGATGGCTATAGCCAGCCTTAAACGATCTTAATGACGATCAACACACACACACACACACAGAGTCAGCCCTCTAATTCTATCGCAATTTGTGCGTCAATGGCGACCGCCCGACACAACTGAAATAGAAAAAAAGTGTTTACTTTATTAATTTTAAGCTTTCGGCAGTTAAGAAACAAAAAAAAAAAAAAAAAAAAAAAACACACACACAGACAAATAGATGGAGCAAAAAAAAGTAGCTTTTTCATTGTTATGCGGCGTGAATGCCGCACATTAAGCGCAGTCCGGCGGAGCATTGGTTTGTCTGAGGGGGTGCGGCAGTGGGCGTGAGGCGTGGACTGCAAGGGAAGTGGGGTGGGATCGTTAGAGCAGGCATTACGTATCCCCACACCCAGCTATTCACCATGTTGTATCTATGGATACATTTGTATCTATTACCACATCTATATCTACAACCAAACGAACATATATATAGAGATATATACATTCATGTGGCTCTATATCGGGCTGTCGTCGACGGCATGTGCGAAACTCTTTTCATTAGATAACGAATGGCAAATTACCTATGTGAAGCGTGTTCCAAACAAACTGCCAAAGACAACGAGTGAGAGAAAGAGAGAGAGAGGGAGGGAGGCAAAGGAGAGAGAGATATGCTGAAGGATCGGTTGAAAAGAATCGCTCTAGATACCTAGAAGGAGAGGAGAGAGAAAGAAGAAGATAAATACACAATAATTAAAACCTGAATAGACATAGATAAGTACTATGGATTTAAAAAGTGAGAGTAAAACACATAAATATACAAAGAATCTTAGAGAGCATAAGGCTAATATGGAATAAGTAGAATACTTATAGGTCGTATAAATGTAAAAAGAAAGACAGAAGGCTGGAGGGAAAGGCTGAAAGACAGGGATATCTTAGAGCGAGCGAAAAATTAAGCAGAACTTATAATATAATAATATAATATAACGATTAATAATAACTGAATGAGAACTACAGAACATAGGGACATTTTCATGATATGAAGTAAAGAGAGAGAAGAATGAGCAAAGTCGAAGAAGACAAAAGTGGATTATATTTTATAAAAGGTAAAGAAAACTAAACCTTGACAGCATTGAAAGTGCCATACATTCAGATATAAGATGGGGCTTACAAAGAGATGAGTAATATTTATTGCCTGAAAATAAGTAGAATAAGCAAATAGAGTTGCAAGATGCAAGTGAAAGTGATGGAAAAGAAAGTGCTCCAGAGCAGCAAGCAGCGAGGAGAGTGAAACGGCGAGAGAGCAAGAGAAGCCATAAAAAAGAGAAAGAGAGTGAAATAGAGGGAGAGGGACAGAGAGAGAGAGAGAGAGGGATAAAGAAAAATTTATATAGGGAAACAGGGAGATAGAGTGTCTGTCTCTATGAAGGGGAAAATGGAAATGAAGCAAACATCTTTAACTTTGTGAAGAGCAGTAGGGGATCCTACGGTAAAAAATACATCAAAATGTCGGTATATACATATAAGAATCAAGTTGATTACAGAAATATTCATACAGTTTGAATATGTATTTACATATAGACATATAGATGGACTATTGGGACATCGCAAGATCTTTTATAACTAGAAAATAGCGAGATTGAAAGTCAATTGTAAAATACGCATTTGGTATTATTTTAAAACTTTTAAGTATATATGCTAAGAATCGAGAAATTGGAAACAAATCGAAAAATCGCGAATTCATTGAGATGCTCTCTAGACGCTAGGCCCTTTATCAGTAACCGTTGCACACGGTTCAGTTCCGATCGACCGCAATACAAGCGAAATTTCTAGTATGTATTAAAAATACATATATTTGTAAATATATGTATATATATTATATTATATATGTATGTATAGTATATATATAGTGCCTGTTCATGCGAATATTTAGAAGTGTGTCCAGCTGCACTCAGTGTGTCTGAAGCGCCCTCTTTCTCAGTCTTTTGCATCTCTTTCTCTGCAGCTGCAGTTAGCTGGTTCCGGTATATCTGGAGGCCTCTATATCGATCGGCCTACTTATAGTCGCCATATTGTGGCCTATATACGGGGCACACATACACACTTATATACACATATGTATATTGATATACATGTACATGTTTACATACATACTAGGCACAACATACAAAAGGTGCCGCATACAACGTCGATGTTCCAAGGTTCCCAATTGTGGTTGGGGCTGTTGTTTCGTTATCGCCTCGCACAACTTTTGCAAATGACGTCAAATGTTTCGGTGCGAGGAGCACAGCAGTAATATACTGACAGAGAGAAAGAGAGGGGCGAGAGAGTGCGGAGCAAAAGAAATTTCAGTATACAGTGATCGCTCGCTAATAAAGGAAACTTCCGCTAATTACAATTGTTCCCAAAATAGAAACGTAATTTCAAATACGTGCGCCATGCATTGATAAAGACATTTGCCATATAATTTATAGACATTGTATGTGTATATAGGGGTATATTCCTATCAGTGGTAACGATCTAATGATCTAATAATAATAAGGCGATAGATAGATAGTTTTAGCGAGAAATCTATACATTTCTGTATCCATTTATCTAGTATCTCTATATTGGCCTGTCTATTTATCTTAATATCTTCTTCTGCTTTAGATTAGATTATCTATCAATTCAAGTATCAGCCGACCTAAATGGATCTATTTGTTTATCCATTGTCTTTTGCCCTCTTTAGCTGTCCATCTATATCTTTAATTGTGTACGAATCCAACTAATTATCCGGCTGGATAATTATCTATCATATTTTCTCATCTATCTTCTATACATCTAATTACCTGTCTACCTATCATTTCTATCTTTATATCTATTTTTAACTCTCTCTCTCATTCATATATATCTTAATACCTATCTTCTATATTTCAAACTTCTATACATCAAGGCATCTGTCGTGATTTCTAATTATCTCCAACTATCTATCTTGATTTCTATCTATCTTTCCATCTTCTATTTATTTTTCTATCTGTCTATCTATATTTCTATATATTGACTATAAACCCTGCTATTCATATATTTTCTTTCCCATCCTTCTTTCTATCTTCTACCCATATTTCATCTATCATCTATTTATATTCTTGATATCCGTAGATCCAACTGTACTATTGTCTATTCTGTCAATCTTCTTTATATCTGTCTAGTATATATCTTTCTATTTCTCTATCCATCATCTTTGTATCTATTTGCCTATCTAGTTTTCCATCCATCTTCGTAGCGTCTATCTATCATCTTGTATTAATATCAGATATATCCCAACTGTGTCTATCTGAATCCTCATTGTAATACGAGCTCTCTATTTCATGTCTTACAACATGTCTCCTCTGGATTCCTTTACGAATAGAAATTCTGGAACTAGGCGTTTGTTTCAGTTTAGCGAACGATCACTGTATGTGGTATTCAGTGCTGTTGTTGACTCAATATGTATGTTTGTGTGTAACTGGATAGCAGTGTTTCCATTCTTGATACTCTATTGTTGTTGCTGTTGGCATTACCATTTCCATTATTATCATAATGCGGTTGTTGTTCGCTTTTGCCTTGCCCCCGACTCAGCTTGGGCCGTTTAGTTCCGATTTTGGTGGATGTTACGTATTCCAATTTTCTTGTTTTGCGGTTAAAGAGTTCACACACACGCACACGCACACGCACTTATATCTAAGGTGGTTTTGGTGGTTTTGCAAGCGAACCGCAGATGGTGGTGCCGAGATGCCAGCACGCTCCTGCAATGCCTACTTAGATGCGTGCGCTTCGTTTGTCGTTGCTCTCGCATACATATGTATTAAATTTAATCAATTTTGATTGATGTGTGCGTCGATGCAGCATTCACAGTGCCAACGACATCGACATCGACAGCGACAACCTCAACCACACTTCGACAGCAAACCCAAAAAATGAGAAGCACAATTTTTGAGTTAGAGCCACGCCGAATCGCTGATGCGCTGGCAAAAATATTACTTAAGATTCGCTTCGATAGATGTCCAGAATCTATTTTTCGCTCTGTCATGTAATTAGAAAGGTAGAGAACAAATACAAGCCGCTTAAATTTGTCTAGGAGTCCTTACAGAGAGAGAGAGTAAGAAACTGTTTAAGGCTGAAGAAAAGTCTGAAAAGAACTCTCTCTGTCTCTCTCTTCGTTTTTTAACTACCTTTCTTCGACTCTCTTTCTCTCTGTCCTTACATTTTACTTCCTCTTTATCTCCCAAGTAACATCTTTCGATCTATCTACGCTGCAGCAATAACATCCTATGGCTCCATAATTTTGTAGTTCTGACTATATATCTTTGTAGAAAATGAAAAGAGGGCAGAGACCCTCTCATTTTTTTCCTCCCCATCGAATGAAAGAAAAGAATTTGACTAGGCTTGACAAAATAAATCTCGAATATTAAAATGTTCAATGAATATGAATGAGGTCTTCAAATTGCCCTAAGCTACAAATTTGATGTGCATCATTTTCAGGTACTCTACACCTTGCAAGTCTTAAGATATCTATCTAATGGAGTCTTATGAAAACTAGTTCAGTCACTGCTTTCTAAGACCAACTTCAATTCCCATTCCAAATCATAGCAGAAACTTAAAAACTACATTCGAAAGGGTATTCAAAAAGTCTTTATAGTCGCATGCACGTTGGATTGTCTGTGGGTCGTTTGGTGGGTCAATTGTGGTTGGCTAAGGCGCGAACAGGTTCGCAAATGCGCAGAATTCAATCAAATCGAATGCAGCAACAAGTAAAAAGCGACAGCCAACAAGAAACACGCAACAAGCGACAAGCGACAGCGACAAGCATTGATTCATAGATCTTTGGGTATTTCTGTGCAGTTGTTGTGCCCGGTTGAGACAGTGCATCTGATGCGTACGTGGACGTCGCGTGGACGCCCGTCACATGTCGTGTAAAATGTCCGTGTGCGCACTCGCACGCCCGCCCGCAGCAGCCGCCGTAAGCAGTTCGAATAACGTGAACGGACAAACAGGTGCAGCGGCGTCGCCAGCTACGACACCAACAACGCCAACGACGCCGCCAACGCCGCCGCCATCGCCGCAGGTGCGCATCTACGAGGACTTTGACAGGATGAGCGCCAAGGAGGTGTACTACAATGAGGCGGGCAAGAAGGTGACGGTCAAGCTGCTCCACTTTCCGGACGTGCTGCCCGAGGACATAGCCAAGCTGCGCTTCGATGACGAGGATGATCACAATGCCGACGATGCCGACGTGGACGACGACGATGGCGTCGATAGCGATGCAGGTCGCTCTGCCAATACCAGCCACAGCACCGGCAGCGGCACCGGCATCGGGATCAGCAAGACTCCACCCACCGCTGATAGCGACGATGGCGACAGTGAGACCGAGAAGCCTGACCTGGATGGCAGCGGCAGTGGCAATGCCACATCGACCGGCACCGTCAAGAAGACCTTCCGGCGCAAACTGTCCGGCAACAATATGCAGCCGCGCAAGTGCAGCCTGGCCTTTGCCCAGGCGCATGGCATCAAGCAGCGCGCCGAGAAGAAGCTGTCGATGCCCACCATCAGCATCACAGCTAATCCGGGCGAGCATGTCAGCCTGGCAGGCGGACGGAAACTCTCGCAACAGCACTCGTTGCCCATGACGATGATGACGATGACGCCGCCGCGTCGCAGTCATTCGCCGCTAGGTCAGAGTCTCTGCCCCGGCTACATACAGTACTCCAAGTCGCTGCTGGAGGTGCCCATGCCAAGGGATTATGGCTACGCCAGCAGCGATGATCTGAGCTCTGAGTGGGACTCGGATGTATCCACATCGGCGGCCTCGTCCGCAACTGCATCGGGCTCCGGCTCGGGGGTTGCGGGTGCATCCTCAGCGAGCGGCACGAAGAAGGTAAGAGGACGGTTTGCCGCTCTGCGCTTATCCGGCATTATCCGGTGCATTCATGTCACAGGCTTCGCCTTTAACGTATTTATCCAGTGTTATCCGTCTACTATCATCTGCCATCGATTTAACATTCTCCAATTAAAATATATTTGCATCTGCTGCTTATCTGAGCACATCGATCGATGTCATTGGCAACGCTTGCGAAATGTATCCGGCGCAATTGGATAATAAACAGCACTGATTTCATGCATAAACACCTTAATTAAGTGCTGATTTGATAAATACCAATCGTTTATCTATTCGCCATTTAAGCATTGACGTCATTAGCCACACGTCAAGATCTATCCGCATCCGCCACTATCCGGTGTTCTCCGGCGCATATCCAATACTAATACTCTAGGTTTGCGCTCACTTAAATGACATTGACCCTAGATTTAGTTGTATCCGCTGCAAATCGCCACTATTTAGTGTTATCCGATTCTATCAAAAATTTCCGTGATGCGAAACAGGCTGACCTAATGAAACTCTCTACAAGAACTTATCGGCATTGAGACTTATTGAGACATATCCCCCCTTATCCGCAGCTTATCCGGCACTTACTAGACAATTACAGAGTAGTTATCTAAGTACGTAAGCGTTATTGTTGATCTCACAACTGTTACTCATTTCGAGAAATATCCGGCGTCATTCGCGACTTATCCGGACGACACTTACCACTTAAATAGTAGTTACGTAAGCATCGACGTCATTATAGATCTTATAACTGGCCCCGTTTCAAGCCATAAGCTTTTATCGCCTTGTATTCTTAATGATGCCTGAGTGGAGAGGCGGGTCCATTAGAAGTGCTAACAATTCACGTTTTCGCTGAAACGTGTTATTGGATGAGCTATTACAACAGTCGCTCGATGACGCAACGGTCCTAATGCCTTTCTTTTTAATGTAAATTCAGTTTATACTAATTGATTTGTTTGTTTCTTTGTCTTTTCACAGAGCTCCGGCTGGCGCAAAATACGAAACATAGTGCAATGGACGCCCTTCTTTCAGACGTACAAGAAGCAGCGCTATCCATGGGTACAGCTGGCGGGCCATCAGGGCAACTTCAAGGCCGGTCCCGAGCCGGGCACCGTCCTCAAGAAGCTCTGCCCCAAGGAGGAGGAATGCTTCCAGGTGCTCATGCAGGATGTCCTGCGTCCATATGTGCCCGTCTACAAGGGTCAAGTGACCAGCGAGGATGGCGAACGTAAGTCACATAGTTCCTAGAATAACAGATTGATTGACTGATACTGACTGAAGTCGATTATTGTAATTGGCATATCGCATGATTAGAAAAATCATATTCATTATGATTGAATGGCTGAATTGATTGATTGACTAACGATTGACTACTTACTGACCAAATCAGTGTCTTGATTGAACGTATACTCTGACTAAAATAGTTTATAGTAATTATGGATGGATTGATTCACTGATGTGTTAGCACATACATCCGATTGAAAGCTGCCAAATGATTGATGGCTGATAGACTGAAGCACTGATTGACAGTATAAGATTGCCTGCCTTAATCGATAATATGGCAAATAAAAGATTTGATAGCTTATTGATTGCCTGATTGACACACGAACTGATGGATGCACTGACTGATATGGCTCTGATTGATGCATTGGCCTTCAATGATTGTATACGCTAAATGATCAATAGGTAGATTGATTACTGATTGATGAACCGGTTGATTGAACTGATGGATGGCTGGCATACTGAAAACAGACTGATTGCTTGACTGTATAATTATTAATGGAGCAATTGTCTGATTTTCCCTCTAAGCAATTGACTAAGGTGTAAATGCTTGATCGGGCTGCTAATAGAATAAAAAGCTGTAGAGCTGATGGATATTCTGATTGATTCAGATACTCACACAGATGGCTTTAAATGTTAGAATTGTTCATCTGTGTAACTACATATATGAGTGACTATTCGATTAAATGACTATGCGATTAATTGACTGATTGTGTCTTACCAGTTAACTATATCAAAATTGTGTTTACTTTCAGTCTATCTGCAGCTGCAAGACCTGCTCAGTGACTATGTGCAGCCGTGCGTCATGGACTGCAAAGTGGGTGTGCGCACCTACCTGGAGGAGGAGCTGTCCAAGGCCAAGGAGAAGCCCAAGCTGCGCAAGGACATGTATGACAAGATGATACAAATCGATGCCCAGGCGCCCAATGCCGAGGAGCATGCGGCCAAGGCGGTGACCAAGCCACGCTACATGGTCTGGCGCGAGACAATCTCGAGCACTGCAACGTTGGGTTTTCGCATTGAGGTGAGCATCGCTCTCAGTTCAGCTTTCGTTTACTAAGCACCCATTTGACTTGCAGGGCATCAAGAAGAGCGATGGCACCAGTTCCAAAGATTTCAAGACGACCAAGTCACGCGAACAAATCAAATTGGCCTTCAGAGAGTTCCTGAGCGGTCATCCACATATTCTGGTGCGTTTTAATTGATGACTTTACTTAGATCAATCCCATGATATTAACTCTCTCATTGCTGAAATACTCCTTACCATAGACTCATATTTTCAGTGTCTATTTTCTGTAGTCTCAACTCTATAAAACTGCGAAAATTGTCATAGAAATGTGGGTGTAAATTAATGGAGCAAATAGCTCCCTATTTGAAGTAGGAGGGCGTGACACAGTTCATTAAGTTTATATGCATCTCAATTAGCACAACAAGTCGGGTATATTGACAGAACTGTTCATACATCAAATTTCGTAAACTACGAAAGCTAATGACTTGAAATTTAAAATGTATATTCCGTAGCATGGATTCTTGCTTTAACTCATCCCATATACTTATTATCGATAATTATCGAATTTCGAATTCAAGAGATTTTGAATAGATTTTTAATATTTCGAATTTTGAAACTTAAAAACTAGATATATATCAAATCCATCATAAATCTTACCTATCTGTATATATTCTATAAGAAACAGTCGTATAATTACTTAAATATCAGTTCAGTTCCTTGGATATATCCTAGGCGGATACTCTTTACTAGAGCACTCTTATTGTAATACTATTTTAGTTATGGTTTGATAACTGTGTTATCAAATAAGATCTGCAATCATAATTCCTTATTCCAGTTTAAGTTCACATTGCCTTTGAGCCCTAATTGAATGTTCTTCCATTGCAGCCACGGTATATACAACGCTTACGGGCCATACGGGCCACCTTGGCCGTCTCAGAGTTTTTCCAGACTCACGAGGTCATTGGCAGTTCGCTGCTGTTCGTGCACGATCAGACGCACGCCAGTGTTTGGCTAATTGACTTTGCCAAGACGGTGGCCCTGCCGCCGCATATGAGGATCGATCACTATTCGGCCTGGAAGGTGGGCAATCATGAGGATGGCTATTTGATTGGCATCAACAATCTCATCGATATATTCGTCGAGCTGCAGGCGGCCAATGAAATGGAGTCTGCAGCGGATGCCGTTTCGGGCTCTGGTTCCGGTTCCGGCTCAGGTTCAGCGTCGGGTTCCGGTTCGGTTTCACCAGCGCCCGCCTTCAGCGGTCAGGAGGAGGAGTCCAGCAAAATGTAAAGGACACAGCAAGAAAACAATCTAACATAATATATATATATATATACATATATATATACACTCACATATATATTTATATAGAACTATTTAGCTTACGATTATACTGAAGCGTTCCATGGGGCTGCGCCCCGCCAAGGACATTTCCTAGCACATTCCACAGAAATGTGTTAAAACAAAACAAAACAAAATCAAATATCAAATATCAATTAACCATAATCCAAACTTAGTTTTATGCATATATGTATATGTATGTACCCTTTTTTTTTTGTTTTTTTTTCTCTCCCTCTCTTTAACCCGTTAAGTTTTAAAATCAAAGACTGAACAACAATATGCGTATACCCAATATATACATATATAGATATATATATTTATATATAGATATATATGTATGTAAAGATATATACATATATTCACAGATATATACATACATATATATACATACTCGTATATATACATATATATAGTAAAATTCGTTGTGCGTTGCTGAAACAATGCGTAGCAAAAAAACATTAACAACAACAAAAAGTTCAAGAACTACTTACTTATAAATAATGTTATTAATTTTATGTGTATTCGATTATCTTCTAATAACTACCTACTAATTATGTGCACTATTAAAACTCATGTAAACCGTTTAACAAGTAAAACATTTTTTTTTTTCGAAAATCTATTTAAAAACGATTCATTTGTTTTGATTGTGTTTACATTTTTGTTGCAGCCTTAAAAGCAGGCAGCAAATATTTCGCTGCAACAAGTCGAATGAAATCTTCTCTTCTCTCTCTTATACTCAATCAGCTGTTGTCACAAATACTAAAGCGCGCATAGAGACTGATCCCAGCTACAGTTTTGCTCCAAGTCGCAGTTTTTACTCATTTTGACAACAGTCCCAAAATCAGGCAACATAATTTTTACTCTCACTGCAGTCGAAGTAATTGCCTTCGTAATTGTAAATGTTATACTCGCATAGCTATTTATTGTCATAAATAAATGTGTGGGGTAAACGTGCATAATAACTTGCTGTAGGTCCGACGCAAACTTGCAGTTTCTGCTTCACATGTAAGTATTTTTGGTACACAGCGTTTGGTATTTAGTAATTTGTATAGCATACTTTTAGGATCAATATTAAACAAAAATGCACATAAAATGCTTACAATCAAAATATATAATATTCAAACAAATATATATCTTGAGTTATATTTGAAACCGCCTTTTAAAAAATCAACTCAGGTTTGGCGCTAAAGGCAAGCTTCTGCTCTGCATATACTCTCTGCTCTCGCGTTTTGGCACCAAAAATGGTCACTGTCACACTTTTTAGCAGCGCTCACAAAATACCAAACTGCTGGTATTTATTAGGATTTTGGTTATTTTCAGAGCACTGCATTTTGTGCTTACCTCGCTGCGGCCACATTGTTTATTAGTTAGTTAATGTTTGTTGCTGCGCGGTTGGCACGTCGCGCGTCTCTATGCGCACGCATCGAGCTGTTACATTTGTTTTCCGTTTTAAATGTTTGTTGCATTTGCGCGCAGTTGACGTGCATTTTTTAAAGATCCAAATAAAACGCGAGCGGTGTTTTTTTTTCGAATACTTTTTTTTTTTCATCTCTGAGTTAAAAGTGTGGTAATTGTTTTGGTCAAGTGTTTTGGTTTTGTTGCTGGAGTGCAAGCCGTCGTAAATTTAAAAATAATACACAGAAAAGCGCATATACATATGCACGTGTGTGCAGTCTTATGTATATACATATATAAATAAATATATATATTTATATTTATATATATGTATATATAAATACTTGTGTGAGCAGCGCCTGTGACTCTTAAAAAAAGTTTCTGGTTTCGTTGGCGCGCCAACAACAACAACGTCGACGGCAACAATAAATAAAACTTCAATATGCGCCGACCGGCCTTCAGCGCAGAATATTAACAATATATTGTACATACATATGTATGTGAATGCGTCTATATGAATGTGTGTGTGTGTGTGTGTGTAGACAACAACAACAACTGTCACGCATCGAAGGGGGCGCGGGGGGCGGCACACAAAATTGTTGAAGCATCTCCGCTCACTCTCTCTCTCTATCTTTCTTTCTCCGTGTCTCTCTCAAATTGCCTGCGGTCTGAGTTAAAGGCAAAAAAAGGCTAAAATAGCTCAAAAAATAATCACACACACACAGATATATACACACACTCAGCCGTTCGCTGGCAGACAGGCACTGGGACCTACTGAGGAGACCAACAACAGCGCGCGGGAGGGAGAGAGAGAGGGAGAGAATCAGCATTGAGCTTGAGCCGTGCGTAAAGAAATCAAAAACAAAAACAAAAAAAAACGGCAAAGCAAATAAAACAAAAATCGTGATTAATATTTTTTTTTTGTGTGTGTGTGTTTTGTTTTTGTTTTCTTGTGCTCTTGAATCGGCCTTTTGTTAAGCTTTTAATCAACAAAATTAAAAGAAGGCTGCAGCAACAACAAGTGGAAATTAAAAACTAAAACTCGACTTGTCGAATCCGTTTCGTTTGCTCATTATATATATATATGTGTATGTATTTTTTTTTTCTTGGTCGAAGACAAGTGCAATAAAACGAAAATATATGGCAAATAAATAGCAACAAAAGCCGACGGCGACAACAAAATCAATATTCAAATTAAGCAGCAGCAACAACAACAAAAACAACAACAACAACAATAGTTAGCAGCAGCAGCAGCAGCAGCTATTCGACAACTTGTCGATAAGCCGAAAGATAACGAGCCGCAGCAGCAATAGCGAACCGGAGAGCGCCCATACCGGAGAGCGACAGAGAGTGAGAGCGCGCGTGTGCGAGCGAGAGAGAGAGAGAGAGAGAGAGAGCGAGCAGCGGTGGCAGCATCCCAAAAGGAAACGTTAACACCATCCACCCGAAAGAAGCTGAAATCATGGGACGTCGCACGTATCTGAATCGCGCCTATGCAATTTCCTACCCCAGTCGCGTCGAGGGCTGGCTGGACGTGTGCGGTAAGCATTAACCCCCCCATAAGTACGCCATCCCTAAGACCCAACCCAGACACCCACCCACCCTGAATTGCAATCTACTTATAGCTATTTATAGATTTAAGCTTGCCTTCAAGATCTTGGACTGAGATACGCATTGAGGAGAGACTAGTATGAACAGAAGACAAAATGTGATTAGTTTTTAAACAGTATAAGATATTGTCTTATAGATGATATGCTGGGTGGAATAGAACATCCATCTTATATAAATATACATATATGTATATGTGTTATATGCTGAGGTCTACTAAAACTTCTATGGAATGAGTTGTATCGAGATGAAATGGACACATATGTAAATCGCTTATATCGGTATATACCTACATATATTTAGCCATATCAAAATCTCTCATATCTTCTTAGTAACAACTCAAGTTTGACCTGTATGGGCGAAAATCTATATATATATCTATATATAGATATATATTTATAATCAAACTTGGCCTAGTTCCTACTTCGTAAGGCAAGAAATGCAAAAGTTATCCACATCCGTTTTAAAAAAAGTTGCTAAGTTGTAATACAGTTATCTGCAGAGTATATCGAATATATGATATATGGTATATTTTGCATACATACATAATACTTAGCTTGAGAACTGATTCACATACAAATCACACGCAATATCATAAAGTAATCGCTCGTTAGAGTTAGATATAGATTAGTCTGCAATTGAAGAGTTTGATGAATACATCTCGAAAGAGAATTGGTCAAGCAAACAAAGTAAATTATATATGTGCTTAACATTACTCATAAAACACTCCAATGATCGGGGAACGATTAAAATTCTATGAGCCAGCCGAACAAAGCTGAGAAATCTATGACAAGTCTTCCGAAATGATCGATGAGATGGCAGAGATGATGATGATGAGATGATATGAGAGTTTAATGTTAAGAATAAATTTGTTCATGGTTAGTTTTCGATTAGAAAGAAATAGATGTTTCTTTCTATGTCACACTCGAGCCAGGTGAAAGTTCACGTAATTGCATTCAATACAACTAACTTTAAAGCGCTATCAACACCTGCTAATGGCATCTGCTGCTGCTGCTGCTGCTGAGCGGATGTTCGCTCCAATTTTTGATGATCGAAAAGGCAACAAAAATGTGAAACATCAAATGAAAGAAAATCCATTAAAAGTTGCTGCAGCCGTGAGGGAAATGGAGAGACAGAGAACGAACGATATGATAAAGCGAAAACTTTTAATTTGAGTCAACAGATTGCAAATCGCCTTCTAATGACTTGACAACCCTGGAGTGGCAACTCTACCATGTGTGTAGGGTGGCCGTTTAGCTCAACTCTGTTCTGTATTGCGGATGCTCTTGGTTCATATGTACATATGTATTTATCTATCTCTCCCACTCTCTCGCTCTCACTCTCTCAGTTTCGAGCACCTGTGCAAATGCAAGCAAAGCTGCTACGCCTGGGAAAACTCAACAGGGCTGTCTCTCAGCAACAACAACAACAACAACAACAACAAGAGTTTGGGCAGGTTGTCACTGTTTGTTGTCGTTGTTGTTGTTGTTGGTGGTGTTGCCTTTTTGCCGTTATCAGGTATTAGCATTTTTACCTGTCGCTCATCCGCTTCGCTTTATTGCAGTTCGAGGGGTTGCTAGCTACGCAAGGCCAAAGACATATGCACAACATAAACACGCACACACACACACATATAAATACATACATATATACACACTAATTAATACTCCTTGTTCTTGTATTTCGTTTATGTTTATACAATTCCTTAAAAAAACACACACACATATTTTTATTATGCATAAATAAAACTATAAAATTAAAAAGAACAATTCAAATAAAAGAAAGAAAATAAAATATAAATATGTATGTATAAATAAATATCTATAGTTATATAAAAATAAATTAAAAAGAAAAATTAAAATAAAAGAAAATATAAATAAATATCTATAGATATATCAAACTAAAATTATAAATAAAGATCTATATATACATATGTATATATCAAAATAAAATTAAAATAAAAGAAAATGTAAATATAAATAAATATCTATGGATATATTAAATTAAAATTAAACAAAAAAAAAAATTTAAATAAGAGAAACTATAAATATAAATAAATATCTATGAATATATAAAATAAAATTAAAAAGAAAAATTAAAATAAGAGAAAATACAAATAAATATCTATGAATATAAAAAAATAAAATTAAAAAGAAAAATTAAAATAATAGAAAATATAAATATAAATAAATATCTATGGATATATCAAAATGAAATTATAAAAAAAATAAAATAAAATAATAAAAGAAAATATAAATATGTATAAATAAATATCTATAGATAAAGATATACATATATAATCATGATATACTTATATAAATTATGAGAAAATCAATAAAAATTGAATAAAGTATTAAATAAATTATATGAAATCTTAAAAAATAATAATAATAAATACAGTTTTAAATTCTACAGAATTATGAAATAGATAAGAAACATATACATTTGTATAGCATAAAATAATATATAATATACATACATAGTACAGTATTATGTATCCAATACTATAATATTATATATTTTAATATACCATATATGATGAGTTTTTCAAGTTCACCAGAAACTAAGATTTGTATTATCACAAAATGCTGAATTAATATGCTATAAATATATATAATAAATTCATAGCATATACAGTATATCATATTTTTTAAATTGAGCAACAATCAACTCGATTGTCGTTCACTAATAGTAATAATATAATAATAATAATAGCTCCATAAAAATAAGTATGCAGAAAACACTGTGATTAGCCCGCACATAAATCACAAGATAAATGATATTATTATCAAAAGCTTGAGCTAAACACTAGGTACAATATGCATTGTATTAGCTGAAGCAACAACAATAGAGAGAGAGATAGACCCAAATTCCCTAGGTGCGTATGGGTGTGGCTGCTAAGACCTTGTCATGCAGTACAGAGCAGCTGTCTAGAAATTTTGTAAGTAAATTTGAATCTACAGCTGAATGAAAAAATAATTGCTGATTGAACTGCTAGCTGTTTGTGCCAGTTTATCCTCAGGATAAAGTAGCTGGTGAATGTAAATACTTCCTGTCTCGCCCGTTCATTTCTCTCTCTCTCTCTCACTCTTAATATTCATGTCAATGTGATTGAACTCCTAACTGTTTGTGCTGGTTTATCCTCAGGATAAAGTAGCTGCTAAATGTAAACACTTTCTTTCTCTCTCGTTTTCTGTCTCGCCTGCTCAATCTCTCTTCTCTCTCTCTCTCTATCTCTCTCTCTCTCTCACTCACTCTATTTATCTATCTATATTCTATATAAATTGAACAGGTATTACGCAGTTGGCTAAGCTCCATTATTTCTAGCTGATCGAATCGACTCGTTTTCAATATGAAATCACTTAACATGCGAAATAAGAAATATTGAAATTGGCTGGCAATTGATAGTTTGTTGTTGTCGGAGTTGTTGTTTCTGTTGTTGTTATTGCTGCCCATCGATAAAGTCGTGGCATGACAAAGTGGAAAGAAGAAAAAAAGGCTTCAAGGCGAGTTGCAAATGGCAAATGGCAAAGCTCGCGCTGTCTCACGTCTCTTTATGATAACATTTTTTTTAATATATTTATTTTCCGTTTTTTGTTATTTACTTAAGTGTGTGCGCAGCGGAAGGAAGGTGTGCTAACATGTGCATGTGTGTGTGTGTGTGTGTGTGTCTGTGTCAAGGTCATTTGTGACATTCTAGCAGCCTTTTAGCCTTGCCTTTGCCCACCCACACGCACGCACAGCAATCGACCGGGTTTGGCCATTGGCCTCAGCTGCGAGCAGCTGTTGCTGTCGTTTGTTGTTGTTGTTTGTTGTTCCTGTTTGGTGTGCCCGCTGGCTTGACATCATTTCTGTCATGTTTGTTAGCTGCTTCATGTTTCATGTTGTTAGCCGCGCTTTCGCTTTGCATGTCACTTGACCGTCTTGGTTAACACAAACACACACACACCGTGGGAGAGCGAGAGGGACAGAGAGGAAGCCGCACACACGTCTTCGTCTACGCTTTTGGCCAGGTTGTTTAGTTGGCCCGGTTCTTGGGCCACGCATAGCCAGCGCTATTCGATCTAAGCTAAATGGGTTTCAAGTCATTTGCCATTTCTCCATGAACATACCCTATAAACAATTGAGCTGGCAGGTAGTTGCGGCCGCTGATGTGATTAAATATTAAAATTGAAATGAGCTTAATTAAAGTTAGAATATGCTAAAAAGGGGTCATCTTTGATCTAGAATCTGTTTCTTAAATTACTTAAAATCTACGATCGTAACTATGCAAGTTAGGGTATCTGACAGTCGTTCCATTTTCTTGGCTAGATCAGTTTTCGACTTGTTCTAAAGACCGTTAACGCGCATTAAAGGAAGGCCAGAGCGAGAGAGAACGATAGAGTGAAGAAACGAGTGGGTTAGAGACTCTACGAGAGAGCGAGATTGAGAGAGGAAGTAGTGGGAACGGGAGAGAAATCGTAAAGCTCGTAAAAAGCGACGCGACCATTGGCGATGGCGTCATTAGCGACGCGTCGCCGTGGCACAGTTTGTTTTTTTTTTTGTTTTTTCTTTTCGTTAGCTTTTTTTTCGCTGTAGCCAAAGTGCAGTCGCTTTGTTACCGTTTACTCATACCGCTGCTGCTGCTTCGATTTGGTTTGTGGGTTAAACGACACTGCCTGCAGCGCCACCTGTCGGTAGAAAGTTCAATGCGCTCGCCGGGCAGAGAGTTTTGCTTTGCCATTTGCGACGGGAGCGGAACGCTGGAAAGTGAAACAGGCTGCAGCAGAATTCGGCATTCGACACAGTTGTTGTTGTTGTTGTTGCTATTGCTGTGGCTGTTGTTGTTTTTGCCTTTGTTTTTATTTTCTATTTTCAAGTATCGGCAATCGGCCGCCCCGCCACGTCGCAAATGTTGCCCAGCAACTTTCTATGAAAAAATTCACTTTTTCCTCAAGTGGTGTTTGGGACGTCGTCGCGTCGTCGCATCGTCTCGTTTCTTTCATCGGTGCCAGGCCCAACCAAGCAGGCTTTCAGAGAGACACCCGAGCACAGCCTCCTGCACCCCACTCCCCCTCTCATTGCCGACCCAGCTGCCTCCCCCTTCCGGCACTCCCCAGCGGAACTTTGTGTTCGCTGTTGTTGGCTTTTGGCAAATCGAACTGAGACTTGGATTAACTTTTGCAACGCCGGTTTTTCCAATTAAAAGCAGTGCGCTCGACGGCTAAATACTCTGTAAGCTTCATAATGAAGCGAAGAATTAGAAAATTAATGCTCAAGGAAATTGAGACAGCGTAGAGCCAATATACCTCTCTTATCACTAAAGCAGAGTGCAACAAAACCAACAAAAAAACTAACATTTAGAAATGAATGAAGAAAAAAGGAAATTTGCAAAACCTGTTGAACGCATGAAATTATAGCCGCCATATACCAAACGAGATATCTAAGCGAACCGGGGTAGCTACAATGCAGAGGGGTGCGGTGGGGCAGGCAGCACATGGGAAGTGATCCAAGTGGTCCAAGTAATACGAGTAAGTGCACACACACACACACACGCACACACCTGCAGATCAAATGAAAATTGAAAGTCAGAAGGCAAAAGTCAAGTTAAAACGGGAAATAAAATAATCAATATGAAGAATAGAAAGAGCAAGAATCATCTACTAGAGGAGAGTCGATACAGTTCATAAAATTATAGACCACAAGAGAATCACATAATAATTATCATATAGTACATAATTCAATGAGTTGATAAAATGAGTTTATCGACATCTAGATATGTTTGAGATAGGTTGAATAAATCAGGTTTGATTTGGTTTCTGTTGATGCATGTCAAGGCTCTATAAATATAGTTTTACATTTATATTTTTATATACTCATATAACAATATGTCTATATAAATATGCATAGGTATGTATTCATTCAACAAATATTGTCGTGCAATATAATTTGTAAATTTTATAATTATGCAGTTTTTGTTACATGAATGATATTCATAGTAAAATTGAATGAATCAATCCAAGAGCTAGATAATGAAGTGATTGAAGCTTTTAAAAAGTATACCTTTTAACACTCGTCGAATTCTATGGAAAATAAAGTTGATATAATAAGAGATAATTTATAGATGTACAAATCCTATACACTAACAATATCTCAATCATTATCAGAATACAAATCTGAAGATCGTTTTTTTTTTTAATATATCTTCCAATCATAAATTTTATAATATTGCTTCTAAATATAAGTTTTATAATAATAGATCTTCTAATAATATTTTGGTTTTGTAATAAACCAACTAAAGTCTTTCTTATGTTCCACGATCAACCAAAAACTCTGTTCATCATAAAAAAATTGTATAAATTATTTAGTTTTATGAATAAAAGATAAATTATTCGAAGGAGTTACGTTTCATATTAAAATTTAACAGCTTCATAATGGATTCATAAAAGATTAGAAATCTAACAATGAAACCAACAAAATTCTCACCTTTGTTCCTGATCATCTCTTATCTCTCTGATGCTTTGACAATAAAAACAAAAACAAAAAATCTTTAAGTGTTTTGCCCCAAGACAAAAGAAAACAAAAATAAATAATTAACTCTTTCACTTTTGATCAAAATTTGTGATGAATTATGGTAAACCCTATCTGAAAAGCTCTTGCAACTGTGGATGTTTACAAATTAAATACAAATTAAATCATTGTTTGAGTCTTATTTAGCCACTTAATTTTAATAATAATTATCAATCAGTGTATAGACAACATTACGATCAGCTGCTTTTTCAAATAATGTAAAAGACTCTTGATTAGATTAATCTATATTTAGATATTGACATCTTGAATGCCAATGGTATATATATTTGAGATGATCTGTAAGATATAGGTATTTGCAGATCAGACTTCTATTAGCTGAGTTTCAAGAATTGATTTAATATGGTTTCTAGCTCTCTTTGCTATATAGTAGAAAGATATTTTCTATTATCTTTATATTATTTAAGAATATCATAGATCAATCTATCATCTTTTTATATCGTAGATATATAAGTTAAGCGCACCCACACTAGAGTACTAGTGATTGGGGACGCTGTGTTGGGTTCTTGTGAATATGTAACAACTTGGTATTCAATGAAATAATATATTTTATATAATTTGGAACAATACGTCTGAACTGAGTCTAGTCCGAATATAAACTGAACCAAATCAGGTCTACTGATCAGGTTCTCTCCTTGAATGTCTCCAGCCTCCTTAGATTGTCGATAGTCTTAACTTATATGTTTATTTTAATCTATTTTTATGGTATAATATATATCATATCTCTTAACCATCTTGCTAATATCGTAAATATACATTGCATCTTATATAGTTCTTATCAATTGTCGAAACTTTATTTCAAACATCTTAGATGATTCAATTCTATACTTAATTTGTTGAAAAAACTCGACGGCCTTTCGTGTATCGATAATAATATTGTATAATCGATAATTCTATTTTATATCTAATATATATAATATTAATATTTTACATATATCATAGATATATTTTTCTTCTTACTCATATTGTAGATAGCCTTATTCTATGTATTACATATAGTAAACAATTCAATTAAGTCTTTCTTATATCGCAGACAATTCTATTCCATACTAGGTATTCTATTCTACTCATATCGGAAATATCTCTATTCTACCTCGCTTATTTATATAGATACGATACCTATTTATTTATCATATATCGTCCATAACTCTCTGATATCTCTATTATCTACATATATCATAAAAAATTTCCATTCGAACTTTCAGTTATCGTAAATAGCTTCTATTCTATCTCCCGTAGATGTCTCCATTCTACGCTTGACTTTATTTATTTTTGCTTTTGTACATATTTCAAGTCTCAGTTTTCTCAGTCCTAATTAATTGCCCAATTGGCATAAATTTGTGTGCTAATGCCATGTGCGTTATATTTGCCAGCTCCCACAGATAGGCAATGCAAATATGTACAAACAGACAGACATCTATACGAAAAAAACGAGAAAAAATGGTAATAATAATAATAATTCGCGTGTCTTCTAAGAAATATGTATATTACACAAGCGCGTTGCGTATACGCCCTGAAAAGACGCTGGAGAAGAAGAAGAAGTAGACGGCGGAGTGGAAGCTGAAACATTAAAGCCCCGTTATTGTTATATGTATGTGTGTGTATGTATGTGAATGTGTGCATTTCTTTAGTCTGATGAATTTTGCAATCGTTAAGATACAAACGAGCTATAATCAGCAGCGTTGCCCATGGAGCATGCGCAACTAAATGAATACCCTGTAATATAGCGATATATGTATGTATATATGATAATATCATATGTGTATAATTGAGCTAAAGGAATGTAATTTCAGCTGAAGCCAAATGTTCTATTTGGATTTGCGTATATCCTGTAATATACCAGACAATACATAAATTATGTCGTTTAGCACAACTGAAAGAATACAATTACCGATAGCTATCTTTAGACAGCTGCTTAAGTTATCGATATCATTGGGTGACTCAACAGAGTAATACTATTCCCGATAATTATATTTAAGCAGCTGTTTATATGTTATCGATAACATGCAGCTGTTGAAATATTCAATGCGATTTGCTTTATGGTTATAAATCGTCTGTTGTGAAAGCGTCTAACGAAGACAGCTGATCAATTGGCTGCTGAACTCTCTTCGATAACAATAACAGATCTATCAAAAAATCCACACTTAATGACAATGATATTAACTGCTTCATATAACTAGAAAGAATGCAATATCACAAAAAAATATACAGTAGAATCCGGTTATAGCGACACTCAAGGGACCGTCGTTTTTGCGTCGTTATAGCCGGATGTCACTATAACCGTATAAGTTTGCTAAGAAATGTTTGTCTGGGGACCAGATTTTTTCGTCGACATAACCGGTTGGACGCTTTAAGCGGAGTCGTTATAACCGGATTCTACTGTATTTGGTTAATCTCTTATCTGGTCATTCCCGATTATACTAGAGCGTTATTAATGGGTAAATTTGCTATTGAATATCGCTAGTAATCGATATCTTTATCGATTGTGAATGTGACCAACATAAAATATGCTAAAATCGATACTAACAAACTGACCTCTAGTCTATCATGCCCACCGCATATCTACAGGGTATTCTGAAAAAGCAAAATCTATAAATGAATTGACAAATAAAATGCGGGCCGATTCAGTTTGTGAGCTTTCAGCTGATTACATGATGCGAAATTCAAGTTATGCTATAATTCTGCATTGTTCGGTGTGGCGAGGGGCGTGCCAGCTGTGCAAGAGAGATGGAGATAGAGCTAGCGGGAGGGAGAGGGAGAGAGAGCGAGCGACAGCGACAGCTTTTGTTTGTGTTTGTTGTTCGACTTTATTTTTTGCTTCTCTATTTTCACATTACGTTTCGCATAGTTCCCATAAACCTAATTAAAAAGATGTTGTTGTTGTTGCATTTACGCAACTATTTGTGTTAGATTGCATGTTTATGTGTCTGCTGTGAACAGAGACGGGGGGAGTGGGAAGTGGGGACGGTGCTCGTGATCAGGCATACACATGTTTGTACTTATGCGCTGCTACGCATACACAAATCCCCCAAAAAAAAAAAAATGAACCAAAGAAGAGGAGAAAGAAGAATGCATTTGCCTAGAAGCCGTTGGGCCGACTGCACCCCCTGCACACCCTGCACACCCTACACCTACTTCCCATGCACAGCCCAGACCCACCCGTCCCTCCCCCTTCAGTTGCTGCTGCTCTTGTTCATCTGTCAGTTTTTCAGTTTCACCCACACACAGAGATCAGAGGAGACACAAAATGGAGGGGGGAGTAGGGCTGCCGCTGCTGCTTTCTATGTGAAACAGCTGCTGTTGCCTATGCGGAAGTAGCTGATGCCGCGTCTTAGCTTCCATTGTTGTCGCCCTACGTATTATTATTATTGTTATTTCTTTGCTGCTGTTGTTATTGTTGTTGTTGCTGTTGTTGGGGACTGCTGTTGGCGCCTGCCAACCACCACTAAAAGAAATGAAAAGTAAAACCAATTTGTGATGCCCTAACACAAAGCAAAAGGCATGCCAAATTGATATCATTCAATAATAAATACATGCTCTATATACTCAAAATATTTATACGAAGTACAGCTATATAATATTATATATCATATATTATAGTAAATATTTGTATATGAATAATATGCGTAAAAGGAAATGGGAAATATAATATAAATGCATAGTGTAATTAAGAGAGTATTAATGAACATTGAAAACATCATGATTGAATTTCACTTAAAAAACTTTAGATAAGTTCTAATAACTGTAACTACTTAAATCACCGACTTTTAATCACCGGCGTATAAGACTTGCCTCTATCCATGTTCCTCTCAAACTAAATAAGTTTGGACTTGACATGAGTACATACATATTTCGATATGCATATACAGTAGAATACGGATATAACGACTCCGCATATAGCGTCCGTAAGGTAATTGCGACAAAAATTCTAGACGACAAAAAAATTCCCAGACAAACTTTTATAAGCAAACTTATACGTTTATAGCGTCTTCCGGCTTCCCTTGAATGTCGGTCGCTATAGCCGGATTCTACTGAATAACAGTGAATAATATTCTTTTTTTTTTATTTGCCAACATTTTTCCGGCTTATGCGTAAATCTTTGTTAGTTATGTTAAAATTATTGATATACATATGTATATCTCATGGAAAAGATTATTTTCCCACTCTAAAATTTAGCATTTAAACTTTTTACAAAGTTTAATTAATATAATATTAGTTTTAATGTTCTATAGGCGTTTAAAATTGAAATTGAAAAATAAAAGAAAATAAAAAGAATACAGTAGAGTCCGATTATAATTACAAGGCACCGTCCTCCGTCGCTATAACCGTATAAGTTGGCTTATAAAAGTTTGTCTGTGAAGCAGAATTTTCGTCAAATAACCGCACGGACGCTATAAGTGAAGTTGTTATAACCCGATTCTACTGTATTAATTGGACTCACTGTATGTATATAAATATATCATTTAGCTCTTTACACAACATTTAGTTAACATGAAAAGTAAAGTTTGCGATATCTTATGATGTGTATAGTTATTAGTTGATATGCGTACAGTTGATGGCTAGCGATAGATTAATTTATGAATCAGATATACATATATCTATGTACATATCTATATAAACTGACTACGTATTCCGATTGTTCAACTGTCTGGTCTCATTTGGTCTGAGTGTAGCTATTTGCATGAACAGAGCTGTATGATTAAGACTATTTAGCTGAGAGTTGAGAGTTGAGCTGTCTCTCCATGCTCTCTACCTTGGCTGGTCTTGTTGCCGCATGAGAGTATGCCGTGTTCGGCTATGGGCAGCGCTAGTCCAATTTTCGTAATTGCTGTCGTTGGTTTCGTTCTTGGTTTCGGCGGCGACAAGGCAAATGGAAACAGCTAAGCCACAACAACAGGCGAAACGAGACGCTGAACAGAACCAAACCGAATGCGTCGATCGTCACTAGAACTGAGCAGTTAGACACATTTCGTCTGCTCGCTCCCCGCTCTCTTGAATGCAATCAACTGCAAGACATGCCACACCCTCCCACACACACGCACACACATAGACGCATTAATGACGCATCGCATAAATTATTTTAAATTACTTTTAATTGGCCAAGTTTTTGTTTTGTTTTTAATTTCTTTTGGGCTCATTTATTAATTTAATTTTTCTGTAACTCTTATGTTTTTTCTTTTTTTCCTAGAACTCCTTCATTTTTTCAAGTGTATGCGATAAATGGGTTAAGATTTGTCTTTGAAGTTCCATTTTTGACTTGCTACATTTAATTGTATAATGCCCATTCGCTAAGTAAAGAGAGTATATTGGTTCTGGTTCGTCTATGCTTGAAATTTGGATTTAGCTATTATTATATTTATTGACTTAGCTTTAATTGAATAAATTTAGTAGTTGATTCAACTTGATTGATTTATAAAAATGAAACCACAAAATAAATCAGATATCCAATATATTTAATATATGATATTTAAACATATATCGTATTTATTGCTGATTAATCAGAATCATAAAATTAGCTAAATCATCGCGTCTTTCAGCTTAATATTTAAAGAAGTTAGCTGCTTAGACTATTATTATTATTATCAGCATTTGCATTACTAATATTGCATGTATTTTTTATAGATATACGTTAATATATCAAATAGAACTCAGCTACTATTATAAACTTGCAAAACTTTACATGGAATTCGACTGAAAAATTGCTGTTAATGATAGAAGCAAACAGAAGCGAATCGTAAAACAGAAAAAAAAAACAAAAAAAATTAATGCATACATATATATTTTCAAGAAAAGTTCTATAAATAATATCGGAATAAAAAATGTATACGTTAATAGTAATTTAATGTCAGAAAGTAAATAAACGAGTTGCATAAGAAATGCAAATGCAAATGCAACACGAAGCGAGCGCTGATTGTGGAGCCGTGAGTCAGGCTGAATAGCACTGACTATGTTGCTACCCTGTAATGTATAATGAGAGTTTAACAGAAGCAAACATCTGTAGTAGAACAAATTTACAGAGTTATATATAAAAGAAACTTTCTTTCTTTAGGAATGACAATAAAGTGGCTGACGTCTCATATTAGATATAAATCTCTATTGCAGAATCTTCTCTTATCTCTGTCTATCTCTAACTAAATACAATACTATATAATACTATCTCTTGTCTGTCTCTCTTTTTTGTCTCAATTGATACATCTCTCTCTCAGTCTCTCTTTATATCACTCCCACTGCCTCGGATGGAGCATCAAGCGTAAACTCCTTATCTTGTTTACCTCTCTCTCTGTCTCTCTCTCTCTGTCTCCCCCCGTTCTTTTTCGTTCTCTCTCTGTCTCTGTTTCTATCTTTCTCTCTCTCGCTCTCTCTCTCTCTCTCTCTCGCTCTCTCTCTCTCTCTCTCTCTCTCTCTCTCTCTCTCTCTCTCTCTCTCCCTTACTCTCTCTCTCTCTCTCCCTCTCTCTCTCTCTATAAAAACACTCTATCCATTTCATACAAATATCTAAGGTGTAATCTAGTCTCTATCTCTTTCTTTCCATCACTCACTCACGTTCCCCTCTCTCTTTCTTTCGCTTATCTGCATCTCCACTTCACACTTCACATAAAAATTCTTGTTGCTTTTGGCACGATCATAAATTCTTGAAATTCGCACGCAGCGCATGCGATTAGCCGTTTGGCCAGTGTTGCGCAATGCCAATATCGATAATTGATCGATAAGCGTGATGACGTCACTGACAGCTGTTCTGGCAGGTGTGCAGATGCAGTTGGGCAGGTGGGCCATTGCAATGCCACGCCTCGCTGCCTTGGCAGCGCCCTTGGCAGAGCCACTGCAAAGCTCTCTCTCTCTATCTCTCTCGTTCGCTCGCTCGCTCGCTCAGCTGGCTTTGACTCAAGTGCATTGAACCCAAAAGCGAGAAATTCTTATGCAAAATAAAAAAAAAAAAAATTAAACACGAGCAACGAACGTTTCAAAATTAACGTAAAGTTGCTGAGCAACGCTGCCGTCGTCGTCGTCGTCGTCGTCGTCGTCGGCGTCTCTGCTGACGTTGACGTCAACGTCCAGCTCACAATTACAAACAATATTTATGTTAAATGGGCAGACGGGCGCCGCCGCCGCCACCGCAGCTGAAATGTGTCTGTAGTATGTAAAAATAATAGAGCAATAAGAGCGGAGATATTCCACACTCCCCCTCTCTCCCTCTCTCTGCCGCTGTCTCCTTCACAATTTCTTCTGCTTACGCCTCTGCCTACTTGTATTAGGTACTTGCCCCACGCTCTGCCTCAAGTTTGGCTTAAATTTTGTTTTTGTTTCGTTTCGTTTCGTTTTTTGTTTCTGATGATCTAGCCAAGGGTATTTTTTAAGGTGTATTAGCTTATAGATGTTGCATGTACATGAATATATGTATATAGAGACATGTATGATTTGTAATATATAGAGTGCGACTATAGCTTCTACGTCCAAGCACAGCGTATAGCAAATAGAGCAAAAACTTTAAAACATTTGTTGCTTATGTTTCTTTTATATACAGCTGTGTTCATGAAAAATTGTAGAACAACTGAGCATTAAATGTTGAACGACCAAATTTAGTAAACCCATAAACAGAGAATTTGTGGGAAAAAAATTGTTTTTTTTTTTTGTCTCTCTTAATTTTATTAAAGCCATACGGGATGGGCTAGTTACCCCTTTGAGTGCTTATTGTCTATTAATAATGCCCACTTGTATCAAATTTTTTAGGTTCAATATATTTTTTCGATTATTTTTTGGACTCTAGTCTAAACTTAAAAAAAAATAAATAAAAATTATAAAAATAAAATGCTTGTTATGGACAAGCATAACAAAAAAATTTAAAAACAGTGTAAGTTCATATGAATAATATGATTTACATTTATATGTTTTTTGTCTAATAATTAATTGAAAATTTAAAAAAAAACTATATTTATATAAATACATAGATAACACTATAATTTTCCTAAAAAATACCTAAAACAAAGATGTACTTAAATTTCTAAACATTTTTTAGGGTATTTAAAGTGCGATAGGCTTTCGCCAATTCATACGCCTCGTCTTAGCAGCCTCCCCCGCTCACCTGTCTCTTACGTTTAGCTCGCAACTTCAACGAATTAAAAGAGTTTTTTTTTTTTTAATTTTATTATTATTATTATTTATCTGGTTGTTGTTGGTGCTGCTGCTGCAGCAGCGCTTCACATTGTTATCGCATACGTTGACGCCGACGTCGAAGCCGTCGTCAAGAACGTTGAAGAACCGAAGTGAAACGAACTTTGAGAATTTCGCGGGGCCACGCAACGCAGCAAGCGCAGGCAGAGCGACGGAGATAGAGATAGAGACGATGGAATTGAATTATTGAATAAGATGCGGGCATGGCAAATGCTTGAGCGCAAGGAGAGTGTGCGCGAGGAGGTGAGAGCGGGATAAGCAGTTACTTAGTTCAAGTTGGTTGCCTGCCCATTGTAACGTTCCTCTTCATTTCTTCTTCTTCCTACTCTTCTTCTGCTGTTTCTGCTTATGTTTCTAATGCATACAATTTTCCACACAGCAACGGGCAAACGGCATTTGACGCGGCTGCAGTTGCATTTATTTCTGCTATTTATGCAGTCCCGCTGACTTATTAGCAACACGCATGCGTGCAGCAACAACCACAACTACCATGAATGAATGTGTGTACTGAGCTAAAGTGGATGGGGGAGTAGTTTGTTGATTTGGTGCGCTTTTGGCATTATTTAGCGCTTTTTCGTGCGCTTTTTCAAATGCTGCGCGCGCATTCTGATTGGATTGGAATATTCAGTGCCGCCTGAAAGCATGCAACGATTTCGCGTTTTGTCGTGCATTGTCAGCGATGGCTGATAGATGGCGCCAGTATATGCGTGTAGTGTGTGGTATTAAATTGTAAATTGTAAACATAATTGATTTATAATTATTAGCAGATACTTTGGAACTTTTGAGCTTGGTCTGATATTATCTTTTAAAGGTTTTTTAAGATGATTCATCTTTCATATGCTTTTAGCTTTGTACAATTATTTATACAATTGTATTTCATATACATATATTTACTTTTGTTCTCTTATGCCTTTCTTTTAGAAACGGAGGGCGAGCTGACACGCATGATCAAACCGCTTCCATGGGGACCACTTTACTGTGTGCTGCAGCAGGACGATCAAACGTTTACCGCCTACTGCAGCGAGGAGATTTCGGTAAGTAACGAATAACATATGTAACATTTAACGAGTAACGATTGGAATTCGGTGACTAACAACGAGTAACGAGCTATGAAGCTAGCTAGCTTTACAATTAGTAGTTGTGTATCATCAGAGACCTCATCTGCTGAGTAAAGATTAAAAATTAGGAACGAGTAGCGTGTAAGTATTAACTAGAAGTAATAATAGTAGAACATTAGCTAACAACTAGAGACTATCAATCATTAAAATAAAGATAAAGAGTACAGATAGCTAGCTAGCTATAGGCAAGTAGCAATTCAGTAGATATACTAGGTAAAGCCATTGCCGAATAACTGTGATTACTAACATTGGAGAGTATTAGAAATAAGAAGTCTGAAATAACGAGTAACAGTAGTAAAAAGGAGATGATCAACGAGTAACGTGTTAATGTAGCGAATAAGTGCAATATATAGCACCTCATATTATGATTAATGATTAATGATTATTATATAAAACAAAAACGAATAATAAGTTTCTTAATAGGGTTTTAAAAGCTAATCTAATGCGTAGCATAATAAAAGTAGCGAGTAAGGAACGAATGACTCGCTGTGTATTATAATAAACATTTTCAGCACCTTGCTAATGAAATTGATGGTTGTTCTATTATTTTTATTACATAACCGTAATTTAGTTTCTAATATATTTTTTTGTACATTTGCTTTTACAATATATAACTTCTATAACACTCATTTCTATATGTGTTCTATGCATTTGTTGTTGTCTTTTTCCCCCCACACTCTTGCACCCACTAATATGGATCATATAACGCTACTAACTTGTAGATATTTCCGGCTACGCCCAAAAAGGAGCTGGAGGTGCGTAATGCTTCATAAATAAGAAATTAAATTTAATAAATTAAAATTAATAAATAAGTATAATAATAAATACGTCTGTATAAGCTAGAATGTAACCTTTTCTTTATATTTATGAACTTACATATATTAACTGCCCTTGTCTCTGTCTCTCCCACTCTCTGTCCCTCTCCCTCTTACTGTCGTTTTCTCATTGTCTATTTAGCTGGGCGATGTCTGCTATGAGGATATACCGCGCGTGCGCTTGGATCGTGCACGTCGCCCCGTCAAAGCCCTTTGGCACGGTCCGCCCACACTGGCGGAGGAGAACGAGGATTCCGACAGCTGTGTCAGCACCGGCATGACCGGCCTCAACGATATAGTGTTGAATACAACGCTCTACAATGATCTAGGTGAGTGCCAGCAATATTAAATTGTTAAAGATCCGACTGCGAAATACTCATTAACTGTAGATTGAGATCTACTGTGATTTAGCTCGCCTTATCCCAAGGCAGATTCTAGATACATGAAAGACATGACTTGTCAACTACTATCTATATATGAATATAAAATATACATTTAAAATTCCAAGTCTCCAGCAATATGTATGCAGCCCCGCCCCAGATTAGCACTTCATGGGACGATAATACAGCTGAGTAAATACGCAAAATTTGGGCAGTTTGCACAAAACCAATATGCTCCATGCACTGTGTGCACGAGTGTGGGAAAAGGGGTGAATTGTGTTGGGGTCGGGGTGGGGGTACTTATAAAGTGTTAAGTGTGACCAGTTGGGCTGACCTTTTCCATTAGTCGCAGCTCTTAATTGTATTGACCGACGAGTGCAGTCGTTGTTGTTGTTGTTATTGTGGCCGATCATATCAAAAGCGTCTGTCTGCCTCTCCCCTTCACTCTCGCCCTCCCGCTCTCCATCTCACTCTCTCTCTCTCTCTCTGTTTGTGTCTGTGCTGTCTGTCAGGAAATTTGTTTGTATCGTCGTCACGCATGCCAGCACATTGGGCACAATAGCAGACGGGCAAAGGGGGTGGTTGTGAGTGAGAGAGAGAGAGAGAGAGAGAGAGAGAGAGACAGAGAATGAGGAACAGGGAGAGCGCTATGCGACAACCGACAAACAACAACACTGGCGAATTTGTTAATGACAATATACGCGCGATTGGGCAGCAGTCCAGTTCGTGCAGGCGACAAATGTGTCACGAACGAATTCAAGGAAAGCAATAGAAATGGGAAATATTCGCGTTATAAGCAGTAGTAAATGTAGATATGCAAGCCTGTGTGTAAGCTCTAAAAATAGTTTTCATACATGGAATGTTTGGCATGTGAAACATTTGGTAAACATTTGCATCTTTGCATTTGTAATGGAAGAGGAAACGAAAGAAGATGCCTGCTGCTCTGACAAAAGTCAAGCATTTACAGGGTATATATGTATATATATGTACATATATGAACATACACTTTTCTTATCCACTTATCTGTACAGTGTTCAGTGTAAAGTGCCAAAAGCGCCGTAAAGCCACAAATTGATGGATCGTGCAAATAGAAAAGAACCATTAAAACAACTCTAATTACTCTGCTCGATTTCTAGGTTTAAATGGCAGGGGGGTTTGCCTAGTTAAATGTTAACCTCAAAATGTACATATATTTATCGTAATCGTAATTGTTATCGTTATCGCTGTTATTTGGCAATCCGCTGTTGCCAATGCCGCTTACAATGTTTTCCTTGTTAAGCTTCGCATACAAACTCATTTATTTACTCAATTATTAGTTGCTTTAGCTGTTGTGCGTGTTGTTGCTGCTGTCGCTGTTGTTGTTGCTGCTTTTCTTATTTATGTTTTATGTTGTTAATGGCTGCGTATCAAGGCTGCCGCTTGGCCAATTCAAAGCTAAATAGCCGCTGAAGCGGAGACTGCGCAGGCGTCGCTGCTCGACACCAAAACTAAAATGCAATTAAAATAGAAGAAGCAAGAAAAAAAAAACTGCAGCGATTAGCTCAACTGCTGTTTCTTCTTCTTCGTTTACTTCGACTGCTGCTCTTCCTCTTCTACTTCTCACTGCAAATGTAAACAAAGCGCTGCAATGGCCAGCGGCAGCAATAACAACAACAACAACAAATGCGAACACTTGCAACGCTTCGTGCGTTGCGCCGTTCGCAGCTTCGTTTCGGCTGCCAAACTGTTCCAAGAACACAGAACGACAGGCAGAGGGAGAGAGCGCGCAAGCAAGCGAGCGAGCGAACGAACGAACGACCGAAAGAGCGACAGACAGCGCCTCAGCCAAAGACTGTCTCATTTCCGTTGCGTTTCATTTCATTGACTTGCACTGCACTGTGGAGCAAATGAGTTGTTGACGCTGCTGAAATGTCAATTCATGTTTGTATACGTAATTTCTACAGAATCTATAATATAATTGCAGAGCATATAAGTATTTGAAGTTTATGTATAATTCTGTGAGCTAAATAAGTTCTGTTACCAGAAGTCGAAAGCGTTGCTTATATGCATAGTTTTAAATTTATTTATTTAATAAATCCTATTGTTATTTAAAGTTAATATTAAAAAAAAAAACAAATCGACATTATTTCGAGCAATGTGCTCTGCTGGGCACAATAAATACGTAGATTCATGTAAATATATTTATTTATTTTATATTATTTATATATTATATTTTTATATTCATGTATATATAATTTTTAAATTTATATAGACGAGCTGAGCGTAATACGTAATACGTATATTTCAATAAAACCTAAGATACACCTAAATTTTTTTATTTATTGTGTATATACATATGTACTTATTAATATATACATATACATATTATTATATATATACATATATGTTTATATTATTATTTATTAGACTTGATGATCGTATATACGTATGTTTCAATAAAATTGTACATACATACATACATGTACATTTATTTGTGTGTATATATGTAATTATTTGTATATATATTTATATTATTTTATATATGTATTGAATAATATAATAAAATAAAACAAAAACTTGATAGATTCATATACAGATGTTGCGTACATTAGCTTAGCATAGAAACACACACACCGCTGTGCACTTTTGTTTGACAGTTTTCGACAGCTGCGGCCCACTGTGTCGTATGGCCAGCTTTGACGCTGCTGTTGGTTGTTGCTGCGTTTCGGTTCGGTTCGATTCGTTTCAGTCCACTTTAAGCTTCCGGCGCAGGCGGTTGAGTTCGGTGCTCGGTTCGTCAGCTCTCGCTTCGGTGCGTTCTTACGGCACGGCACTTGCTGTTTAGTTTAGTGTGTTTTTTTTTTTAATTTCTAGTATGAATATTTGTTGTTTTTTTTTCTGTTTTTCATATTTGTTATTCGAATTTTAGTCGTTGCGCTCGATTCACAGCTGAGTGGCGGCTATGTCTATGTGTTTGTGTTTTATTTTATTGTTAGTATGTTTTTTTTTGTTTCGGTGTCTTTCCGTTGGCATCCAGCAAAGACGCCCTCAACATTTTTGAATTTTTTTTTTTTAAACGAATTTCCATAATGAAAAATGTTTGTGTACGTGTTTTTGTTGTTGTGAGTGAATGAAAACTTTTTGCTGTGCGAAAAGCAAAAAACAAGAAGCAGAAGAAAAATCACAGAATGTTGTAGTCCATTGGAAAATATTTTGTAAAACTATGCGCGCGGCGGCGCGTTGCGAATGCGAAATGAAATGTTCTAAAAATAAAATGCAAACAACAAACAAACAAAACTACAAAAGCAACAAAAAGCAAATAAACCTGCGACTCGTAACGCGCACAGACCTCAAAAACTGAGGCGAAAATAAAGAAAAAAAAAAAAACACGCGAAAACTGGGCAAGACACACACACATACACACTCGCATAGATCATCATCTTCAACCTCAACTGGGCTATAAATTTAGCAAAGGCAAACGGAACAGAATATTTTTCTACAAAGGAAAATTCGAAAACGTATCAAAAAAGAGATATTAAAAATAAACCGCCCACAAACGCATGCGGCGCGTTTTGTGCGCGTTTAAAACCGCGTCGAAGAAGCCGAAGCAAAATTAAAAGAAAATGTAAAACTGAATTAGGGAAATGAGCGCTTGACACCATTCCTGAAGGCGTAACGCGGCATGGGAATTGAGGCGTGGCAGCGCCTAAGCGCCCAAAAACTTGGCCAACACACACCGGAAAGTGGAGCGAGTGTTGTTGCTGTTGTTGTTGTTAGTTAGCCGTTTATGGCCATAAGCGCATCCGGATTAGCTTTTGTGACACTATGCCAAAGGTGGAAGGAATGGGGCAGGGTGTGTGTGGGGAGGGGTATTTATATGGAAATCAGAATAGCAACTGTAATGGCAAACTATGTCAGCCACATTTGGCCAAGTTAGCAGCCAAAAAAATAACAAACAAAAACCGCTTAAAGAAAGTGAGGTAGAAGAAAAGAGAAAGAGAGGAAGAGAGGAAGAGGGAAAGAGCTTAAAAACGCGCGCTGCAAATGCCGCCAATTGACACCAATTAATTAATTTGATGCACATGACCCACATTTTATTTATAACAACAAAAACAGCGAGTATCTAAATATATATACATATACATATATAAATGTATATGTATGTATGTATGTCTAAAACTGCATAAATACGCATTTTATGCACTCGCTTCTTGCTGTTGTTGTTGTTGTTGTTGCTGTCGCTGAGGCTGCGCGTTGCAAACTTTCTATTTTGAAAATAAAACTAAAAATAATTGAAAATACGTGTGTATTTTAAATGCATTAATCAAATGCACTAGTGCAGCAGCTCAAGACATCCCCCTCCCCCTCCCCCTCACTGGCTTTACCTCAGCTCACCTGTCTACCTCCCCCCCTCTCTCTCTCTCTCTCTCACACAGAGTGTGCCTAACCCGCATGAGAGACAACAATAAAATGAAGAAAAAAAAATTGCAACCGCAGCATAATAACAGTAAAAAGTAAAGCTTTTCCTTTAGGCAACATTTTTGTATACCCTATCTGTAAACTCCATTTAGAATCTTTTCCATTTAGTTGTAATTGCATTTTTCTATAGAGCATTCAGTGAGTCCCATATATCGAGCCTCTTTTTGAATGGTAATACTGGAACTCTGGGAACCAACTCTTTTATAGTCAAACTCTCGTAAAACTTGCTCTTTTGATAGAGCATTCGTTTAGGTTTATATAGAAAAGTTCTCATTTTGTAGTACATGCAGTTTATATAGGGTATTTTTGTGAGTCTCATATTTCTTTTTTGTATAAGATCTGTAGGGGACTTATTGCTTCTATATAGTATTCCTTACAAATGCCGCTTATAGAGCATACAGCGAGTCGTATATGTATTCCCTTAGTACTCGCTTATATGGGCTCATTTTCGTCTAAACTTTTTATAGAGTATTCCTTTAGCCTTATTTGCCCTCTCCTCTCCTCATTTTGCATCATATAAGAAACTCTTTTATTATATCATCTATGTGCACCCTTAGTCCCACATGGCCTGGCTTTTAAGACCTTTAAGGTCTTTTGATTTCCAGAGAAAGTTTCTCTTAATAGCTGTTAAGATATATTCGCTTATCAATTTGCATAAATTCCACTTTAATTAATGGATCATTGGCCAATAAATCCTGACTGTGTGTATGTATGTGTGTGTGGGTGTTTATCTTCAAGTTCAAGTCGTTGTGAGCCACTGATACTCTACTATGTATATCATTTTTTTCCTGGAGTTTTTCAACTGGGAAAAGCAAACGCCAATAGAAACAATAGGGCGCTCCCTTTGTTAGCTGCGTGACGAGCGGGCATTGGGGGTGGCCGGGTGGTAGCAGCCATTGTCTGTTGATGTTGCTGATGATGATGATGATGAATGCCATTGTATTGTTATTGTTGCGTTTGTCCATTTGTCGCTTGTTGTGCGGGTGAAATTGGCAGCCAAAAAACCAAACAACAAAAACAAACGCGCGTTTTGCGAGCGTTTTTTAACGCGCTGCCGTCGCAAACTGCTGCTGTCTATCAGACTCTCTCACTCACACTCTTACTGTTCCATTCTCGCTCTCTCTCTCGCTCTCTCGCTCCCTCTGTCTGTGTATCTCTTGAAGTATTGTGCGCAAATAGCTCAAGTCGAAATTAAAATGCATTACAATTGGCGACGTTTGTCTGTGACGCCCTGCCACGCCCACTCTGTTGTTGTTTTGTTTATTTAGTGAGTCGCTGAAGGTACTACTAGCAACTGCAGGTGCATCGCGACCGCTGCGCTTCTGTAGATACAAATGTATCTCAAAGTTGTTAGCAGTTATTTATTTTTTTTGCTGCTGTATCCGTTGGCTTTGAAGCTGTTTGCTGGCCATTCAATTGAGCATAAATGAAACGGCAGCAACAACGTCGACAACGACAACAATTAACGGCGTCGCATTCAGTAATTCATATGTCATAAATATCTGTCAGTCAGTCGACTGTATCTGTATCCATGAGATACTTGTATCTATATATCTGTTTGCATGTAAATTGCTCGTTCGCACTTTGCACAAAAAAAAAAAAAAAGCAAAAACAAAAACTGCTCGATGTCGTCATCGTCATCGTCATCATCATCATCATCATCAGCATTATCTTTATTATCGTCATCATCATCATCAGCGTCTTTTGGTCCCGTCGAGCAGTCGATCTACATATGGCAATTGTTTCCACTTCCAATTTGAGCTAGCCAATTATATAATGGATATATAAACACACACACACACACACACACACACACACACACACATACACATATGTTTGTATGTGCATGTGTTCAAGTACTTGTGCAATTATTTACGACTATTTCGTGTCTATTTTTAATCGGACTTAGCCCTAGGATTGCGCACAAGTGTGAAGATACTTTAAGATCTGCTACTTGAAAGATATATCTATATATGCATATATACAAATCTCTCTCTCTCTCTCTCTAAATATACACATACATACATAGTTAATGATTTTTGAATACTGATTCGATTATAATTGTTGTTGTTGCTCCATCGAACTAGTTAGTTTTTGGCAATCGCAGCTTAATCGGATCTCTAATGCTTGCTCGCAATGTGGGAGAGAGTATATGGCTTGGGAGATACATACAATACTATATTCACATTAATATACATATATCTATTTTACATTGCTCTTGACCTATCGGCCACATCTATCAGTTGAATGTTCTTCTTAAGACCTCTATAGTGTGGGAATGATCTGGGATGTCAGGAGCACTTTTTATTATGAACTCCTATTTAATACCTAGTTACACGATATCGAATGCAAAGTATCGATCATGTACTTATAAGAAGTATCAAAAGAAAAACGTACGAACATACTAGATATCAAAACTATCTATCTTTTTTTCGTGGCCCTAGGAGTATCCCGTAGTACCCTAGCAAATGTTAGTTTTTCCTTTGAAACTCGCAGTTATAGCTAATTATTAAGCTATATATATTTAGTTATATGAGACTTCAACAAACATTGCCTCAGTTGTAGTTCTTTGTGAGTACAATTTGAATATGCCAGAAATTTGAACTAGTTTTCGTGTAAAACTAACTGTTTCTATCTAGATATGTCTAACTGTTCATCCATTTCATTATTATGAGTACGTGTAGCTATTATTCGTTCGACAATGCCTATTAAAAGTCAATATCATATTCGATACAGATATTTCAGTAGCTGCTAGCATTTATCGATAACAAAATGTAGTTGAAATATACAGTCAAATTTGCCATCTATTACTTTTATCTAAGTATATCTATTATTAAAATTATTTTTGTTTTTATTTTTTTACCTTTTATGTAATCGATCAAAATTGATATATCGATGTTGATATGCAGATCGAACCAACTAAGGATGACAATTACTTCATGCATGTTCTTATAATGAATAGATTCATCCACATTCACTTGGCCTTTTCACATGCATATACACAGATTTTGATGGGATCTAAACAGAACTATAAATATCTATCAAGATGATGGGCATGATTAATTGAAACACTAGTTTTGTGTAAAGTTCGGGTATCTGCTAGTCGAGCACTCCCAACAAGAGTAATAGCTCCATTGTCAAAGCTATATGTGTGTATATAGATATCTCCTTCTCCTTCTCTCCACTGTTTCTCTTCATCTACTCATCCTGGCCAATCCTAGGCAATAAGCTCTATTGGTCTTTGGCAACAGCAAAAGATTCATGTCAGCTTGCAACGTGTCCGCGCGCAGAGCAGAGCAGAGCAGAGCTGTTGCATCTGTAAACAATTTCAGTGTTTTGCCATTGTTTATATTGGAGCCCAACGAGTGGCTGGAATCAATTTGTTGGCTACTGCGAAGAGGCGGTGCGGGCGGCAGTGGGACGGCGGCGAACAGACGTTGGGGGTCAACGCAGTTAGCTGTAGTTGGAGCATGGCCCAGGGCCACTTTTTGCTGCTGCTGCTGCTCGAATGAATTGAATTTGATTTGATTTGTTTACACGAGTGTTTATCACACCTTGAGATGCGTTTGAAATCATCGTCCAAAAATAAAAATTTCAAATAGTACGCCAATGCGCGACGCACTAGTACAGTGCCACGCCTACCAGCGCCCACACAATGCTGAGAAATCAGATAAATATAGCGAAAAAAAAGGCAACACAGAAACGAATATAAAAATAAGGAAAATAATCGCGTAAACAACCAAACTGGGCAACTACCAACAACAACAGCAACAACAACTGACAACAACAACAACAACAATAAGTTCACACAATTCTGCCATTAAAAAACATAATGTGCCCAGCCGCTTCGTAGAGCCCGCTCGTCCACACTTTGGCTGTGCTCCCTTTCAAGGCAGCCAGAGCGAGAGGGAGGACTGGGAGAGGCAGCGGAGGTAGAGAGGTAGCATTAAACAGTTAAAATTGCTTGATGTGCCCATTTCAACATCTGAGGCCCCGTTGGGCGCTACTTGGGCCCAAAGTCTTGGTAGATACATACCTAGCCCAGCTCTCTCTGCTCTCCGCTTCTCATCCGCCTCCTGCGACTGAAGTTTTTTGCCCCTGCAAAAAAGAAAAAAATAATTTACATAATATGCAAACGTTGCCAGACCTAAAAGAGCCCGCAAAATTAGCAACGCTTCCTACTAACCAGAGCCCCTTACACCTACCTCCCCCCCTCCCCCTCCGAATATTTCGTGCACCTTTTGCTAACTAGTTGAAGCTACTTACGACAGCCTCATCAAAGTGGAGCCAGACAAAAAGGCCGCCAACAGAGTCAACTAAAGTGAAGTAAAAAGTAAAGCAAAGTAAACTATCATTGCTCCCCTTCGCCCACTTTCCTTCATTCTTTTTTTTTTTTTTTTTTGCCTGCAGCGTGTGAAAAATTGCGTTGAATGAAAAGCGTGGCTCCAGCCCCAGACTGGGATGGATCCCAGTGGTGATAGTAAAGCGGCCAGGGGCTGAGATAATTGATCTATAAAGACTTTGCCAAGACAATGGAATAACTCGGCCCAGATCGGAGCCAAATGAAAATCTTACTTAAGGATAGTTTTTAGATATGGCATAGAGATAGATATAGAGATAGAGATAGAGATAGAGATAGAGATAGAGATAGAGATAGAGATAGAGATAGAGATAGAGATAGAGATAGAGATAGAGATAGAGATAGAGATAGAGATAGAGATAGAGATAGAGATAGAGATAGAGATAGAGATAGAGATAGAGATAGAGATAGAGATAGAGATAGAGATAGAGATAGAGATAGAGATAGAGATAGAGATAGAGATAGAGATAGAGATAGAGATAGAGATAGAGATAGAGATAGAGATAGAAGCTCTCTAAAATTCTGAGATTGCGACAGGATAGGATAATCGACCATATTAGTACATATATAGATGTACCTATCTCAAAGCTTGCCTATAACAATGAATGATTTAAGTATATTTTGTACATAGAACCGTATATATGTATATACAATCAATTCAAAGATAATCTAGATTTGAAATCTGAAATACTTTCTATGCATTCGTTTGTGAAATACTCTTAAACAAGCAAATCTAAACTAGAATACCTCATCTAAAAATCTCTTGTGAATCACATGCAATACATATGTATTATTATTTGACTTTAGAAATGTTTATAACTTTGTCGAGCTAAGCTCCATCATCTACATACGTTAATTACGTACACGCTTTATTTTCCATATCCACATATGATTGCATCATAATAACATGATAATAAAGCATCCCCGCTTATAGTATCTATACAGCTCTTTCAAATCTACTGAATGTCATCAAATCACACAGTCGCCAACTGGACGTAAACTTAGAATTCCCAACTTGTTATAGCTCTAGCGAAAGCAGCAAAGGCGATGATGACGCAGCAGAGTCAGTCAGTTAATACCAGAACCAAGAGGTTTTTCAAAATGCTAGACAAACACCTTTTGTCTGTGTGTGCATGTGTGTGTGTGTTTATGCCTTGTTATTGTTGATTAGAAATAATCAACACTAACATGACCTCAAGCCTGTTAAGTTTACAAAACTCGCAGAATAGAAAGTTCGCTGAAAATGATATGTAATATACATACATATTATTGATGATGATATATATATTTGTAAACAGATATGTTTATAGAGATTTACATATACATTATAGTACAGCTATCTTATCTAACAAAACCATCAATCTTAGTGTTAAATATTAAAATAAAGCCACACAAAAATTCTGTCCCAATTTCCCACTCAAAAGATTGTTTTTTATTTCATTGAATTTTCTATAATTTTGGAAATAGAATTAGCCCAGCAGCAAAAGGGATTTTCTTCTCTAGGAAATAGTTTGAGTTCTGGCCAAAAACGGCTTAAGCCAATTCTGTTAGCCATTTTATGATTCGCCCGCTCAAGTTGGTTTTTCGGCTTAGGCCCATTGAAATTCATGGCAAACAATTGAAGAATTTCAGAGTCTTCTCTCCGGCTATAAATGGACTGTCCCCAAAATGAAATATATAAAAAAAAAGAACCGCAAATATCCGTCGAAAAAAAAAAAAAAACAGAAATTACCAACCGGACGAACTACAATAAACAACAATTTTCACTTTTTTTTTTTTTGTCATTTGCTGTCTTGACTCTGCTCGTAGTTGTTAATTTAATTTGACTGTGGCCAACAAGCGATCAACGACCACAACAATGAGCCTCCAGTCTGCCTTTCTCCCTCCCCTCCCCCTCCCCCCCTCGCGCTTTTCCTCGTGCTGCTTAGTTTTTCAGTTAACGTTCTGATTGTTGTTTGTCTCTCTTTTGTTGTTGTTGCTGTCTATCTTTGCATTGTTCGGAGTGAATCACACAAAAGGCAACACGTTTATGGCTATCTGCCTTCTCTACCCCGCCCTGCGTCATACTCCCCTCTCTCTCTCTCGCTCGCTCTCTGTCCCGCTACGCCCACCCATTCCGCCTGCTATTTTGCCATTTATCTTTATTCCTATTCTAATTCGTTATTATACCCTATATACAGTTCTGCGCTCAGTCCAGTCAACATTCTTAGCAAATTATCACGTTTTCTATAAATCGATAAATATCGATCGTGTTTGTTTAACAGCAGCTAGAAGTGTTAATAACATCCAATTGAGTGTTTCGCATAAAATATGAACATTTAGTATTGATCCGATTAGCTCGAAGTTTTTATCTTGTTCCAACATGATATCGATCTTCTCGATAGTTCTTCTGCTTGTTTTCAAGTCAACTAATGTTAGCTTTTGGACTTGGCATAATGTGTTCTATTTCTATGTATAAATCTATTTAAATTATCGATCAGCTATCCCATCAGACTAGATAGGAATTTGATTATCGATATCTTGACTCATTGACAGCTAAAGCATACTTCCCATTATGGATATCAATAGCATTATCATCTGTAAATGATGTGTTCTTTCATTATTCTATGGCTTCGCGTTATTCCAAGGCTATATGCATATCGATATTAATTGATATTATCTTGATATCGATAAATTGCAATGGATTCTTCTTTGTTCTTACTGTTTGCAGGGCATCGTGCAGTCGTTTGAGCTCGTCTTGTAGTTGTACTCCCTAACTCCCTCTCTCTCTCTCACTACCATCTCTCGCTCTCTCTCACTCTGTTATTTCTTCAATTAATTCCTTCTCCGTTCTTCTTGTCATTCTTCTCGACTGCGTGTCTCTCGGCTGGGCTTTATGTATGTCGCAATTATCGCCGCAATCATCGTGGTCCATTTTGATGATCATCGCCGGCAAAAGTCAATTACCCGACCGTGCAAATATATAGTTAAAGATATATATATATATACATGTAATGGAAATCATTTGCTTGGTGATCCGCTTGCTTTGTTTATATCTCGCATCTTCATCAATCCACCAATCCAGCGATCTGCCAATCTGCGCCAATGCCAACGACCTCTCGCTGGGATCTATCGAGGTCTTCCAGAGTCAGAGTCAAAGGCAGAGGTAGAGGCAGAGGCAAAGCCAGTCTCAGTTTCAGACTCAGACCCAGACCCAGACCCACAAATTGCGATAGGCGTGCCCCGTGACTGGGCTTGCATAACGCTTCATCATATGGCCGACTGCGTTTGCGTCGACGCTGACTGCGACGTCGACGGCGACTGCAACGCCTTTTGTTCTATGCGACAATGCGGCAAAGTTTCCCACGTATCCAGCAGTAGCTGACAAAGAAGAAGAAGAAGAAGTCTGACAATGACTGAGTCGAGGCCCCCAGCGAGGGAAGCTCCATTGAAATAGTCAAAAAAAGAAAAACAAAATTTTGTTTTTACTTTTGACAGTCATAAAATGAGGTTTATGATGATCTAAGGTTCGCCTACGTGAGATGCGAACAAACCGATCTAGTTGCTGTTTGTAGTTCCATTTAACATATATATGTATGTGTAAATATATGTAAATGCATGTATGTACTTATGTAAATGAAGGTACTATGATATTAGCAAGTTCCAAAAACTGCAAATCACTCTTCAGTATAAATCGTATCGGTGCTCAAAAGAACCAATCCTCAGCGAAACTAGATCCGGAAGAGATCTATATCGAAAAAAGATGAATAAATACATCATATATGTATATCATAAATAATATCATATATTATTATAAATAAGTTTTGAAATAGGAATTGTGTAAAATCTCAGACTCAATAGACTTGGCTTACAAATAATTTGGCTTAGGCTTTGTCGCCTCCACTGAAAGATACTTGCATATACATAAAACTACTTTATATATCTATATACTATATACTATATAGTAATGTCAATAAAAAATGCTAAAAAGTTCTTTGCCCTTCTATATTCAGATTCCCAGCTTATAGCAGGTATAGCAAAGTCTCTAGGTTGTTCTTTTTGACAGCAAAGACAATTCACGTGGTTCACATGCTGGCAGAAGAGAGCACGCTTACTAGAGTGCTGCCACTTTGCATGTGCAAGGTTGCCACTCTATTTTGGTTTGGCTTGAAAGTTCATTGTTCACATGGCAAAATATGAGACATTTAAGTTAATGGCAAGTTAAATGTCTCGTAGTTTATATTTTTAGCACTCATGCTCTGTGAACTGACCAAGGTTACCAGACTGCTGTAACTGAAACACGTAACTCCAGTAAAAACAGCTAAAAATGTATTTGATTGTCAAATGAATCACGCATGCGGGCATGCAATAAATGTTAAATCAAGAAACCAAATTGTTACCCGATCAAGTGGCAACACTGTAACGGTGTTGACACCCCATAAACAATGCTTGCAGTAGATATTTCATATGAACTTGTGGCTTCGGCTTGCCGTTGAAGATGAAGAGTGAATGGCTAACACTTTTTGCTTAAAGAGTTGCCACACTGTTGAAATTTTAGTAAAATAGCTCAAACTTTAATAACGAAAACGAGTTTTAACTTTTTTAGAGCTCAAAGTTAATAAAAAAGTTTTATAAAGTTCGGTTTCTATTCGATGCAGTGTTGCCACATCGCTAAAGAAAGCCAACTTTCTTTGCCTAATTGCAATATCGTGTCATTTAAAGTGGAAATATTCGAATAAAATACATAATATATATTCGAGTGTCAAGAAAATTGTAAATTGTTGGTGTATTTATAATTTTTTTTATAATTTACTTTTTTTTTTGATAATGCCATTGCCGTGTTGTGAGCTTGTTTGGAGTGCTCATTATATTGCTATTATTATAGTATATCATTCACATGAACTACGGCTACGGCTATGGCCGCCTATTTGCCAAAATGAGGTAATTGTGAATAGGTTTTACGCTTCTGCATTCACAATTATCATATTATTTTAATACGCGTAATAAAACAGATAAATGGAAGTACACTAAAGACAATGATCAGCCTCCTCTCACTTTTGTTTGTATATTTTTTTTTATGAGTGAGAATGAAACTTTTATGGAGTTCTTAACTGTTTACTATGTGAGCGGTTTACGCAAAATAGATGATCTTAAAACTTTTCTTTGATTCGAACTTTAAAGATTGTACAGATATGAGGGGATATCCAATGAGCTCTACGTGATTTGATTGTAGCATATATTAAATTCGAATTGACTTCAGTATATAAGTTTGTTATCAACGGTTAAATCATCGTTGCTTTGGGTTTATGTTTTTTTAAAGTGTAGATCTGATATTTTCATGAATTCAACTGTAATAAGTAGTCCATAAAATATATATAACTATAATTTTTTACATATACATACATATATGTAAAACTATTACCATTCTAGAGATAATATGGCCTCGTATATACCCATTTTGCAAGTCTCTAGATTCAATTTTAATATCTGTATAGGAATTCCCTTTGCTATATTGCCGCTATATCGAAATTCCCCTGAATAATATATGTTTATGTATATGATATAATGGAAATGTGGGATATAAAATGGAATGACATGGATTCAGCATTTAATAATAACAAATGTAAAAAAATAAAAAATTAAAATGAGTATACAAAAAAAACAACAATATACCCTGATTTCCCATTTTCAATGGATTCAGGGTATACAAATTCGTATGTATTTCAAAAATTTCCATAAGTATATATATGTATGTATATTCCACATCTCCAAATGTCACAGCCAATACTTTCGCATCACTTGCACTGAGCGAGCATAGCGCAAGACTTCAGATTGTGAACTACTTTTGAAGTGGCCCTCGTACCTAAATGTGTGACGTCATCGGCGTCGCTGCAGTCGACGTGCAAAAATGTAGCGCTGCCAAATTGTGCACAGCCACCCCCAACTCCTGCAACCCCCTTTTGCATGTATGCGTGTGTGTCTGTGTGTGTTGCCATATTGTTGCATTAATCAGCATTAAGTTGGCTGGAGCTGAAATGCAATGATTGCCGTATCGTCGCATCGTGTCGCATCGCTTGGTTGCTTTATTTGGCGCATCCGCTGCGGCGCTTTGTTCTTGCGCACAAACACAAGCACACACACACATGCACACACATACACATGCACTTGCTGCTGCTTGTCTGTGCAGTCATATGTTTCTTTGATCCCATGACCATATGCGCACGTATATCAAATTCTGTCCATTTCTGGCCATTGGCTCGCACTTCCGTTCCGCACACGGCTGAGAGTCCTGTGTGTGTGTGTGTGTGTAGTTGTTTACAGGTGAGACGACGTCAGCGTCGACGTCGACGTCACGCTTCAGCAACAGCAGCGCTTGAGAACAGCTGCGTCTCTTGTCTCTGTGGAGAAAGTAAGACGGCGAAATTTATGTTTATCGCTATAACTATAACCATAACTATATGAATATACATATATAAAAGTGTATGTGTGTATGTGTGTTTGTTTGTTTGTGTGTAGTCATCTCTATATAGAGCGACCTCATGCTCTGGCGTTTTCTTTTTGGGCTCACGCAGCTCGCAGCTCGCTGCTCGCAGCGCTAGAAGCCAAAAGGCGTGGAGTAAAATGTTTATGGAAAAGTGTTCATGGCAAAACGCACGCAACTTGGCTTGGAAAATTCATTAACCACAGTGCCAGCAACAACAACAACAATGGTTAAAGAAAAACCCGCAGCCGTCGACTGAAATAGAAGAAGACAGAGAGAGAGCGAGTGAGAGAGAGAGGGGGAGAGAGAAAAGCGGCCTAGAATTCAAATGTCTGTGCATAATTTTTATGCGTGAAAGCCTTTGAATTTCAATTAGAAACATAAATGCATAATTTTGCTTCTCTTGTCTACTGTAATTATCGATAACAATTTGCTGGCATTAAGCAGCATATCGATTGCTACAATTAGCATAGACGCTAAGCATTGTGTTTAAGGTGATTATCTATAGTAAATTGATTAATAATTGCTATTGGCTATTGATTAACAAGTTTCTTAACAAGAAATTCGATGCATATCGATAAATGTTCGCTTTGGCAAACTGGGCTAATAGACTGCTAGGTAAAAATATATACATATATCGATATATGGCTAATTTCCAAAGACTTATCAATCACAATCGATAATTCTTCATTCGGAAACAAGTCTAACAATATAAAGGAGGCATATCGATAAATATATATCGATAACCTCCACAACAAACTATTAAGTCACATTAAACTTACCAATAACAATCAGAATACTTCAGCAAATGCTGTGCTGCTAATACTTTACAAGTACATATCGATAATTTCTCGATTTTACAAAGTAACTCCAATATTTCGCTAAACTTGGCAATAATAGACAATAAAAGAAGTCCCCTTAGATAGATGTATGTATATTAATAGGTAAATTTTCAATTAGCCCATATTTCTCACTCATCGATAACACAGTGAGCTCAATCAAATTTAAACCTAACACGCTTTCAGTCGTACTTTAGCTTCTATTCAAAAACCATGCAAATTGCCATACAATTATTTACAAACAAAACCTTAAGAAAACATTGCAATAATTATCGATAACCTGCTAAAATGGCTCGCACAGTAGCGTTCACGCATGCCATGGAACAACGACAAACGTTTCATTTCATTACCATTCCATTCGTTCCAACTCGTTCGCGCCAAGAGCCAACGAGCGTAAAATTGTACAAGTTAAAAGGAAATTTTTGGGGCCGACTGCGATGACGATGACGATGACGATAACAAATTGGTTAGCCGAAGTGCGCAGTCGCGCGTGTGTGAGCAGAGAGAGAAGGAGAGAGTGAGAGAGAGAAAAAATAAAAAGCAAACAAAAAGTAAAATTAGTTAACAATTTGCGGTGCACAATACACACACACACATAGACAGAGAGGTAGCTGTCATAAGGTGGACTGCGGGTAAGAAAGGGGTTGCTAGGGCCTAGAGCCAAGACTGCGACTGCGACTGCGACCGCGAGTGGGTCGGGCGCAGTCAGGGTCAAAACTTTAGGGCAGCCAGCACGCCATGACCATAAATCTTAATTGTCGACGCAGGCAAGCGAAACCGCCGACGCTGGCGCCGCAGCCGGCGTGTCAGGGCGACAGCGTTTGCCAAGTTAGTTGGCCAGTCAGTCATATAGTCAGCTCTGGCCATTCGGTGGCTTGATTAGTCTTACGACGTTCGCTCTCATTGACAACAAATCAGCAATTGAAGATTTTTTGTTTATATATAGAAGCCTTGACACTCTCCACTCGCTACTCGTTACTCGTTACGGATGAATTGTGTTTGGCTGACTGAAGCCACATTTGTTTTGTTATGATTGATTTTGTTGCAACATTAATAAATCATTCAGCACTCGCTGCAGTTACTCGTTACTTAGATCAATTGTAGATGATCATTCGGATTATTCTTACTACTCGTTACTCGTTACGCGTCTATGTGAATTTAATTCTAAATCGTGCATAATCGTGTTATTGCTTCATTCACTCGTTACTTGTTACTCGCTATGCGTTACTCGTCGCTCGTTGCTCGGTGCCACTCGCTTCTAAAGGACTAAAACAACGAGTGTTCACTCAGTAGAGTTTAAGCAGTACCTCAATACTCGCTACTCGCTGGGGTGAACTCAAAGACTAAAGCAACAAGCGTTTCGTTACAATTTCTAGAGCAAGTGGATGAGAATCATGCCAGGGCTAGGGCAAAGAGACTAACAAAACGCAACGCAAACCAAATACACAATAATCTAATTAACAAAAAATAAAGAAAAAGGCAACTGAAAATTCAATTCAAATACCAAAAAAATACCAAATATAAACAAGTCTAACAAGGCGACAACAGTTAAAACCCTAAACAACAAGAGCAAGCAGCAGCAAGAAGCATGAACTGCGGTGCACTGCGCACCGTCAACGACGACGCGCAGCTGCAGTCAACAGCAGCGTCTCAGCAGCAACAGCAGCAGCAGCGCAGCAAGCAGCGTTTGCAGCAGCAGCAGCAGGAGCAACAACAGCTGGAAGCACAACGCAAAATGCACTCAATGCCGCGCACACCGACAGCGCAGTCGCAGCTGCAGTCGACGTCGACGTCAACGGCGCCGTGTCGTGTCGTTGCCATGGAGCAGCCGTTGCGGCGCAGCACAATGCCGCGTGGGCGTGGCCTCGCCTCCTGTTTGCGTGGCGAACGCGACGATGCGCCAACGCCGCCCGTGCACGAGGTGCACTGCGAGCTGCAGCAGTTCCAACTGCAACAACAACAACAGCAGCTGCAACAACAACTACTGCAACACCAACAACAACAACAGCAGCAACAACAGCAGCAGCAGGATCAACTGCAATTGGGCAGCGGAATTCAGCCCCCAGCAGCAGCAGCGACAACAGCAGCGCTAGATGCAGCCGGCAGGAGTAAGTAGAGTAGAGCTTCAATAGAGATATGTGGATGCATTATAAATATGTGTGCTAAATATATACATATATAAATACATATACATATATTTATATTTGTATGTATATCTAGAAAGTATTTATATGGTATATCCATAGAGAATATGGTATATGGTATGTTTTTATGACTATGGACAGTTCCAGTTACAGGATCTGAAAATTTAATTCAAATACCAAAAATACAGAATTTGGTATTGTTAGTATCTCAATAAATAAATATTCAATTCCATACCCATTAAACTTATAATACAATATGGAAAAAAAAATCTAATAGAATTGAAAGTCATATATAAGTACATATATTGTAGTAGGCCAATGAGAGACTCGAGGGAACAGCACTATGGTTAATTATCAATAGATGCACACCTATCCATACTGGACCATATCGATGAATACGGCTGTCGATAGTTGAAAATTTGGTGATGATCATAGAAATAGCCAAAACTGAAGAAGAAGAGCAGAGTGGAAAGGATGCAGTTTTAAAGAGGAAATAAATTAGAGAAGAAAGAAATAAAGCCTCCTACAATATATACATATAAGCATGTACATATTACAGAAATTCTAACAGATATATTATATTGAACTAACAAATCAAATTTATTATAGTCAAGCTAAGAATTTGAGTTTTTGTGAATGTGGGAGTATTTAAACTAATTCATCTGGTAGATCATCTGGCACATTATCTGCATATAAAATATATACATATATTAAAAAGTTCCCAAGTGCAAGTAATTTATAGAATGTAATACAATATATATAGTATATGTATTATTAAAGAACATATATATTATAGTCACAATTGGATATGACAATAGGAATACTATTAACATATTAAAGATAATACTGATGAATCGATATTATAAGATATAGAAACTGCATTAATACGAGCCCAAACCACTATTAATTCGAACAGCATGTTTTTTTCACAGTGCGCAATGTTTAACACACTATATTGTCAATACTACTAAAGATAACACATACCAATGCGTTTCGTCTTAAAGAGAATTTTATTCTCTTCACGATGAAAAAAAATTGTTGCTCTATTTCCAACAGCAACAAAAATATGAGTAATTTACTAAAACGCTTGGCTTATGAGATAAGAAAAAATTGACCACTATTAATTCGAACGCTGCCTAATGTGATTTACTATCATACTTAAAACAAAAATTTAATTAATATTCGAATTGTGTTACGTCGCCCATGGCCTACATTACGCATTAAACTCATTTTAGAATTGATTTTAAAAAATTTTTGCAATGCTCTTGAGAAATTGAGTCCCACATCTCTTGCAATTCGATTTTCAAGTCAGAAATGTTCATTTTTGCTTCATTTCGAAGCTTGCTCTTTAATGATGGTGGCTAATGCCACCAAATATTCTCAGTTGGGATTAGTCTAGGCTAATTAATGGCCAATCTAAAACCTCCACTTGATTCCAGCCATTTTTGGTGCGTTTGGCTGTGCACATGATGCTCCGCCCTGCTGAAAAGTTTTGGTTCTGGTATTGATGTCCGCAAATTACATTTTAAAATATGAATGTATTGTTCAGCATTAACCGTCCTTTCAATGAAATGAAGCTTTCCTTATCCTTTGGCACACATACATCCCCATACCATAGTGCTCGCAGGAAACTTTACTCTTAGAGGCAGTATTGAGGGTATGTTCCTGCACTCTTACGAATGACACGTTTTCTCGTATCGCCGACACTAACATCAAATTTTGCTTCATCGCTAAGTGTGATGGTATCCCATTGCCTTTGAGTCCAAGACATCCTTTCCCGAGCCCATTGCAAGCGTTTCTTTTTTGAGGAAGCGTAAGCAAAGGTGTTTCCTTGGCCCACGAGTAAGATAAGTTATTGGGTACGATGCATAGGTAATAACAAAACATATTTTATACAAACCATATCCAATATTTTTAAAATGCAATCGCGTCCTTTTTTGCTCGACAGCTTTGGAAATTTCCTGCGACCACTTAGAAGCCAAATTTCATAAAGATTGGCGACGATCAGCCTTAACAATTTTGGCTAGTTGTCTTTTGTCGCGGGGTGTTATTGCTGATGTTCGGCCTCTATTCGCAATGTTCATGTCAATATTCCCAATTTTTTTTTTTAATTTGTATCACCCAATGCATAAACGATTTAGACCAATTTAATTGCTTGGTGATCTCTTTAAGATTTAAAATAATCTCTAAGCAAAACTCGGATTTCGTTGCAAATAGGCATACCACGTACCATCGTGGTGGCATCCTTGCATCTGCAGCAATTTTTAAATTTTTGCCAGTGTGTTGCGATATTATTCGCAGACTATAATTAGATAGTTATTCTGTTTCATTGGTTGCTCTTTTTTTTGCTTTTATTTTGAGATAAAGGTAAGCTTACGCAGCGTTCGAATTAATAGTGGTCAATTTTTTCTTATCTCATAAGCCAAGCGTTTTAGTAAATTACTCATATTTTTGTTGCTGTTGGAAATAGAGCAACAATTTTTTTTTTCATCGTGAAGAGAATAAAATTCTCTTTAAGACGAAATGCATTGGTATGTGTTATCTTTAGTAGTATTGACAATATAGTGTGTTAAACATTGCGCACTGTGAAAAAAACATGCTGTTCGAATTAATAGTGGTTTGGGCTCGTACGAGTCTATGCCATCAATATCAATATTGATGCATTATAGCGTAACTAGTTCAATTGAGCTGCTCATTATCATTTTAATGAATAATTTACTATCAAGTACTAGTTCATACTACTCTGCATATTAAACGCTGCTTGAGCGACTCATTGCAGAGCTATCAAATTGGTCATAAGCGATTCGATTAGTTCAAAGGTCCATTAAAGAAATGCTTGAGTTGAGTTCAAAGCGTTCGCTTGAGCTACATATTTAAATGCTGATCACAAGATCAACTGTATAGCAATGCGAATTGTTCATGAGCTGCCAAGCTGTGAACTAAGTGAACTAGTTTTTAAAGATCATATGCATAGATATACGATGTACGATATGCGGATTATGATGTACGATGTTTGATATATGACATACAATATGTGTTATAGGATATAAAATATACGATATATATTGTTCGATATACAATTTAAGATTTATGATACACTATGCAGAATATATGATATACTTATGATATATATGATGCAATTACAAGGGATGTACATATAGGCACACATAGAGATATTATAATAAGGTCAGTTTAGACTGGTAAGCGATAGATAGACGCACTCTCATTGATTCATAGACTCTATATCAAAATATATATATACATATATGTATGTTTTTATATAGCCACTATGCGTACAGTTTTCCGGAACGAAATTGATCATAAAAAGAAACAAATGGGAATGAGAAGCAGAATGGTAATTAGAATGAGAATGGGAATGGGAATTAGAATTAGAATTAGAATGCGAATGGGAATGTGAACTATATAACTTGACAAAGTGGGTTCGTTAATGTATCATATTTGACGATACGCACTCCATGATGCCAATGACATCATCGGCTACTGAAACTGAACCGGGGACGGAGCGGGACTGGCGGGACGGAGCTAGGCATTTGCCTTTGATGTCATTAGTGTGCGGCTCCGCAGAATTTACAGTTTATGCGCGAGTGAGAAAACGTGCGAATAATAAACGTCAATTGGCAGCAGAAAAAAGGGAACGAAATGGCAAATTGAGAAATGAGCTCTTGCTGCTGCTGCGCTGCTGCTGCTGCACTCTGCTGCCCTAGCGTTAATCGATGTTGGTTAACGGTAACTACCGTAACGCTGACCATGCAACATTCAAGCCAAAGAACTATCGCACACATAATCCGTTCTACTGTGGGCAACCTGTACGGGCCAGATCCGCTAGCAAAGCCGAACGCACATCAAACAGCAATTAGACAAAGGAACTGAAACGATACGGAATGATATGAAATGGAATGAGACGCGTTTCCATTGAATTGGAATTTGAAAAACAAGTGAAGAAATTTTATCACACATACATACATATGATGAAGAGGGAAGCAGTGAGATGGTGGAATGGGCGGGGGGAGCGATAGCAGCCTGTAATATTCTTAAGAATTGAATGCAGTCAATGAATAAAGAGAATTGGTTGAATCATTGAATGATTCTCAGCTTTAGAGCTGAGCTGCCTGAACTCTCCTTATATGCGCTGTTTATAGCCGGCACTTCCTTGGAGCGCAACAACACATGTAGATGACTAGCCAAATACCCTATAAATTGTGTACGTTAATCATAGAGCTATAAGTGGGTATCTAGCATTATAATGAATGATAATGGAAATAATGTTTTCCATCATTTAACTCCATTTATTTGCTAAGCTTTACTTTTATCTATAAATGTTTATGTATAAATATGCAATATCTATAGAGAACAAAGCTTCTATTCAGTGAATTATGAATGGAATGAGAGCAAGCATACATACATTCACTAGACTTTTGCTGGAATGTCAAAAAGTTACGCTTTTCAGTTTCCTCTTTGATCCCATACGTGAGGTTAGCCGTGAGTACAGGGCAACTGTTAGTCGAGCAACTCGAATGCTTTCTCTGATGTTTGATCACTACGTCAGAGCCTGCTCTCAATGGAAAGCAAATCCAATGGAAGTAAGGCGGGCAAGGTGTGTGTGGGGGGTGAGCTAGAAGGGATTGTCGTGGAGCCGACGACTTTCTAAGCGAAGGCCATGCCAATGCGCATTCACACACGTGCCGCACCCCTGTCACCCTTTGGCCCCTGACAGCTTTGACAGCTGCTGCTACTGAGTGCGCGTATCTTTTGTGTAAAAGTATCTGTATCTGTAGCTGTGGCTGTATCTCCGGCTGTATCTGTAACTGTGCGAGGCGTCTTTGTCATTTGACGACACATTTGTGTATGCACATAAATTGTGCTTGACGCTGAATTGGCGCATTTTGTTGTTGTTGCTGTTATTGCTGTTGTCGTCTCGCTGGCTATTCATATTTTGCATATTAATTGAAATGAATTCACAACAAGTTGACACTGCCCCGCAAATTGAAGCCAAAGCGAAAGGTCAGACCATGTAAATGGGTCGCTTTGTGGCTGGCTATCGCAATGGCTCACAATTCACAATTACCGTTAACTAAAGACCCCTTATCTAGAAATACACTGATAATGTTCTCAACAACGTTTTTAACCTTCATTCTCTCTCTTTCTCTTTCTTTGTTGCAGGTGAGTACAAGTCGAAGACATTGCCCCGCATACACTTTGATACGTCACTAAACGATACGTCATTAAATGAAGGTAAACCTAATTTTTGTTTTGTTGTGGGGATCTCCCATGAGAAGATATATAAAGTCGATATAAAAAGTGATCAGACTTTAACTGCCTAAGTTTTATTAGATGTTACAATCGATAGTAATTTAATTGGTATCAATAGCTTTATAAGCGTAATAGCAAAATATGCATGTATATAAAAGACAATTCAATTTAATGTCCAGAACATAAGTTGCAATCGTGTTGTAATTACCATAAATATATAAATCCGTCACGCTCCCATCTCTAGGCACGACTCGTAAGCTGCCTTTGCATACTTTTCAGCGCTTGCGTAACTGTTTTGCATTGTATACTTTGCGGCTGGCTATGATGTGAGTCTAGTGGAAGGGGGAGAGAAAATAAACTGTAATATTAGTTGGACCCGCATTAACAGTTCGTTGTGCCGTTGACATACGCAAGTGTAACACAAACACAACTGAAAAAGGGAATGGAAATGGAAATGAAAATAGAAATGGAAATGGCTAATTCCAAGCTTCATAAATAAGTCGCACAGTTCCGCTAAAGGTGCCGAGGATAAAGGCAACGGCTAGGGCCGAACGTGTCGCATACACGTAAAATTCAAAAGTCACGCACTTCCGTTAAGCAGCCAACTGCTGCTTCTGTTGCTGCTGCTGCTGCTTGAGCGGGAGTGAGAAGGAAGTACTGAGAGAGGCATGGGGTGGGTTTGGAAATGTACGCCTCTAATTTGCTTATTATGCACCGTCTATGTGCCCAAGTATGTTCCCAACACACACAAACACAAGTATATTGGATAAGAGCGTGTGCGTGTTTGTGTGTATGTGTACCTGCGCTCAATTACGTTCAATTACGAGCCACATTGCCGCTCGCGCACTTTTGCCTTATGGCTTATGCCTGCGTCTCGTTTCGCTGTCTACTTCTCCCCTTACATTCTTCGTCCACTTGTACTCCCTACCGATGTTGTTGTTGCTGCGCTGCTGTTGTTTTGCTTTCAATTCCGTTTCTTACAATACACTGCGCTGCGCCTAAGACAATCGAGCATATTGCTTTTGTATCCTTGATACATATGTATGTATGTACATACATGCATAAATGAAAATGTATATGTGCGTATATACATAAATATGTATGCTGTTATAAGGCATGCAGGTATGCAGATAGCATTTGGTACATGCCTATCATCAGAAAACATGTTTGTGCATGTCTTTGCCTATTCTATATTCGACTTGTCACGGACACGTACAAACATGCATGCAAAATGTAGAGATACGATCGAAATACACGAGAAACTTGTCCATACAATAGAACCCAATCTGCGGGAGGTGCTTGTCACACTTCTTGTGTGTTTTATTATCAATTATTATGGACGAGTTTTAAAAATCGATTAGCTGTGTCAGTTTCGTTAGTAAAGGTGACAATATTAATTTTAAAAAAAGGCTATTTACAATTTCACCTATATTATAAAAATTAATCACTTGTATTTTTATACATCATGCAATTGTTGTTATTTAAAACCAAATTTATATTAGCAGTGCATTTGTGTGTTTGCATGACTGAGTCGTGGTTTGCTCTCTCATACGCCTTGCACTTCATCGCGCTATCTCGCTCGCACTGCTGCTTTGTGTCGAGAATTCGGTGGCTTTGTCAACGCGCATGGGCAGCACTGTTTGTGTTTGGCAGCGTCGCTTGGCTACACTGCGCACTCTCTTACTTGAACCAAACAGGGCTGGGCAACTCGCAAATTGTGAAGTTTCAACTCATTGTAATTTTTATCTCTACTAAGAGATCAATAAAAATTATGTTAATTTATTTTTATTGTCGAGCTCATATATATTCAGTGTTTACCGTAATTATAAACACTATTTTATATGGTAGCAATAAAATACAATGTTAATTTAAAATTAACGTAAACATAAACAACTCCCAATTGGCTGGCTGTTTTGCTGTTTTCCATCCCTGCTTTTAAGTGATCAGTGTTAGCTCGGATCGTTCTCTCGCTCTCTGACTTTGCTTCTCTCACACTTTTATCGTGGTCATGCCGCTGCTGTAGCAACGGCTGCGTCGGCGGCAGCGTCAGTTGTGAGAAAGGCGCGTCATCGAGTGGTAGCGAAGCGGGAAGACGACGACGACGACGCCTGCCAGTGCGTTTTCTGTTTTGAGTTTTTTTTTTTGTTATGTGTGTGTTGCGTTTGCGGTTTAATTTCCAACTTACAATGTATCATTCCGTGTGTGTCGCGTTGCTTTAGCATTTTTCCGCTAATTTCACTCTGTGCGTGCGTAAATACTTTTTTTTAACGTGATAATAATTGTGTTTCTTGCAAATTATTTGTTGATGGATCTTTTGTTTTCATGAAATTCGTTTGAAAATAGAAACAATTCGTTAAGTGCGTGTGTGCGTGTATGCGTATATATAGCACAACACGCTCACATATTCCGACGCACAACAAAGTCTTTAAGAGCTGCGTTGCATGCAACGAAACGCAGCGAATGTGATGCAAAGTCGCGATAAAATAACAGCAAACAACTACTGCAACTACAACAACGACAACAACTGGCGACAACGACGCGTGAAAAAACTGTAAGAAAGCAGAAAAAATAAAATAAAACGTTCGCTCGCAAACGCGGAAATGCACTTGAGCGCATAATTTTTATAAACCAAGCGACACCAGCGACAACAATAAAAACAAAATCGAGCAAAAAGCATAAAGAAAAGCAGCAAAAACAAAAAGAGAGAGAAAAAAAAACGGCTTGTCAGCAAATTGCAGCAGCAGCAGCATAGTAGCCTAAGAAGCCACAACAAACACACAGTTAGAAGGAGAAACAAAAAGAAGAAGAAACTCTCGCAAACATTGAGCTAAAGGCACTCACACACACACATTCATATAAAAATACCTGCACTTTGTGCTCTCTTCCTTGTATGCGTGCCTATGCGCCTGTGTGTGTATATGTGTATATGTAAGAGACAGAGAGCGAGAGAGAGCAATGATGAGCTCGGCGCCTAAGCGCATCAGCAGCAGGAATAACAATTAAAATAAACGCGCAAAATGTTGCAGGCGCATAGCGACGCCAGCAGCACATCGACGACAACAACAACAGCAACAGCTAGAAACAGCGCAGAAAGCAACGACAGCGTCGCAGCTTCGACGCCAACGCAGGAGGAAAAGACACAGCGTCGACGCTCTACCTTCTACGTTCCGTTGGTAATCGAGGACGACGACAGCGCTGAAGTCCAGCCACAGCAGCAGCAACAGCGCCATCTAGCGCCGCACGGCGGCAGCAGCTCTAGTCTCAGCAGTAACAGCTGGAAAAAGGGCAACGCGCCTAAAGCAGCTGAGCGCAAATCTAACGGCAGCAGTAGCAGCGGCGGCGGCGGCAGCAAAATGTCACCGCCTTGCGGCTTCAATTGGAGCATTAGCGGCAGTGACGTCGCTGCGCAGTATTCCGACTCTGATGATGAGCAGCAGCCGCAGTTGCAGCAGCGCCAGCGCCAACAGTTGCTAAAGTCTGCAACAGCAACATCAACAGCATCAACTGCACCGTCGACAGCGACGCCAGCATCGAATGCCAAGCTTAAGCGCTATGGCATTGTTCTGAATGTGATCAGCCTTAATGGCAGCGGCAGCGGCGCTGATGACAGCGGCAGCGGCAGCGTTGAGCCTTCAGCTAACATGCCGGCAGATGGCGCCAGGTGTGCGCCACGCACTCATTTCAATGAAGATAACGACATTGTGATGGCAACGCCGCCCAAACAGCAGGCGCTCTCGCTCTCACCCGCACACTCGCGTCAATCGTCAGCGGCCGTGGACGTCGCCGCCGCCGCCGCCGCAGCCGCTGCTGTCGACGACGATGACTCAGAGATAAGCCGCATGCAGACAAACACCTCAACGCCCATCAAACTAATGAAGTCTCGTTCGCGCACAAACATTTTGGCTGTGCCGCTGCCCAGTGTGGAGCGCGGTCTGGCAACGACGACGTCATCATCGGCGTCAGCGGTTCCAGCTGGAACAACAACTGCAAAAACAACAACAACGTTGATCACACTGCGCGCTAAGGCAAAAACGCTGCCACAGAACCTATCGCCGTCAGTTGCACTGCGCGAGGCGGCCGCGCTGGACGACACGGCGCACTATTACAACAACAACAACAATAATAACAATAATAATAACAACAATAAGAATAACAAACAGCAGCAGCAGCAGCAACATCAGGCACTGCCGCAACGTCAGCTGTTTGGCGGCAGCAGCAGCAACTGCGCTGGTTCCGGTTCCGTTTCTAGTTCAACCTCGTCGCCCTACAAGCTGCAAAGCAGCGCCTCAGCCGCGTCCATTCTAACGCACAGTTTCCCGCCCAAGAATCTGTTCCTCTTGAAGTCGACGCCAAAGCTGACAGCGGACGCCACGCCTCCGCCCACGCCCATCACCTCGCCGCCAAAGAAGTCGCTTAGCTTCATTCGCCGCGCCCACTCCACGAAATTGTCGCGCAGCAATTCGCTGCTAAAGACGATCGGCAGCGGCGGAGCAGGCGCCGGCGCAGGCGCAGCATCAACAGCGGCACATCCGTCAGTGCAGCAGCAGCATTACGGCATGTCGTCCGGCACAGCGCTGTCCGCGTCGAGCAGCTGCGCCAGCGTCACGGATCGCTGGTGCTGGAACTTCTACATGGACTACGACATCTGTCCGCTGAGCCTGGACGAGCTGGGCGACTACTTCCAGAGGGACCACTGCGAGCAGCTCATCTGCGAGCGATTCATGCTGAAGGATCTCCACCCGCACTCGACGGGCAACACCACGACTGAGGCCCCAGATGCCTCCCAGTCGGTGTCGGAGCAGCAGGGCAACGCAGCAGCAGCGGCAGACGATGATGCGGGACATCATTCCGGTAGGTCGACAGAGCTGATACCCTCTAAAGGGTTTAGTAACAGCTGAGCAGCCCCTATTGACGTATATTTGTGAGAGAAGTACAGTAGAAATTGAAACTCTTCCAAATGGAATACTCTACTCCCTCTATCTCTCTCTCTCTCCCTCTGTCTTTCTTTGTGCTGCACTTAAACACGTTCGGCACGGCTCGTTAGTTTCTCACTTCCTGTTACTGTTAATATTACGACGAACCCTTGATCAATCGATACCCCTGCCTGCCTCTGACCCCGCCCCGCCCCCCCTTTCTTGTAACTGTTTCCCCCTAATATTTTTAGTGGTTGATATTCGCCTCACGGCCAGGGTCGTCCGTCTACTTCAGTCCGTCTGTTTCTTGTTTCGTTCCCTTGCGATCGTGCGCATTGGTCGCCATTGCTTTTCTGCGAAAAAGAAAGACAAAGCAATGATAAGATAAGAGAACACGATTTCGATTCTTTACCCCCCGTCCATCCGCCCTCCCTAGGCATTATCCAATAGCATTTCCATGCCTCCCTTCCAGACTTCCAATTCATAGTGTGTGTGCGTGTGTTTGTGTGTGTGTGTGTTCGTTCGACTATCGATGTACTTCACACATTTTACTGTGTGCCAGCCATGCCCCCTACCCCACTACACTTACTTTTTTTTAAGCCTTCCTGTTCTTTGCCGTTGCCTTGTTACTATTATTATTATTATTTTTTTTATTTATTTACACCATGCGAGTGTTTTCTCTCAATTCGTGTTGTTGTTGTTGTTGTTGCTTTTGTATTCAATGTTCGATCGTGCGTCGTTTCTTTTGAGAATGTATGTATGTATGTGTGCTGTGTGTGTGTATGTGTGTAGTAGTAGTAGTTGTAGTAATGGCAGTAGTCCAATTGTTTGGCTCAATTGTTGCCCATTTTGATGGCGTTGGCCCTGAGAGGGCACCGAAGCGTCGCACAATGGGCGTCAACAGCCTGACAGCACTAAAAAAAATATGAATATAATACAATTTAAAAAACTCTTTTTTTTTTATTGTTGTACAAGTTACAATTGTTCTTCCCCCTATACACATACAAACATAAATATGTGCATACAAATATAATCGACATAATCGTTTTACTATGAACAAATTTCATATCTATTATGTTGATTATGTTCATATACCTTAAAATTGTTATAAAATCATATGAATTTATATACATATGTATATGTGTATGCATACATACATATATGTTTATGTAGGATTGTTGTAAAAATAGAAAAATATTGCGATCAATTAGCAAAAGTTTTCTACTATGAGAATATGCTTAAAACAGTTTGATAAAGAATATTGATACCTGATGATATGATAAATGTAGTGAATCGCAGCTTGGAATGGTTTTTTGTTAATTAATCATTTATTCAATTATTGTTAAGGGGTTTAAAAATATCTTATAAAAATTAATGAGCTAATATTTATTTAATAACATTTATATAAAATCGTGGGCTTTGTGATTTGTTAAAACTTCCATTTGTATTTTATTTGTATATCTCTTTTAATTGTGGACCACTGTATATAGACTCCAAATTATATTTTCGACTTTCTTATCATTCTATATACGAAAGAAATTAGCATGGCAAATTGATCAAATATTTACAAATTGAAAGCCAGAAATATTCTAGTATTGCTTCGATTATGCTAATGTTCTATACATACGCACACACAGACACACACACACACATGCAAGCACGCGTGGCATACTAACAAGCTTCAACACGTACTTATTTATGTATGTATTTAGTTCATTCATACACACTAACAAATACTCTATTGTTCCGTCTTTTGTCCAGCGTTCCCTGCTTAATAATTTTTTTTCTCCCAGTTTTTGGCTACAATTTCAATTTCATTGCGCGTCGCCACTGTTTGTGTTTCTTTTGTGCTTTGTTTTTTTTTCGCTGCTTTTTTATATTATTATGATTCACATACATATACGCACACTGACACCCGCACCGAAAACCAGTTTAGGCTCTGAACTAGCCAGCAGTTGGAACATTGAGTGAGCTGAGAGCGCAGCAGAATGAAAAGAGAGTGCTGCTACACACACACACACACACAGAGCGAGGGAGAGAGTAGTAGGAAACCAATGAGAGAGCGGGTGAACAGTAAACGGCAAACAAACGGGCCGCTTTATTTAAAAACTCGAAATTGTTGTTGGCATTTTTTTGTGCATTTTTAGCAGTCGCTGTTGGGTGAGAGAGCAGAAAGGCAGTCAGAGTGCGAGAGTGCGAGAGTGCAAGAGTGCAAGGAGCAGATCGACTGACTGACGCAGAGTGCAAGAGGAAGAGGATGAGGGAGAGAGAGATGAAGATGGAGGGACGTGCACAGCAGTCAAGCGTTGTTGCATTTTATTTGAAATTTGATAAGACGAGAAAACGGTTTTGTAACAACGACTCAGCTGAGCGATTCTCGATAAAGTCACACACACACATGCATTGAGAACGATAGAACGACGACACATAAGCAAACATTTGCTGGAAATGTGTTTTGAAATGCAAAGCCAAAGAGAGAGAGAGAGAGAGAGAGAGAGACAGAGAGAGAGAGGAACTTAATACACATGTGCATATTGAAGAGTGTCATGCATGTGTGCGCGCGCGTGTGCGTATGTGTGTGTGTGTATGCACTTTTCATATTTATTGATTGGCCCCCGACTGTTTTCCAGCCTGCTTATCGGCCTGGATCGCAAGCGCAAACGCAAACGCAAACGCATCTGCTGCCGACGCGTACAGCCGGTGTGGACATTTTTCGGATCTTTGCTAGGCTACTCTCTCGCTCTCACTCTCATTATCTCTTTCATTCTCCCACTCCAGTTCCTACTTCTGTTTTGTGTATCTTTTCTACGCTTTCGACCATTTATCAGCTCAGGCTGACGGATCGTGTGAGATCCGAGAAAATACATTTGTTTAACGCGCCGTTAATTGAGTTGACCTTATCGGCGAGGCAAAACCAATCTCTATCTATTCATATACATGTATGTACATACATATGTATATTGTCTACGTTTTCGTTTTCCAATCCATTTCCCATGCGTTGGCATTAAACCCGGCTTGGATTGCTATTGTTGCTTGTTACTTTGATAGCTTTCACTGCCCCCTAACCCCCCATTGGTCACTGGCCTTACACGAATTGAAATCCGTTTTGGAACGCATACCAAAATGTCGACGAAAGATGAAATCACCAAAAGCAGTCGAAATTCGTAATACGAAATTCGAAATGCGAAACACAAAATGCTGGTATACTCAGATCAGAGATCTCTGTGGAGGTCGCTGCCTCCTCAACACTTGGCTCATCTTCAGCTGTTGACCAAAATTGTCTTGCAGTTAGTCTCGACGATGTAATAGGCCCTGGCCCTGGCCCTTGCCATATGCGGCAGTGATAGCGATCTTTCAAATAGAATTGGCAAATACTAAACAGGCGACAAAACTTACAAAAGCGATTTCCTAAGCAAACACTTTGATATGTTATCGTTATCAGTTCTCTATGTTTTGAAAACATAAAATATTTCCTATATATACATTTATGTATATTTAAAATTATGTTTTGTTTACAATAGCTTACACTTACAATTGAAGGGCTTGGTCTACATATATTTCATGTTGGTTTGATAGTACACTTTCAAGATCTTCAATATTTATTGAAAATGTGTTTATTGAACCCATTTCATTTGAACAGCATATCAGATCCGTCATAAAGCCATGATAAATAGCTCTCCCTGCTGATAAGACAGTCCGAAATACTTCTCAAACTACTTTATATATATATGTATGTATGTACATATATATATTGTATACATAGACGAACTGCCATAAATTCCAATTGAAATATGTGGAAATGTCAAGTGTGCTGAGATACGAAATATAAATATAGCTCATAGACGCTAATGTTATAAAAAATTAACTAAAGATGCAGATAAAATATTGGAAAAGAGCTACTGATTGGAAAAACACAAAAAACGTGCGACTACAAACACGAAAAGTCGTGAAAATGTTAATTTAAAAATGTACAAAAATTGAAAGCACGTAAATTTCATAGATTATGAACACCGGAAACTTGAAGAAGTTTTTGAAATGTTTATATATGAGCTTAAGGAAGGAAAAAATATTAAGAGCGGGGTTTATATTGGTTGCAAGAGAATAAGTTCTCCAGTTGCTCTCTGTCTGAATTATTTTGACTTGAATTTTGTATTAGTTCTCACTATGCTGAAAGACTTTCCTTGGGCTCTGTCACATGACATCATTTTGCACTTCATATTCATCTTGGCCATATATTTGCTGATAATAATAATAATGATAACTAGAGACGACTACAGCTACTTCCTCGGTAATTATGGCTCACTGTTGTGCTTCCAACTGATCTATTACAATCATAATCATAGCTGTGCTCCATCCACTTCAGCTATTCATTAAGTGGCTCTGCCTCATTCCAACTGTCTCTCTCTCTCTCGCTCTTGCTTGTAAACATAACCATTTGTGCGCTTTTGTTGGGTGCGCCGTCGCTTTACATGGGCATTGGCCATTGGGTCGTGTTTTTGTTCAGTGGGCGTGGGCATGTGGGCGTTGGGTGCGTTATTCAAATCATAATCATAATCTGCACCATTTTCGTAACTGGGGCTATATCTTCTTGCTGTGTGCTTCCTCTTCTTTGTGCGGCCTTTGTATCATCCGTTTGTGGGCAGCGCCTATTTGGGGACGGCCAAGAGTGGAGAATGTTTCAACGGGTTTTGATCTTGTATAGAAATTCTTTTATAAATAGAAGACGATGACGACAACAACAACAACAAGAACCGTCTAAATATGACACAATTTCAAAAGCTGTAAAAGTGATACCCTAGAGCAATTAGAGAGAGGCTAGTTAGGAAATACGACTATAGATTTTTTAAAGATATATGATATGATATGATATGAAGAGGTGTTAGAGATAACTCAGTGACTAATAGAGATATAGCCTTGGTATATTTTTTATTTTGTATATATGAAAATATTCAGCTATAGATCATAGAGTTAGCTTTACTTCTTGGTATATGAACTCTAGAAATGGTTCTTGATCAGCTAGATAGATAGATAGAGTTCTGGCATAGACTTAGCAAACAGCTTAAGACTTACGATACAGGGTATCTGTTAGTCGGGCTGTAATGCCAGCTGTGGTTGCTTAGGGGTTCTTTTCTTTTGATGACAAATCGCAGTGTTTGCATCTCTGGGCAACTGGAAATGAATCAACGTTGCGGAAGAGTTGCCCCCAAAAGGCGAAGCTCATCAAATATGAATAAATCACAGATGATGAAGGAGCTAAGAGAAAGAGAGAGAGAGAGAGAGGGGTAGAGGGCGCTGTAGAGCGGGGTCAGAGCACAAAAATTATTATGTTTGTTTTGGCTTGATGAGTCACAAACAAAAACAAAAACAAAACAAAACAGAAATGGAAATGAAAAAAAAAAAAAAACGAAGAATAGAATACGAATAAGAAAAGAAAAAAAGGGTCCAAAGCTTGGCGAGCTGGGTGGGCTGACAAGGTCGTTTCCATGTGTTCACGACTCTAGAGGTTCTTTTGTGAGGGCGGATACGCAAAGCAGCAGCAGCAGCACAAGATGAAGAAGCAGAGCAAGAAGAAGCTGGACCAGAACAAGACGTATAAGAAGCAAAAGAAGATCAACGGAAACCAGTTTTGCAGCAGCCTCGTTTACCTTTTTGTTTGGTGTGTGTGTGTGTGTGTTTTTTTTTTTCGGGGCAGTTTGATGAATCATGAATCATTGGGCATTCAGTACCTGCCGCCTCTTGCTGTGGGCGTGGCAAGCAGACAGCAGCAGCAGCAGCAGCAGCAACGGCCAACCGGGGCAGGTGATGTGCAGCAGCTGCCACTTGGGCCACCTTTTCCACAGCCTTGCGTGTCTGCATGTGTGTGTGTGTGGAGTGTGTGGCATCCAAGCTAAACCGGTTGCATGTTGTGCGGGTTCGTTCTACACGGCCGTTGTCTGCCTCTCCTTTGTCTCTGCTCAATTGAAAGAAAGAAATATTACAAAAAAAAAAAAAAAAAAAACGACTACAAATGATAAAGATAAAACCACAAACGAAATTCCTGCAGACAATGCCATGGATTAGGATAAATATCCCAAATACCCGTAATACCCCTAATGCCCGACTAACGGATCTTTTTCGACCAATTCAAATTGCAAAAACGAAACAACAATAGGAACGTCATCTCGACATACGCCAGCAAATAGATATGCACGACCCAAGAGACTGGTTTATGAACAAGTTTTGTATCTTTATATAATATTTGAAATACCAATGATTTAATCGGGAATTATTAAAAAATTAAATAAACAGAAAACCTTATAAATTATTAAACAATGCACATCAGAAATACAATAGCTGAATTCAAGTCGCATTAAATTGTAAAATATTCATTGAAATGCCAATTTCTGTATATCATTTAATTATCAATAACCTTTGATCGATAAAAGTCTTGGGTTACTGGATGTAACGCTAGTTAAGATGTAATATGTAGCATATAGTATATGTGGAAGAATCATTGTATCTTCAACTACTTGATAGATATGTACATATATCGATATGTATCGGCAATCGAACATTCAAGTTGAAAAGAGAAATTCAAACTTGAATCAGATTTGTTTTACTCAACTTTGTTTTCAGCTTTCACTTTTAAAATAATAGTTATCGTTAATCGATATCTATCGTTTAAGCGATATCCATTCGGGCAATCGACTTTGATTTGAATTTCTTTGACTAAAACTAATCGAAACTCTTTTATCCACTTCCAGATACTTCATATGAGAAGGCCTGTCGACGCGGCTCGGCGCCCACAACACCCATTCTGGGCAACAAACAGCATCAGACGGAGCATAATGCCACCTCGCGCTTTACTAATTTCTTCTCGAAGAGGTAGGTCTGCAGCCGTTTTGCTAATCGTGAGTTACTAACATCGTTGCTCTCTGTCCATTCACAGATCGAATCCTCTCAAGCGTACAAAGTCTGTCACCAAATTGGAGCGCACCAAGCGCGGATCGGGTGGTCTGCGCGGCTCGCGCTCTCACGAGAGCCTGCTCTCGAGTCATGCCGTCATGTCCACCATTGGTAAGTGTTCCATCAGCAACAGCTAATCACTCGATTCATTGCGATCATTGAGAACTTTTCGTTACATTAATTGACGCTCGACAATCAGGCTCGATAAATCTATTGGTTTCTCGGTAGATCTACTTACTCGTTGTTTCTTCAGCCTAGTTGTAAAGAACTTAATCTGTACATGAATTTATTTCTTTATGTTACTGAAATTTTGAGCACTTTTCGTCTCGATTACTTTTACTCGCTGCTTCGAAGATTTACTCGTTATGTAAATATGTATGTTTCACTTGAAATATTCACTCGACTGGCGAGCTAACTTAAGGAATTCTATTATCTGCAACAAGCTCCTGCGTTTCACTTTAAATTAAGCTGTGATTGAAAAAAACATACTCGTTACTTTTACAATTTCTCGTCAAATGGCAACTTTAAAATTTCAACTCATTCGAAACTCGAGTAGCTGGTTCCTGACTTGTAAATCTGAACAAATTAAATGCATTCATTTACTTTTATGAACTCGATGCCCTTCAGTTTTACTTGTCACTCGTCAGTTTGTGGTAACTCGTTCGTTAGTTGTCAAACTTATTCGTTATTCGTTACATTACTCAATTCGTTTTCCAACATCCATTGCAACTACTCGTTACTCTTAAAGGTAACTCGTTCTCACTTCTACTTGCTCATGAGTCATTGAGTCTACTCGCTACTCGCTTGAAACTTACACGTTTCCCATTGAACTCGCTTGATACTAGCCACACCCACTACAACTAGCTACTCTTTCTTGTTACTTTATAGACACTCAGCTCACTCGTTACTTTGCTCTTCTCGCTACAGATTTGTCATGCAGCGGCGCTGTGGGCGTTGCGCCCGTGCATCAGTCGGTGCTGGGGCGTCGGCACTGCTTCCAGGTGCGTGGGGGTCCGCGCGGCGAGCGCTACTACTCGTGTGGGTCGCGGCAGGAGCGAGACCTGTGGATCTACTCGCTGCGCAAGTCGATCGCCCCGAATGCGGAGCACACACGCCGCATGGACAACTCGCTGAAGCTGTGGGTGTACGAGGCAAAGAATTTGCCGGCGAAGAAGAAATACTTCTGCGAGCTGCAGCTGGACAAGACGCTGTACGGCCGGACGAGCGTCAAGCTGCAGACGGATCTGCTGTTTTGGGGCGAATACTTTGACTTCCCCGACATACCCGAGATCAACGTGATCACGGTGAATGTGTTTCGCGAGGTCGACAAGAAGAAGAAGCGCGACAAGTACCAGTTCGTGGGCTCCGTGAAGATACCCGTGCACGAGGTGACCTCGCGGCCCTACTGCGAGGACTGGTATCCCATACTGAGCGACAAGGCCGGCGACAGCCTCGGCCGCGGCGGCATGGGCAAGGACAAGGAGCGGGAGCTGCAGCCGACGCTGCGCATCAAGTGCCGCTTCCAGAGCACCGACATCCTGCCCATCAATGTCTATGGCAATTTCCTGGCCTACCTCAAGGAGAACTACAAGCGCGTCTGCGAGACGCTCGAGCCGGTGATCGGGGTCAAGGCCAAGGAGGACATTGGGCAGGCGCTCGTGCTGCTGATGCACGCGCAGGGCCTGGCCGGCGCCTTCCTCACCGACGTCGTGGCCCTCGATCTGCTGCGCGTGGGCGACCAGCGGCTGACCTTCCGTGGCAACTCGCTGGCCACCAAGAGCATGGAGGCGTTTCTGAAGCTGACCGGCGAGCAGTACCTGCAGGACACGCTGTCGGCGCCCATCAACGAGCTCATCCAGTCCGATCGCGACTGCGAGGTGGACCCCACCAAGACGAGCGGCTCCTCGTCCGGCTCGCTGCAGCGGCAGCAGGCGGCGCTGCGCACCGCCGTGCGCAGTGCCTGGCAATGCATTTACGAGTCGCACAAGCATTTTCCGCCGCAGCTGCGCGCCTGCTTCGCGACGTTCCGGGAGCGGCTGCAGCAGCTGGGCCGCCAGGACATGGCTGACAATCTGATCTCGGCCAGCATATTCCTACGCTTCCTCTGCCCGGCGATCCTCTCGCCGTCGCTGTTCAACATCACCAGCGAGCTGCCGTCGGCGCGCGCCACACGCAACCTGACGCTGGTGGCCAAGACGCTGCAGACGCTGGCCAACTTCACGCGCTTCCAGGGCAAGGAGAACTTCATGGAGTTCCTCAACGACTTTCTCGAGCAGGAGGCGGGGCGCATGCAGCAGTTCTTGGAGTACATCTCGACGCGGCCCGACCACGCCACGCCCGACTCCATACTCGACTGGGCGGGCTACATCGACCAGGGCAAGCAGCTCTCCATTCTGCACAGCCTGCTCAGCGAGAGTCTGGCCAAGCTGCCGGAGGCACGCCAGCACGAGCTCGATCCCCTGCAGCACATACTGGACGACATCAGCCGTGCCAAGGAGTTGTCTGCCGGCCATGCCCTGGCCTCCGGCTATCTGCCCACGGTCATGTCCACGCACAGCATTGCCAGCGAGAACCAGGAGAACCGCCAACCGGATGCCACTACTGGCGCTGGCTCTGGCATGGTGCCCAGCAGCTCGAGCAGCTCGCTGCAGCAGCAACAGCAGCACCAACAGCAGCAGCAGCAACATCAGCAGCAGCAGCAGCAATTGGCTCAGCCACAGCATGCGGTGGTCAGCAAGCCGCTGCCCGCGGAGCGCGGCATCATGCGGGGCGTGTTGACGCCCAGCGCATTGGAGAAGAACATATTCCGCTACAATGATCCCACGGTGAATGTGCGTCTGCAGCAACAACAGCAGCAACTGGAGCAGCAGCAGCATTCGCATCAGCTGTTATCCAACTCGCAGAGCTCTATTGCAGGCCCAGCAGGAGGAGGAGGCGGAGGTGCAGGCTACATGAACAGTCCGGTGCTGCAGCACGCCCAGTCGCAGAGCTCGATGGCGTCCTCCTCGCTGAACGGTAGCACCAGCAATCTGTTGCATCAGCACCAACACCAACAGCATCCCGCCCAGCATCTCAATCAACACTGCCCGCCGGCGCCGCAGACGAGTGCTGCCAGCACCATGGAGCGCTTGGAGCGCATGGAGCGGCTGGGCCAGACCTATCAGTATGTGGTCAATCACAATGGCAACGGCAATGGCAATGGGGACTACGATAGCTCCACGGGTGGCAGCTCCCGGGCGCGTACCTTGCCCCGTAACAACAACAATGGCAATGGCAATGGCAATAGTAATGGCAATGGCAATGGCAACGGCAGTAATAGCAATCAGAGCGGCAGCTATGATGATATGCACGGCGAGTTCATCCAGATCTCTGGCCTGGACACGAGCAGCGCCTTCGTGCGCAAGTCGCCGACGCCGCTGCTGAAGGCGGGCGCCGCAGCGGCACCGCGCGGCACGCGCATCAATCGTCACAATCTGAACCTGAACCTGGGCATACCCGACCACTCGGCCCCTCACGGCTATGGGCGTGCGCCGCTCAATCCCAACTCGAATATGCCCAAGAATCTGGAGGATCTGGACGATCTGTTCAAGTACGCCGAGGAGCAGGATGTGATTGTGGAGCCGCAGCCCAGCGGCAGTCACGGCCATGCCCATGGCCATGGCCATGCCCACAGCAAGCAGCAGCTGTCGGCGAAGAGCAGCCACTGCAGCTCCGGTTACCAGAGCATCTCGACGAATCCCTCCCCCGCACAGTCCTCCAGCCCAGTCGAGGGCCAGCTGCAGTCGCAGCCGCAGCAGCCACAGCAGCCCCAGCAGCAGTCGTCGCACAAGCTGGGCGCTCCGCTGGCCTTCAAGAATCCCTCGTACCAGCTGCAGAGCACCGCGCCCACCGCCTCAACGCGCGGCCCGCCCACGCCCCAGCAGCAGCAGCAGCAACAGACGACGCCCTTTGGCGGCCGTGTGAAGTTGATGGGCGCTGGACTGGTGGCGGCACGGGCCGCCTTCTTGAACAGCGGCGGCACCTTGGATGCGGCCACCTTGACGCCCAGCTCCTCGGACGAGCAGCTGTCCACGGACAATCACTACAGCTATGCGGCGGCAGCGGCTGCTGGCGCCAATGCGGTTAGCAAATTGGAGGCGCAGCGCTCGCTCAGCGGCGGCAGCAGCTCCTCCAACTCCAACTCGAACTCGAACTCGAGCAAGCCGAACCACGCCTACGGCCGTCTCAATGGGCCGCTCAAGCGCGAGGACGTCTACGACAGCTCCACTGGCTTGGCCATGTCCTATGCCATGTCCGCGCACCAGCAGCAGCAACAATTGCAGCAGCATTACCATCACCATCCCCACCAGCAACATCAGCAGCAGCAGCAACATCAACAGCAACAGCAGCTGCAGCAGGATCACAAGCAATACGCCAGCAGCGGCGGCGGAGCCAACAGCACGGCGACATCCTCTACGGCCGTCGCCCAGCGTCGGCTCAGTCTCGACTCGGCGCGAACGCTCTCCGACAGCAGCACCGATACGGAGGGTAAGTTGAGAAGCAAGTAGAGTGAGAGACATTTCAGCAGGAGGAGGCAACATGAGGATAAATGTAACTGATTATCAAAGAAGTTGAATTTGTCAGCTAGCTAAGAGATATGCTTACTACAATAACTAGATACTAATATAATGATATTGAGCTATGGATAGACTGAGGAGTAGAAGGAGAGATGCAAGGAGCCTGTATCATGAGGATAAAGTCGACATCATTCGAATTGATCATCAGCGAAGAGTTTGAATCCATTCACTAAGTAGCTGGCTTTAGTGCAGTGCTTACATACATATATCTACTACAACTTTTACAAGGAGGATAAGCCGTAGGTTAAATGTTAAGATATTTTTGTTAGCTTCAAGATATGCAGCGCAATTTTATTATGTTAATCAAAAGAAAAATGATGAGAGGAAGAACATTTGTAGATTATTATCTCATGACAAGATTTACAATGAAGATGACTTGCATTGTAAATTAAACGTCAAGTTAGATTATTGTTGGTTTGTGTTACGTTTCAATAAATTTGCCAGGCAGATAAAGAGCAGCCACATAGAGAAGAGATGATTGTAAAGTGCCTGGTAGATTTGCCGTGAACATATTAACATTACAATTGCTTCTGCTCGCTTTTACAGGTCACTGCGCACAGCTGCAGGAGGGGAAACGACGTCGCCAGCTGCGCAGCAACGCCAACAGTGGCCTCAGCGGCGGCCCTGGCGTCTCGGTCTCCGTGTCGGACTCCTCGGGCTTGAGCCGGGGCTACGATCAGAGCGGCGAGATACAGATGCTGCAGGAGACGTTGGATACGCTGCGTCACACGCTGGACCGCGACGAGGCGGAGCTGCGCGACTCCAGCGATGAGCTGTTCGCTCTGCAGCGACCGGGAGGAGGAGGCGGCGGCAGCGGGGGCAATGGCGTCAGCAACCTGAGCCTGCAGTCGGAGTCCACCATGCGCAGCATCATCGACAGGTTAGTGTGTTTAGCAGCTAGCTCGCACCAGCCGGCCAACTAATATTAGGCAAACTCTTTGCAGGCTCATCACCATGGAGGAGGAGCTGCGGCGCGAGCAGCTGAAGATGTCGCTCGCCTTGTCGCACAAGCAGCGCGTCATCGAGGAGCAGGGCCAGCAGATCGCGGCTCTCGATGCCGCCAACAGTCGGCTGCTGAGTGCGCTGACAGCGCTGCGTCAGCGCTACGAGACGCAGCAGCAGCAACAACAACAGCAACAACAGCAGCAGCAGCAGTAAGCACCAAAGAACCAGAAGCCACAGTGAACGAACGGTTGGAGCAGAGGAGCAGGCGGAAGCAGGAGCGACAGTAGCGGCAAGTGGGTGGTGGTTGCATGTAGAGTAGCTACAGTCCCAACAAACACACACACACACATGGACATACATACACAAGTTGGGCCGCCGTTGTCGTCGTGTTTTTTTTATTGTCATAAGATACATATTTGTTTACGAAATTTTTTTTTGAGCCAATTTTTTTTTTATTATTGCTATGCTACATAAATTATGCTACATGTTTAAAATATATATTATACACATAAACACACATGTATGTGTGAATGCATATATATAAAAAGATATATATGTATATATATACATAAATAATACATAATAATATATAAATATTTTCTCAAGCTATGTTTAAACCAACTGATGTAAAGGAAAACGCAACTGTTGCTGCAGCGTCGGCAACAGCAGAAGATTGTAAAACTAATATTAAAATGATATGAGCAAAGAGTAGAAAGAAGAAAGCAGAAAACAGGACGCAGAGAAATGCAGAACAAGTTAAGTTAATGAATAAAAATATAACCAAAGTTAGACAAATTTTGATTGTGTGTATTTACTTTCCCATACATGGATTAGAGCAGATCGATTGAGATTGGGGACATTTTACAATGAATGCTCGGAGAAGGAATTCAGCTTAATAATTGTCAAATAAATTATAAACAATTATAAATTTTAATAACAACGAGATGTGCCTCTCGCTGTATTATAATCTATGTTATTTTCGCATTATTTTAGTCAAGACCATCGTCTTGATTGCTGGCGCCATCTATTGTAAGGTAGTTTAAGCTGCAGCTAATGCGCGGGGCATAGGCGCAGCCTTTATAACCTAAAGTCAGTATGTAAAGCGCCATCTACCATGCAAAGAACACAACCAGTTACTGCCTTGATATTAACGCCAGCTCAAAAGTATGCAACGGCAACGGCGACATCTATAGCTTAACAAGTGTATGCAACTTTGGTGAATTTCTAGCGCCATCTGTTGTAAGCCAGTAGGCAACGGCAACATCAATAGCTTAACAAGTGTATGCAACTTTGGTGAATTTTTAGCGCCATCTGTTGTAAGCCAATCTCTGTTGCGCTGTTATAAATTGATTTACTGGTGGCGTCATCTACAGTTCCAGCCTAAGTGGAAGCCACACCACGAACTACAGATGCCGGCACGTGCACCACTTTTATGACCGTGGTCATAGAAATAAAGGATTAACCGTTTATTTGTTGAGTGCGCATTACGCAACAATAAAAACTGTCACCAAAACTGGATGACCCGAGCCACAGCGTGTGGCCAGAGCAGACCGGACGGCGGACAGCGGACAGGTAACAGTTAAGCGAGTCATAAAATCTCGCCGCCGATTCAATGAGCTGAAATTCCAAGGGATTTCCAGCGCTGTGCGCCATTCATAAAATGTGGCTCAGTGCGGCGGCGTCACGGCGTCATTGCGCACATGTGTTGTCAATTACCTGGCCGGATGCACAGGTAGCCGTCGCGCAACCAGGTAGTGTTGCAGCCCGGGACTTTCCGCCCAATTGTTGAATGAACGGCCTAACGGCCTGGCATCATTGACATAAGTATAAAACCAGCCGGGCGCTGGCCAAACACATTTAGAAGCCAAGGCAACGTCAGACAGTCAAGCCATGTCGTGCTCGTCCTCGTCCTCGTTCATACTGTCAAACGCAACTATCGTCTGTATCATGGCGCTGCTCGGGCAGCTCGTGCTGGTCGCCTCCACGGATCCTCTGCCACTGGCGCAGCAGCTGCGCATCTGGCAGTGCAGGCAGCGCTGCTATCATCAGACGGACGTGTCGCCCACGCTGTGCCACGCTCGGCCGGATTGCTACATGTGCCACGACTATTGCCGTGTCCTGGTCGTCGCCGAGTGGAGCCTGGCCAGATCCATGTGCGCGGATCGCATCTTCTGCAGTCGCGGCTGCCGCACCGCCTGCCAGTTCCATCGACTGCACACGGCCACGGCGGCGCCCTTTGCCAATGCACTTCACAAGGCGTGAGCGCCCAAAACATCGCCCGTCCGCCTGGGGAGGGGGGTGGCGGCAGTGGGCGTGGCACACTTGTAAATATCGATCTAGTTGTTAGTGCATAGCGATTAAGCTCTAGCTCTAAGTTAATCAAAATAAAATTCAAATGTAAAATTACGTATTGTTGACTCTCTCTCTCTCTCTGTCTCTCTTAAACACACTCTCTCTGCCTCTTCCATCCTTTCTCTGGATGCAAGCACACAAATTGGCCAGGCTGTTGCTGTTGTTGCTGCCACAGCAGCTGTTGCCGCCGACTCGCTTTATTAATCAGCAACGATGACGCTTCGGGCTCAACCCTGCCGCAAAAATAATTTAAAATAAAAAAAAAAAATGCGCAAAAAATAAAGACATTAAATTTTGAAAAGAAAAAACATATAAAAAATGTTCTGCCCGCGCATAGAAAAGCGTGCAACAGGTGGCACGCAGCAGCAGCAGCAGCAGCAGCAGCGATCAGACTTTGGGCCGGATATTGGCTTTGCCTTTAACTTATTTTGTGTTCGGCTGCCTGTGCTGCTTCTTCTTGTATTTGGGCCAACATATGGCGCTCGCTTGGCCAAGCTCGATGCCAGCGCTGCGATAAGGCCAACAGTTCCCGTCTAACGGTTCACACACACACACACGCACACACGCACATTCAGCTGACAAATATTTGAATCTCCACGCATATTGTTTGCTTTAACACCTAATTACATAATTGCAGCTCCGCCGCGCCCCCCCTTGAGTCACTGACTTGGAGCCGTCCCGCTGTCAGCTGTCACATAAACCAGCAGCAGCCTCAGCCGCAGCAGCAGCAGCAGCAGCGGCAGAAGCAGCGAGCGCATAAAAACCAGCGCAATGATCGTAAAAAAATCGATTTGAAGTCTATAAAAATCATATCATACAAATTTTTATACGCCAAGCACATTTAAAAAACAACAACAACAAAAAGAAGACGACGAATTGGGAACGGCAGAGAGGAGACGGGGGAGGACGAAGGTAGATGCTGCGCGTTAACTCTATTGACACCCCAACAATAGAGATGAAAACAAGCTACGACTTATATATAGTGTGTATAATATGCATAATATAATAGTATAAATAATAGTTAAAGTGTCTACGACCCAAGCAAAGGCAACAGCAACAGCAACAGCAACAGCTCTATGCTCTATCAAGATCTAGAGGCAGGATGAAGAAACCTCCTCATTCGTAATGACGATCTAGAGAATGGATGAAGATATTATGCGTTAGAAAGAAGATATTGTACGATAGATAGGAGCTAAAGCTGGAAATAGATATATAGATCAAAATCAATCAAGAAAAAGTTAAAAAAAAATATATATGTATACTCTTATATATTGTAATCCGATCCCAGCTGAGGCAGTCTCAGTCTGCCTTATAATATATTGGGAGTAACATTTGTGAAATCGTTGAAATGAATATGCAAATATATTAATTTTCATAGTTACAAATGGGAAAATGTATCAATAAAAAATAGGAATAATATTATCGATAAAATTAAACTATCAATAAAATTAAGAATAAGAATATTAGTTTAAGTAATGAAATCGAAAATATAATTCTATTAAAATTAATTTTTAAATGAAATAATCATTTTTATACAGAAATTGAAAAATAAATTTCGTATTTATATGTATATTTAAATGCAGAAAACGGAGAGACTGAAATTCTTAGTAAAGAAATTAGAAGAAAAAAAACAAGAAAATATTATAAAATATATGTATATAGATGAATTGGAATGAAAATATAGTTCTAAGAAGAAAAAAAGCCAATTAGAAACTCGGAACTTAACGACTAAATTACTGATGCGTCGTACTCTATTAAATTACGCAACAAAATTGTGGGCGTGACAGATCGGCAAACGGATCAAACAGAGTTTTGGGCCATAAATGAGTATTTTACTCGTCTTTCTTTTATTTTCGAAACTCTACAAATTTTAACTAAAATTGGCAAAACTAATTTCCAAACTAGTTTCATTCATTCATCAATTTCAGGGACCGCAAATAAGAGTTACGCATTTTTTTTTAAATTGAAGCTCAAAAGAATTCCCAAGAAGAGAGAGAGGAACACACACATAGGTATCTATTTATGGCAAATTCAAAGAAAGGATAAACTTTTATTTGTAATTTTTAATTAAAAAATTATTTTTCATTATTAAAATTGATTTTTATGATAAAAATCAAAAATATTTATTGCAGAACAATTTTTATATAAAAATCCAATCATAATTCTTATTATAAATTTTTATTATAGTAAACAAAAATAAGAGTTATGGCCCTTATGAAAATAAAAATTATTAAATTTCATATAAAAATATCTATGATATATATAAACATATATTCCCTATTATTCCAGAACTGATTAAAATTGACATGTGACAAGATAGCTGAGAAAGTCTGGCGACTTCGAGAGCTGCTAGAGTTCGAGTTCGAGTTGAAGTTGGAGCAAAGGGGTGAGGGGGGTTGAATGGAAAATCATTGGAAATGAAAAGCTAAGCCGCGTTTTGAAAGCAAATTAAAAGCCACGACAAATGGTCCTAAGAAAATAAATGACAAATAAATTTTCCATTGAGCAACAGGTGCTTAAAGGGGGCTCTACGTCTAAATGTCCAAAACGTCTCTCGGTTTGTCTATCTCTCTGTCTCTACGTCTCTGCGACTGGAGAATTGAAAACTTTTCCGATGATGCAATAAATTTACAGATAAAATTTTTATTTACGATTAAGCTGGCAAAGCTATGCACCGAGGGCCACGGGGAACGGGGCGAGATGCACAGAGCCACGCTGTCTAGGCTGGATTCTGGGTTACGTTTCGAACTGGGCATGGCACTTGGGGGGCGTAAGCTTTATTGAAATAGTTGCCATCGCGCATCACGACGACTCAAGAGACGAGCTGAGCCAGCGAAATGTACATACTTATATAGTTATATATGTATGTATGTGTATATATATTAATTAATTATAAAGCAGGCACAAAGTCTAAGTGAGTCTGTAGGGGAGGGGGCGGGGCAAGAGCAGCAGAGGATCAGACAGCTGGACAGCCGCCCGGTCATAACGTGCACGAAGGTGAGAAATCAATTTTCAGTATCTCGCTTTGTGCTTAATACTTTTTCCAGTGAAATGCGCCGCGACGAGGATGAGGCTGAAACTGAGGAGCTGCGCAGCGCCTGGGGCCATGCAGGCAGCGGCAGCGACTGAGTGAGGCACAGGCCATGCTCCGTTGTCGTCAAGCCTCAGAAGCGAGGCCACAAATGAGGTTCAATGGAGAATGGCTATGAACTGGACCTGGCTCTGACTCTGACTCTGACTCTGGCTCTTGGTCTGACTCTGGGTCTGGGTCTGGGTCGGGGCAGCCCTGGCACGTAAATTAGGATAACAACGTGAAACATAATTATTACTTTGGACAGATATGGCAACCTCAACTGCGCCTGCGCCGAATCCTGCGCCGCTCACTCAGCAACCATGACTAGCTGATCGAATTTCCATACCCTGCCTAGATAACCAAATTCCAGTTGGTCTAAGCAGCAAAGTGGAATTTTTCTATTTAATAATAATTTTTTCGATTAAAAAGAAATTTTTATATTTATAAACTAGTTAAAAGCGCGTTGTATTATAATATAGCATATCAATTAGGCTCATAAAAAAATGTTTGTTTTAAATATTTTACTATTAAACAAAAAATCGGACAACAAATATATATTATATACAGTAGAATCCGGTTATAGCGACACTCAAAGGAACGTCGTTTTTGCGTCGTTATAGCCGGATGTCGCTATAACCGTATAAGTTTGCTCAGAAATGTTTGTCTGGGGACCAGATTTTTCGTCGACATAACCGGTTGGACGCTTTAAGCGGAGTCGTTATAACCGGATTCTACTGTATATGTAAATACTAAAAAATATATGTAATAATATAAAAAAAAAAAAATAAAATAAAAAATTAGAAAATAATAATACATAAAAATATAATAAAAAATATATAAAAAATATAGTAATGTAAAATTTAAAAAAATAAATATATGTATTATATAAAAATACTTAAAATATAATAATATACAAAAAATATAAATAATAATAATAAATATAACAATACATAATAATATAAAATTGTACAATATAAAAAAAAAATAAATAAATATATATTATATATAAATACTTTAAATATAATAAATAAGCTAATTTTATCTTATAATATTTTGTGATTATACTATAAATATATTTTTTATATCATACTGTTATTTTGTTAAAAAAGTTGAATAATAATAATAATAATAATAAAGTACCAATAACAATAAAAAGAAAAAAAAATAATAATAATATTAATAATAATAATAATAAATATTAATAATAAAATAGTAACAAATAATATATTATACAATATTAATAGGTATTTAGGTATTTTATATAGATATTTATTTATATATTTTTTTTATTTATTATTTATATTTATATTTATTTATTTATTTATTATTTATGCATATTAATTTTAGCTTAATTATAAAAAATATTAAAAATATTAAAAGAGCAAAAAATTGAGTTGTGCGTCGGCCGGGAATCGAACCCGGATCAACTGCTTGGAAGGCAACTATGCTGACCATTACACCACCGACGCCCCTTGAATAAACGTCGTTTACTACTCAAATTAAATCACAGACCCTTAGCAAAGCTCTAATAATTATTCAAAGCAAATATAAAAATTTTAAAAATATTTTATTGTTTTTTTTTTTTTTTTTTTTTTTTTTTTAATGATAGCATTTTTAGCATTAATTGATTTCTTTTTACATTTCATGTTAAAATACATAAATGATATGAAACACTCAAAAATGAACATCATCCAATCATTATTGAAATGCCCTACAATTGCTAGCCCTGCACTGCAGCTGCTGGTATAGGGTATCTGCTAGTCGCGCTCTTCCACATTGCTGACTGCTCAGTTGTTTATTTTGGTTTTGTGGCCCAAATAAATGTATTAAAGTTGGTTAACGCCTTAATTTTTGTGCCGAGACGCAGCTCCTCGGCTCAAGCCTCAAAGTAGGTGTAATAAAAAATATGAATTGTTGTTGTTTTAAGCTGCAACAACAACAGCAACAGCAACAGCAACAACAACAGGTTGCAGCAGCATCCAAGCAGCAGCCAAAAATCATTCAGCGCATTTTACGAGCCAAAGAAGCGCTTGGACTCCCATCGGATCGGCTTGGGCATTGAGCATTGGGGATTGGGAGTGGGACTCAGCTGGAGGATTCCGTGTGAACAGCAAATTGGCAGGCGAAATGTGTGAATAGAAGTGTGAATAACTGGCTGACTGAATGGCCAATTGAATGCCTCGAAATGAGTGTTAAAGCAGCAGTAAGTGAATCAAACAAATGCATTCAAATGCAGCTAAATGAATGCTTGCTTAGCATTGAGTGTATTTTTTTGGTTGGGTGTATCTATTGTTGGTGAGTGTTAGTATTCATGAGTGTTTTCACAAAATGACTTTATTTCTTTATTTTTTTCCAATTATCTTGATTCTTTAACTCTCTCTCTCTCTCTCTCTCTCTCTATCTCTCTATCTCTCTCGCTCTTTCTCTATCTTTCTCTCTCTGTGAGTATATTAAGATATGAGCACATTCACAATGTATTCACTGATAGAGAGTTATGGAAGGTTAATTATATTAGCGCATATTCTTTGGTATATTCACAGGCACTCAAGGGTCTATTTATGAGTATATTCATGAATGTAAATGTGTTATTTTAAAATTTGTTTCTTGTGTATTTATTTTAGATTCATACTGCACTCATACACTCATGATATTATAAATATAGCCTCTGCGTTTACCTTCTTCTGGTCTTCTTGTCATACACTCCTGAGTATATTCACTAAAATTTTTGAGCATATTCATGATAGAATGTGTTTATGTGTATAATTTTCAACCCAATCCCAAAAGCCTTAACAGCTTTAGTCAACAATGTACATATGAATATTTAAACTAACATTATATTTTAATATAAATTACTATAAAACAATTTTATATTATCTCTAAACTCTAAATAAATAAATACAAATATTCAATTACTTTTTCATATTTGAAAAAATATTCGTGAATACCTGCATACTCATAACATTCACTTTTTATTAAACTCTTGGCAAATATATTTATATATTCAAACACATATTCATATATATATTTTGGAGTATTCATAATCTATCTATATGTGACAATCAATTTGTTCATTTACCCATGTGAGTGTATTCACATTCAAATTCATATTTTATGCGGTATTTAACGGCTTTATTGATGAGCATTAAAACTGTAAATTGGCTAATAAGCCGCTCACTGAAAATAGATTTAATGCGGCTTCAAATTAATTTAAAAAAACGAAGAAGATAATAATAAATGAATTAACAAAAAAAAAAAAAAGAAAAGTATAAAGTATAAACAGAGCCGAAAAGGTGTAAATTGGCATTTGATCCTTGGGCTCATCAGGTAATTAACGCACAGCGGTGCAGCTCAGTGGAGCTGGCTAGAGGTAGGAGCAGGAGTAGGGGCACGAGTGGGGGCAGGAGTAGGGGCCATGGGGGCATGCCCACCCGCTGTTGCTGCCTGGTCGAAGGAAATGCCACAAAATTGAAAATGCAAAACGAAATTGGCAACTGGCAGCGGCAAACGGAGCGGAGCGGAAACGTTGGCCGTGCGTAATGAAGACGTTAAGCTGAAGCTGAGGCAGAGGCTGGGACTGCGACTGCGCTTGGGACTTGGAGTGAGACTGGGATTGGGAGTCTGAAATTGGGACTCGCGACTTGGGATCTGCCTCTGTGGCTGGCAGGCATGCGTCGCAGTCGAAGTCGCAGTCGAAGTCGCTGCCGCCGTCGACGTTGCTGGCTGCGTAACTCTTTTGCGGCGGCTCGTTTTGGTTCCGCTTGCATGTTAACTGAAAATTCGTATGAAGGCGAGAAATTAATGAATCATTCACACCTGCATGACGGATTGTCGGCATTACTCGCCGCAGTGCGCTGGCTCCATTTTGTACGACTGCGAACGAGGCAAACGAACTGGACGGGGGCGCGGCGCTCCTGACGCTTCTGCCAAAGGAGTTGCCTTCTAATTTATTTGCCTGATGTGTGTATTACATTTGTGTGCCCCGACCCCGACCCCTGGCAGTCAGCAGTCGGCAGTCGGCAGTCGAGTGTTGCCTGTTGGCTGTTGGCAGTCGCAACGGTGTCCCGATTCCGGACGCGTTGCATTTCGTAAATTGCCTCACGGCTATGCAGGTCGCAGTTCTCGAGACGATGATGTTGCTGTTGGTGCTGCTGCTGCGGCTGCCTGATGATGCGTTCAGCTGAAAGTATCTTTCAGATACAGTTGCTGCTCGCCAGATACAATGGCCGAAATTCGTTTGTGCGGCAGCGAAAATCCAATTCATTGTGGCTTGCCACGCACGTGTTGTGGGCTGCCAGCCCCTAACACCTGAGCACTTGACGACCTGGGACTTGGGACCTGGGATCTGGCAACACCCCAAACTCGATCTCATTAATTATTAATGACAGCCACTTGTTCTGCCAGCGATGGCAGTTACTCACGATCGATGCTATCGATAATCGATAGTTATTATATATCATTAGACTACAATCAACCAATTTGAAATAGATCGATCAATAATAATAACGATTCATTGCTGATACTCATTGGCTAAACTATCGATAAACAAGTAATTGCATTATTTAAGTATATCTTATGTACTATATCATTATAAAATAATATAGAGTAATTCCTACCTTAGTTTATATTAGAATTAACTGTGTTCCACTTCAGGCAAATACTTGAATAATCGATCGATTAATCGATTGCATTCACATGCTAGGCTATTTATGTTATGTATTTACGAATTGTTAGCTATAGCAAAATATATATACATACATCTAAATCTACAATATATATACATACATCTATCAATAAGATCAATAAGATAACATTGGTAACTTCCTTTCAAATATAATTGAAGTCAATAATCGGTTGTTACACATTCCTAGTATAAATGCTTTTTCTTTGACCAATAATCGTTATCGACCGACTAGCATTTCTTTGCAAAAATAATCAGCATTGTTATCGATATGTGATTAATTTTGTATACCAATAAACATTATGAATATATGTCTTTTATTTTAGGAACTATAAAAGGTATCATGTAAATTGTCGATAGTTATCGAATTCAGTTTCCGATAGTTGCACAATTGGACCCATGGTTGTTGGAGCTGGCCCAGCTTCGGGCTGATCTTGCGGTCCAGGTCCATTGCGTGCTGCGTGTGAACTTGATGGATGCACTGCCTCCGCCTGCTGCTCGCTGAGCTCGCACCACTGCACCACACGCAGCCGCCGGGCACTTTGCTGGAAATTAAAATGCATACTCAAATTCACATTCGCATTCGCATTCGCTAGCCCGTTCCTGTGCCCATTCCCATTCCGTTTCATTCCGTAACCCTCTTGAAGCAAAAGTCAAAAGTCAGAGAGAAATGCAATTTGGAAATTAGAAAAGAAATTCAATATAGTACAGCCAAGTGAATGCTTGCTAAGTCAATATACCACGCGAATACCCTGTAAATTGAATATTTTAGGCTAACTCAGTCAACGACTATACAGATTAAAGAAAACATTTGCCCCGTAGTTCGATTAATACTGGAATTCAGTTGTCAATTTATTTAGTTCGATTCGTTTTCAATCAGTATACCCTGTAATATTACCAACATACACATACCTTAAGCTAATATACCCGACGTCTGCACGGAATTGAATAGCATCGAAACGCTATTCGATTTCAGTTTTAGCCTTCTCAATACATGCATATATAGATATATATTTGCACAACTTCAATTTGGGGTATTCCTAGAGCTAAGCAAAAAAAAAAATTGATGTATAAAAAATAAATTCAGCTTGGCTGGGACGCGTGCTATGTGCCCAGCAGCGACTCGATGCTGAAGGATGAGTTGTACTGCGGCTTCTGCTGCAGCGGCGGCTGCTCGGGCAGCGCCGTCAGACTCGGTGGCTCCAGTGTCTCCAGTGGCTCCAGTTTTATCACAGGGCTGCTGTCGCAGCTGTCGTCCGGGCAGCCTCTTTGGTTGCAATTGTCCAAGCTGTCGCCGCCCACCACATCGATGGCCAGCTCATCGTCCAGCTGCTCCCCTCGCTCCAGCTCCTGCTGCAGTTCCATGTCGCTGGACTCCTGCTGGTGCGCCGCCAGATAGTCGGCGCGCAGCTGCTCCACGTTCACCTCGAGCCCCTTGAGCCGCAGCTTGCGCGCCTGTCGCTCGATCGCCTTGGCTATGCGCTTGTTGCGCTGCGCGCTGCTCGACAGGAATGGGATCAGTAATGGGAGGCACAGCTGTTGCTCCGCTCTGACGTTCACTTACCGCTCCCTGTCTCGCAGCTCCTGCAGTGGAATCGGCGCACCGCTGCAGCTCTGCGGCTGGGCATTGTGCGCCGGCCGTCCAGGACCCTTCTTCGTGTGCTCCTTCTTGCGCCACTTGGCGCGCCGGTTCTGGAACCACACCTGCAACAGAAAGGGGGAACATATGAAATCAAAGGATGGTCTTTGAGCAGAGCTTAGGCTAGGCTAGAGTACTTAGAGTCTAGCCTTATCAAGGACGTAATGAACCTTCTCTTATTCGTTTGAATATCTAGTTAAAGTGTGTTATTATTATTAGATGGAAATGTTTGTAATGCTACTCATAATTGCTTAGTTTATATTCATATTAAAGATGTTTATTATACTCATTCTCGAAAGTGAAATATATTTTTGTGTAATTATAGGAAAGACTATCTGCGTCCTTTGAGTATTAGGCATCTGGAGATAGTTCTCAGAAGGCGTATTTCTTGAACTCTTTCAATGAAGGCCTAATAATAATATAATCAGATTTAATAAGGTCGATATTCTATATGTCGAAAGACAGAAGGTGCAAGTATTCAACATTTTCAGCCAGAAGTAAGACTGTTTCATTCGGCTGCTACCGACTGCATAATACTCCTTCAAACAGTTGAATCTTCTTTGGTAAAGTACTCTGAAGCAAACTACAGTAACTTAACTGCTTCATTTTTGGACCCATATATGCCACGATTTTCCACGATTTTTGAGAAAATCATAACAGTCTATAAGACGAATATATCCCCCAATAAATATTTCCAGTTCAATAGAGGTTTATACCACCCCATATACTCTTATCATTGCGTAAATGATTATAGATGGATATACAATTTTAGTACAAGTGGTTATTCCATTTTAGATCTGTCGAAAATCCTATGAAGAGATCTATCAAATCGACAGATTAAACAGAGGGATAAACGCAGCGAGAGACTGGGCTAAGTCATGATTACGTAATCATTTAAGCTCAGCTTATGGCACAGATTAAAAGCAAAATGTGTAGATTATATGGAGTAGAATGCATATATAGAGTTGATAATAGTCCATACTCTACAAATCTCTAGAGTTGTACAATTATAAACAATAATCATTATGATGATGGTAAGCAGAATACTAAATACTAAATACTAAATACTAATAATAATCCTCGACTTTCGCAATTGGCGAACAATTGATGAGTTCGCATCAGCTGAGTGGCTGAGCGTTGGCAATAATAATGAATATTATTATTATAAAGTCGTTATCGTAATTTAGTTATATTATTCTCAGGTTCAGTTTCAGTTTCGGTTTCGGTTTCGGTTTCAGCTTCGTTATGCATGGGGTTAGACGGCGGGTCGTAAACAAAATGGCGTCCCTAATTGGGGGCAGTTTGAGGAGCAACTCAAGCGCAACGCGAACGCATTTCGAGTGGGCGTTCGAATGTCTGTCTCTGTATGTGTGTGTGTGTGCGAGTGTGTGTGTGTGTGCGAGTGTGTCACTTCAATTTGAAGTCATTTGCATGCATTGTGCATTTTTTAATGTGCAGCAAATTGTTTTTGAGTAGCTGCATGCGATGCTCACGTTGCCTGCGCTTTAACGAGCGCCCAAACCTCAACCTGAACCAAAACCAAGTCGAATTGCACCGCCCATCAGCCAGCTGGCTCACCTGTCCAACTGTTCGTCCCACTGTCTGTCTATCTGTCTGTTCGACTGTCTGTCTGTCTGTCGCAGTCTTGTCTCGTCTTGTTCGCCATTGACAAATTGATATGTCATGTCAAGAAACAATTTCTGGCTAAAGCGTAGACGCAGACATAGAATAATGTCCCAGCCCAAGAAACCGACGACGATAATCACACGCCTGACATGCAACTCGGCAATGGCAACAGCAACAGCAACAGCAACGTCCATGGCATCGCCGTCGACGTCGTCGTCATCGTCATCGTCATCGTCATCGACAGCGTCAACTCTTTGGGCAATGCAATTGAAATCATTCCAACAGCAGCGAGCGGCACGAAACGCAATTCGAAATGAAATAAACTGAATTATAATGAATAAAAATAGTCGGGTAATTGGTTTTATTGAGTAATTGAGTTGCAGTTGCAGTCAAATTGTTTTACCCAGCAAGTGCACGCAAATGCCGCTGCAATCGCACCTGATCGAACTAGATGCCAGATCCGAAAAATGGGATTATCGATGACGTTTTCATTGGAATACAGAATTATGAAATTGATTACATGGGCTGGTTCCATTTGTATTGTAGAGTAACGAGTATATATATATCGATATATTGATTCATTACATATCGATGACATATCGATGCCAAAGCAATGTCAACTGCAGTGGAATCGTAAATTTACGAAATTGAGATCATTCGAATAGCACTGTCAAATCAGCAATGGAAATATATCGATACATTGATCGATTACAAGAAATCGATATAATACAAATTATCGATGAGAATTGTATAGCAAAATATAAATACCAAAGGACGATTAACGGCAATGTTAATGCCAAGCAGACTTCAGCAATGTCTGCCAATTAAGTTGAATGTGTTCATTTAATAAAGTAAATTTTAAAAATGTATTTGGATATCGATATATTAATCGATAACATAGAAGAGAATGCTTGGGCAATGCATTATAATAGTGATTAAAAAAAAAAACGGAAAATATGTTAATATAGACATACTGTACGGGCTACACCGAACCGATAATTTAATCGATAACAAATATAAAATGAAAAATAAAATGTATTGTATACATTACTCGATTAAATTTATAGCCACTCATACATTATACTAGATGTATTCATTAATATCGGCTTTTATCGATAAATCATCGATATTCATTTGACTTGTGATATACTTCAATATATTTCAATTTCTTGATCGATTTTTAAGTTTATAGATTTTTTTGTTTGCTTTTTGCACTTACCGCTATGCGTCCCTCCTTCAGATCCAGCCGCATGGCCAGCGCCTCGCGCATAAACACGTCCGGATAGTGGCTGCTGAGAAAGGCCCGTTCCAGCTCCTCCAGCTGCCAGGTGTTGAAATTCGTGCGGCTTCGTCGACGATTGGCGGCGGCTGCTGCGCTGCTCTCGCTGGCCGTCTCATCATCGTGGGCGGAGGCAGAGGCAGAGGCGGAGGCGGAGGAGACTGCAAAAGTCGATAAGTCGTTGGCATTAGGCGCTCAGCTCTAAACGCAAATCGCTAATGGTAAATCGCAAATCGCAAATCGCGAATCGCGAATCGCAAATGGCAAATGGAGCTGCTGCCAACAAGCGAGCATAATTAACTGACAAGCGCGTGGGCGTGGCATGCATCTATAGAGCCAGTGTGAGAGAGAGGGGGGAGGGGGGCACTGCTGCTTTTGGTCTCTTTGGCTGTCTATGCATTTGGCTAGGCTCGTATTATAATTGCAAACAATTAAAGTCTATTTATGTAAATTTCCAAGATATGCTAACGGCTAACCGCACACAGGAACACGGGAACACGGGAACACAGGAACCAGCCGGCAACGCCAGTGGGCGTGGCATAGCTCTACCGGCTGGATGGTCGCTCCATGCCCACACAACCGCCCAGCCCTCAGGCCAGCCAGCCATAGTTGTCCCTGCCCCCAATTGGCAGTCAGGCACCGACTGTTGGCTCGTAGACCTCTCCCTGCCCCCTTCCCCCCACCCCCCATACTTAGCCCCTGACTCGGACGGCCGCATTGCATTTGGCAATGTTGTTGTCGGAGCCGTTGCCGTTGCCGTTGCCGTTGCCGTCGTTTGTCTTTCTAATTTATAGCAGCGCAAATTGGTTTTCACAATTAGGAAGTGGTGGGTGTTGCTTGGGCCTGGTGCCTCGGATATGTTTAAAGCGCCGCTGCGGAAGTAAATTACATGTAGCGCGAACCCAATTCGTTCGCCCCAAATCGTCCCGGCCGCCTCCTTGGTGGCCAAAGGCAAAGCCTGTGTTTAGTTGCAGTTTTAAGTGAAATTTAATTGCAGAATTTGCTGGCTAACCAATTAGAGCTGTGGCGGGGTAAAGGGGCGAGATCACTTAACAATTCACAAGTAAAACTATAGATAGAGTGAGTGAGAGAGAGAGAGAGAGAGCAAGAGAGATAGTGCTAGACGAAAACTAAACCAAATCGAATTCACATTTTGATGCGCATATTCGATAGCTCCACGTAATAATGACAATGATGCGGCCGACCCCAAAAGGCAAAACAAGCAGGGAGACAGCCGCAGAGTCCCCCCCTCGCCTCACCTCTTGGCCTGGGCTGGCACTACGTGATATTCATATGTTAAAATGCACACAGATTTCAACAATTTATAAACACATCTGCTACCAAATCGAAGGAGTGTCTCGAGGCCCGTTCCAACCCTCGATTGACACAACAAAGGACCCAGAGACTTCATAGATACAAACACAAACACACACACACACAATGATGGGAGTGTGGTGAGTGGTGAGAGGGGAGAGAGAGAAAGAGCGGGTACAGGTCCTTGGTATCGCTTGTCCATTCGTATGGGTCTCTCGGCTCTTGGCTCAGCGGCCTCATCATCACACTTGAAAGAGTAAATAAAATATAATTCCTCAAGGGTGTTATAAATAAAATTATCTGAATTATGGTTTCTGTTGACTTTCTGACTTTGTTCGAGCGCTCGCTCTCTCTCTCTCTCTCTCACTCTCTCTCCTTCTCCCTCTCAGTTTCAGTTGTGGCATAGTTGTGCTTGGGGTCCATGCCCCTAATTTGCTACAAGGCGCCTTCATACATTAACTCAAATCGATAGCAAACTGTGGCCCAGCCATGCCTCTGTTTGGGAGTGGGCGTGTCGGAGACGATGGAAAAAAGGCTGCTTATAAATCAGATAATGGACGAGCATTTTGATAAGAGCACAAAAATTATGACAGCTACCAAATCAGTTAGTGAAACAATCAGGCAGCGCTACAAAGCAACAACAAAGGGTACAGAGCGCGTTCCTTATGGGGAAACTCTCAAGCAAAGTGCTACAGAAGCTTTAAGGAATATTTCATTCAATTTCTGATTACTCAGACACTCAGACAGGGGCAGCTGTGCCAGTTCATATAGAGTATATGTATATACTCGATCGGGTCGAAGGGGCGACTCCATTTATTTATCTGTTTGATCTGAAACAGGGCATCTATTCGTACAGCTCTCTCTCTCTCACTCAGCTGGGGTCTAATCGAACTCAGGCTAGCTCCAAATAACCATATGCCTTCGCTCATCGTTGTTATACTGTCTATTTAAGTGTTTGATATTAGGTGATTCAAAATGTTCTTGACTTAGACTAACAATATCCATATATAATATTATTAAAAAGTCTTTTAAATCCCCACTCGATGTTTTCAATTATCATTATACGCATTCAAGAATGTAAAATGAGCCTATTTGAAATGTCCGTCTTGCTGCCCTGTTCGTATATAACCTCACTCACCAAGAGCGTGCTCAATCGGATAAAGATACAGTAGAATCCGGTTATAGCGACACTCAAGGGACCGTCGTTTTTGCGTCGTTATAGCCGGATGTCGCTATAACCGTATAAGTTTGCTCAGAAATGTTTGTCTGGTGACCAGATTTTTCGTCGACATAACCGGTTGGACGCTTTAAGCGGAGTCGTTATATCCGGATTCTACTGTATTTCGAGAATTTTTACTATTCATTCTATTCTATTTGCTTGAGACTTGAAACTTTAAGCATATACTCACTTTGACCAACCAAGATAAAAGATATAGCGGATAAATCTACGCTTGGATAAACCTATATCTTTTTTAGTTTCAGAGTAAGAAACTGTAGAGCGTCCGTCCACTATAGATTTAGAAAAAATTATATACATATATGTATATCTGGTAATGTTTTTCACAGTGAGTAAGTATTCTGCAGTCGGTAACGTGCTTAACACCATTTTAAAATTTCGGATCATCGTTGTCAGTTTCTGCAAATTTTTAAAGAATTTCTACGTTCCTCCATATGCAGTCTATCTTAGTGATTGCACGATTAATTATATCATCGATTAATGAATTTAGTTTGTCAATATTAGTCTTGCTCAAGATTCTATCCGACAATACTTTTTCAAGGATTTCAGCTACCTCTCAGTGCAGTAAAGGATTAGTTAAGTTGTTGAATACATATTGAACAAAGTTAATGCCATCGATGTTTTCCTTGTCAGCCAATATAACCGTAGGATTCTAGAAATCTCTCTATAAACTACCTATTCACCTGTGTTGCTTAAATCTTGTGCTCATTCATTAAAAATAATCAAAATAGAAAATCTTGTCTTTCACGAAATTCTCTCAACTTCTTCAGGAACTTTTCCGATGTGAATATTGAATGGGATTTCACTTATCGTCTGGATTTTCATTCCCCAATTCCATGATCTTCCCCCTTTGTCCCCCTCCCTATTTTGAATGTGTTTTCATGCGTGCACATTTCGTTTTGTCTGTCCGTCCGTCTCTGTTCACTTCACATTTTGGCCTAATTAAAAATGTTAGCCCTATTTTAATTAGGCCAGCAAATGGTGCACAGTTGCGAGGCGCTTGCAAATTTGCATATAAATAGTATAAATTGTTATTTTTGTTGTTGCTGTTGTTGTTGTTGTTGTTGTTGTCGCTTTGTCAGACTCTGCGGACAGCGTCTAATCTACGGGCTGCTGCATTGGGTCCATCTAACGCCTATTGCCCCTTAGCTTTGCCTAATTTCAAAGGTCGTTAAGCAAACAAACTCAAGTGGAACAAAATGCAGCGACAAACACCCAAAGAGACACAGAGAGAGAATGAAAGAGAGAGAGAGAGAGAGAGAGAGAGAGAGAGAGAGAGAGAGAGAGCGTATGTACCCTAGGGAGAAAAAAGAACAAGGCTCGTGACCATAACGCTGAGCGGGCAAAACTACCCGCCTCCCAGGGGGTGTGGGGGGACTCTGCCCAAAGGCGAATCAAATCTGCGAACTGCGTCGCCCACAAAAAGCCCAACGACCCACAAAGAATTACCCAAAAACTCACCATAAAAATCTATAAAAAAAATTAACTTCCAGCAACAACAACAAAAAAATACTAAAAAAAATAAAAATAAAAAAAAAGCGGGCATAAAACGAGGTCTCATTAGCATTTATAGGCCACACAAATGTCAGACGCTGGGCGGGCAGACACCGTTTGAGCGGGTCGTGGCACCTTTTGAGGTTCATTAGAAGCTTGTCACATGATTTGATTTGTTTTGCATCACTTTTTGCCGTTTGCTCACAGAAAGAAAAAAATATTGAAAAAAGTGGAGAAAAAAACTAGAAAAAATGAGAGTCACAGTTGAATAAATAAAAAAAAAATACAAATAAAAAAAACTGTATATAAGCACACACAAATTGTAGTTCACACACACGCACACACACACACACCTTTCATTAGGGCTGCTAATTATGCGACCCTCGCGCAGCATCCCAGAAAAAAAAAAACTAAACTACTGAAACAGGCCACGCGCCCCTGTTAACAGGGTTTTCTATTTGATTTTCCTAATGTTTTTTGTTTTGTTTCTTCTTCGTTTTTTTTTTTTTTTTTTTTTTTGTAACCCCTTTGCTTTGGATGAGTTTTCAGTGGCTGTCAAAATCGTTTAGCTGCTTGTTTTTGTTGCTCTGGCACTTTGATGAATTGTTCGAGCGTCTGCAGCGCCGTCTCTGACTTTGGAGTGTGTTAAATTGTTGCACGCCGCACGCTAAACGCTCCGAGCGTGCCCCATGAGAATCTCGAGACGTGAGAATCCCGGAATCGTCAAAAAAAAGCATTTAACTACATGTCTACAGCTAACATCCCATACGAAAGTACCCCCCGATTTGCTATACAATTATCCAGTTAGCATCCTCCAATCGAACACATCTTATAGCCTTAGTGTTATAGAATAGACTGGACTAGGAAGTCTTTTTCTATTTTAATTCTGATTTCAAGTTTTTATACATTACACATTATACCTTCATTTCTTTGATTATATATAATGTGGATCAGCAGATTAGGTGAAAAGAAAAAAGTGTTTGAATAAAGAACCAAAAATCAATTTTTACTTTTACTTACAGCTCTCTCAAACTTTCTTCAAATCTGAATCGAATTTTCATATTAATTCTACTAATATAGACTATATTTATATATTTTTTTTTTATTTATTTTTTAAATTTATTACATTATTTAGATTATCTCAATTCTTGCTTATGGGAGATAAATATCATCTGAGACTACTTCTTTGACAAATTGCTTCTGTTTTGTTCATTTCCGTTATGTCTCTTTCCACCATTTTGTCTTTCCACTAACTCTCTTTCTATATCTTTTTCTCTCTCTTTCTGTCTCTCTCTTTCTTTCTGTCTCTCTTTTTCTCTTTGTATTCACTCTCTATCATTCCCTCTCTCTGCATAACTCTGTTTATTTGTACCTTTCTATCAGGTTAACATATTTTCCAATATTTATCGCTCTTTCTCTGAATATGCATATCTCTCTACAATTTTCTCTCTTTCTCTTTGTACCTATTTTTCTCTCTCTCTCTATCTCTCCGTCTCTCTCTCTCTCTCTCCCTCTCTCTCATTCACACTATCTATAATCGTTTCTATTTCTCACGATTTCCTTCTCCTATTTCGTAGGATTCCTCTCTTTTACTCATTCATTATACACTTCTTCTCTCTTCTTTTTATATACATGTCTCTCTCTCTCTCTCTCTTTCTCATTTCTTTCTTTCTTTCTCTTTTTTCGCCCTCGCTATGTCTTTTTCTCTGCCGTTTTATATCTTTCTGTATCCTTTCCCTTTTTTTTTTCTCTCTCTTTCTCTCTCTCCGTCTGCATATCTTTATTCGTTCTTTCTTTCTCTCCTTTTATATAGTCTCGCCCATTTCCTCGCCCTCGGCCCCTTTCAATCTCTATTTATCTATTCTCTATCTATTTTCTTTTATTTAGCTGTTTTTTAAATGTTTCACAGTCTTGGTACGCGTCTCTAAAATTTGCATTCAACTCAAAATTGAATTTGGATGCATAAGTCTCTCTGCTCTACATCACTGCATCTACATCTCCATCTAAGGTAATCGATGGCATTCGTGTAATTGGCCTGGTTAAGAAGATGTTGCTATTACATTTGCATTGCGTTTACACACCCCTTGCCTAAGCCCATGCGTGACAGAGACGGAGATAGAGGGAGACGAGGGGGCAGCCGCACAGTGGGCAACAAATGTGTGGCACTTAAATTAATGAATTTCTTTGCACTTGCCACGACGGTAATTGGAGAGAGGAGCCCTGGCCAACTGAGTGACTGACCCGAGTGGCTACAGAGCATTAAAATGAATTGATCGACACGACGAGCTACAGTGCCTGCCCCTGCCCCATGTTGCAGTGCTCGTGTGCTGGGTCATTGCTCATCTGCCACGCCAGGCACGTCAACGCAGCAAATTACTTGCTGCTGCCGCTGCTGCCGCTGCTGCTGCTGCTGCGATGCAAAATTGAAAATTCAAGTGGTTAACTTGGCAACATGTTGCCAGTCTCCCTCTCTTCCTCTCTCTCTTTCGCTCTCCCTGTCTGTCGCTCGCTGGTCTCGTGTTGCATGTTATGATTAAATTTTGATAGCCAACAACAATCAAGTCAAGGAAAATCAATAATTTTTACGCATCTTGTTACGTTGCCAGAGTCCAGAGCCAGAGCCATAGCCATAGCCAGAGCTGAAGCTGGATGCCTGTAGCTGGACTCTTGACGAAAACCTCTCAAGCAAACGAAAGAAACTAGCGATCGCTGCCTGCGATCGACCTGGACATCGACATCGACGTCGACATGCCAAAGCGGCGCATAAATGTTTTGTTGTTTTAATGAAGACGTCGGCTCCAGCTACAGCTCCAGCTCGAGCTCGAGCTCTAGAAGAAGACATCAAGGCGTTGCATGCCAGCAAAAATGTTTCCTCTTCTCCTTTACTCTACTCTGCTCTTCTTCATCTTTCCTTTTGCCTTTTTTTTTTGCATTCTGCTTTCGAGGGGCGCGTCAGCGTCTGCGTCTGCGTTTGAGTCGTCTGCACGCCATGACTATCGGGCCTTTATACGCCATCTCGCTCTACCGTTCTCTCTCTCTCTCTCGCTCTCGGCTTGGCTGCATTGCTGTTGCGGCTGCATTACGAATAGGGTCTAATTATTGTGGCAAGCCCCTGAGCTATAATTTGCCTGATTGATTTACATAACGATCGAAAATGATCAAGACATTAATTTCTTATTAACGTCGCTCGTTCGCTCGCTCGCTTGCTCTCTTTTGCGCATTTTCGCGCTCACTCGCTCGCTCGTTAGGCGTCGGCGTCGCTGCCACCGCTTCCAGTTCCAGTACCGATGCCAACATTGTTGCTGCCCGCCTGCAGCCGCATCACTGCTGCGCCTGCGCGTCTGCTCGTCTGGGGCGTAACTCTGGAGCAATGTTTCGTATGCTGCCTCAGTCGCTGCTGGCGTCCATCTTCAGCTGCTGCACATTGACTTTTTTTTCAATTTCTTCATTTTACTGGCATTTGCGTGTGTGCTTGGACAGTACTCGGCATTTGTTACACTATCTGCTCGATTTATGCAACAGGGGGCGCCAACGTCTTTCTCTTCAACAATAGCAACAACAGCAATGCACGCTCTCATTTCTGATTGCCCATTTTCGCACTAACTCGCGCTCTCTCGTTCACACTGGCTCTCTTTGAAAGCTTCGCCCAATTTGGTTTGCTTTCGTGCTCTCCGTTTTCGACTCTTCGGCTCTCGCTGATCGTTTTGTTCGTTTCGGACATAATTAATGTTAGTTTTAACGCTGCTTGAAAATGTTATTTCCCTTGATTATAGCAGGGCACAGCGGACAACTGCTGCCGTAGCGGCTGTTTCACGTTGCTCTTGTTGTTGTTGTTGTTGTTAGTCTTGTTGTTGCTGTTTACTGCCGCTGATTGTTGGGTCTTGGTGTTGGGCAGTTGCCCGGTTGTTGGTTGTTGGTTGTTGGTTGTTGGTTGGCGTTCCCTCGCCTGGTTTGCTGTAGGCAGTCATGGGGAAACATTTTATGACGATTACTGTAATTCGTTGCCGCAAACAATAATTACTTTCCATTACGAAAATGGCGGGCATATTATCACCTGAATATCACACACATGCGCACACATAAAGAGACACACACACACATGCATCGACTGGGCGACTGCAAGGCGAACACAGGTGTTAAGCGTATGTGCGCCAACAGCGCAGTCGCAGTCCGACGTCAGCGTCTCTGTCTCTCTGTCTCTGTCTCTGCGTTGCCTCGATCCCAATTCGCCACGGCAAATGAAACGTTTCGATGCGGTTGCGAGTCAAAGTCGTTGTGGCGTTGTCTAAAATTTTCGGTAATAAAATATGACAACTCAATCAAGGCCCATAAAAGCCAAGGCACACCAACAAAACATTAACAACAGCAACAACAACAACAACAACAATAACAACTGATGATCAGGGCGGGTCCGGTTTCAGTTTCGGAGCAAAAGCTCAGTAATTTGCAGAGGCTGCAAAGGCGATCAAAATTTACGATCATTTTGTTTTCAAAATCAATTTAGAAAGGAAGCGCGGCAAAGATCAGCCAGCGCACGACAGATGGCGCAGCATGGCGAGTGCGAGAGAGACGGCAAACTAAAGCTTCAAATTGAGTTCTTAAGTTGTGGCAACGTTTTCCTGTTGTTGTTGTTGTTGTTGTGTTTTGTCCGTGTTGGTTCCCTCCTTTCACTGATCGCACGATCCGTTTTGCCGTTCAGGTTCGAGGCTGCCAGCTTATCGAAAAGGCTAGGGGTGGGGATAGGGGCGTAGGGGAGAGGGTGATTCGTGTTGCTGCAACTGGTATATGGAACTTTTCCTTTTCGGCAGTTATTAGCCAGGTAAAACACGAGTCTTGCACATTTGAGAGCTTGTAATTTACTTAATTTGATTACGAACGACGTCCAGCACGAGTGGGCGTGTACTTTTGGAGCCAACGGAACCGAATCTCAACTTGAATCTGTGTGATAGTATGTGTGTGTGTGTGTGTGTGTGTGTGTGTGTGATTGAAGGAACAACAGCTGCAGGTGCAATGCAAATGCGATGCTTAGGCAAATATGCAATTTAAGTGGGTGGATGCATTTGATTGGATCGTTAGGTAAATCGAATTCAAAGGAACCAATAAAAACAAATACATACTGTGTGTATGTGTATGTATGTGTGTATATATGGAAAACAGGAATCAGTGAATAGCTGAGGTGAACTAGTATCGTGGCAATTGTTCAACTTGTTCAAATGAACCGACACAATTCGTTACTGCATGGTGTTTCACGAATTCGGAATATATATGTAGTTTTTTTCGTTTTGAATAGAATCTGTTGAATTGAACTAGCTCAAATTTATGTTCCAGTTAGTGCAAGTTGGTTTTAGTAAGCTTAATTGTGGCTATTTTCATACAGAATTTGTTATTAATATGAACTAGTTCATATGAACTGAGGCACTGAGCACTCGATAGAAAATAAACTAATTTCCATATGATCATAAAATGTATTTTTAACAAATAATCAATAGTGTTGTTCAAAAGAACTGACTCACTCAACTGCATATGGTCAGAAAACGTAAAGTTTTTAGTTTCCGTACAGGAAATTAATTTTCCAGTCATGTGCAAGAATTGATCTAGCTCAAATGAACAAACTCAACTTTGAAATCGTTTTTTAATTAATTTCCTTATAATTTTATTTATTTATTTTATTTTTTTTTTTTGCAATGTTCAAATGAACTGACTCATCTGAGCGCTTACCATTTCACCAAAAACCAATCAAAACACATTTTTTTTTCACACACATGCAGATATGAATAAAATTAATTGGGCAAACAAATTAAATTTATGGCCAACAAGAAATCTATTAATATAGACAATAGTTTATTAATTGAAAGTTATGTGTGTGTGTGTGTGTCTGGGCTATGGCTTATGATTTATGCTTAAGCCCAACAACAATAGAGGTGAAGAGGGCCACCAAAAAGCTAAAAGCAACAACAACAACAACAACAACAAAATCAAAGCGAAAAGCAGAGCGCAAAAATAAAGCTGAGCATAAAAATTGATTTCTGCTGCTGCTTTAATAAATTCTCAGCTGCCGTTGTTGTTGCCTTTATTATTGGCCCGAGCCAGAGCAGCAGCAGCAACAACAACAACGACAACAACAACACAATCTCAATCAATTTCAAGTCGCACATCACATCAAAACAAATTACCAAGGAATTAATTTGCCATCAGAATCACGCAAGCGCAGAGACTGAAACCGAAACTGAGACTCGAGCTTCAATTCCAGCGAATGGAAGGGGAAGAAGGAGACGATGCAAAGCGCTGCACGGGCAGCAGAGCAACGGGGCAGCAAGGCAGCGACGTCGACGTCTGAAGAGAGAGCGAGAGCAAAAGAGAGGCGCGCCAGGATGAGTTTGTTTGTGGCGATGGCGATTAATAGAGCGTCATGATGGTATAGCAGCAGAGGCAGAGGCAGAGGCAGCGGCAGAGGCGGCGTTGTCGGCAGCGACTGCGGCCGTCCGATGATGGTAGGTGCCGTGATTAATACATGAGGATTTAATTAACTTGCCAAGCTGCACACGTGCGCTATCTCGCTCGCACTAGCACACTTGCCGCCCACTTGCTCGCCCGCACGCCCCTGCGCTCTCTGCTTTTAGCACGAAACTATGGCGACGCGTCGCACGCCGACTGCGACGCGTCCGCTCTGCAGCGAGTGAGAGAGAGCGAGAGCGAGAGCCAAACGTAAAGCGCTCTGCTTTGGTAACTTGCTGTGCGTAAAGCAGAGAGCCTGTATTTAAAATTGATAAAACGGGGAGGCATATTCGAATCTATAAGCGTTACATGTATGTGTGTGTGTGTGTGTGCGTGTGTGTGCATATACATGTTTAAGAAGAGCATCAAAGGTTTTTATTGAGCATTAAATATGCATACATGCATGCACATACACATACACATGTACATATGTATGTGTATGTAATTGAAACGTGTTTTTCCTTCTTTTTGTTTTAGCTGACTTGTTCATGGTTGTTGTTGCTGTTGTTGTTGCTGTCTCTGGCGAACGCCTGCAGCGCGAAAATCGGTGGCATGTATAATTTTTATCACCTTTAATTAACTTTTCAATTAATAAAAAAAAAAAAAAAAAAAAAAACGTAACAGCCACTGCCTCAGCAACAGCGGCAACAACAACAACAACACGCTCTTCCGTTTTGGCCAATAAAAATGCCGTCGGCATTTGAATTACCTTTAGCATGCACGCAAATTTGTTTCGCATTGAGTCACAAACAACGAAACAACTTGCCCCAAACGGTGGCAGATGCAAAACCATTGCAGACACCGTGGCGCAAAGTGTGTTAAAAGCGCCACTAAATAATAAAATGAAATTGAAGAAAAAACCAAATGAATGAACGATGCATATCTCTCACTGATATATGTATATGTATATGTATATGTGTGTGTGTATAGGTATGTGCGTGTATATGTGTGTGTATTAAATGGACTATAACTAGATGCGTCCGTGTGCTTTACAGTTATAGTCCGTTCGAGTTGAGCTAGTGCCATATGCATGCATATTTCTCATATAACAATTTATATGTCTAATGGCATATGGATAGCATATACTGTACCACACATGCATACATGCACACATGCATACATGTGTATGTATTAGAGGCCTACATCACGATTGATTGAGAGAAGGTTATGCACAGCAGTCAGCTCCCGAAAGGCTTCCCAGTTCATACCTATTTTATATACTCATTCACGAAAGTGAAATGAGAATATTGGTGTTATGTAATGTCTGTCTGTTTGTATAAATGAAAGCTAGAGACTTGAAATTTGGAACATATCCTAGTATATACCCTCGAATTATAAAGTGTTAGAACTTGTCCCGATCCGCCCACTAGAGGTGTGGCAAATCGGAGAATGCACAATCCGGTATGCCAGATATAATATAAGTTCAAGAGCTAGAAAGCAGAACAATTTCGAATGCATACTCGTGTTGATCATCCAAGAATGTAGGGAATATAAGTACGCGTACAGTTTAAATTTGTATAGTTGAGTTATTGGTAACCTCCTCTATTGAATTGATGGTGTTTATCGATCATACGAATATGTATCGACAGGTATAAGACGATTTTATTATTATTCTTTGTCCATAAATTTGGATGAGCTGTCTATAATATTTGCTTTTATAATTCTACTCAAAGGACTTTTCCCTTAGATTGAATATTTTTTATACTTTTTACACTTATCGGTCGAAGATGTCAATAATCCACCTAGAATTTACATATGTAATTGCATAATAAGTTTCGATTCTTTCCTAATCGATAGCACAACATAATTAATAATCTATGATATCTGACCTTATATGCAGATGTTACAGAGCATACACATATCGCTAATGTATACCTATACACACATACACACACAGAGAGAAAGAGAGAGAGAGAGAGAGAATATATCGAGAGAGCTGAAATAGAAAATGTTATGGCAAAAATGTTTTTTTGGAAAAATTGATTAAAAACCGCACGCAGCCAAACGAGGACAAGCAACAACATTTTCAATACCAAATCAAAGAGCTGAAGAGTGAGTGAGAGAGAGAGAGTGAGAGAGTGAGACTGATAGTGATAGAGATAGCTAGCAAAATGGCTACAAAGTCAGCTAAGAGTGTCATTACAACTCACAAAAATCCAACAAAAGTTCAGACAAAAAAACAAAAAACAAAGCAAGCAAAAAACTTTCAGGGACGTCTGTTGTTGTTGTTGTTGTTGTTGTTGTTGTTGCTGCCTGTGTTGTGGCATAGGGCTCAATTCAATTTTATCGTTTCAATATTAACCCAAAACAACCCCACAATATTGCCTTCATTTAAGGTTTATTAGATACAACGAGGCAAGCGGAAGGCAATTCTAGGCGATGGAGACGCGGCAGAGGGGGCTGGTGGGGTTGGGTGGCTCAACGAGCGGAACGGGCCAGGCGATGGATACAAGAAATATGTATGTACCTACAACAACAACAACAACAAGGCGAGGCAAGGCAAGGCATGGCAGGGCAAGTCAAGTTGGCAGCCAGCACACACACATGCACAACACCCACACACACACACTCATATGCAAGGCAAAAATTTTCCAATTTACAAACGTCGCCAAAAGCCAACGAGCAGGCAGCTCCAAAGTTCTTGTTGTTGTTGTTGTTGTTGTTGTGGCAAGGACTGTCGGAGTATGTGTGTGTGTGTGTGTTTCGTGTAACAAGGATAAATGCCGCACTGTGATTGTGTGCGTGTGTCTGTGTGTAACGGCATAAACATTGATCCAACCGTAAAACTGGCTGACAAACGTGGCCCGCCTTTGCCTCTGTCTCTGCCGCCGCCTCTGCTGCTGCTGCTGTTGGCTCTACCACTGACTGTGGCATGTCCTGGCACAGGACTCCCGACTCGGACCACATTCACCAGGCGTGGCAGTGAGCCAAACCGAAACGACGCCAAGCCAAGTGTATAAATTGTATTAGCCCCAAAGTGTCGAGCGGTTCGAGCAGAGCTGGGCAGGGGAGCAGAGGGGGAGGAGGAGTGGATGGCTGGCAGTTGCTTGGCCAATTGCTGGCTAAGCGGAAGGGGAAGGGGAAGGGGCAAGGCAATGGGGCTGTGCGGCGGGGGTGGTGCGTATGTCCTGCCTGGCTGCCTTTTGGTGGTTGATGCGCGTCGCAGTCAATGCGTCGCCTTCGCACGCACGCACGCACGCATGAAACGGGCAGCCATGTAGAAGAGGCCAACATGGCTGCCAGGAGCAAGAGCTAAGGACGCACAGCTGGGAGACAGAGAGACCGAGAGACAGCGAGACAACGAGACCGAGAGACAGCGAGGGTGCTCACAACAAGTGTCATTTGCAGCAAATTGCAAACCGCAACAATTTCGCAGGACGAGATGGCAAGGCACGAAGAGCAAGGGGCAAGGAAGGCAAGGGAGGGGAAGGGGGGGGGGGCAAGGATAGCTCCAGCGGCTGGTGGAGCAATCTGTTTCAATATAAACGCACATGAGGCATTTACGAGCGGCCAACAAACGTCCTCCTGTGGGTGGAAACACAGGCAATGTTTGCTATGTTCACTCTCTCTTCTCTCTCTCTCTCTCTCTTTCTCTCTCTCTCTCCGTTTGTGTGTGGGCATGCCACTTAAATGCCTCATGATGTAGTTTTAGTTTAGATTTGATTTCTGCCTTTTTATACCCTGAACCCATTGAAAATGGGAAATCAGGGTATAATGGTTTTGTGAAAAAGTATGTAACAGGCAGAAGGAGGCGTGGCAGACCCCATAAAGTATATATATTCTTGATCAGGGCGATGAGCTGAGTCGATTTAGCCCTGTCCGTCTGTCCGTCCGTCTGTCCGTCCGTCCGTCCGTCCGTCCGTCCGTCCGTATGAGCAAAAGGATCTCAGAAGTTATAAGAGCTAGAGAGCTGAAATTTTGTATGTAGACTCGTGTATACCATACGCAGTACAAGTTTATCATATTTTTTCGATAACTCATTCGATATCTTTTTTATCGAGGATAATCGATAAATTTGTATAGTTTTTTCAGCCTAATTTGAACACTTTTAGACATAGAGACTTCAGATTTACTGTGTATATGCATTATATGGATACACACATTTTGCTTTTTACAGATTTTGGATACCACGCCCCCTTCGCCTCCAATTCGTAAAAAACGTGTATCAAGTACTAGAGACTTGTGCTTTGGAATGTACACGCATTTATACATTATATTTACGCTCTGAAAGTTTCATTAAGATCATACGTTTGCAAAAGAAATTATTCAACAAATAAAATCTCATAATATTGCCCACACAGCAGCGCAGCCCAAGCGCAGTCGCTGCTTACTGCGCAGTAAGCAGAGCGCGGGTATATGCGTGCGTGTGGATGCATGTGTATATATGTGTGCATAAAAGAAGTGCGGAATGATTAGAATATCAGCTTGGAGGGTTCAGGGTATCTCCTAGTCGAGCAGTCTCGACTAGAGCCTTCTTACTTGTTATGTTTGCTCTGCTTCTTTCGTTTGCGGAGGGTTTTATGTGGGGCCCGGGGACGGGCGCTTTGCTGCAGCTTAATACTTAGTACGAAAATCAAGCATATCAGGTATACCGCTTAGTCATACAACTATTAGTTGGAGTCAATTAATCTTCGCTCTTCACTCAGCACTTCCCTAGGCTGGTCGTTCTTTGAGTCCTCCCTCAGTTCGCACTCTCGCATCGAGTCAATCGGCATTCCCTACTATTTACTCGTTACTCGCCATTTGTCTCTCGTTACTGGTTACTCGCTTCTCGTTTCATTGCCTACTCTGCACTCTTCGTTTCTTCTCTTGCGTTTTTCACATTGCTTCCTACTTTTCACCCATAATTATTGATTTCACTCGATACTCGTTACTCGTTACTTTTCACTTTTTTATGCAGTCTAATTATCTGTCATTCGTCACTTACTGCTCATATGTCTTTATTGTAGAGATTGTAGAGACACGTAAGATTCGTTTCTGATCACTAGTTACTTTTATCTTGTTATTCGTCGTAGTTTCTCAGTAACGATTCGTTTCAGTTCTTCGTCATTCTCTTACTCGTTACTTTGTTTTATTTGTTATTGTTACTTATTCATCATTATTCGTTACTTCCCTACTCCTGATTCTTTACTATTCGCCTGTTATTCCTTGCTCATCACCCGCAAGCTACTTCCGCCTACTCTTTATTATATATTTTGCATTCGTTATTCGTTACTCCTTACTCGCTGCTTCTTATTCGTTAATTTATTCGATCCTTAATATTTACTCGTCCTTCATTTGCCACTATTCCTTACTCGTTACTCTTTATTCGTTTCTCGTCATTCTCTATGCCTTATTCGCTACTCAGTCTCTTCTTATGCCTCTCTCAAAACTATATTTTGCCACTCGCTACTCAAACTTTTCATAGGGTATTCGATGTTCCTGCATTGCCTTTCTTCTCGTGACTCTTGGTGTTATTTTGGGGTTGTTTAAACAGTGTAGTTATTCGTGTTGTTGTTGCTGTTGTTTGCTTTATTCACTGTTGCGCTTTGCACACATCTTCGTCCCTTGGGTGTCATAATTCTTGACGAGCTCATCTTTTACTTAAGTTTTACATAATTTTCATGTCGTTGGCCGTGCAGCGCTTCTGGGTGGTTCGGGTGGTTGGGTGGACTGAGCCGGGGCGTATCGCTTGGTAAGCCCCATGGAGATAACATAAAATCGAAACGTGTGTGCGCGGGCAGACCAGAAAAAAGGACGACACAACATTTGAGTCGCTGGCAAGGAGGAAGCGGGAAATAGAAAATGGGAGATAGGAAGGGGAGGGAAAAGGGAAAGAGGCGTTGGTTTTTGTGGTAAAACGCTTAGCTCTACGTGTCTGCGGCTTTTCTTTTCCGCCTGGTCTTTCGTATTTATATCAACTGAAGGAATTTCCTACCGAGTATTGGGCTTTGAGTGGCTAGAGAGTAGAGGGGAAGGCTATCTCTATAAATCCAAGTTTTAATATTCATCAGCCATGAGTGATGTATCTTAGATTTGCCTATCTATACATAAGTATCTTTCATTTATCAATTGAAATAAATATTTATGTTTCCATTCTGTTCATATAGTAATAGTTTTTGATAGTTGCATTATATTTACGTACGTGTTTCTATATATGTGATATTAGTTCAAGTTATTCTTCTTTAGCAGAGTAGTATAGATAGAAGAGAATAGAATAGTATATATAGCAAGTATAATATAGAAGATTGAATATATAGAAGATAGACCAGATAAAAGATAGAATATGCAAAGGTAAAGGTTTGAAGAAGGATGATTGATGACAGAATATATAATATACATAGATGAGAGAAGAAAAGAAAGGTAGAAAATATTAGGTGTATGCAAAATCGATTATAGAATATAGAAGATATAATATAGAAATTTGATAGAAGATACCATATATAGTAAGATACCAGATATGATAAAAGATAGAAGATACAAGATAGCGGGCTAAAAATAAAATATATAGTATGGAAGATTAACAATATAAATCTAAATATTCATTATTTAAATCTGTTAAAGAAACAACACAGTTAAGATTGAGTTGTATATCTCAATTGAATAGCAGGAAACCCTAGAAACAAACTCCAAATCGATTTGAATCTATAGCCCAAGTTAGGATGAAATATGATTCAACTTTTAGCTCCAGATCTCTTAACTAGTATATCTTTTAACTATAGATCTTTTAACTTGCTGCATTTATAGAAGACAGGAAATATCTGTGCATTCATACATAGTTTACATCTCGTAATATCCTAGATCTACATAGATCTCACTTCAGTGCATCAGTTCTATAGCTGATACTTTGATATTTTAATAATAATATTCATATATAGATAGTTTAATAGCAATATCAACAACAACAATAACAACAACAACAGCATCGACTATCCCAATTCCTGAGATAGATAAATCAAGTCTTTCCAAGCAACCAGACACCCTTTGCCAATCGAGTTTCCACTTGACAAATTATGAAAGAAAAAAAAAACGAATAATGCAAATTGACTCGAAGCGAGGCAGTAAATACAGGGAGGGGTGGGGGGAGGCGCGTAGGCGTGGCACTGAATTCATTTGCAATGTGCTCTCGTGCTTAATGGGGACTTCTTGGCTAAACGGCTAATCTCGAATGGCCTGGCCAATTTGGCTGCCAACTTATTGGCCATTTGCTAAAGTGGGCGTCGTGGGCGTGGCAGCAACAGAAAAAAAGAATAACGCCTCAAAACTGTAAATGGCCAACAACAACAATGAGGAGAACAATAAAGAGAGTTAACCAAAAGCCAGAGTCGTGTATAAAAACCCAAAAACCCCCAACCACCAATCCCCACACCCACCCCCAATGCCCACCCAACATTTTGTTGTTATATTTAGCTGTTTTTTTTTTTTCTTTCTTTTATTTCAGCAAATTTCATTATCTGCAGCCGCCATCTTTGTACTAAACGGCAACACACACACACACACACACACACACACACACACGCAGACAAAGGCAGACAGACAGAAAGAGAAATTTTTTACTTTTTGGGAGCCTTATTTTACCTAAGCCAAATCCGCCCCTTGAAGTGTTTATCCTTTTCTTGTTGTTATTGTTGCTGTTGTTGTTGTTGTTGTTGTTGCTGTTGTTGTTGTTGCTGTTTGGCTGAAGTGTTTTCAATTTAAGTTTAGCGAACAAAACGCCTTTTGATTTTTATTAGCTAAATAGCAGCACACGCCCACGCAGTGGGTTGGCGGCTGGGTTGCGGCTTTAAAGTAGGGTTTGGGGGGTTGGGGGCTGGGGCTGAGATTTTGGGGCTCGTTGCCAAAAATTGCGCTGCTTGGCTCTTAGCCAGAACGGACACAAATTGAGTGAATTTATTGACCCAGCCAGGGTTGTCGCCCTCGTAAATTATGCAAATAATATGGCGCCCCATTTGCAGCTGTTCCGTTTCGTTTTGTTTCGTTTCGTGCTGTTTCGTTCCGTTTTCTTTCAAGAATTTTCATTCGTTGGTTTGTTCTCTTTTTTTTTTGGCAGCTCTTTGCTTGCTTTAAATGAGAGTCACTTAAATAATTATCATTTCCCGAGGCAAAACGCTCGTCAAAAGCTCATTTGGAGCGTCGGCGCTCATCGTCTCGCTGGGCATCTGACGAGCGACCAATTAGCCAACGAGACGAATGACGTCTCTCAATGCTCAGCGGTTTTATTAATTATGGGGAAAATCGGACTGCCGACTCCGGACGCAAACGGCGGATAGCGAACTGTGGAAATCGGACAAAACGCACAAATGCGCATTAGCCGCTGATGTTGATGGCTTCGCGTGGCTTCCAGTCTTGTTTTTGGGTTTCCATCAAATACTCTACGAAAAGGGTTGACCCAACAATTGCGAGCAGTTAGAAAATACCCATCAAATCTCCTCATGATAAATGGAAAATGATTAAAGAACACGATGCGAGGTAGTACAAAGAGGAGTAGGAAGTTTAAGAAGGCTTTGAGTACGAAATAAGCAATATCTAATAGAGTTTTCAGTTAAAAACGTTTAAGAACAGTGTGAAAAGAAACTAAAGAAAACTCCAAACTGAACCATACTGAAGGAATTGATGGTAACGTTTAAGAATAAAGCACAAAATGGAATTCAAGTAAACTCAGCAGCATGTTAACGTTTAAAGAAAAAGCACAAAGTAGAATTGAAGCAAAGAGGATGAGCAAAGTATATAATAAAGCTAAAGCACAAAGAAGAAACAAAAGAAGTCATCTCAAAGCGGGGGCTCCAGTTCAGTTTCCAATCTCTAATGAGCTGTAAGTGTATCTTCGATTCGTCTTAGGAATCATCCTCATTTGGCAGTTTTCTTTGTATTTTGATTTTTAGAAACATTCAACCAATTGACTAACTCGCAACTCAGCAACTTCTCATTTGTGGCCCCGACTCCAGTTAGAGCTCCAGCTGCAGCTCCAGTTCGGGCTCCACTTCAATTAATCTAGGGTCTAGGTAGGCCCCATAGAAATGATGGCAATTACTAGACGCGCTCGCGGTCGGCGAGGCTAATGAGCAGTAGGAGATCAGCTCAATTCATTCATCACTGATGATCACTGCTGATGATGATCAGCAGCAGCAGCCGGAGCAGAAGCCGGAGCAGCAACAGCTAATAGAGAGCATTGGATAGGGCAACTCTGGCGTTTTACGGGGCGTGCCAATGGCGTTCTTATTAATTTGCTCAATTTCCACAAGAGAAAGAGTGAGAGTGAGAGAGAGAGAGAGAGAGAGAGGAGAAGGTCAAAGTGAAGTAAAGCAGCCGATGGGAAGGAGGAGGAGATGAAGGGAAAACCTAACGAAAAACTTAATTAAAATGTCGTAAACGAAAATTGTATGTTTGCTGGGCTTGTCGGATTCTCGGATTGTCGGGCAGGAGGCGGTTAGCTCCCAAAATAATTAAGACATTTCACTTCGGACCACGGACCACGGACCGCGGACCGAAATGGAAAAATTGTTAATACAAATTGTTTGTTGCCCAATTTGGGCCATGCCAAGTTTTTCCTTAAGCCATTGTTGTTGTTGCTGTTGCTGTTGCTGTTGTTGTCGGGGCCGCGACCGAAAACAATAAAAATGACTAATGGCAGCTAATTTCCCGTCCAAGTAGGATGAGACGAACTGCTTCACTTTACTTGGCCCGTTTATCCAACAGCAGCGCCTCGAATTCAAGAGGCGGCTCAAAAAGAAAACAACAACAAGAACAACAATAACTGAATATGTATGCGTGGGCGTTGCCGCATGAGCAATGGGCAGTGCAGTCGCCTCTAATGACAGGACTCGAGACTCGCATCTGAAAATTTTTGGCATTGTGGCAATTGAACTGGCAGAGCGAATGGGAAAAACAAAAGCATGCATTCACCTGTCCGTACTACACACGGCTTGCACAGCTGCCCTTATGCATGTCTAATGAGTTCCATTTCTTTCCCACATCAGGAAATTCTCTTGTTTATCGAATGTTTGTCAACAGCCAGAGAGTTGAGATACGTTTGCTTAATCGGAGCTGAACTAGTTGACTACTTCAGTAAGTAATTGGTTTCTAGTTTTCCTATTGACTAAACTTAATTATAGACTAAAGTCTCAATACTTAATATTGTGTTTGTTTTGATTTGCCAATTTAATAATATTATTATGCTCCTATTCTATTAACATTTCATTATATATACATAATATTGATAACATCATAATTAAAGGTCAATTGCAAATTGCTTAATCAATCAATATTCTCACATTCTCAAAACTTCTTCAATTTCATCTGCAAATTACACACACACACACACGCGTGGCACATGCTTAATTGCGTTTCAATTTCATGCGTTTTGCATTGCCTAGTCTGCTTGCCTGCTCACTCGCTCTGTTTACAGTTGCTTAGTTAAGCCATTCCCTCTCTCACTCTCTCTCCCTCTCAGTCGTTCGGCCGCGCGCAAGTGCCAAATTATTTTTGCATAGCTAAAAATAAAACGCACAAAATAGCCAACCAAATTTAATTAGGCACAACAAGCAACAACAACAGCAACAACAGCAACATCACTAACGGCACTTCTCTGCCGCTCTCGCACACACACACACACACACGAGCTGGCGCGAAGAGAGCGAGAGAGAGCGCAGAGCGTAAAAGCAACAACCAAAATTGTCACAAATGGCCGCTGCAGGCGTCGCGGCGCCAGCGAAAAATTTTGCTGTTGATTAAAAATTGATCAAAAAACATAACAACAAACAAATTATGCATAGTTGTTGTTGTTGTTGTTGCTGCTGCTGGTGTGCGTGTCGCAGCGAATTGATTAAAAAGAGCAATGCGATTGAAATTTTATTGGTAAATTGAATAAAGTGCGCGCCGGGGCGCCAACAACAATAACAAAACTGGATTTCGTTTTGCGCAGTTGCTGTTTTGATTTCGCTGCTGTTGTTGTTGTTGTTGTTGTTCTGGTTTGTGCTTTCCAGCGCAGCGTTGCTGTCAGCGTCGCAGTCGTTGTTGGCGTCGCTGCCAAAATGCTTGGTACAAATTAATGAGTGTGCACAATATGTATGTATGTATGTATGTGCTTTATGCATAAAGCTGTATGAGTTAGTGTACGTGTGTGTGTGTGTGTGAGCTAACTTGCCATTGGCTGCTGTTTTTGTTGTTATTGTAATGCTGGCAATTTGGTTTGGAGCGTTGTTTAAAGTCACTCAACGATGAAATAATTCAATTAGCGCATGGTTTACAATTTCTCATAAATGCGAAATTAATAAATAGTTGTGTAACTATGTATATTATATGTATGTATGTATGTATGTATGTATGTATGTATGTATGTATGTACATATGTATGTACATTGCTAGGGCTTGTCGACTGTTTAGATAGCAGCATTTGCAAATTAGACAGACCTATGTATGACGATCAATGATGTCTCTAAGTGTGTGGATCAGCCAGTAAAACGTTTACGAAAACCATACTAAGCATAAATATGGAAAGCATAAGGGAAATACTACACTCAGATATAGAAATATCTATTATATTATAGTAAATGTATATATCTCATGGTTTTTGCATTTATACAGCTGAGTGGAGCAGTCAGTAAAACGTTTACGTAGGCCATACAAAGAGAAATCCCTAAGAAATCAATAATATGTCAGTAAAACGTTTGTACAAGACATAAAAAACAAAAATGTAGAAATTTCAATTATAATTATAGATAAATGTAATTAACAAAAGTATATCAAAGTATAGAGCTAAGTAGCGCAGCCTGTAAGACGATTACGAAGGCCATCAAAGAGAAGTCATAGACAAGTATTATTTAATCACTGAACTAAACATTTCGAGTTAATTCAATCAATAAACATAAAAGAACTTAACAGATCGGTCAGTAAAAAATTGACAAAAAGGGAAAATCGTGAACAGCATAACTCCCAAATTATAGAAGTATATAAACAATATCCCAGTAGGAATATCCCAGTAGGAATATCCCAGTAGGTATAGCCAGTAAAACGTTTACGAATGCGAGCAGCAATTGATTCACTCACCCTCATTGGCCTCCGTTTGCATCAAGTTGCGTGATGTTGGCTCCATTGCTGCCACATCCACATCCAGCTCCTCCTGCTGCTGCTGCTGCTGCCGCTGCTCCTCCTCCTCCCGCTGCTGATCCTGGAGCTGCTGCAGCTTCGTGGCGGCTGCATTCGCCCGCTGCAGCAGCGCCATGTGGCGCAGCATGTGCACGGAAGCGCTGCCACTTGTCGCAGCCTGGCAGCCTGGATAGCTCGAGTCGCTAGCATTGGAGCCGCTCAGCTGATTCACGGCCAGAAATGGCGCCCAGCCGGCTGCGGCCGCATACAGCTGCAAAGCGGAGGCGGCATGCGGATGTGGATGTGGATGAGGCGGTGGTTGTGGCGGTGGATGCGGATGCGGATGCGGTTGTGGGTGCATGCCATCGAAGTGGGGCAGGCGCTGCAGTGGAGGCTGGGAGTGCGCTTGCGCAGCGGCTGCCAGCTGCTTGAGCAGTTGATCCATTTGTGTGGGGGGCAGGTGGCAACTGTTGCATCACAAACACACACACACACACGCGCGTTACAACGACAAGCGCAACGATAAGGATGCTCGCGTCGAGTCCTTTGGCTGCTGTGAGACTCGGCGACCCACTGTGCGGCGGCCGCGGCGGCGACAAACAAATTGATTCGAATTAAAATTACGCTCACAGCTTCGCAGCGCTGATTTACGCGGAAAGCAACAATAGAGCGAGAGAGATAAAGAGAGAGAGAGCGAGAGAGAGATAGCGAGAGCGTGCAGGAGAAAGAGAGCGAGATAGAGTGAGATGGAGCAGAGGCGTGCGACGACGCTTCAAAGTTGACGTCTAAATGAAAATGGCAAAACGGCAGCGACCGCAGACAACGCGACGTTGACAACAAACGACGACGACGACGACGACGACGACGACGACGATGGCGATGGCGACGGCGACGCTCGTTTTGTGGCATTTGTTTAATAATTGCGTACCCTCATATGTATGCGTGTGTGTGTGTGTGACTAACAACAACAAAAAGTGTCGCAGCTTTGCTTGGCATTGGTGGGTTTGTGTCCATGCTAAAAAGTGAGACGGCAAGCGACACCTGCAAAACAGCAGCAGCAGCGCAGTACCAACAACAAACAACACACAACAAGCAACAACAATAACAACAACAACAACAACAACAAGCGTGAGCATTTTTCAACACTTGTGGCCAGCTGTTGTTGTTGCTGGTCGCATGCGCGACTGCAAGCAAAAATCATTAACGTTCAAATTTATGTGCGCCAAAGCGAGAAATAACAAAACGAACGCAGCAGCGACGCTAACAGCGCTGCCAACTGTCGTTGTCGTCGTCGCTGCTGCCGTTGCAATATAAAGAAAAATGGTTTCACTTAACAAACACGCCAAGGCACTGACTCTGGGCTCTCTTCCACTCGCCATGCTGCTCATTCCACTAAGCACACACACACACACACGCGCACACACGCACACACACGCTCGCACAGTCACGAACACAATAATGGTATTTTTCTGGCTCAGTGCGCGCATGTTAAAGCGAGAGAGCTAGTGAGAGCGAGGCGCAACAGTCAACGATGAGAAGGTCGTGAAAATGAAATGAAAAACGCCAAAAAAATTGATTTAAAGTGAATATGTGTGTGTGTTTGTGTGTGTGTAACTGGCGCTTTTATGTGTATGCGCGTGTGTGTGTGAGTGAGCAGAGCTGGCAACCAGCTAGATGCTGTTGCTGTCGCAGCTGCTGTTAGCGCGGCAGCCAAAGCGAGACAGCACTACAGACACAGGCGTGGCCAAAATAAATACTGGGAAATTTGTGTATGCGTCGCCCTGCGCTGGCGTTATGATTATGGGCAATTGAGGCGCAAGGCAGCGTCGCTGCCAGCCGTTACGACGCTGCTCGGCGCAGTCAACTGACATTTTATTGATTGTTTTATGCGATTATAATGTAATAATGTCTTAAATATGCAGCAGGACTGGGTGCCCCACAGCAGCAGCAGCCCCACTGGCTGCTTCTGCTGCTGTCGCTGCTGCACACTGCGCAGCTGCGACTTTTGCGTCTTTTAAATGAATTATGCACACACACACACACACACACACACACACACACAGATGCATACCCACACACAAATTGCCGCCCTCGCTGACCATTTGCTGTGCTGCAGCCCAGCTATTCGCCCCGTCTTTCACTTCTTTCGCTCTTATGATTGGCAAAAAAGGCAAACACAAACACAAATACACACACACACACACACACATAGACGCTCTGCTGCTGCTGCTTCCTCTGCTTGGGCTTTTGTGTGTAAAGTGTTTCGTCTTCTTCTTGCTCATTGTCAGCGTTTTTATCGGCCAGCAAAAATCTATAAACGGGGCAGCGGCCGCCGCACTCAACTCAATTCAATTAATTTTCACTTGATTTTTCCACACACAAACAAATTTTCATTTAATTTGCTGCGGGGCGTTTCGTTTTTCTCGTTTTTTCTATTTTACTTCTAGCTGTTGTCTGCTGCCGCAGCCTCTTCCTCTTCATCTTCATCGTCGTCTTCTTCTTCTTCTTCTTCTTCTGTTTCGGCTGCTTATCGTACGCCATTTTCTTGCGCTTGATTTTCTATTAAGTTTACTCTGCAAAAAGTTTCATACTACCCACTCCCCTCTCACTCACTCCCCTCTCTCTCTCACTCTCTCACTCTCTGGTGTTCACACAAATCTACTTTGACATTTGGCCCGCTCTCATTTTATTTATCATTATAGAACTTATTCGCGCATCATCATTATAATGTATATTGTTTTTGATTTGCATTTTCATTTTGATTTTCATTTTCATTTTCGTTTCAATGTCATTTTCTTTAGGCTTTTCACGCTGCCTGTTTCGAGTGATAAACGTAATTAAAAGTAAATCAAAAATATGCATGATATAAGCAAATTGGAATTCATGCGAAATCATCTACCTCGGGTGTAATGTGTACAGTCCCAACCATTTTTATGGGTTCGATGCCCAGTCTAACTCCATGCCAAATGAATTCAACTCTTTAAATATAAAACTATAGATAATGGTTAAAAACTATAGATAATGGTTATAGAGTATATGATATACATGTACAAATATATTAAATCTAGAAGTTTATTATGTGAAAGACTTAGCTGAGAGTTCGGGCACTACCGGGACTATGACTGGAAGTGTTTGAGCATAGCTCCCAAACTGCCATGGTCTCGGTATACATAGATCTATCAAATTGTTTTGATGGACACTCGAAGATGTTATATCGATAACTTCTGTGAATAAAAGAGGTCTTGAACTACCGGGACTATTACGGAAAGTGAGTGAAAGCATAGCTCTTAAACTTCCTTGATCTAGGTATACATAGATCTTTCATATTCTTTTGATGCGCATTCGAAACTGTCAAATCGATAGCCGTAGCTTCTGTGAATGAAAGAGGTCTTGCGCTACCGGGACTATTACTGGTAAATTACAATTCCTTGAACTAAATATAGATTTATCATATTGTCTACATGAGCATACGAAGCTGTGAAACCTTCATGAGCATTATTATACCTTCCAAACCTCTTATAATTTCGTAATATGCCATTTGTTAATCATTTGGAGTTATTTTAATATATGTATGTATAAGTATATTTGATTTATGTGTATTCATTATATAAACCTCTTAAGAGCAATGGTGCTTAAAAAGAGTAAAGAGCTTGTTCTTAAGTAGATGTATTTATATGTATATGTATGTATAAGGACTTTGTTTAGGTTTTCCAAAGCCTGGGTATACACAAGTAGAGCATTTAAAATTAGATAAAACTCACTTCTTTTATACAAGTGAAGTACTTAATTATTTTGCTCTTAATAAATCGTTGATTGCATATTTATTATATTACATTTATACAGTCGAGTCTCGATAATTCGTACCCCGCTAAATCGAAAACCTCTACAATTCGTAAAAACTTCGGTTCCCTTGCCATTATCGAGACTCGACTGTATTATATTATATTATATTTAAATTTTTTTTTATTTTTATTATTTAAACATATATTTTTATTTTATTTTATTTTTATTTTTTTTTTTTTTGTTGATTATTATAAGAATAAATTTTTTTTTTTTTTTTTTTTTTGTTCAAATTTGTGCTATAAGTTATTTTACTCTCGAAATGAACAAATATTTGTAGCATACACATACTATATAAACATAGTTATAAATATGAATATTTATCATATGTGATGGTAAAATCATTCATTTTACTATACTAAAGACATGAATACCTATATACATATAAAGTTCCAGAAATATCTAAAGAGTGTACCAGTTTGTTATGGAGACATATTTTAAACATCTTTTTTTAAATTTTCCTTTAGTTATTATAATAGATTAAGTGAATAGTTGTATTTTTGAAGTTTGAAGTTAAAAAATAATATAGAATCATTGAGAGCTAGTTAAAGAACTCAGTCTGAGTTAAACTTACTTTTTGCTTTTTTGGAAATAAGTAAAGAAAAAACCATGGACTACATTTTTAAAGAACTTGAACAATTAAAACATATTTAAAAATTTAATAACAATTAAAAAACAAATATATATGTATATACTGAACATATTTTTTGGTCTTTAATCTATATACATATATTTATACATATAGTATATAAACATTATCAAAAGTCAATTTTGAAACGATTTCCATTTGTCGTTTGTGAAATGGCCTTTTTATCGCTTGGCTCTGATCAGAAATCAATTATTATTAAAAGCGCATTAAAAACAATAAAAATGGCATTAAAATAAAAATCGACAATTAATGAAAAGCAAAAAAAGAAAAACAAATACAACAACAATAACAACAACAACAAAACAAAGGCCAAAATGAATAAAACTTTGTAATCGCTTTGCCATTTGAATGAATCAAGTTTCCGAATGCTTATCAATGGCTGGCTCCATATCAAGCACCCCACCACCCACCCAGCCCCCAGTCCCCGCCCCTCTGGCTCTTTGATTTGTCTGTGATTTTTATTACACTTTATTATTATTTACCTACTGTCGACTAATTTGTTTTTAATTTGTGCTGATAAAATTGATGAATAAATAAAACGAACGTCGAGCAAATAACGAAATTAATAACGCAGTGCGTGGGTGGGGAGGTATACCAAAACAAAAAAAAAAAGGAAACAAAAACTATAGATGAAGGGATGGGGACGGTTGCTGATGAATAAAGTAAAGCAACCCCTCGCCCATCCCCCACCCTCCCCCACCATCAAAGTATGTCTATGAGCAGCAACTAAACGACAGAACATGCCACAATAATAATTACAATAACAAATATCAAATATCAAATACTCACACTCACACTCACATTCATATTCACATTCACATTCATATTTGTATTCGTAATGCCCGCCAACAGGCAACAAATAATGTCATTATTTGCCCCCGATTGATTTGTCAATCGGTATTATTTGATATTTCCAATTGGAATTGGAGCGCGCTTTGATATTGTGTAGTTTTATTTATATATATAATCTTTTTCGTATGGATACTTTGGGGATACGACACCGTAAGGAGACCCTACAATTATAATGAGAGAGATAGAAAGGGAGAGAGAGGGAGAGACACCTCAAGAAAAAGAGAGAAAGAACGACATATGATAGAATTAGAAAAAGATTAAAGAGATAGATTAGAGATAGATAGAGATAGTTATATAGGGCTAGAAGTTAAGAGAGAAATAAAGAAAAATATTAATAGAGAGACACAGAGACAGTGACAGGGAAATATAGAGATAGATATATACAGATATATATAGTCAGAGAAATAGAATAGAGAGAGAGAGAGAGAGAGATAGAGAGGAGAAAGAAGGATGTAAAGAAGAAAGAAGAAGATAGATATATAGAGAGACAGCAGAATAGAGAAGAATAGAAAGTTAGAGAGAAATAGAGAAAGAAGTTTAAAAGAAAGAGAGAGAGTTAGACAGTAAGAAAGAAATACAGAAATAAATTTAAAAGAAAGAGAGAGAGACAGTTAGAGAGAGAAATATAGAGATAGTTAGAGAAATAGGTGATAGTAAATGTGAGAAGAAAATAGTGGGCCATAGAGGAAAATAAAGATAGAAAGAGAGAGAGAGAGAATTAAAGAGGGAAAGAGGCAGAGAGAGTGGATGAGAAAGAGAGAATAAGAGAAAGTTTGGGAGACAGAGGGTGAGATAAAGCGAGAAAATGAGTAAAAGACAGATGGTATGTGAGACAGAGAAAGAGAGAGAGAGAGAGAGAAAAAAATAAAGATATATACAAATAATTAGAGAGTGAGGTATATGGGAATAGTCTGAAAATCCATCCTATTATCATAGAGTTCTATCAAAAGTTCTAGCCCACGTCTATGACAGCCGTACTACAGAAAGGAACTCATCTAAATCATCTTACTCTTAGGAAGCTCTTTAAAAGCTGTCTGTGTTATTTAGATATAAATTTTAATTATTTTGATATATATTTAAATGCAACATTATCTGCAAAAGAACATGTGAAGTAATATTCTACAATCCATCTATCTATAGGTAAACACTAAATCAAAGACTAGAGGGCTTAAGAAATACCAAGAGATCTACAGTAGATATACTCACTGAAAGGTAAATCAGTTGCTACCTACTTAATGCTATTTATGCTCTATAAAAGTGAAGAACTCTGAAACATAGTTTTCCAGATATATATATATATATATATATATATATATATATGTATATGATTTTAATTAAAAATATCTATAGATTTAATACATAAGAATCTCTAGAATATCAGAAAGTAGTATTCCTTGAGCTTTATAAAAGTGAAGAACTCTGGATACATAGTTTCCCATATATGTATATCTATGTATATGATTTTAATTATAAATATCTATAGATTCAATACATAAGAATCTCTAGAATATCAGAATGAAGTATTCCTTGAGCGAATACCCAAATGAAATTTCTTTATGAACCACAGCTTAGACTCTTTACTTGCATAAAAACTATTATATATGTATATATTGAATAGCTATTCAATATAAATATTCAATAGTCTTCATTGCTGATGGTGATGGTGAAATGCCCGCTGCCTCACTGTAGGGTATTGCGTGGCGCGTATATTAACTCAGCTATTGCCCTTTTGGCCCGCAGCAAATGAAATAATACCTTCTGTTTGCTATCACTGAAGTGTGGCAGTGATTTGATTGGGCGCAGGTGGGGGCTAAAATAATGACTTTATTAGCTAAGTACAATTCGTAAATGTAACACGGGTAGACAGGTGTGCCTGGGCAGGTGGCGGGAGGCGACGGTGTGGAGGGGCTGTGTCTGCTGTGCTACAGATTTGCTTGCAAGTTGCCCAAAAATCGAAAATCATCTAGAGAGAGAGAGAGAGGGGGCGGGAGAGGGAGGAAGGGAGGATTGTCATATTTTGTTGATTTGTTTTTGGCGATAAGCACTTAAATGAAGTCTTAATTCCTAATGCCTCTTGTTGCACACGTGTCGCTGCGACGCCCTCCGAAATAGACATTTAATTATTTGCTGTGATTAAACACGCAGCACACCAAATCACAAACCACCAGTCAACCCTCCCGTTCCCCCCTTCGCCAGCCCAACGAGCTACGTCACACGTCGTGTGTCAATTTTTATTTTATTTTTATTCAACAGAAAGAGAGAGAGCGAGACAGGGGTAGGGGTAGGGCAAGGGGCTTAGGGGGAACGGTGGATGTAAAGGGCCAGGCTTCATATTCCAATTATTTATCTTATCGGCGTATCTAGTTTTGATTTTTCATGCAGCACCGTAAATAGTTGAACCACAATCCGGAATCCCTTGTTGCACTGCACTTTTGACAGTTGACAGTTGCATCAGCTGGGTGGCAGGGTGGCAGTGTGTGGGGGGGGCGTGGCATATTTTGATATGCTTTTGGCAACTTGGCGGCTGCTGCGGCTCTAATTTAGCAACTATCTATGCATCTATATCGCGCCCTTACTCCCCCCTCTCTCTCACACTCGAAAATATTTATCTTTCCCAGAAATTTGAGCCCTTCTCAGTCTGTGTGTGTGCGTGTAAGTGTGTGTGTGTGAGTGTGTTTTGTGCGCAATGCTTGTCAAATTAATGAGATTTAGAGTTTTGATTTCTGATCGATCGACTCGAGATAAAAATGCGGTCGTTAATTAAGCCTGAGCTAAGCAGTAGCAGCAGCAGCAGCATAGAGGAAAAGCTCGTGGAAAATGTGAGAAAACATTAACTAATCTATCCGAAATGCAGTTACTTTATCCATGGTAATCAAATGGCTCCCATGACAACTAAATCGTGGTGTGATATTAGCTGAAGAAGTTGAAGAAGCGAGAGAGAAAGGGAGAGATAGAGAGAGAAAAAGAGAAAGAGAGAAAGAAAGAGAGAGATAGAAAGAGACATCTTATGTGACTGAAGAAGAGAATAATATCCATTCCCATCCGTAAGAAAAAATAACTCAAACTATTCAAACTATTTGAGCACTTTGATTTTCTCTCTCAAGGAACAGGCAGGAATCAAAGGGTTTCTGCCTAATGATGCATCTGATCGCCCAGAGGCCCAAAAGCAATCAGAGGGTCAACCCATTTGGTGGCATTAAACCTTCGAGTCGAACCCTTCTGTCAGGCCCGCACACCTCAGACGGCATCGCCCCTCGCTGGGGGCTGGGGCTGGGGCTTGGCAAGTTGTAAATATGCAAATGCATATGTTAAATAGATGACCTTTTATTGTATTGTTGGCGTAAGCAAAAGACAATCATAACACAAGTGTAAAAGTTCTCACATGTACGGGTGAGGGGTGAGAGGGGGGGTGCCAGCTCAAATTGACTTCTAAAAGCAGCAAAATCAGCAAAAAATTTGCATTTCAATAAACGATTATCGTAACTTTGCGTACGGTTTTTGGTTACGGTTTACGGTTTACGGCGTATTCTCTCCCGCCAATCTACACCTACATATACGGGTTAGGGGTCGTACATGTGTGTGTGTGTGTGTGTGTTTAGGGGTCGCAAAAAGGTTGCCATAGGCTGAATGTTATAGCCGCTGATGTAGGTGTCTATGGAGAGGGATTGAGTGGTTCTTCGCTTTACGACAGTCAACGGGCAAATTGTCGTTGTAAAAGTCAAATGTGGAAAATTTATTTTATATTTTTAGCTTTTAAATTAAATAAAGTTTTTGTCGCTGTCGTTTTATTTGCATTCGAATTTTGTCACCTTTTCGCTACAGAGCTTCCCCCCCTCCCCCCTAAGCAGCGAAAGCTGCTCCCAAAATCCGCTCACGTTCTCCATATATATATATATATATCTATCTGTTTCTTTCTTTAGCTCTCTCTCTCTCTCTCTCTGCTGTTAAATACATCTCTTTCGGCTGTCTGTGTTTATTGTTTAGGCTTTTTACAGTTCGGGTGGGTGCTTCGCTGGGGGCTCAGTGGGGGTCTGGGGGTTGGACTGAAGCATTCAGACAGGCAACGCCACAAATCACAGACTCACGTACGATGCTTAAATATGGCGCTCGTTTCGATGTCCGTGTCCAGCAAAGCAGAAAAATAACAATAATAATAACATCTACAGCAAAAGAAGCAATAAAAGAGAGCCGAATGAGAGCGAGCAGCGGAGCTGGAGAACAAATCTCGTCCATTCTCTCTGTCCATTCTGCATGCAAACGCAATTTGATAACGAGCGAACGTATTAATATCATTGAGCCCCATTATTTCAGAATCAACCCCATCCGCAGCCCTGGCCCCCAGCTCTGGCTTTTCGCTCAGTCATTCCCAGCGGTTACCAACCAACCAACAAAAAAATTATGTTCATTTTAACTGGATCACAAAAACAGCAGATAAAATGTATGGAAAAACTGGAACAAGTCGCTGCTAGAATGCGCTATAGAGCACATTCAATTATCAATCAACTTTATACTGAATAGCTATAAATCTATATATGCAGAAAGGGAGACAGAGAGACTGAGAGAGAGAGAGAGAGAGAGAGAGAGAGAGCGGGGTATAGAGATAAAACTTATGCGACAACTCTAGTAACTACTCTATGAAGAGGCCTCAAGCTATATGAGAGGTAAATGAAAAGTAATTGTTAAACTGAATGTCAAGCATTTGATAGCAAGTACATATAAATATATACAAGATATACTAATAAAGTTCTAGAGAGGAAAACGAAAGAAAATAACATCTGGCTGTCAAGTGATTGTCAAGAAAGTAAATGTATAGACATCTGTATATAAAAAAAGTTAAATAAGAAAAATACATAAATAAAATACATACATATATCGATATACGTGAGAAAAAATAAATTGAAAGGTATATTTTAATCTGGCTGTCAAGTAATTGTCAGCAGATATATGCATACATGTGTATATGGAATATAAAAATATGAATGGAAATGAAAATAAAATAAAGAAATAAACTATATAGAACAAAAGACAAAAAATAAATAAATAAGAAAATAAAATGAAGAAAAGCTTTAAAATCATAAATGTAGACTACTTGTTAAACTGGCTGTCAAGTGATTGTCAGGCAAATATAAATTGATAGAACATAAATAAATAAAAGAAATTATGAAATTTTTATCCATTTCAGTACTTAGGTTTACCCAGTTCGATAGTTAGCTTTAAGCCCATATTATACAAGTGCTTGTCAAACTGGCTGTCAAGTAATAGTCCTGAAGAGTCCTATAGAGAACTCACAATAAACGAAAACAAGCATATATCGAAAGCTATATAAATAAAAGAAATGATAAGAATGGAAAAAGAACAACGAGCTTTAAGCACAAATAATCAAACTGAATGTTAAACTGACTGTCAGGCGAGTACAATAGATAGATACAATATAGATCTAGAAAACAATAAACTATCCAAATGACAGAAGAGAAAAGAGCCCTAAAACTATACTAGAAAACTGTTCGGTAAAGTCTCTAATGAATGCTAATCAGCAAGTATAAATATATGTATACTCGTATATATTTCTATTGAGTTATGATTGACGGTTCTTTATTCAGACATAATTCTAAATAGAGTTAATGGTGTTTAATGTTATGAAAAGCAAGAGTTAGACTCTAAAGAAAATCGACTAGAAAAACATCCACAAAAGAAAACTTTCAAAGCTGGTCGATGACAATCGGATGACCGTTGATAGAAAAACCAGGGGGAGCAGAGGGAGGGCAGCATGTGTGCATGCCATATCATAATATTCATTATACTATATTGATATTAGGTATCACATGAACTGAGACTCGATTCGGGTTAGCTTATCCGGCGACTCGTATTCGAGCAACCTCGGATCTGGGAAGAGCTGTCCGGTGAGCATATCTGCAAATGGAAATGGAAGCACGTCAAACAATTTCAAGTACGCCATATTTGAGCAGGAGCAGGAGGCATTGTAGGTGGGGTTGGCCACCGGACAGGAGCAACGTGGCCAGATCTATGTAGGTAGTTTTTGTTCGCTTTTATTTTTCGGCTGAGGCCGGGGCTTATCGGGGCGCGTGTGCAACATATTGCCACAATTCGTTGCCACATCGCATTGGCAATTGTGACTGATGGCCAATAAATTTTTACAGTCATGCACTGCACATGGACGTAGACAGCGGCGCAGTCGAGTTGGGTTGGAGGAGGGGGCGCGAGCGGGGGCAATTCATACATGTCGATTTCTTTATGTGAACGCGCGCCGAAGCTTATTAAATAAATCACACACAAACAACAAAAGGGGTCTGCCAGAGGGAGGGGAGGGGAGGGCCGGGGCGAGGGACAGGAGGAGCTGTAGGGGGCTCTCCACTTGTCATCCGTTGTAGCGTTGTAGCGGAGCTGCGGCGCCATAAATCCATGTGCCCAATTATCTCGTTTGTCCGCATAACGGAAATGCGAGACGAGCGCAGATAGACCCGAGCCGGGAGCAGATCCGCAGCGAAATGATCTCGCGAGTGGAGATAGCAGATAGGAGATCCTCACAGACATTTCATTTCATTTCATCTCATTTCATTGAATGTCATTTCAATTTCTCATTTGCATTGCGCTCGAAGTTGACCCCGAGCCAACCCTGTCTGCTCCTCCTCGACAAGTCCCCAAGGGCGGGACAACAGAGAGCGAGGCCTGTTTGCCCAGCTCAGTCCCGGTCTCAGTCTCTGCTATCAGCGCGTTATCAACCAAATGCCAACAATGCATGAAATATACACAAAAAGGAGAGAGAGAGATAGAGCATGTGAAGGGTGGGGGGCAGGTCACGGTGGGGGCGCAGCTACGAAACTCTCAGCAGTGAACGATTCTCGACTTCGCTTTCTGACAAGCGGCTGCCTTCAATAATAATTTGTCCATGACTAATTGGATTTATTGGAATCGAATTTATTATGTTATGCTTATTTAATATTAAATTTATGCGCTGTTTATTTTGTCTTTAGACAACTAACGTATACCCTGTACGTCAGTGCTGGCTGCAAAGAGGTCAATTGGTGCGACAGTCGAGAAGAGCTCTCCTTATTTATTGTTCTCATTGAGTTCATGCTATCTATAAGCTGGAAGAATTTTTAAGTGTTGCTTGAGATTACTTTCAAATATCTTGCATTTGTTGAGAGCCTCTTTTATTGGATAACTGTTTGCATGGGCGTAATACTTATATACATTCATATGATCTTAAGGTTTCTAAATGTGCGAACCAACAGGATATAACTAAACATCTATAGCTATGTAGGGCATATGAATGGGCGTATATTTAAATAAATATTTAAAATCAATGTGACACTTATTTATATATATATCAATCTAATATATATATGTATATATATATATATATATATATATATATATATATATATATATATATATATATATATATAATATACATATGTCAGTATAGGATGTGTATAAACCATCTTTATGAAACTGATCGACTACGACTTACACAGGTATATAGATTGGCTGTTATTTGATGAAATTATTTGTATTTACTTTGAATAAATAATAATTTTGTATATTTAAATAAATAATATATAATAAATAATAATAATAAATTGATTTAATTACAAATAATTTTATTTTACTATTAAATATATTTATATTATTATTAATATTAATATTATTGCTATTACTATTATCATTTTCCACATTGAAGGTTATTGCGGGATAACTCCTGGTTCCAAGGTGGATTTGAGCCCCAGAAGATGAGGATTTTTTAGTCGGTAAGCAGTTATGCAGTCCGACACACCGGTCAAAGTGACGACCTGACTCACGGTGCATAAAGCATTTTTTCCTACCTTAGCCCAACAAAAATTATTAATATTAATATAATTACTATTATCATTATTATTATTATTTTCTTATTATTATTTGTGGTATTATTTATTGAATTGTATTTTAGTTCATTTAATTAATTTATATTTTCATTATTTTGTTTAATTACAGATATATAATACGTAGATCTAATTTGATGCATATCTACATAGATCCAATTTGTATTGATTATTTTGATGCCTTAATAATCATTTGCTAAGTTTGTTGGAAATAAGGAAACAAGACGATGCACCTCTATATATATCGCTACTATTCCAACTAATCTGTCATATATTATATTATATGATATATTATCTATTAAACTAAGTTTTCATACTCCTAGCACATTGAAATGGAAAATCGGGTTATAATGGGCGTGTTAAAGTGTATATACAAATAATAATAATAATAGGCAAAAGAAGGCGTGACAGATCCTATATATCCCATATATATTTATGATCAGCTTAACAAGCTGAGTCTATTTAGCCTTGTCCGCCTGTCCTCTGTCCGTTTGTACGAACGCCTAGAGATCAGAACTTTGAATTTCTTGTAGTTTCCCAAATAATCAATAAATATTTCTATTTTGATGATATTAATGGAATGAATACCTTAAAAAACCCTCTAATAATTCAGTTATTAAATTATGCATGTTTGCACATGTCTGAACAATATGTAATTAAATATTATTACGTATATATACTCTCCTCTATTAGCTACCAATTTCGTTAAAATGAAATTCAGAATAAGGCAATTTTAAATTTGTTTTAAATTTTCAGATATTCAATAGAATTCTTGAGTTATTAAATTCATATTACATATTGTATATAAAACGATATATATGCATATATTGCGCCGATTTCAGTTCAAGTTCCAGTCTCGGAGAGATCTATTAGCATATTCCAGAAGAGATGAGGTTGCGCTTCCGCATTTATCTCTTCCTCCAATCAACATTGAACATTCAGAGCCGACTTCTCTATGCCAGCCGTTGCCTCATATCTAACACCTGTCCAGTGTCTGGGGTGTGTGTGTGTGTGTGTGTGTGTGTGGTGTGTTGTGGCTGGAGCATTTAAGTGTGCTCCAGTTACAGTGTTACAGAGGCGACTCCTGCCAGTGCACTGGCAGCAAGGCAAAGTGGCCGAAGGCCGAGCTCAGAGGCGCCGCTAATGACCCTAATAAACAGCTTTGTGGGCGCTACGCATACTAATGAGCATCCGGACTAGCTGGCAGTTAGGCAGCACCACCAGCACCAGCAGCAGCAACAGCAGCAACAACCACACCACCATCGACAGCAGCCACAAAATGTGGCACAAAGTGCAGGACGTCAACACCTTGCAATGGCTCTGCCTTTCACGCTCTCGCCAACACAGTCTCCGTCTATGCCTGCTATCAAGTCTACCAAGTCTCTGCCCCCTCCCCACTCCCCACTCCCCACTGCGAGCTGCCCCAGCAACCCCACACCTTGTGGCATATAATGAGCAATCCATCTGCACAACACCCGCATGTAGTTTAGTGAAATTTGTTGATTTACATGACGCGAACTACATCACCCCTACCTTGCCTCCCTTAGCGTCTCGTCCTTACGATTCAGCATGTGTGAGTCCTTTGCCTCGCAGCTTAATAAATTGTTTGCCATTAATAACAATAAAAATAGATAATCTCCGTATAACAAATTAATGATGTGCGCACCGACCAGACCAGACGAGAGCGACAGAGAGAGGGCGACCTACAGAGAGAGAGAGCGAGAGAGACATGAGCAGTGCGTGCGACAGGAATAGAAAATGAAAGGCACTGATTGTTGTTGGCAAATATGAAAAACTTTTGTAGCATTCTACACTGTCCAACCAGAGAGTGGAATAATATTTAATTTCCTGTTTATACATATATCTTATTTTTATATAGCAAATAATCAAAGCAGTAAATCTTATATATGTTATATTTCTATATATTATTTATTATCTTTATATATCACATGATCAGCGTATGGAATCTTATATATTTTATATTATATTTATAAATCTTATTGCTTACCTTTATAGAGCACATAATCAGAGAATGAAATCTGACATATTTTATATAACATGTTTAGGTTATACATATTTATAAATTCTTTTTGCCATGGAAATCTTATAAATTTTATCTAAAATATTTTGAAATGAAATCTAATGAAATCTTCCATATTTTACATAACATATTTAGGCTAGATTTATAAATTCTTCTTATTATCTTTATATAGTACAAAGAGAGCCGGAAATCTTACATATTTTTCATCTAAAATATATTATATTTATATATTCTACTTCATATATTATACTATATGTATATATGTATATAGATATATGTACTTACATGTATATCTTATTTCTTATTATACATACATATAAGAAATATATATTATTTATCTTATTATCTTATCATATAGCACATAGTCAAAGAAATAAATATTATATATTCAATATAGCATATTATATTCTTATACCTTATACTTATTCTTATTCATATATCATATGCCAAAAATGTTGTTTTTGATCTTCCATCTTCGATAGGGCACCAAATGAAAATTATTTCGCAAAATCCAACAAAATTTTGTACAAATAAGCTTTACGATATCAGCTGTTAAAGCCCTTAGGCGCGAAGTTGACTGCGGAAAAATTCAATAAGATCAATTATATCAGCTAAATTACTTAGTGAACGAACATGGTTAAAAATAAATCTAGTAAAGAAATAAATCTTAAATATTTTATTTTTATATCTTATATCATATATTTTATCTCATTTCGTACGTCTCTTTTCACATATCCTTCTCGATGCTCGTTCTCTAAGATCCTGTTGTCTAGTGTTTGACTAACAGGACTTTTAGTGGCTGGTGGTTGTTGTCCAAAGTCAAAAGTCGCGTCAAGGTATGCAATGCTCTCTCTCTCTCTCTCTCTCACTCTCTCTTGCTCACTGTATGTTTCGCTCTCTGTGTGGACGTGCCACTTGCCACAGGAACAACTCCCCCGGGGGCCATGCAGTTGAGTACGGATTTGAAGTAAATTAAAAGTCACTCACACTCCTCTGCGCTGCGCTCCGCTGCGAGTCGCTCGCGCTCGTCCAGGGGTCGAGGGTTGTCGCCCAGCTACTGTCCCCTTGGCCGGCAGCCAGCCAGCTCGCCTCTACAACGCACTTGAGTTCATTATTATGATATTTGGTGTCAGCGCCATCCCCGGGCTGGCTACGTCTGCGGCTGCGGCTGTGGCTGTGGCTGCTGTGGGCGTGGCAGCGTGTGGGCAAAAACTCAATTATAACAATATGCTCAGATTTTGTAGCAGAGCCAAAGTAGGTTTTTAGCCAGATATTGATGATGTTGTTGCTGCTGATGTTTCGTGTTTTTCAATTTCAATTTGGAGCGAGCTACCTGCTCATCACACACAATGCAGCGGATGGAGCTGGCCATAAAAAGGTCTGGTCGAGCCCGGCCCGTAGGCCCATAAACTACTCCGCTGGCCATAACTATCAGCTAATAAGCCGGGCCGGCGCGTTTCTCTCAGCGCTGCTTCGAGCATCCAATTCCAAATCAAAACAATGAAAGTGGAGCACAATTCACGATGTCTTCATTTGCAGCTATTTCAGTCACCACCACCGCCACCGCCACCTCCTCCTTTTCCAGCTACAGCTTCTTCTCTGCCAGCTTCAATTCAATCTGTTAAAGAAATGCCTGCTAATCATCGCACAATGAAATAAATTACAAACATTGTTCGGGATTTTTATTTTTTATTTGTGGCCAGGCCTGATCATGAGCTCCGAAAACCTTTTCAGGCCCCGTTTGTGCCCGCTGTGAAAATTGAAAAGCGCTCGAAAGCAAATAGAAAACGTCGAGAGCCAAGACACTGAGGCGCAAAGATTAACACCAGCCGCTGACCCATGCTCCAAAGAGTGTGAATAAATTAAGGCATCAAGATCATAATACTCAGCGATCGGCCACGATAAACACTTTGATTAGCAATCTGTAATGTATGTATGTGTGTGTGTGTGTGTGTGTGTATGTGTGTGTGTGTGAGTTGGGGACTCCCGCTGCGAAAACGAAATGGAAGCGGCAGCAAAACGGGCTACAGCAGCCACAGTGAACCAAAAACTAAAACTCGAACCGTACCGGAGTCGGAATTGTGTTCTAATTGCCATTGCCTGACTAGCAGATATCCTGTAATGCAAAAGTATGTATTGAAACAGGCCTTAGTCTTACTTGCCTCATCTTCCAGCTATAGCTTTATTCTTCAAACCAAGTATTTATTTAATAATGATGAAAAACTAACAATCGATATACATATATCGAACTTACTTAAATATTATAAGGGCATCAATAGGACTTTCTAATCGGACTTATTCTGTTAAATTAGCAGTAAATTGATGTAAATGTATTAGCAATATTGGAACATTCAAAGGAAACATAATTATCGATAAATATCGAAATAGAGAAAAACTTAATAGAGCTTCATATATTTCTGGAAATTTGTGTAATGCATGTGGAGAGTATATGTACATATATTAATAATAATATATTCTGGAAAGCTATCAGGCAACATCATACAATCGATATTTATCGAATTTTTATATTGATTGATAAGGTATTAAGCGAAAATTTCTTCCATGAACAGCTGGGAAGGTGATATTGTCAATTGTTATCAACATATCTATATCATTTGAAATCAATAAATATCGAAACATCATTTATAGATAATTTCTGGTAAGAGAATAGAGTATTCTTGGTAGAAGCGTCACTTTGTTAACGATAACTTCATTAGTGTCCCACTTAGCACAACGCAGAGCTACCCTTAATCCGCATATACAGGGTATTTATGGGTAAATACAAAAAAAAGAAACGAGGCACAGCTTAGTTCTTGAAGGCTGCGGCTCAAGAGAGCAAAACACGGCAAACACCGAAATGCCCCATAATTATGACAATCAGTTGTTGTTGTTGCTGCTGTTGTTGTTGTTATTGCTGTTTATGATGAAGCGCTAATCCGCATTGTTGTTGAGCTGTTATTCAGTTGTTGGGCTAAGAATCTGTTACAGAAAACTTAAAAGCGTCGTTTTAATAACTTTATTGATTTCGATTAAGCGCTATAACGTAGGGTGCACAGCATTTCTGGTCGGGCATATCGAATTGGCTGGCAAAGTTGAAGAATTCTTGAAGTAAGTAAATCTATAGAGCCCCCTAGTTATAAGATATGTTGAATTAAATTTCATGAATTATGTAAGAATATTTCGCTTCAAGAATTACTATAAGGAACGTACCGGAAGTACTGATGATATGTCAGATTGATTATATTAAACATATGTGTAAAGGATATATGAAATGGAATATGTATTATATGTAGCTGGAGATAATACATGATTAATAAACAAGTAATTTATATATAATAAATAATATAAAATATAATATTTATGAAAAAACCCAAAAGTTCTACAATTATTATCAGATTGGAGATAATGTAGGGTATTTGAAGTCTTTAAGATGTGAAACTGTTCGTTTCTTTCTTGAAAATTTCAATCCCAGCCTGACTGTGAAAAGAACTTAATTAGCTTAAAGAGCTTGCGAGCATTAAACTATGGTAAGCAGGAAGCATATTGGAGCAGTCGAGTGTGCCCGAACAACCGTGTTATATCTGCCATATACAAAGCCAATAAACAACAATTCATGAACAATAAGGCAAACAGAAATAACTTTTCAGCTCAATAAAAACTCATTTACAAAGAGATCTGGAGAGTATAATATGTAGAAAAGGTGAATCCGTAAAATGATGAGGCAAAGCAAAGAGAGACTTGATTTTCGTTGTTGTTGCATGGCAAAGAGTTTAAGGAGGAAAATATTTAATGAAAAACGTGTGAAGAATAGTTAAAAGGCGACCAATTTGATTTGCATCGAAAAGTAATTGAGCCACAAAAGTTATGGACGCTCCACGGGGCACACGACCACGAAACGAAACCGAGGATCATACAAACATACCTAGATACATACAAACATACATACATACAAAGACGTACGCAGCTAGCATGAAAGTTAAGATCAGCTACAGCTATATAAGCTCTATTCAAAAGGTGAGCAAAGAAAGAGAGAGAGAGAGAGAGAGAGACAGAAAGGAGAGAGGGGGAGAGAGAGAGTGAGGCACATTTGTAGAGAAAAATCTTTCAAATCATGCAACAATTATTAAAATACATAAACGTAATAATCATATCAACAGGCCAACACAAAGATGCTTGGACAGGGGGCAGGGAGCATGGCGCAGGGGGTAGCAGCTCCAGTAGGAACAGCAGCAGCAGCAAGCGGAATCATTAACAGCATGCAGCAGCAGCAGCAACAACAACAACAACAACAGCAACAACAATAAAAGCGCGAACACTGAAAAATTAATAAGCAATAAAATTGCCATGAAATGAACTCCACAAATTCCCATGAAAGCGGCCGCAGTTCATGTCGACGTCGACGTCACCGTCGCAGTCGCAGTCGACGTCATGCTGTGTAGCCACAGCAAACAGCGACAACAGCAACCAGTTAAACTTACCAAGCTTAAAGTTTAAACGGTTAATTGTAGCGTACCGCAACTTGTGGCACACACAGAGAGAGAGAGAGAGAGAGAGAGAGAGAGAGAGAGGGAGAGGGAAATAGGGAGAGAAAATACAACAATAAAAACAAATGCAAATTCAATTGACACATTTTGTGGCATGCAACAAATAGCTATAATCAGTGCTTGGGTAAGGGGCTATGTCTGTTGATCACCTATAAGTCTCTCTCTCTCTCTCTCTCTCTCTCTCTCTCTTGTTCACTCTCTGCTTGAGTTATACAACTGCTCTAAATTGTCTATGGAGGGACATCATATAAAGCTAATTAGAGTGGTTCAAATTCGGAAAACAAGGCAAACATTTAAGTTAAATTGGCCTCAGTTAAGCTCATGAGAATCGCAGAGTGAGGAAATAGTTAAGTAGAGCTAAAGCTAAGTATTTTTGGACTTGAAAATTTAACAAGGTAAATTTCGTTTATGCTTAAAAGGAAAACAAAACGAAATGAGCTAGTAGTGGGAAAGAGAGAAAGAGAAAGAGAGAGAGATATTTATAGAGAAAGAAAGAAAAATGCTGAACAAGTGGGAGACTTCTTTAAAAAGTAGAAGTAGAGATCTCTGTAAAGCAGAGTAAAGGAAATTCGAGGGGAGAGACCAAGAAAGAGAGAGGGAGAGAGAGAGAGAGAGAGAGGCAGGAAAAGAGACAGAGACTAAGAGAAAGAGAGAAAAAACAGGGATGCAGAGCTATCGAGAGTTTACTACCAATATGCCAGTAGAGGAGGGTAGAGGCAACAAGAGAGTGAGAGGGAAAACTAGAGTAATAGACAACAAGACTAACAAAATTTCTTTAGCTATTAATATACCAGGTAAATAATAAGTGTCTAATTTTGGCTCTGTTTATTGATAATAAAAGTCTCTCTACTATTCTTAATCTACCCAGTCCAGCCCTTGTCTTTCTCTCTCTCCCTGCAAATTTTGTGTTTTCTGTCATTGTCTATTTCTCTATTCTTCCACATCCCTCTCTTCTTCTCGCTCTCTCTCTCTCTCTCTCTCTCTTTCGTTTGATCGCTTTCTTGTTCTCTATTCCATTTTCGCTCATTTTTTCTCCCTTTCTCATTCCTTCTCTCAATATGTTTCTTCACTCTTTCACTATTTGTCTTCAACTCTCTCTCACTCTCTCTCTCTCTTTCTAATTACCCCTCTCTCTCTAACTTTCCTCTTCTCTAACCAATTCACCTTTGGAGACTCTCCAGCTAGCCAACCCCTGCTCCGGCTCTTCATTTCCGATTGCCCATTTGAATTCGATTTGGGTATTTCGATTTTTACAGCTGGCAAAATTGATTTGTTTATGCCATATTTTTATTTGTTGCGCTGTTGCGCGACAATCCGATTTTTAATACGCTGCATAAAAGCGAGGCGGGTCCATTAACTGCCCATTGGCTGGCGATAAAAAACACTTTTGCTTCGTTTATGCGTATTTCTCATTTGGGAATTGTTTTCATTTTCATTTTTTATTTTATTGAATTCTTTGCCAATTTTTATATGACCAAAAAAAAAAAGAACATTATTTTAGTGTGTTTTCATTACAATACATTTTGTGTTTTTTTTTTTTATTTATTTTTTATTATCATTATTATTTTTGTTGGACAATATTCGTGTTGCTTTTGCTTTTTTTTTATTTTTTAAATACAATATATGTACTTTGCATTCTATTTATATTTATTCTGTGTTTCTCATATGTGTTATATTTTATATGTACTGCTTCTTCTTGATTTTTACATTCTCTCAATTGGGACAAAAAAATTCACTTATTTCGTTTGCTTTTTATTTCGTTTTTTTTTTTTTTTTTTGCTAGTTTAAATTACATTTTTTTTTTACATACACACGCACTCTCTCTCTCTCTCTCTCTTTCACACACACTCATACAGCAAAAAAAAAACTTATTTTTATATTTATATATATGTATATTGTATTTATATATCATATTTATCGTAAGTATTACCATTTGTTATAAGCATTGCTTAGCCACACGACAAAACTATTAAAAAAAAAAAAAAAAAAAGGTTTTATTTATATCTTAAAAATAATATAAAATGCGCACTACGAAGCTAATTTTTAGTCTCTCTTGGAACAATACAAAGTACGAAAAAAAAAATGAATTAATTAATTAATAATAAATAAAATCACTTAGCTATATTTAAGCTCGCAGCCCCGAACTGGATTGAAAAGTGAAAGCATAAAAGTAAACCCCTTAATGTAGACTAACGTTACGAAACCCACTAAAGACACCAAAACACACACAAAATGAGCAAAACGAAGAAAAAGAAGAAGAAACATTTAGGAACTCATAATTCAAATGACGAGGAAATTATATTCAAAGGCAAAACAAAATCCCTAAACTGAGCCCCCCTCTAAGCAGCAAAACCCAGATTCAGCTTTAGATCCTGCTCCAGCTCCAGTTCCTGTTCCAGTTCCACTTCCAGTTGTCAGCTGAAGTGCCTCACGTATTGTTAAAGAGCAGCGATTCGATGCTGAACGGATTGCTGCGCCGCATGCTGATGGGCGAGGTCTGATGGACGAGATTGGCCGCAGCTGCGACCGCTGCCGCAGTCGCCGTCGCTGCCGCAGCGCTGTGACTGTGACTGTGGCTGTGACTGTGGCTGTGCTGTGTGCTCTGCAGGTTCAGTTGATGGAATGCCTTGGCGGGAAAGAGCAGCGCCTTGGGCGATGCCGACTCGCGCTCATCCATCTCGCCGCCATCGGATTGCTCTGAGTGCATATAGTTGCCACCTGCACCGCCACCGCCAGCAGCACCACCACCACCTCCTACGCCACCAGCAGCTCCAGCACCACCGGCCCCATTGCTGCCGTGCAGCGTCGCTGGCGCCGCCGAGCTGGGGCTGCCCAGGCTGCCGCCGCCCCCAATGTAGCTGCCGGCGCGCGAGCTGTCGCCATCGCCGTCGCAGTGCGAGAGCGGATGGTGGCCGCCGCCCATGCGGGGCGGACTCACTGCGTCGCTGTCCAGCTCGTCGTCGCTGTCCGTGCCGCCCACCACATCGATCTGTATGCCGTCGTCCTCCAGGTCGGAGTCGGAGAACGTGCCGTTCGCCTTGTGCTGTGATATGTATTCGGCCTTGAGCGCCTCCAGGTCGACGGTGATCCCCTTCGCCTGCAGCTTGCGCGCCTGCCTATCGATCGCCTTGGCCAGCTTCTTGCGCCTTCGCGCTCTGCAATAAATGGAGCAAATGAGGGCGGAAAGCAAATGTTCCGATTAGAAGTGAGAATATGCCGTGTGAAAGGATATTTATATTTCCTAAAAATTCCCTATTCGTATATCAGAGTCTAAAGGAGCTCCCAGTACATAGGAAGGGGATAAATATAGACATTAGATATGCTCTTAGAGGGAAATTCATAACGACTTAATGGCACATAGATTAATAATTCTTTAAAGAATACACGAATTTATACTCGTAAATAAATGAGCAGAAGTTTAGAGATTTTATCCGAATTTTAAACATATATTTTTATACCCTACACGCATTGAAAATGGGAATAAATATAAAATCAATAAAATTCCCCACTTAGTGTATTAGAACTGCTATCAAAATGGAGTTATATTTAAAACCAATATACTCATTTCATTTTTGTGAATTAGTATAAAAACTATATCTCGTTCATTCATAGAGCTAGAGTCTAAAAATTTGGCAACTACAATAGATTCATAAGCATTACACTCCATTTCGATTTTTATTTGGGAATTTCCTCAGAAAATTCATTTACGAAATTCTTTTATTAATAAGAATTTTTTTTGGTATTGCGATTCTATTTTGGGATTCAAAATCTTAGCTGACGTGCATCAGTTTCTAATTTTTGTGATTCATTTATGATATTCATAGGTTTCTGTGATAGGTACACAAAGTATAAGCTAGGGATAGAGTAAACGTAGTGTGGACGTAGTTGAAGCTTTTCTGATATATCTAAATTTCCTGCTGAATAAATTCATGGAAAAGTAAAACTCACCAAAATTATTCTAATATTTATAACAAGTAAGAAGGCTCTAGTCGAGACTGCTCGACTAGGGAATACCCTGAACCCTCCAAGCTGATACTCTAATCATTCTGCACTTCTTTTATGCATACATACATACATATGCATACACACGCACGCATATGCCCGCGCTCTGCTAACTGCGCAGTAAGCAGCGACTGCGCTTGGGCTGCGCTGCGGTGAGAATTTATTTTTTGAATAATTTCTTTTGTGAACGTACGATCTTAATGAAACTTTCAGAACATATTCATAACGTGTAAATGTGTGTACATTCCAAAGCACAAGTCTCTAGTACTTGAAATACGTTTTTTATGAATTATGGGCGAAGGGGGCGTGGTATCCAAAATCTGTAAATGACAAAATGTGTGTATCCATCAAATGTATATACACAACAAATCTGAAGACTTTATGTCTAAAAGTGTTGAAATTAGGCTGAAAAAACCATATCAATTTATCGATTATCGACGATAAAAAAGATATCGAATGAGTTATCGAAAAAATATGATAAACTCGTACTGCGTATGGTATACACGAGTGTACACACAAAATTTCAACTCTCTAGCTCTTATAACTTCTGAGATCGACGGACTCATACAGACGGACGGACGGACGGACGGACGGACGGACGGACGGACGGACGGACAGACGGACAGACGGACAGGGCTATATCAACTCAGCTCGTCACCCTGATCAAGAATATATATACTTTGTGGGGTCTGCCACGCCTCCTTCTGCCTGTTACATACTTTTCACAAAACCATTATACCCTGATTTCCCATTTTCAATGGGTTCAGGGTATAAAAACTATATAGTTATGCAGAAAAAGGAATTGTCTGCTAGTAAAATAGGAGATTGTCTATTAATATTTATGAGCGTAGAATAAGAAACCGAAATTCTTTTGACATACAAAAGGGATGAACTCTATGTGTGCCTAGGTATGTACAGGAATGTAATGGAAGTTAGGAAGTCAACTTAAAAATGTAAAAAGAGCGCAGGAGAGACATTAATTTGGATATCCGTAAAACTGTTTTTCTGTAATATTGGTGATTGGTAGCAACCGACATCTATTGGCAAAATACGAAAAAACTATTTCGACTACCCAATACTTCTTACTATAGTGTCCATATGTATTCAGTGTTTCGATTGGAATCTTTAGATAACAAAAGAAAAGTTCCTTTGACTAGACTACTCTTAGCTTAATTTCACGCAATTTTGATAATCCACGTAATGATAGTTTAGACTTTTCATGATGTTTCAGATATTATAATACTATTAGATGAGAAATTGTAAATGTTTGACTTACCGCTCCTTGGCCTTTAGCTCGTTGGGAGGAATCGGTTCGCCGCTGCACGTCTGCGGCTGGGCGTTGTGGGCGGGCCGGCCGGGACCCTTTTTGGTGTGCTCGCGCTTACGCACCTTGGCACGTCGATTCTGGAACCATACCTATCTGGAACAAAGCGTATAATCTCAGCAAAGGTGAACTCTCCGGCAGGCGAACAGCATTCCGTGTGCGTTCGATCGCAACTGAACTCACCGCAACTCGCGACTCCTTCAGGTCGAGCCGCATGGCCAGGGCCTCGCGCATGAAGATGTCCGGATAGTGGCTGGCCGAGAAGGCGCGCTCCAGCTCCTCCAGCTGCCACGAGTTGAAATTCGTGCGCGAGCGTCGACGCTTCGCTGCGCTGCTGTCGTCGTCCCCATCGCCAGGGAAGCCTGCAAGAGTGAGAGACATTTAGATTAATTGAAACTAATTGCGGTTGGCCCAAACTAAAAACTAAATCCACTGAGACTCAGTGTTGGCGACGACCTGGGGCTTATCTCACAAAAGAGCTCCCAGATCAAGTGTTGTTTAAATTAGTCAAGACAATACACACATATATAGAGTGTCAGATAAATATATATAGAAAGAGAGACATTATAAATATATACAAATACAATTAGAAAATGAAATGAAATGAAATGCATAAATATTCATAATCATATATTTCAATTAGAATGCGCCCCGCTTGGCCAGCGGTCCATGCATGCTGATAATGTGTCTCTTCCTCCCATTCCGGAATCCCCTCCCTTCCCCCCCCCCCCTCTCAGTCCTCTTTAAAATCCATTTACCATGTCCTGACTCGCTTTAAAAACAACAATTTAATTACGTTTCTATTTGGCCCATTCCCTTAGCGTCGCATAGTTTGCCATATGCCAAAGCGAGCGGGGGGCGTGGCATGCACAGATAGACCGGACGAACAGACGGCGAGACAGACAAACGGACAGAGGTCCGAGTTGCATGTCAGAGCTGAGCAATTTATCAAATTAACTGCGCGATCGACTCGCAGCAGAATCGCAACGCAAAAGCCGACAAAAGCCTAAAAGGTGTTGCTGTCCGAGACAATTCAGAGAACTGGCCTCAAATACAGCGCGAGCCAACTGCATAGGACTGCCGAAAAGGGTTTGTACAAAGAAAAAGATGTACTCTACCCTTTGGGTGTACCTGAGTCCTGAGGGAACTCTACATAGTGAAGAGTTTGAGGCGAAAGTGGAGAGGAATTATTTTGAGATTAGTTTGAAGATTCCTTAGGCATATGTATGGCATATATAGTAAAAGCAGATCTACTAGTCCATATGAAATAAACTGCATACCTCTATGTGTACATGAATATTATATGTATATCGTTCAGAGTGTTCAAAAAGTTTCATAATAACCAGAACTCTTTTGAGCTATTGCAAATGTTTCAATATCCGTAAATTCCTTATTGTATTATAGAATTTTTCTAAATATATCATATGCATAAATATGATAATATGAATAAGTTAATGCAAATCAACGTGAACTATAGATTCCTATAATATAAGTAATGCCAATATCTGTAACTGAATTTTTAATTCAAAATGTATATTCAATATTTAGTCAATTCCAACATGGATTTGTATTGCTCGAAATATATATGTATATTACATTTTATATAGATATTAATAATACATAAAGGATTTTTATTATTGCATATGAACTCAAAAATATATATTTTTCTATGAAAATTGATTTGAATAATTTCTTTCTTCTTTGTTCCAGTTTTAGAACTTTTCTAGCTAATTTCCTACTCAACTTTAATCTCTAAAAGGAAAATTGTCCATACAAATTATTGAGAGAGAGAGAGAGAGAGAGAGAGAGAGAGAGAGAGAGAGAGAAAGAGAGAGAGAGAGAGTACGAGAGAGAGAGAGAGAGAGAGAGAGAAAGAGTGAGAGAGAGTACGAGAGAGAGAGAGAGAGAGAGAGAAAGAGTGAGAGAGAGTACGAGAGAGAGAGAGAGAGAGAGAGAGAAAGAGTGAGAGAGAGTACGAGAGAGAGAGAGAGAGAGAGAGAGAGAGTACAATATATAATATTCCAATATGAAATTTGTGAAAACATTTTAGCCAATACGAATATGAAATAATAAATAAGCTTCGCCTATTGTAATTACTCCAAAGATATGCATACATATTTATACATGTATAATAACATATAACTATGTATTTATATGTTTCCATTCGTAGCAGCGCCTAAAATGCCCCAGTCAAATGCCTCAATTCATGCATTATGCAAAACTCATTCCATTGGGATCGCATTCGAATTAGTTGCAGGTAGAGTTAACACGGCTACCGTTTTGAATAGAATAGCCATAAATGCAGTTATTACGATATAGATATGCTATCTACATACATATATATACAATGTGTAAGTAAATATACGGTTAAGCATGGCTTAAGTTATGCACTCGCACACATTGTTGCCACTTTGTAAACATATCCTTGGAGCTAGTGGCAGAGCCAGAGCTAGAGTCAGTGCCTAATGTGGAACTAGACACCAGCTAACCCCTCGGTACTCACACACACACACACACACTCGGGCCACGCCCCTAATGAAGGGTCTTGTGCAGTTTGCTGTTAAGTGTATCTAATTATGCGCAAGGCGCTGTAACATTTGCCGCAACGCTTGGCCAAAGCGACAAAAAACTCGTTTGTTTTAAACGACGCGCGACGGTCAGCTAGACGCGATATAGGTTTCTCTGTGTGTGTGCGTGTGTGTGTGTGTGTGTGTGTGTTAATAACTCAATAACAACAGCAAATATACAACAATAATAGAGACATTAAAAGCAAAGCGACAAACGCCAAACGCCTAACAAAACGTTCAGGCCAAAAGGGCGCAGCGTTGCCAGACTTCAGTTTACCTCTGTCTGTGTGCGTGTGTGTATTTGTGTGTATGGGAGAGTGCGTTGTGTGGGGCGGTCTGGCATGCACACAAAGTGCATTCAAATGACTTAATAATAACAGTTACTCGCCCTCTCTCTCTCTACCTCTCCCTCTCTCTCTGCACACATAATTCATGTTTCGGCCCGAGTTTTGCACTCTACATGCAGCAGGGGGGTGAGGCGGGGACGGCGACTTTCTGTGATTTGTGCTGCTCAGGATAATTGAAATTTATTATGATTATTGCGCCCAGCGAGTGGCAAGTGGCAAGTGGCAAATGGCAAATGCAACGAAGCGATAGCCAAGCAGCTGCCACACCTTTGGCTGCCCCTGCAATTCGGCAACGCTGCACGCTGGCGGCCGGCCCTAACCTTAAAGTGCACAACAAATTTCAAAAAGATGAAAAAAACCAGTCGCTACAAAATCAGAGCGAAAACGAGTTGTGTGCATGCCACAGACACATTCCGTGGCATGTTCGGTTCGTTTATAGCGCGCGTCACTCGAGCAATATAACAGTTACACACACCCCTAGCCGACTGCAGACTGCCGACTGCCAAACCCCCCCTCGTCCACCCGTCTTCTTCTGTGTCCGCCCCTGGCAAGACGCGCGGGCCACTTAAGTCATAAAAATTAAGGCAACTACAACAAACAAGGAAGGGCAGGGACGGGAAGGGTAGGTTGGGGAAGGGAAGGAGCACAAAGAGGAGCAGCGAAAAAAAAGGAGCCTGTCCGACAACAATGTGCCCCCGAGGAGCTCCACCGCTTGAAAGGCGACGCACGAGAGGAGGGAGAGGGCGGCGGGGGGTTCCTCTAGGTGGTTAAGGACTTGGGGGTTGGGGGTTGGGGGTTGATTGGTGGCTTCGCTAGAAGCCGAAAGCTAATTGCAGCCAAAAGTCAAATGTTTAGAGTGTGCGGCACTAGTTGCATGTCCAGCACGAAGCACATCAACCCAATTGAGCGAGCGACAAAGCCAAGCAAGGTATTCACTTACGGTTCAAGTCCTGCTTATTCTTTTGATCCATTCCATTCAATTGTTATTGACTTATTTGCTATATTCAAAATACTTTCGTCCAGCTCCAATAACTATTTATTGCTGTATTTCGATATATATATATATTTATATATATAAATATTTGTGCTTCTGTTTCTTTCTTCTCTCTATTTGACTTTGACTCTATTCTCTATCTGACTTGTTTCTCTCTGTTTACTTCACTCTTTGCCTTTTTTCCATTTTCTCTTCAATTCTATATCTTTCCTTGATCTTTTCTATCTACATATGTATATATCGCATATCCTTATTCCTTTTATGGGATAAAATCTCTACTATGTTTCTCTTTACGTTCCACCATTATTCTCTATAGCTGGTATTTCTCTTTCTTTCTTGTTGATATTCATCTGCATTTTTCCCTATTTCTCTCTTTGCGTCTGTCTATGTATATCTCCCCTCTATGTCTTTCTCTTTATATTTCTTCATATAAATACTTTTAACTATCTCTATCTTTCCCTCAATATATTTTGCCTTTCCTTCTGTCCATCTTCCTTTAGCTCTCTCTCTCTCTCTCTCTCTCTCTCTCTCTCTCTCTCTCTCTCTCTCTCTCTCTCTCTCTCTCTATGTTTCTATCTTTATATATATCTCTTATCTCACTCACACTCTTCGCCTCTTTCCATATATGTTTCTGTCTTTTTGGGTGTCGCCCTTTTTTCTTTCTCTCTCTCTCTCTCTGGCCCTCTCTCTCCTACTATCTCGCTCTCAATTTGCTTTTTCCTTTGCTATTTCACTTTATGTCGATTTCGTTAACGTTTTCGACCGTAAGAGATTCTCTTCATTCTAACCTCTAACTCAGTTTAATAAGTCTTCTTTAGATGATAATATAATTGATGCACTTCCCTATATATGTATGTATATTGCACTCATTTTCTTTATGAATGAATGGATCACTGGAAGTAATAGTTGGTCATGCTGTAAATAAATTTGCTTTGGCTCTCCCACTCGCTTATTGAATTCTCTCTCTCTCTCTCTCTCTCTCTCTCTCTCTCTCTCTCTCTCTCTCTCTCTCTCTCTCTTGATGAGAGAAACTTTCATTCGATAATTATTATAATTATTATTATTTCTGTGTGTGTGTGTATGTGTGTGTGTTTTTTAGACTTCCGTACAGTGCCCTCCCGGACCTGCGCTTGACCCAACAACCTCGTTACGAGACGGAAATACTTTTCAAATTGAAATCAAATCTATTTGCCAGCGAGCGATTCATCATCTGTCAGATGTCGTTCATGAGGCGGAAGCGCTGCCTCTTGCAACTCCTTCAGCTCATTTCGAATTCATTACGAAGTGCCAGCAAAGCAAATAGAAAACAAAAGAGTAGAAAGAAAACGACGAAGAAGAAGAAGACCACGAAGGTAAAACAAAATGGCGGCGCACAGCGAAAAATCGCATGATAAATGATTTCGATCGTTTTATGACAGTTTCTTCATTTCCGGCATGAAATGAGCAAAAGCAGAGCCAAGCCAGAAAACCGGAGCATGGCCATGTGACTGACTGATGGTGATGTGCACCAAGCACACACACACACACACACACACACACACCCTCGCACACACTCGCACACCCTCGCACACCATCGCTTTACCCCTTACACAAGCAAATGCTTTTCTTTGTTTTTTTTTTCTCTCTCAGTTTTTTGTTTTTGTCTTGACTCGCAATGATTAATGAGCTTTGGCAACGACACACAGCTGAGGCGTTCCCCGTTCTGCCACCTCGTGCAGCGATCCCAACACCCACCCGAGCACACACGCCATACCGCGACATGCCACGCCTCCGCCCCCGCTGTGTGCGCCCACGCCGAGGCGCCGTAGCTGGGAGCTGGCTCCTATCTGCCATCGCGCGTTGGCCTAATCAAATTGAATCAAATCAAATTAATAATTACTTTTTAAAATGGCGACGCAGTCAGGAAGTGGGCGCAGACAGCACACCCTCCGCCCTCCTGCTCTGGCTCATCGGTTGCCTGGCAATTAATTAAACATGTCTCCTCACCCTCTCCTCAGCGCACTCGGCAGAAGAATAAAAAATTGAATGAAAAAGAAAAAAAGAAAACGCTGCTCACTTGGAGTGCGCGCCTCGCATGCCACGCCCCCAAAACTGTTGTCTCGACCCGGTATTGGATATATGCATTATGGCCATAATTACACCAACTAGCCGTCATTTGTTAATGCTAATTGGCCAATGAGCCGCGGCTCCAACAAGGACGTCTCTTGGCCAAGCCAGAGTCAGGGGCAGAGGGAGAGGCAGAGGCAGGGGCAGTGGGCAATCAGAGCGTAGTGGAATGGACGGCAATTGTCGGACATGAGCTCATCAATTTGGGCCCAACAACTGCAACTGGGCTGGGCTAAGGTAATGGAGCTAGAGAGAGTGGGAGAGAGAGAGAGAGTGAGCAGAAGAGTGGGAGAGAGAGGTAGATAGTGAGATCATAAAAAGTTTCAGGTATGTCTTTCGCCCGACTTTCGTCTACAATAATTCGAATGGAATCTAACCCAGGAATACAATGAGAAGATAGATAGAGAGACTTGACTCCATTTGAGTACTACATATTGAAATGGCATTAAAAGTCCTCTGCGATGAACGATCCTTACCAAAGTTGGGCAGAAGAAGAGACAGATCTATCAGAAAGAGTCGGACAAGTCAAAATAGAGCAAATGTTCAAAAGCAAACATGCTGATGAACTCCAACTCAGTTAGAGCTCATGAAGGGGCTCTACTTTGAAGGTTAATGAGGGATAACACACGGTTTCCTGATGCGAGACAGGCTAAGAACGGGTACGCAGAATACATTACGAGGTCGAAGGAATTAACTATCTGAAGGGAAAAGCTTTTACCTTTAAAATCACAAAGAGTTTAGATTCTCTCATGCATATATAATAAAAGATTTGCAAAAGTTACCATTTATCTTTCTCTATCTCTGTTAGTCTTTCTCACTCTCTCTCTCTCTCTTTTTGTCCTGAATTCAATATCTGTCTCTTAAGAATTGTCCTTTTTCTGTCTATATTTCCCTCTTTTTCTCTCTGTCTGTCTCTCTCTATCTCTATCTGTCTGTATATATTATTTTATTATTTCTGTGAATATTACAATTTTTCTATATGCATATATCCATATTTTTATTCATATATACATATCTATATTAATATGAATATAAATATCCCTTTTCTTTTCTTTTGTCTGCTTTCTCCTCTCTCTCTTTCTCTGTCTCTTTGTCTCTCTCTCTCTATCTATCGGTCTGTATAAATATTATTTTTATTATTTTTATAATTTTGTTATTCTATTTATCTACATGCATATTTCTATCTAATATGCATATAAAACTCCTTATCCATTTCTTTTGGCTCTCCCTCTACCTCTCTCTCTCTTATTCTATATATACGTCATTCTAACTTTGCATTTTCCAAGTATCTCCATTTGCATGTTCCTCTGTGTGGCGCTTTCGTCAACGTTTTCACTGGCTATACAATAATTCTTTCAATTTCTGAAACAAACTCTGAAGCCACATAATAGAAATAAATTGTTTTTTTACTAAGGAATTTGCACATTCTATAGCTAAGCTTTAAGTCTTCTTTCTGCGAACAATTCGATATTAGACTCCATTGAAATATATCAATATCGCGATATGAATATCTGTTGTTCACGTTGGCCGATTCAATATGGAAATCTTGTTCACAATTTGTAAGTATTCATCAAGATGAATGCATATTTATAGCCACATGCTTACGCCCATAACAAATGCCATTCTCGCCTGAGTTTGAGTGGCCCAATTTGCTAATTAATACTCCGAGTCGAGCTTATGGACGCGGAGTTATTCAATAAATCGTATATGGTTAAATTAATGGCAGAACTGTCAGAGTCGTGAATAGAGTCTCGAATATTTGCCTGAAATGTGAATGGAAAACGCGTGTAGAGTCCATAGTTAAAATGTGCCTAATGACGATCATGAAACCGATCAGAGGCGACTACTGTCGTTGTCATTCACGGCAAATCGAAATCGGAGTCGAGCTCGAAATCGTATTCGTATTCGTATTCGTATTCGAATTCCATTTGCTGAAAGCGACCTTCAGCAGATCGCTCAGCAGGTAGCACAAATCATATATGTATTTATATTAATAGTTCCCGGTTCGAGGCTCACAGCTACTTTGTATGCTAAAATCAATCGGATTTTTACATAATAAGCGCTCGCTGATTAGCTAAATCAATAAATTAGTTTCGTAGGTAGCAAAAGTCAAGCGACTGGCAAAAGCTGACAATCCAAATACGTTTAGCGCACGGCTAATTGAATGAATTAGCATACTGCGACGTGCCGCAGATAACGCGCAGGAGGTGGATCTTAATAAAAAAATAATAATAAATAAATAAATAACTGCCGCTCTCGATAACCCCAACAGCTCAGCCTATCTACCCACTCGCCCCTCACGAGAGGCATTTGGGAACTGACCTCCAGACTCTGATTAGCCAATTGCTGCCCTGTACTTAAATGGAATTGGGTATTTGAATGATCCCTCATTCTCTCTATCCTACACTTAGTTCATTTACTTTATTAATGTTTTTTTGGTTATACAAATATACTCGACTAATTAAGATTAATATGTCATTAATAGGAATGCTTTTGTAGTCATCGGTTATGTAAGTTTTCAGATAATCGATAAGTTATCGATTTAAAGTTTATTTACTGGCAAACTAAAGGAAGAAGGATCACAGCCAGCTTAGACTCAACTAAAGAGCTCTCAATATATGATAATACGATTATTATATATATTATATGATATTATATTATTATTATCGCCAGATAAGATATTAATAGAACTATGAACATAAAATGGAAATGCCATCAATCTACTGCCAGGTAATTTGTGATATAATTGTCAAAAAACTGTAGAAAATAATGGGAATATTTTATATAATAAGAGCTAACATCAATAGATATCGACTGTTGTGTTTAGCTCTTCAAATATCTTAATATATATTAATTATTCCCATTATTTCCATAATACATGTTTTGAAATGATAATATTTTAGAATCTATAGAAAAAAATCTTTGAAATATCATATAAAATATAATATGATGTCCTAAGCTAAAAAAAAAAAATAAATAAATAAAATAAAACTATTATCGAATATGTAGATTTGTTACAGATTCAAGAACTTGACTCAGACATACATATGTAGACTCCTTCAAAATTCTTAAGATTTTTTTATTAAAATTCAGTTTTAAGATTTCGTTCGCAGCTCAGAGATTATGTTTAATCTGTTAGCTACATATTCAGCTATATAAGCCGATGCATTTGAAGAGTTTTCTACAAAATAAATGTATATACATATGTATGTATATTAATACTGTACATATCTCTTTAGATTTGTTAAATGTAATCCTTTATATTTGAGAAATGAACATATCATAAATGAGTATACCTCGAATACTAACCTTACTGGCTCAATTCGATATAATCGATATAATACTGATTGATATTCTACTCAAGTAATATAATAATGGCATTTAAAAGATATATATTATATATTGTTATATAACACGTTGTAAAGAAGAGAACAGAAGGGCGTATCTATATGTAAGTTAAGACTATCGACAATCTAAGGAGGCTGGAGAGTCCAGTCAGACATTCAAGGGGAGAACCTGACCAGTAGAACTGATTTGGTTCAGTTGATATTCGGACTAGAGAGTGTTTAGAGCTATTGTTCTAAATTCATTTCATGTCCCAACACAGCTTCCCCAATCACTAGTACTCTAGTGTGGAAGCGCTTAACTTGTATATATAGGATAATAAACAGGTAAAGAAATATTTCCCATTTTGTTCTCATCCTTATATAGTGGTTTCATATACATACATATGTATATGCATAGTAGATGAGTAATTGGGATATCTAAATGCAACCCATAAGGTTTTATAAATTTAAATTTACTTGAATATCTTCTGTTCATGCAATTCCATAGGATCATAAGGAATCTAAACTCTGCCTAAATCAAGCTAATCAACAATCGAATCTACTACGAAAACTAGATCAGAGGAGAAGTGTCTTTTGCATTCAGCTATTCCAGTCCGTTATGAGGCAACTTTGGCTTCACGCTTTGCTGGTTTCAACATGCGCCGATATATCAGATGGAGAGTTGCAGCCAGAGCATGTCGCTCCACAGCTGTAGATGTACATGGATCAAGGGCTTAGGCACTTACCGCCATCCTCGTTGGAGCCCTCGCTGGGCGGCCCAGCCGGCGGCAGGCTCTGCCGGTTGCCAATCATGAGCCGATGCTGGATGGTGGCCACGGTGCTGGCGACCGCCGCCACGGCCGTTGTCTGGGCGGCGCTGACGTTGCGCAGCGCTGCGGCGCTGAGGCCCGTGAGATTGGCGAATGCATTGCTCGCATTGACCGCCGCCATTTGGGTGGCGGCTGCAGCTGCCGCGGCTGTGGTGGGATGTCCGCCGGCCGCCGCCTCGAAGCGCGGCCGGCCCAGGAACGGACCGTTCGGCCCAAATACGCCGGGTACGCCGAACTGCAGAAAGGGTCCCCAGGGCGGCACGCGCACCCCGCCGGGCGCCAGCTGGGCGGCGGCCGCATAGAGCTGTAACGCGGCCGTCGGATGCAGTCCCTCCGACGGCATTGTGCTGCTGTTGCTGCTGCTGTTGTTAGAGGCGGCGGCGGCGGCAGCGGCTGCTGCTGCGGCTGCTGCTGCTGCTGTGGCGGAGGCGCCGCTCAGACGTTGCTGCAGTTGTGGCGGCGTGGCGGCCAAATGGCTCTGCAGGCTATGACTGTGACTCGAACTGTGTTGACTCGTCCTTTGTCGCTTGAATTCCGTTGGCTCGCAGCTGTTGTTGTCCTCCTGCTTGAAGATGAAGTTGTTGTTGTTGGCGCTGCTGTTGTTGTTTATAATGTTATTGTTGTTGTTATTATTGTTATTGTTGTTGTTGTTGTTGTTGTTGTTAATATTATTGAGCTTCTTGCTCTCCGTAGCGGTTGTCGTTGGCTGATGCTGTTGCTCTAGTACCATTATGGCCCACTCTGCGGCAGCTGCTCAGGCCATGGAACACGCCATAAAGTTGCTCAGCGAACGCGCGCACATGGAACGCAATTGGAACGTACGCGCACTTGACACTGGGACACACAATTACTATATATGTAGCACCCGTTTACCGTTGGCTGTGTTGGCTGGACGTGCTCCAAAAAAAAAATATAAACAACATCAACAACCTGCATAGACAGGTGCGTTTGCCGTCGGCCGGCGTGCAAAAATGCGAAAATGCGAAAATGCGAAAACAAAACACACTGCGCGACTCTCCAAATTTATTGTTCAACTGTATCTGCGATTATGCACATATATACATATATACATATATATATGTATATATGTATATATAATTAATATTGTGAGAGAATGAGAGAGGAGAGGAGCAATGAGCGTGTGTGTGTGTTTGTGTGCGGCAGCGGCAAAACAGCAGCAGACGGACGCAAACGCTCGCAATGAAAATTCAATTTGAACTGAGCGCCGCTGACGACGCGCCAAGCGAGGAAACCAAAAGTTTCACGCAAGGCTGCGTCGCCAGCGCCGTCAACGGCTGCGCGAGAGCGCGTCGGCGCGAGCGAGAGGCAGCCAGCGGGCGTGCGCATTGGCGAGAGCGAGCCAGACAGAGGGGCACACGGCCACACCACAGCCACCACCGCCGCCACCAACACCAACCAAAACGAGCAGCGGCAGCGGCAGCGCAGTCCAAGCGCAAGCAGAGATTGTTGCCATGTTGTTGCGGTGTGCGTGTGTGTGTGTGTGTGCGAGCGAGCTGGAAATTCATCAAAAAGCAACAACCACTTAATTTTTATATGCGCAGCGTCGCCTGTTTCAATTTTGATCAACTTGGCGCTGCTGCCTCTGCCTCTGCTGCCTCTGCTGCTGCTGCGTCGCGTCCCGGGGTAATTCATTTAAAAGAAATGCTGCTGTGTGTGTGTGTGTGCTTGTGGCCATTTTCAATATGGAGTCACTGTGCGACGGCTCGAGTGCGAGCGAGACAAACAGCTGTCGCCTGGCAACTTTCATTGGCTGCGAGGCTGCTTTATGAATACTGGGAATTTTTGCAGCGACTGAGGCGCCATTGCCGAAAACGACTTGAAGAGTTTTCAATTTTCTTCAGCAGCGTGTGTGTGCGTGCGTGCGTGTGTGTGAGCAACTTTTCCAAGGGCGGAGTTATGCAGCATTTTTCAATTTGCGCCACATCAAATTATTATGCTCCACTCTCAGCCAGCGTCGACGCCAACGCCAATGCCACTGCCACCCCTGCGGTCCCTGCGCTACGTTTGCTGCTACCAATAACCATAAATGGCAATTTCGCAGCGTCAAATAGAAAATGAAAATTCGTTAACAATTAATTAGCCAACGATATTTTCTATGCCTTACACCAGAGCGAGTCGAGTCGCGCGCGTTTTGCTAGCGTTTTGCGTGCGTTTCTTAGCGCCTGCTCAGCTCTTTTGCTTGTGCTTTGCACTTCTTTTCAATTAAATTCTGTGCACTGGCACTCCCAAGAGGAGCAGCTGCAGTTGCGAGTGATGCGAGCGAGCGAGCGAGCGAGTCGGCTATAGGCCGAAGCGAGAGGCAGACAGAGCGGCGCCCAATTTGCTTTTAATTTGTTAACATAAACGCCTCGTCCTCCGGCTGCGCCTCCCACAACACGATGCCAGCGACGACTCCAGCCTCGGCTACAGCCTCAAGTCTCATATGTGTGTGTGTGAGTGTGTGTGTGTGTGTGTGTGTGGCCTGCGCATGAATCATTCATTTTATTAGCGCAGCCATCTGCGACGTCAACAGCGACTGCGACTGCAACGCCAGAGCAGCAGAGCAGCAGCAGCGCTGCTCCACTTAACCCATTTGCTCTGCAGCATCCCCCACTGGCAGCCCGACGCCCACTCGCCACCCGCCCCTGGGTCGGTCAAGCACACTGCGAAGCTAACTAAAAGCTGAGCAATCAATGTCAATGTGTGTTGCGGGTGCCTCTATAAAGCATATTTTTCCACTACCCAGTGGAGGGAGGGGGAGGGGGACGTTTGGGTCTGTTCCCAATTTTTGTTTATATTTTTTTATTTTTTTTCGGTACGCTGCAGCAGTGTCAACTGTTTTGTTGGCAGGTTACTTAATTGCTCTGCTCTTTGCTCTGTGCTGTTGCACCCACACACACACACACACACACACACACATACATGCACGTATTCTCTCTCTCTCTCTCTCCATCTCCCTGTCAAGCTGTTTCCTTGTGACATGTGCAACGTTGTCTGCTAGTGTTAATTTTATTAATGACATACAATGCCAGTGGCCGACACAGAGTCCCCATTGAGCCGCCACCCCCCCTCCCTCCCACGCCTCTCGTTTCGCGCACCTGGCTGGCCAGCTGCCTGCCCCCGAGCTACTCCTATTTGTTAATACAATTTTCATGCGTACGAAAACTTAATTAATTCTGCTACAGTTTGTTGCAAAAGTTTTTCCTCTCCTTTCTATCTGTGTGTGTGTGTGTGTTTTCCTTGACACCCTTTGCCCTTTGCCCCCTTGCCCCGTTGCTGCTTGGCGCTCACACAAAATGGCAGCCGTCCGCTGCAGCGGCGCGTTGAAGGGAAGTCCGCTGCTCCGCTCAGCTCAGCCTGCAAATCAAATGAATGAATTTTAATTATTTTTTGCGGTTTCCCTGCCCCACAGCACAAAAAGAGGAAGCGAGAGAGAGAGAGAGAGAGAGAGAGAGAGAGAGAGAGGGAGAGGGAACTCAGCGAGCAGAAGAAAAGAGCCGAACGAAGAAAAGTTTTTGGTAAAGCGAAAAGTTTTTGGAGCAGGTAGCTGGCAAAACTTTTTCTGACTAGCCGGAAACAGGAACATAAGCCGCCCCGGAGAGACTTGCCTGCCACATGCCACATGCCACAAAAGCGGAAATAATATGAAAAACAAGCAGAAAGCAACAAGAATTATATATGAAAAGAACATGTGAACAATCGCCCAGCAGAGGCCAACAGGCGAACCAAATATTTGCTATAGCATATGAAAAGATATATGAAAGATATATACATAAATTGTAGATGAAAGATATTTATCGTAGATAAAATACAGATATACTAGATTGTAGTTGTTTTTAGATGATCAACTGATCTTTAATTGATGTATCTAATATTTGTATATCTAAATCTTACTTAGGTATTATTTATATTATTATTTATTATATATAACTTATTTATTTACGTTTTAGAGTACAGATTAATTTATTTAATTATAATATATTCTTATAATAATTATAATATATTCTATATAATTATAATATATTCTATTATATTAGCTTGCTTATATAAATCTTTATCTATATATCTCTATTCATGGAGTAGATCAGAGTCAATTGGGCAATTTTTGAAGTGGAAAAGACTATATATACAGTGGCTCACATATACAGTGGTACATACTTTAAAGTCGATTTATATATAAGTCTATACTGGATAGAAATCTACTCTGATGAAACCCTTTAACCTTTAACCACTGTCAGCCTTCTTTTAGATTAAAGATTCTAAATTATGTAGACATATATGTATATGTATAAGTCTAAATATAGATATTGATTATATAAAAGCTGTTAGTAGTTCTTAAATCTAAAAAGGTTCTATACAAATGTATATATCTGTATCCATTTCTATCTTAAAACTTAAGTTCTCGTAAATGACCTCTCTTAGCACAGGTCTTAATATACACATATCTGTTACATAGTTTCTATTAGAATATTCACATTATCTTGATAAGAGATCTCCATATAATAATAATAAATATATTATATATTATATTTGTACCTTATCATACTCGCCAGAAGAGTCCGCCAGAGAAGATGCCTTTAAGGACTCAAATAGATAGCAAATCGCTTCATTTCATTTTCGTATTAATAATCGCTAACCTCTGCTTAAAGCCTCGTTTATAAGGGTTAAACAAACTAGCTACACGAAAGCAGCTAACTCGAAAAGCAATTTGCAAATGCAAATCACAAATAAGTTATAAAGTCGAATATAAAAACGATAAAAAATAAAACGGCAAAATCTAACTACTAAATAGTTATTTAATATATAATGTAAAATATGAACTAAATATAACCAATTCTCATTTTTATAGAACTTTGGAGAATACAACAAAATAGAATTTTCTCGTCACGTCAACATTTTAATGGGATATCATCTATTTGGAGCTAAACTTTTATAACCTGCCTTGATTGAAAGCAATTATCAAATTATAGTCGGTTATATATGATTTATAGTAAGTATTATCTCGTATATAAATATTATTATATATTATATTACGAGCCCAAACCACTATTAATTCGAACAGCATGTTTTTTTCACAGTGCGCAATGTTTAACACACTATATTGTCAATACTACCAAAGATAACACATACCAATGCGTTTCGTCTTAAAGAGAATTTTATTCTCTTCACGATGAAAAAAAAATTGTTGCTCTATTTCCAACAGCAACAAAAATATGAGTAATTTACTAAAACGCTTGGCATAACAGAGGAGAAAAAATTGACCACTATTAATTCGAACGCTGCCTAATGTGATTTACTATCATACTTAAAACAATAATTTAATTAATATTCGAATTGTGTTACGTCGCCCATGGCCTGCATTACGCATTTAACTCATTTTAGAATTGATTTTAAAGAATTTTAGCAATGCTCTTGAGAAATTTAGTCCCACATCTCTTGCAATTCGATTTTCAAGTCAGAAATGTTAATTTTTGCTTCATTTCGAAGCTTGCTCCTTAATGATGGTGGCTAATGCCACCAAATATTCTCTGTTGGGATTAGTCTAGGCTAATTAATGGCCAATCTAAAACCTCCACTTGATTCCAGCCATTTTTGGTGCGTTTGGCTGTGCACATGATGCTCCGCCCTGCTGAAAAGTTTTGGTTCTGGTATTGATGTCCGCAAATTACATTTTAAAATATGAATGTATTTTTCAGCATTAACCGTCCTTTCAATGAAATGAAGCTTTCCTAATCCTTTGGCACACATACATCCCCATACCATAGTGCTCGCAGGAAACTTTACTCTTTGAGGCAGTATTGAGGGTATGTTTCTGCACTCTTACGAATGACACGTTTTCTCGTATCGCCGACACTAACATCAAATTTTGCTCCATCGCTAAGTGTGATGGTATCCCATTGCCTTTGAGTCCAAGACATCCTTTCCCGAGCCCATTGCAAGCGTTTCTTTTTTGAGGAAGCGTAAGCAAAGGTGTTTCCTTGGCCCACGAGTAAGATAAGTTATTGGGTACGATGCATAGGTAATAACAAAACATACTTTATAAAAACCATATCCAATATTTTTTAAATGCAGTCGCGTCCTTTTTTGCTTGACAGCTTTGGAAATTTCCTGCGCCCACTTAGAAGCCAAGTTTCTTAAAGATTGGCGACGATCAGCCTTAACAATTTTGGCTAGTTGTCTTTTATCGCGGGGTGTTATTGCTGATGTTCGGCCTCTATTCGCAATGTTCACGTCAATATTCCCAAATTTTTTTAAATTTGTATCACCCCATTCATAAACGATTTAGACCAATTTAATTGCTTGGTGATCTCTTTAAGATTTAAAATAATCTCTAAGCAAAACTCGGATTTCGTTGCAAATAGGCTTACCACGTACCATCGTGGTTGCATCGTTGCATCTGCAGCAATTTTAAAATTTTTGCCGCTGTATTGCGATATTATTCGCAGACTATAGTTAGATAGTTATTCTGTTTCATTGGTTGCTTTATTTTGCTTTTATTTTGAGATAAAGGTAAGCTTACGCAGCGTTCGAATTAATAGTGGTCAATTTTTTCTCCTCTGTTATGCCAAGCGTTTTAGTAAATTACTAATATTTTTGTTGCTGTTGGAAATAGAGCAACAATTTTTTTTTCATCGTGAAGAGAATAAAATTCTCTTTAAGACGAAACGCATTGGTATGTGTTATCTTTGGTAGTATTGACAATATAGTGTGTTAAACATTGCGCACTGTGAAAAAAACATGCTGTTCGAATTAATAGTGGTTTGGGCTCGTATATATATTTTTGTATTTATTATGTATTTATACATATATTCTATTATATTTATATATTATATTCATTTTATATTCGTAAGATCCCGATTAGCTTTTTTTCCGATTCGTTTACTGCCAAAAAGTAATTTGCCACGCCCCTAAATGTAATATAAGTAAAGTAAATATACTTAAATAGACTCTTAAATCATCTCTTTCATTAGTTTAACCTATTCTAGGAATAGCAAGTGAAATAATATTATATAATAATAATCGATTCTATCTATAATAGATTTTAATTAATTTCAATTAACTAAAATAATTGATTTATTCAACTCAAAGCAGCTTAAATTAATTGAACTTAACGGAATATTTGCGTGCTTAGCTCAAAAGAAGTACATAAACTTAGCTTGTCTTCACGCTCAAGCAAACAGTGGGAAATAAATGTCTAATACTGGGAAATTTGATGCTCAACTTGGGACATTCTTATGCGACTGCTACGTCACGGCAAGCAACCAAAGACAACGGAACGCTAAGACGAAGATGATGATGCTTATGCTGATGATACTGATGATGATGTTAATGATGATGTTGATGATGATGTTGATGCAGATAATGATGACGGTGTGGGAATAGAGTACAGGAAATTACCATCAGTTGAAATCAGATGATAAACGCGCACTAACTGTATTACGAGTATAAGCATGTTTTGGGAACAGTTTTTGTTTGCATTAAGCAACATTTTCGAATAAAATGAATTTTCTAGTATATACTGGAAGTATTGGAGCAGCTGATAGTTGGGAATAAGTTAATAAAATATTTGTTTTTCGTTAGTTAAGAAAGTAAATATATGTTTATATCTATAGATGTAGATGTAAATGTATGAAAAATGTTATGAAAAACTTGATTGAACATTTAATGCTTGAGTTGGGAAAAACGGTAGCTACAAATTAGTTGAAATACGGTAGAGCGGTTTTTACTCAATGAAACCTTATTATATAGTACTATATATTATATAAATTTTAATTGATATGCTTCTATGTTAATAACGTAAAATAAAATAGTATCCAATATAACGAATAAAAAACCTTTTAGGTAGTATGTGTCTGATATCATAAAAAACGAGAATTATGAGAATTATGAAAGAAATATAAAAGCCAAAGAGAGGAACAGAAAACTAGACAGAGAGATACGAGAGAAATGCAGTAAAAGGGATGTATATACATATGTATATATCTATATATGGCGAGAGGGAAAGAGAGAGAGAGAGAGCACTCTAAAGCTAGAGCACTAGCAAAGCTATTACAAGAATGAGCAAGCGGGAAGGAAATCGAGGTAGAGAAAAAAAATATATAATAAGCGGAGAAGAGTTCTTCTTGTACTGTCTGTTGTTCACTCTAAGTCTCTATCTCTCTCACATTCTCTCTCTCTCTCCCTCTCTCCTTCTCTCTCTCTCTCTCTCTCTCTCTCTCTCTCTCTCTCTCTCCGTCTCTTTCTCTCTGTCTGTTTATCCCAATGCCTTTTCTCAAAATTTCTCTTAATCTCTCTTTAGCTTTATCTAATTCTCCGTCTATCTTTCATGTCATCCTACCTTTTTCTCCGTATCCAAACTTTTTACTCTCCACATCTGATTTTCAATTGCTCACAATCGGAAATAACTTCGAAAATAGCTTTCCACTTCGCTTGACTGCTCTATCTCTCTGTCTCTCACTCTCTCTCTCTCTCTCTCTCTCTCTCTCTCTCTCTCTCTCTCTCTCTCTCTCCATATGTACATATATCATTGCCTTCATTCTAACGTAAGAAAAATTGGAGGAAGTTAATTTCTTGCTAATCCAGTGGACAATTTCGACTTCGTCATCGCAAGTCCAGGCAGTCAGTGCCTGCCACAAAATGTTGCAATTGGAACAGTTGTGCTTTCAATTAAATGGCAGCGGTAATAGCCGTGTTAATTGCTCGTCAAATGTGACAGGGTACAGAGATAAACCATAACCATAATGTGGTCGCACCATATCAAAAGTCAAATGCCACGCCCACTTGACACAAAATGTGGCACCAGCAGCAGCAGCCAAAGGATCAACAGATGCAGCGCAACATTTTCGACGCATCTTCGCATTGTTATTATTATAATGCGAGTTCGTCTCTTTTGTTTCTTTTTTTTTGGCATTGGAACAACAAAAACAAAACACATGTGTCGCTAATTTGGTACGGAATCTGGGCCACGCCCACTGCAAAAGGGGGCAATCGATGCTGTTGTTGTGGCTCGTAAAAAATCGTTTGAACACAGGCGAGAAGGCGCACCCCTCAGCGACTCTACCCGTGCCCCTGCCCCTGCCACAGCCACAGCGTGTGGCACTCGTCATCTTCTACTACCACTACCGATTGTTGTTGTTGTTGTTATTGTTGTTGCCTGCATCCACAGCGGGCAAAGTCGAAGTCACACAAAATTATGGCAATTACGTTAAGCAGCCATTTATTTTTATGAGGCCCACGAATTATGAATAATTGCGGCAACAACAACTGGAACTAGCAAAGGTGGCAGAGGCAGGGGCAGCAGCAGCATGAAGCACACACAGCTAGAGAGCCAGAGAGAGAAAGAGAGAGAGAACCAGAGAGACAGGGAGAGAGAGAGAGTGAGAGAGACATTTCGCAGGCAATGCATGTCAACAATATCGTTAGCACACACAAGTTCGAAAATCCATTTGACACTCGATGGGCGAATAATGAACAAATTAGTTCAATGACAAGTGCACGACTAAGTTATACCCTATACAGCATAGCACTTAGCTATAGAGTCTTACATGAAGCTGAAATAAAACCTTCACCTCATCATATATGTATATATAATATGATCTGTTCAAAAAAAAAAAAAAACAATAGATTAATGCTATTATAGACAGGTCTTAAAGGATATCAATTTTAATATACATAGATCTTAAAATGTATTAACACAAGATTTCTCAAACTAAAGCTTAAGCTCCTTAAGGCTTAAGTGCAATGCTAAAGCTTTGACATAAAGCTTTGAGATATACTACTTAAAATAATAACAAAATGTTGTACGGATAAAAAGTATTTAAAATGTTAATATTTTTGAAAGTTTCATTAAAAGTTTTAGATTTAAAGTAAAACTCTAGGAGCAGCTTTGGTGTATCGTGAGCAAAAGTTTTTCTGCTTAAAATGACTAAAAATTTGACAGTTTTAATGCAAATTAATTTTGAAGAATTTTATTAATAATAATAATAACTTAAACTCAATAACAGAACTTTACGTATATACAATAATTTTTAATCTTCAGTTTCCTTTAAATTTAAAATATTGAGTTCATATTAAAGCTAATCAAATATACCCCTTGAAATCTTGGAGTACATCCATCTTCTCAGTTGCTATTTCATTTTTCATTTTTTTTTATCATTTTCCTTTTGGCTGAGGCGTTGACGGCCCTGAATGTCGAGCCAAATAGTTCAGACGCCCACCAGCACTGGGCAACAGAAGCGAGGGTGTGCAAATGGAAATTCGTCATTAGGCTCATAAAATTGCAAAGACTTGGCATCGTCGAACAACAGCCAAAATCAAAGCCACACAGAAGACACAATGAAAATCAAAGCAAGGCAAACGCAGGCAAGCTAGGCGACTTGGGAATACCCTTTAAAAGAAATGACTGAGTGTAATATATATTAGTTATAATGGTTTATTAAGTTTCTTTTGAGTTATATTTGGAGTAACTTTAAAAGAATTTTCAATTCCGCCCATAGATAATGAGATAGTTTCACTGGTACTACAGGAGAATCTGAGAAAAACACGAAATAAGTGCAATACATAGAAAAATGGTAAAAAAAATATGCATTTTCGGCATTTGCAATTGTTTAAATGGAAAGAAAATATTTACAACTGTAGAGTAAAGGAATGATACATAGATATCTGGTTATATACATGGATGAAATGATATAATGATGTATAAAATGTAGATGAGTTGATGTGAGAGAAAGAATAGACGAGCGACAAACATTTGTCGCCAAGCTCAAGTGATAGTCAACAGGCTCAGCTCATGTTTGCCAGATAGACAGCTTGAGGAATGGCAACGGATGGCTTCTGGTTTCAGCGAGGAGGACAACGAAGGCGGAGGACAACGACAACAATTGACATTCATTGGCCAGTTTGATGGCCCTGGCAGCGACCCCAAAAAAAACAAGTAAGAACGTTGCAGTCGGGCGTTACCGACTGCGGGATACTCATTCACATCCCATCAGCAATTTAGTAGCTAAGTTTAGCTCTAATACTGCAGAAAACGCAGTTTTTCTCGATTTGCCACGCCCCTAGTGGGCGTAGACATCTCATTTTTGGCCAGATCGTAGAACGAGCTAACTGTAGTCTAACTGTAAAGTTTAGATGCTTACGCTTCAAAAATGTGAAAATTACAGGGTATTTTTCGATATGCCACGCCCCCAAAGAGGCGTAAAAATTATTTTTGGGGAATCGATAGAGGATGTTACCAGTAATACAACTATTTAAATTTGAAGCTTCTAGCTCTTATACTTTAGGAGATATAAACTTTTGCGGTTTGCCACGCCCCTTTTGGGCGGAGATATATCCACCATAGCTTGTTGGACTTGGGTGGTCAACCCGCGTATATATACCAAATTTCAGGTCTCTAGCATCAATAATGCCTAAAATATAGCAAAATCGGGAAAATCACTATATCTTCAGGTCCGATTTTTCACGCCCCTAGTGGGCGTAGACAAATAAATTTTTCATCAGCCCTTATAAAATCATAACATTAGCTCACGTGCGAAATTTCAACGTTCTAGCTTTAAAACTCTAGGAGATACAGTTTTATCCGATTTGCCACGCCCCCAATGGGCGGAGATATATCCGCTATAGCTTGTTGAACTTGGGTGGTCGACGCGGATCTACATACAAAATTTCAGCTTTCTAGCTCTTCAACTAACATGATTTCTGGAATATCGGAAAATGCATTTTCCGATTTGCCACGCCCCTAGTGGGCGGATCGGGAAAATTTTAACACTTTATAAATGGGAGCTATACATGAGTATGTGTTCCAAATTTCAAGTCTCTAGCTTCAATAGCGCCAAAATGAACTGCGTTCATACGGACAGACGGACGGACGGACGGACGGACGGACGGACGGACGGACGGACAGCAAGACGGACATTGCACAAAACCAATATACTCAATTCACTTTCGTGAATGAGTATAAAAAGAAAAGAACAAAAATAAAGCTGGCCAAATGTTTTGTCGTTCGCTTCGTTCGCATTCTCTCTGCTTCTACTTAGCTGTCGCGATTGATTTTCTCTAACGTTATCCTGCGGGCATCCTTTGACCAGCATTCTCTCTCTTTCACACTCTCTCTTGTGCTGTCTCTCTCTGCGTCTCTCTCTCTCTCTCTTTCTCTCTCTTAGTGCTTGTTTCGGCTTGTGTCTACTCTTCGTCTCGCGACGCTGGCGGCAAATAAATTACATTGTAATTTGTGTGTCCTCGACGTGATTGTTGTTGTTGCTGTTGTCCTGGCTAGACCGTCGTTCTACCCTCTTGTTTCCTTGTTGCTGCGATGCTCGTAATTTGATTTCGAGTGCCTTTTGCCCAACGCCCCACGCCCAACGCCCACCGTTTTGGCATTGCTCATTTTTAGCTTGGCGACGTGCCCAGCAGCCCTCGCCCTCTCTCTCTCTCTCTCTCTATCTCCCTCTCTCTCACTCTCTCTTTCGCTTGCTCTCTGCTGCCTGAGCTCATTTAAAGTTGATGGTGTGTGAAAAAATGTGAACAGATTGTTATGTAATTGAGTTTTTAGGCAGCCGTTTTGAGGTCGACTTTTGTGGCTGTGACTCCGTTGTTTGGTTGCTTGCCTGAATGTCCTTGCTCCTTGCTCCCGCTGCTTGCTCCTGCTGCTCCTGCTGCCGTTCTCGCTGGGTGTTGTTGTCGTATTTGTTACATTTATTTGTCGCTTGATTTGATTTCGTTCCCCAGCCGCTCGTTGGCGGCACGTTTTCCCTGCCTCGCCTTGCCTTTTCATTCCTTGGCCCGCCCATTTGGCCCGCCCTCTTGCGGTTTATTTGCCATGACAAGTTTTTGGCAGCATTAGCTGACCAATTTTAACTGATACACAGCTAAGTGATTGTACTTTGAGCGTATTACAGCTCCAATAATTCCTCACTGGCAACAACCAACGTCAAATTTTTCAATGACTTCGTTTAGTATTGAGCTGAGAAGGTCAATAATTACACAAGAAGATTGATTGCTTCATTTGTTAGAAGTCTAATAATAATATAACAGCAATGGAGCTGTCAATATTCATAAAGCATCCCATTGCCATTTGTCATGCCCCAGTGGATGGACCATATAGCTAATACCTCTATTTCTAATGGACCTGAACACTAATATACATTAGTGATGAATTTGATAATTAGTAGGTTTATAACTCCGAAACAATATCAGGCGTTTATGCAGTTGTATGATATAAAGATATATAGTATACGTCTAAGTCCAATATAAAACTGTATATATAACTGTAAACTTATCGTTTTATAGAGCTAAATCCGATACAAGTACACTTTATATGTGTATACCTAGTAAGAAAGCTCTAGTCTAGACTGCTTGACTAGGAGTTCTTCCGAACCCTTCCAGAAACTGATATTATAATAGTATCTGAAATACAACAAACTATTTTATAAAGTTCACATTACTCTAAATACAAAATCTGGAAACTCATGCTACCTCTGAACAAGATACTCTATGAACAAGATATGTATACATATATATGATATAAGTTAAGACTATCGACAATCTAAGGAGGCTGGAGAGTCCAGTCAGACATTCAAGGAGAGAACCCGACCAGTAGAAATGATTTGGTTCAGTTTATATTCGGCCTAGAGAGAGTTTAGACCTATTGTTGTAAATTATATAAAATATATTATTTCATCGAACGTAAAGTTGTTTATATTCATAAGAACCCAACACAGCGTCCCCAATCCCTCTAAAGTGTAAGCGCTTAACTTATAAATATTTTGTTTTTTTCTTGATCTACGCGTTATACAGAGATCTACAAAAAAATATCACTTCGAAAGACAGACTTAGAAAAACAGATGGACGGATGAACGAACAGAGGGACGGACAGAGCTGAATCTACTCAGTCCAGCTCAGCACTACCTGTTACATACATTTTAACAAAACCATTATACCCTGATTTCCCATTTTCAATGGGTATACAAATGATCTGAGCAAAGTAAATGTTGATATATTATATAATTTAATATAAATTAGAAAATAATTTATATACATACTTATATACACTAATCTTACATATTTGATTGAATTTTACTAAACTTACACAGTCTCTATTCGCCGATTAAAGATATATTTATGGAATCAATAAGTTCACATTTCATGCATATTTATGCTTTATATGCGATTCACAGACTTCATGTGGGTCATGTGGGTACAAAACATTTATACATATATCATGAATACATGATATCTTTGGCTTTTATGCTCGTTTATCAAATGAAAAGGGTATATACATAGATGTAGGATAACAATTACATGTAAGATTTTATTTGAAAATGCTGTCTGTCCATCTAGGGACATGATATATACCTGATTTTGTATAAGCTCTATATAGAACCCTATAATCACTATCCTCTGGAGCTCTGGGTCAATTGGTTAAACTTGAATTGGGCGTAGATATGTATATAAGGCGGACGGACAGATAAATGGATATTATACAAATCCAATTGATACCAATAGCGCGATCATTCATATTTCCCTTCTATAATGATTAGCCTCAAATAATTTTTGAAGGCATGACATAAAGGATGAAGAAGATATCTGTTATCATCTTGTATTCAGAATCGCCTAGTTACTGCAAATGAGTTAATAAAGAATAGATCGACATATGCCAGACACGTTTATAAGGAAAATGATAATTTTAACATTTGTATTTTTTTAGCTTAGGCGAGCATCCTGTAGTCAACCAGGCACATCTGCAGTGTTATTTAGTGGGCTTTTTGTTATTTGTGAATTTGGGAACCAGCTATAAGAAAACAAAATGCATTTTGGCATCGACAACGATCCGCACACATTGGTCATGGCTGTCCAGATCTCGTCTCAGGTTGCCTCATCTCGTCGCGATTGTCGGCCGCTTGTAACGATCACGAGGAGCAGGCCCAAGATCTGGGACTTGTTTGTGTGCCGGCTCAATCGTTCCTTTCCCTCGCTCTCCCTTTCCCTTCGCCCGTTCAGTTTCCCTTTGCCTACGGCTTTGCCTTTTGCCTTTGCCTTTGCCTTTACCTTAGCCGTTCCCATTCTTATTAGCTTGCATTTAAAACGCAGCAGGGTTTTCACACCTTTTGCGCCCCACTGCGTCCATCCATCTCGCTCTCACTGCTGATATCCATCGCCCTCTCTCTCTCTCGCCTCTGGAGCTGCAGTCGAGGCTGGGGCACAGCGCACGCGCGGCACAATCAAATTCAAATCACTTTGCATCTTTGAGATCTCAATAAAAATCTTGTTCTGCGTTGCCTTTGTTGCTTTTCTTGTTATTGTTGTTGCTGTTGTTGGAGTTGACTTTAATTGTTGCCGCAGGAGCATTGCTCAAATATTAATTGGTTTTTGTCTGTATGCCAAGCTGGAGGATTTCTCGCTAAAGATGCTGACGCCGACTTCAGCAGCGACCGCAACGGCACTAGCAACAGCAACAGCAACAGCTACGTCGACGTCGACGTCTGCGTCTGCGTCAACGTCGACGCGGCTGTCTTTTGAGTTTTGTGTTGCGGGCTGCAAAAATTAATTACGATATCATGATTTACAAAATTAGCCGCAAATGGCGCGGCCTTTTTTCCAGTTTCCCCTCTCTCCCTCCTTCCCTCTCTTAGTCTCTCTCTCTTTCTCTTTCTCATTCTGTTTGTATTTTTGTTGGCAATTCGCTTTAGGGAGGGCGTGACACGCATAAGCCCGGGCTATTCCCAAAGATCTGATGCCTGCGCATCCGTCCTAAACGGTAACATATTATTAAAGGATTGTGCAAATATCTGGAATTGTCAGAAGCGTAGCCCAGCGACATAATTGAAGCATTTTAATCAACATTTTAACGAAACGGACTAAATAATTCAGGAATCTGATTCAATTTGAAGTTGAAGCTCAATCGAAGCAAACAACTCTTCGATTTGCCTAACTTGCTCTCTACCCATGGATAAACTTTACACATATAGCACTCTCAGTTAATCTAACTATATTTAGGGCATGCTAGATGATCGAGAAGCTCAAATATTATGCCTTTGCATTGCTTCACATACTGTTCCTAAATATTGTAGGCCTGGGTGAATCGTGATTAATGCTAGTTATGGGTATTCCACTGAAGGTCTTACAACTCTTTCTATCTAACTACATTTTAGCTGAATCTTTTTCGCTGCACAGCAAACTAAATCATAAAGAGTTAGATTACGAAATATAAATTGCAAGGATGAAGTTGCAAAGGATTGTTTCTGAATGGATCTTTAAAGAGCACCAATAATCTCAATAAGTAATATTCATGTTTAGTAAAATTTTGTTAAAGGAAATGTCTTCGAGTGAGACAGACTAAGTTATTCAAACAGTTCTGTTGTCGATTTGTCGATTTAAGCAAGTTGAAGTACATACAGTAAAAAAAAAAATATATATATAGGTATGGTTAGGATTATTGCGACGGAAATTCTGGTCACGAAATAAACTTATGTGAGCAAATTTATACGGTTACAGCGTCTTCCGCTCAAGGGATCGTCGGTATATCCAGATTCTACTGTATTTGAATAATTCTTTGCTTATTTATTACTATTAAACAGAAGTTTGATTATGTTTCTAATATCTTGATCGGTTCGGTTTTTATATGAATCTACATTTACTTCTGAGTCGGAAATCTGAACGGAAAAGCAAATGTAAATCTGAATATCATCGCAGTTTTGAAGTTGAAGTTTATTATTTCCCTAGCTTGCTCACTTTTGAAATGAAATGGATGACTTTGTTGTCAACCCAATATGTCAATAATTTGATTATATAAAAATATAAATTATAAATTTATAAACCTTAAAGAAAAATTTCAATTGTAAGTCTTGAAGAAACAAAGAGTAGGAGAGACTTGTGAAACATAATTTATGGAACTGTGCGATTGAAGAGGTAAACGAATTTCAAATATATTACATATTAATATACATTAAGGAAACATCTCAATTAGAATAAGGATTCCATATACCGATTTCCGGTTTCCTTTGAGCAATGCCAAAGCACAATCAGCTGGGCTGGGCTTGCAGGGCGAGTGCATGATATAATTAGATTGAATAATGTCCGCCATTACTATTATTATTTCTATTATTATTATTATTATTTGGTTTATTATGGCAGCCATGTGTGCTCGGGCTTTATCAGCTGCGAGCATCGCTGGCAACTCATCAAGCAATCTGCTCGTGCATTCGGATGGGTATTGTTCCAGGGCTGGGCGCCCACAAATCGCGTCGCTTGCCAAATTGGCTGGCCCAATTTATTTGGCGCCCACCCGGCCAATATGTAGCCGCGTTTGATGGACACGTAGATGTCATCAGTGGCGCTCATTATGGCTGCTTTATCAAGCTGGGAGGGAGCATGTGGAGCTGTGGGGGCTGTGGGGGACTGTGGGCTGCCTCAAATTGTGGCCTCATTCATTTTCATAAGCACTAAGCTACACACGCAGGAGAGGCGGTCGGGCTTAGATGTGGAGTGGGGCGACTGCTGCAAGTGGTGCAAGTGTTGCCCTCAATCGCTCCGTTCTCAGCTGCTGCAGCTTCTTCTCGCCGAAGAAGGCAATTAATGCACTTCAACTGCTCGGCCTTGGGCCTTTTCCGTTGCGGATGCTCCACATACCAAGAACCGATGCTCGGATGCTGCTCCAGCTTCAGCTCCCCAGTTTCTCGGCCGGGCCACGCCCATTCGCAGAGCGCCTCAGGCATTGCCACTGTTACAATTTTGTCGCTTTGGCTTTGGCTTTGGTAATTAACATTGTTGCAGTTGCAGTTGCAGTTGCTCGCGTTTTTTTTTCGCTGCCCTCTCCCGCCTTTTGCATATGCGAACTGCGTTTATTAATGTCATCAACGCCCCAGCTGCCCGGCAGCCACGCCCCGCTCGCAGCCCCGAACAGTTGACAACTCAATTGTTTGGCTGTTCGCTGTTGGCCGCTGCCGATGTCATTAAAATGATTTCTGCGATCGCCGCAGCAAAAAGCGTTGCCTAAGCCAAAGGCGAGCAAAACACAAAATAACACAATAAAATAAAAAATTGGAGCTAATTTGATTAATATGCAACGCATGCAGCCCCAGTCCCTCCCTCCATCTGGCATTCCCTCTATCGTTCACTCACTCACTCACTCAGCCTAATGATGGGAAGTGCGAACGCATTTTGGCTCCCAAGCGAACGCGAACGCGGACGCGGATTTGCAATTCGCACGACGCGTAATTGCAATTGTAATTAGTGCAAGTGCTCGATGCAGCTGAGCAAATGGAGCAATCGGCGAGCCCCAGAGCCAAGCGCCGCCCTTCGCCTCCATTTGCAGCCCCAACTTGGCAGTGTAAGCCCCAGCTAACCACAGTCCAGCAGCTTAGGGAACTACAGAAGCACCGTCCTGCATTTCTGGCCAATACATTGAGAGCACCCTGCATCTGCACCTTGAGTCCTCTTCCTTCCTTCTAATTGTAATAGACTACTAAAGCTACTAAACTTAAATAATACATCCAGCAACTAGTCATAGCATCATGTAAAATTCATTTATAAAACTGATATCGTATAGCTTGAATCTATTGTCGGATACACTCAAACCATGGCCCATCTCTACTTCTACCGGGCACTCATACCACAAGTTCTATATATCAAGCTGATACCCTAGATTTTCTATCCTGTCACTTACATCCTACTACGTCTACATATTACATATCATATTATATAGGTTATAAATAATCATGTTATATAACTTATAGCACATACATATATCATACCATACACCATATACTATCCTTGTACTCCTCTTGTTCCATTGTACTTTATATCCTACACACCTTGCAACTAACTCCCATCCATAACTTATAGCTGACAAATTTCTTTTAATGTTTCATAAATAGCAAACAGCATTCAAAGGTTTTGGAACTGATTTTAGCATTCAATAATTTGAATTTAGAGATTATAATTGAGATCTAATATAAATAAATGTAAACGTAATCTATATAGATCCTAGCTTCCGTCTTATACTCTTAGGTACTTGCATTTGTCGTACTCTTTGTCGTACTACATCAATATGCATCTTCTTGACGATTGGCACTTACATGCGACAGTTACCGACCTACATTAAAACCGCTTCATTTGTCATCATACATCTGGTAAACCTTCATCTAACATCATAGAGCCGACACACTATATTTGCAGCTCTTTCGGCATTCTGCATTCTACAACTAGTAACCTACATGGCCTTACCCCCTTCATCGTACATCCTATATCTGGAGCCACACGTTCAGCATTACATGAAATACTCTACATATAGGCTAAATCTAGAAGCTTACACCTAGCACCCTCCATCTGGCAGCTATAAACATCTAGTGTATTATACCTCGCACCCTCCATTTGGTATCTACATTCATCTCCATTTGGTATCTACATTCATCTAGTGTAGTACATCTAGCACCCTCCATCTGGTAGCTATATACATCTAGTGTACTATACCCCTCACCTGGCATATATATACATTTAGTGTACTATATCCAGCAACCTCTTTTTGGTTTCTATAAACATCTAGTGTACTACATTCTTCCCAGCCTATTCATCTCCAATCAGCCCGATCAGCCCAATACGCCACAATCTTTAGCTAACAACCGAAGCACAGTTACATTCTCGTCCTACGCTCTACAGCCTACACAGAGTATATACATACTTCAATGAAATACCCTAGCCAACACTATGCAATCTACATCGTGCCACGCCTACACACGGCTTGAAATTTGCCTAATCCTAGGCGCATGCAGCGATTTCATGGGCAGCCACAGCCGCAGTTGAGACTAGTGCTCCACTGGGAACTGGAAGCTGGAAACTAGAAGCTAGATGCTGGTTCCTGGTTCCTGGTCATGCTGTACAACCTGGCAAATCCTGGCGGTGGGCGCATGTCGAGGCTTTGCTGCTTCGACACGGCAACGTGCGACAGCGGATTTCACGCCTCCTTTGGCCTATGTGGCCCAGTGAAATATGTTTTGGCAGGCGCAGCAACAAGCGCAAACAACCACCGCCCGATGCTCAGATAAGGATATGACAAATTTCACGGCGAACGTCCTTTTTGGGACTCACCGAACGGTGGCTAAGGTGGACGTCGCCAGCGGCTTAACTTGCCGACCCGCTCGGCCCGAGCGTTGGCCAGATTTCAAATTTTCCGAAAATTTCGAAAAGCCGATAATGAAGTCAAGATTGCAATCGACCCGGATACAAAGCAAGGCATTCAAGAGCGACGCCAGGCCAGAGCCGCGACACACTTTAATCAATCGCAACCGATTTGTCGGCTTAACATGTACAACATGACGTAAATAGTGAACAGGGGAATGCCATTCCGAATGCCAAACCCCAAATGGAAGCCAGCTTTGCGGGGTGTCGCGCATTAAAGTGAGCAATCGACAAGGATTTGCGTCTCTCGAGGCGGCTCGGTTCGGTTCGACTCGACTCGACTCGACTTGCCTCTCTGTTGACTGTTGGTGGCTTCGTCGGATTATCGCCAGTTGTCTGAACAAAGTGGCCAGCTAATAGTTGTTGTTGTCATTGTTATTGTTGCTATTGTTGTTGTTGTTGTTGTTGTTGTTACCACAGCATGGGAAGATGAGATGAGGTTGACTAACGTTAAAAGAACAGAGCTTCCCGAAAGGAGCGGGGGGGGGGGGAGGAAGTATTGAAAGATATTGAGAAAAATGCGCAGTTAGGCAAGAGACTAAGCGTTTGGGATAGCCAAAGGTGGGGGTAGAGTATAGTTAGGGAATTTATAAGCAAACAATTGAGAGAGGGAGAAAAGGAGTGATGCGTAGATAGAGGAAGAGAGAGAGAGAGAGAGAGATGTGGGAAGAGGATAGGGGATGAAGAGAGGAAGAGAGCGAGAGACCGAGAGAGAGGGATTGAAGTAGAGAAAATTAGGGAAGGAGATAAAGAAAGAGAGTAAAAGTAGAAAGAAGAGATAAAGAGGAAACCAAAAGTGACAAAGAGAAGAGACAAGGGAGAAGGAGAAATAGAGATAGGGAACATAAAGAAAGAGAGAAGGAAAGAAAGATAGAAATAGAAAACGAAAAAGAGATACAAGAAATAAAGAGAGACAGAGCGAGAATCATAGCGAACGAGAGATAGAGAAGATATGGATAGAGAGTATAATAGAGAGTGGGAGGGAAAGTGAAAAGAGTAGATAGAAAGAATAACTAGACAAAGAATCACTAAACGGAACAGGAAACTATAGAGAGTAATAAACAGAGAAAAATAAATATATGTATAAAGAAACCTAAATAGTGAAAGATAAAAAATTTCTCAAACTCCAGATTAAAATAACCAAAATAAATTCGTTCAGAATAACGAACAGATAAACATCTTAAATGAAAAATGAAAGATATAACAAAAAGGAATCAAATAAGAAACGCCCATAAACTGATAAGATTTTTATCTGTTGATCAGGCGCGTATACAGGGGGGGTTTTGGGGGTTCAAACCCCCCCCCCGAAATAGTCGGAAGCTCAACATCCACTCTAAAATTGAAGTCACTCCAGAGGATATTTTGAACGAAATGGCGAAAACAAGTCGGAAAATAGACATTCTTTTGTAGAAAAAAAATTTGAAATAAAGGTCATCCATTACATTATTAAATACGAATATGTGTATTTAATATTTGCTGAAAACCCCCCCGAAAAAATTTTCTGGCTACGCGCCTGCTGTTGATGTTAAAAAGAGAAAGACGTTTTCAGAGATAGATCATATGCTACTCTTGGATAAAATTTCCCTTCAAACTTGATAACACAACGTTTTTCATTTGTAATTCCCATAATTATATATTTCCCACTCATAAATCCGAATAGAAAGCAAAGCCGATTTAAATAGAGTACAGAGTCTATGAACTATAAGAGAGAAATAAGTCAAATGAAATGAATTAGAAGAGATACGTATTTAGTGTGAGAAGATCGAGATAGACATAGAGATAGAGATAGAGATAGATGACTTGACAGCCAAATAAAACAAATGAATGGCACTCGAAATTTATAATGGCCTAAATGCGACTATAATAATAACTAATCGGGGCTTAGGATCAGATCTCGACGCCTCTTTTGTTTCGGCTGACTTGGGACATAACCGGAAAGGGCGAAAGGCGAACCACCCCACGCAACGCCCCTCCGCGCACAGCAATCTGGACCCCTTGACAATGGTTCAATTTTTATGCGATTTGCTTGTTTTGATAAACATTCGTCGTCGCTTGTCGCCTCTCGCCTCTCGCCTCTCGATTGTCGATTGTCGATGGTCCTTTCGTCTCGTGTCTCGTGTCTTGTGTCTCGTGTCAAACGACACCCTGGAACAAGTCGAAATCGGATGTCGAAATCAAAAATTTCATTGGCAACCCCAAAGCTGCTGGAAATAATTTCAAAATTACTTTTGTTCCAAAGAGGGCAACATTTTTATGAAGGTCGCGTGCGGTTTGCATTTTGATCGTTTCGATAAGCCAAACCAAAATTTTATATATACATACATGTGTGTGTGTGTGTGTGTGTGTGTGTATGTATAATAAATCAAGTAAATCTACATAGCGCAAAGACCAAAAGCTAACCCTAATTCTAGCCTATGCCAAACCTCCTGCTCCTCCTCCCCCTCCTCCCGCCTGCTGTTAAGTTTGCTTTATTGTTTGATAAGTATTTTGATAATATTTTGAGTGCTGTGCGAAAACAATGGCCAAGAAATGTTGCCCAAAAGAGCGCAGCGTTTAACACCCCGCTGCCAGCGGGAGGGCAGGGTGTGCCGTGGGGTGGACAAACGGGTTTTTATCAGCTAACTCAATTGAGATTTATGTCTAACTAGTTGGACAACAGCCACTCCATATGCATCGCATTTCAAACTCGAAGCTAAATCATAATTTTAATCAATTTAAAAGGCAAAAGCATTAGGACAATGGAGCATTAACAAAAAGTCGCTTTACTTGCTTCGTAATTCCTATAAGGTTAACCAGCACTTAAGATAGATATATTATCCAACACTGCTGTAACAAAGAACTGTCTAAATTGGATAGCAAATTCAATTAACCAACACTGGTGCGATACAAAATGTGAAATGTAATACGAATCTTTTGTAACAGAAAACTCTATAAAAAATTACTAAACGTATTAATCAATCATCTCGAAAGCATGTCTCGCTAGACACTGGATGCATATGCCATTTATCAACACTGTTTTTTTTTAAAGGTAAAAGAAACGAGAGAGAATTCAGCGCACGGACAGTAAAGTTAAATACTGTAATAAATTGCTCTTAATTCTAATTATTTCGAAATACTAACTAGTTAATTTTAAAGTTGGTAAACGAACAAACTTGCCAACACTGCTTTGAATGAGATGATTCAGATAAGCTAAGAGATAGAGACATAACAAAATTTCAGTAAGCTATTAATGTGTTTGGGTATAGTTAACAAACATTGTTTGCTTTAATCGTATTTACCAACACTGGATTGCCACGGAAACACATACAGTTTAGTCGACATATAGAGCAGTTGTTAATAAATAAGTTGAATCCGATAAGCATTTTCAACAAACATTAAATCAATTCAAATACTAATGAGCTTGACAATACTTTAAATGTACGGAATTAGCCAACACTGTTTTCAATGTATAGCAACAGATATGTTACGAAATGGATTTGTATAATCAAATTTAATAAAATTCTAAATGATTTTAGAAATTGTTTACCAACACTTAAGAATCCCGTTTACCAACACTGTTTTGAATGAGATGAATCAGATATGCCAAAAGAAAGACTTGGAAATATAACAAAATTTCATTCAGTTGAAATTGTATCAAGAAAAAGTTACTCAACACTTAAATTAAGTCATATTTCCAACACTTTAACTACGCAGATGCAGGATCTAAGGCGCTATTGTAAATGAATAGCTCGGCATGCGAACAAAACGAGTTAAATCACTTCAAATACGTAGCTAGTTAGGCAACACTTAATGCATGCGCCATTTACCAACACTGGCCAATGAGCGTGTCCAGCCCAAGGTACGAACGACCACGGCGTCGGACAGTAATGAGCACCTTGGCGCGCCAAAATGACAACCTGCGCACAAATTGGATTACTTCATTCTCAATGCGGTCAGATAAGAGCAGACCAGCAGCAACAGCAGGAGCCGTAGCAGCAGCAGCCGCAGCAGCAGCAGCAGCAACTGTGTCGGCTAAGATCAAGAGGGGCAGAAACGAGGCGCAAGAAAAAAAAAAAGGGAAAAACAAAAGCGATATAAATAAATAAATACAATTTTGCGGCCAGGCATTTGGCCGATTGATTTCTCCAGCACGAAAAATGGCCAACTGGCCAAAGGAGAGGGAGTAGCAGGAGCAGCAGGAGGAGGAGCACGAGTATACCTCTCTTGGCCAACTCGAGCTGGTTCGCTTGCAGGCTCGCAAATTGCCGCATATTTGTTGAGTAATTACGCTTTAACTTGTAATAAAGAAGACAAACAATAAAACGAGGATCCCAGGATGAAGTTTCTCGAGCGGCACAGCGCAGCACTCGATGCTGTCTGGTTGCTTGCTCGACGGCCTGGCTGAAAGAGGCCTTCGAACATCTGTGCGGCGCGCTCTCAATTGAAAAGCGTGAATAACAAACGTGAACGGTCCGCAAACGCGCAAATTGGCTAAGAAGTCAGTCAAGCGACGTCTTCGTTTAGCCACATTTCAGTTTATGCGCAGACTGAGATTGCGTTCCCGCTAAATCATGATAGTTGTGCATTTAACCCAATGCTGACGAGTTTTTTTTAGCTATACAATCGAAAAAAAAAAAAAATAGTCTTGATTTCTAGCTGAAAAATTGTAAATATGCCAAGTTTTCTACCTATAAAAGTGAATATGGCTAGTTTTCTAACTAGAGAAGCAAATATGAAATAAAAAAATAACTCTGACTTCTTATTTTTAGCTGAAAACAAACAAATATGGTAGGTGTTCTAGCTTCCAAGAAAAATATGCGTAAGCTTATCGCAAAAATACAGAATCTGGCTAGTTTTCTAGCTGCAAACCTGTAAACATGGCTAGTTTTCTAGCTACAAACGCGAACATGGCCAGTTTTTTAACTACAAAGACAAATACGGCTAGTTTTATAGAAAATAAAACACAATACGGCCAGTTTTATAGCAAAACAAACTTAATCTGGCTAGATATCTACGTGAAAAATTGTAAACATAGCTAGTTTTCTAGCTGCAAAGACAAATATCGTTAGTTTTTTAGTAAAAAGGACGCATTATTTTAGCTTGAAATATTCCTTACTTGTAATAGTAGCTTTAGTAGATCAAGTGTAACGAAAAACCAACCTTCTATATATAGTTTTCTGGTATAATATTATGATATATAGATATTATACATTATGATGGTATTGTTACAATTCCTATCATTGATGAAATTAATCAGCTCTCTAATCATCTAACCAAAGAGAGACTTTAATCCCATTCAAACTGTGTCAGATGATATTATATGTTGTTCCATAGTTCTATAATTCCACAGCTCCATAGTCTTCATAGTTTAGCATAGTTCCACAATATCACAATTCCATAGAGTCATTGCTCCAATAGTCAATTAGTTTCACAGTTGCACAGTTTCATAGTTTCATAGTTTCATAGTTTCATAGTTTCATAGTTTCATAGTTTCATAGTTTCATAGTTTCATAGTTTCATAGTTTCATAGTTTCATAGTTTCATAGTTTCATAGTTTCATAGTTTCATAGTTTCATAGTTTCATAGTTTCATAGTTTCATAGTTTCATAGTTCCATAGTTTCATAGTTTTCTAGTTCCAGAGTAGTCAGCAGATTCTCAAATAAGTAGTTGATAACTATGAATATTCTATATTCAGGTCTCTTTCTCTTTCACTTACTCTACTCATATGTATCAAACAGAAGAAATCATCAAGAAACTAGCTTGATGATTTCTTAGCTCTCAAAGCAAATCAGTAAAATATCTAATATGTAGGTATAATATATGATATATAATATCGAGACAAATGATATAAATTATTTTCACATAAAGCTGCACGCATGAGCTAACATTGAAATTGTTAGCTCTCTCTATCTGTCTATCTAGCTATAGTACTTGCTTGTCTCTCTCTCTCTCTCTTTCTCTCTCTCTCCCTCTCTCTCTCCCCCCCTCTCTCTTTATTGGTAAGTTAAGCAGAAAACAAATCTTTGCACTAAGCAGCTACAGTCAAAGAGCCAAAAGAGCCAAACGTAGCAATGCTTAATTTAGTGTTGGGGACTTTGGCAGAGGCGAGCGGAGGTGCGGAAGCTGCAGCCGAGATGCGAAGATGGAGACTGAGACGTAGTGAGTGAGCTGCGACCGCGAGAGGCTAGCTGGTTGGACTGGCAAAGCCATAAAATGCATTATTATGCTAAATGACTATAAAAATCACGTTTACAATCCATTTATGCCTGGGATAATAACCCATCTCTTTTGAACTGAGGCGCAAGGAAGAAGCTGCCCCATGGACCGAGTCGGCCTGGGCCGGGATCTGGACCTGGACCTGGACCTGGCACCGGAACGCAGTTGCAGTTGGACGTTGGCTCCACTTCGAGAATTGAGAGTTGAGACTGGAGACTGGAGTCGACTCGCGTCGAGTTGAGTCGAGATGTTGGCTAAAAACCCTGAAAGGCAGCATTTGTTTACGCCGCGAATAATTGAGTTATCTGATCCCCTGCTAGCCACAAGACAGACACGAATGAGCTACGAATGGCTACAAACGAGACCTAGGCTAGGCACAGACTGCGAGGAGCAGGGGTTGGGGGGGAGGGGGCAGATGGTGGGCTGGCTGTTCGTTCGTGTTGCATGTTTGGCAGCAGGTAGGTGTGGCCGGCCTACGTAGCAAATTGCTGGGGCGCATTAGAAGGCAATGCCGCCCAGGAACCCCGCCCATCCCCTGCACCCACCTGACTTCTCTCTCCCCCTCTATCACTCTCTCTGTCTCTATTAGCTGCCCTTAGCTGTAGCCTGGCACTTGGTAATGACTTTATTTGGTTGCTGCGTTAATGGGGCCGCAGTCGTTGCCTCTGCCTCTGCTGCTGCCGCTGCCACTGCCGACGCAGGCAGCGCAAATTGAAAGCGCATTTCAAAATTTTTCACACCTGAAAATTGTTTCGTTTCAAGAAGGTTGACGGACGCTCTCGAAGCCAGCGGGACGGCGGTGCAAGTGCAGCGAATTTCAACAAGCCAACAAGAGTGGGAGAGAAAAAAGAAAGAAAGAAAGAGAGTGAGAGAGAGAGAGAGAGAGAGGATGAGAGCGAGGGCGAAGGAGACAAAAACACTTTTCACGTAGCGCCGACTGACAACGGCGGGCAGAGCAACCAAAAAGGTGCCGACCGGCGGCGGCTGCAATTAATCAAAATTTAATTTCAAATCGCAACGTCGACGTCGACGTTGACGTTGACGTCGACGAAGCAGCCGAAAAAATTGAAAAGGCTAAAGAGAAAACTGGCTAAAAAGAAAATGTAATTAATCACAAGGCGGTTGCAGTTGCATTTACCTTAACAGCTTGCCGTTGTTGTTGTTGCTGTTGTTGTTGTTGTTGTTGTTGTGCGTCTTCGTCTCTCGCTGTTGGAATCGAACGATGGAAAAGCCACAAGAAAAGCAACAAAAGCCGCGGCATGCAAAGGCGCCCCCCATCTCTTAGCCGTGCCCCTACCCTTACCCCTACCCGCACCACAGCCACCACTTATCTTTTTTTATCTGGCTGACCATAGAAGACCGTTACAGTTTATTGTAAAACTTATGATAATATTGTAGTTCAGTGCACAAAGGCAATTAATTACATGCTAATGCTGGAATATAGATCTCTCATTTGTTTAAAATTAAAGTTTATTAGCTCGGCAGAAAGCTGAACTGATTGACCAAAGGTGTGATGCAGCGATGATTATAACAATATTATGCTAATTCCATTGTTGATTTGCTCCGCTGCATCGATCAATTCTATTATTTAACACTTATTTAACTTTCTTATAATGATTTAATGATCGTTAAATATAATAAAAGTCTTATGTGTACATCTATGCATGTATATATAGTTATATATCATATTTTAACTTGTTCAAACAATTCTATTTTACCGTTTAATCTCAGTTTGAAAAAAAAAAGAATTTCAGTGTTTCTGCAGGAAGTAAAAAACTGACAAATAGATGGCGCCACTTGCTGATGGCACGTTCGCTTAGCACTGATTACAACAGATGGCGCTGAACAAGTAATAAATAGGTGGAATACGTTAACAACTTTGGTGAATATATGCAAAGCATAAAATGGTCACCCAATCACACTTGAACCTGTTCATTGGCACAGCGAAATTAACATTTTAGGCTAACAGAATATGCTAGTTAAAATGAGAACATTGCTTTAGGGAATTATGTTAAGCTTCTGCTATGTTAAGTCGTCCTCCAAACAATAAAATCATGTTAACTGACAGTCTGTTAACTTGCAGCGCTGATTTTAGTATTCCTGAAATGTTTCAGAGCTTGTTCTTTTCTTTTTTATGGAGTTAAATTTTGGATTTCATTTTAACGAGAAATTTGAAACCCTCTTATAAAAGATTTGACTCGCTCTAATTTATTTCCAGCAATTCGTCCATCCCAATCATCCAGTAAAAACAGAAGCGTAGCAACAATTTCGTTTAATTTTTATTATTAAAAATTTGTTATATTGCCTTTCCATTGCTCATGTTTCTTGCTTTCATTTCGCTGGTCTTTTTTGGTGTTTTTTTCTTCTTTTTTTTAAACGTTTTTTTGTTTTTAATTATCTCCTGCTTATTACATTTTAATAAACAATTAACACTATGCAACAGGTATTTATTTTTAACAGAAAACAGAAAGAAAAAGAGTTCGATTCGTGTTCTCAAATGAAATTTGTAATTGCTATTTGTTGATTTGTGAAAAGAAACTTTGTTGCACAGTGTAATTGCAAGTGTTTATTGTATTCGCTGCATTGTTGTAAGTTCGAAGGAAAATCATAAACTAAAACACAACAGCTTTAAATCGGATTGTTTTTGCATGTTTAAAATAAATATGTCCAAGGTGTAGTTCAATAAAATTAAAAACAAATAATATACAGTAGAAAAAAAGGAGATATATAGTAAGTAAATATATATATATATATATAGGGTTGAATACTTATAGAACTGAGTTTTAAACATAAATAACGAATAAGTACAAAAAGGAAAACAAATATGGTTAACAATCAATTAAATAAATGTACATATTGCATTTGGAGCCCGCAATTGCTCAACTAATTCATAATAATAAATATATATATACTAATGATACAGATACATTAATCATTATCAATTACAATCAACATTATTCAGATGTTTACATTGATCTATATTATATATGACATACTTTCATATTTCTCGTTACATTTCGTTTCGTTTACTTTTACTCCTGTTTTTATTTATTTATTTTCTATTGGGTCTTGCTGCACTCTGGGCACGATTCTGAGAGCCTAGCAAATCAATTAATTAAGGCTACAAAAAACAGGAATACAAAACAATAAATTAAAAATCATAAATATACATACATTAACATTGGTTCAAGTTTGAGCAATTGTCGAGTATTTCATTTCATTCAAGTGTCAGACCATAAATTTATCTCGCTTAACATTGTAACTCCAACTTGCTTCTTAGGGTTTCAAATACAACAATGTCGCAACCCTTGTGGGTCATGTCTCAAGTTCTTAAACGATATTATTGCATTGAGCGTTGTGCACTAGAGCAAATTTACAGTTTGAACATTTCGAATCGGTAAGAAAGCATAGCTCTGAATAAACATCTTATGCCAAACTTATAAAAAACAAATACATAGATATTATATATATATAGATGTGCGGGTGGCAAAAGCTAAGAATCACAGCTAAAAGGCAAGCATTTCAGTTTTATACAATAATCTAGAAATCGAGAATTCAACGTGCTCGCCAAATTCATCGTGCTCAAAGTTTGCAGCTGGCTGTGTAAATTGTTATTATTATTATTATTATTATTTGTTATCTATTATAGATTCTAGTTATGCATAAGTATATACATTGTTTGTGTGTTGTTGTTGCTGTTACTATTGTTGTTGTTGTTGTTGTTATTATTATTGGTGTTTTGTTGTTCTTGTTTTACTTGACTACGCATAATCATATCAATTAATATATGTTTTTTTTTTGTTTTGTTTTGTTTCGCATTTGCTTTGTCATTAATTAGTTAATATTTATAGTATAGCACCGAGTACAAAAATGATCAATAAACAGAGTTCTGAATACTTCCTCTTCCTTGCATCCTTTTATCAACAATTGTTTATGTTGCCGTTACTCTTATGTGTTTTGTGTTTTTAAATGTCTTTGCTCTTGCCTTGATTTTATCATTTACTTGTTTTGTTTGTTAAATTCTACTACTTATATAATGTAATAATTTCTGTTGCTTTCGCATTCGTTCAATTTCTTTGCCGGCATCTGCCCTGCTTCATTTTACATAGAGCCATCGCCAGATATCTACAAAGACAATCAGTTTATTTAAGGAATTATGACAATATGACAATACCTATGTATGCCCACTCACCTGCGAGTGCGAACTGTCGCTCTCCACCTGCTCGGAGTAGCAATGCTTATAGTTAAGATAGTCTAGAAGTCTTCTTGGTAATGGCAATGTCTGTATTAGATCCTTTCGTATAACCGCCTTTAGTATAACAAATCTGTGTGTAGAACAAATTCAATCGCATTCAATGTGGGTTCTTCATAAACGCATTATTCTGTAATTTCTCACCTGCACATATGCTGCAAGCTTTGTACATGCTTAAACCTAGATACTGGATTGGTTAATTGCACACGCATTGGTCCATGCTCCGGCCGACGATGCAGAAAGAACAAATATCTGCAAGAAAATGCGAATTTTTAGTTTTATATATTCTCGCTTGTGTTTCGGATTGATGGAACGCACCTGCCGCTGCGCGAATGCTCGACTGCCTTCTCAATGAACTCGGTTATAGTTTGTGATTTGAACTTGGCGTACGAGCCAAACGAGAATGTGCCTGCAATGAAAACAGAGACAGACAATGAATGAGAGCGAGACAGATAGTAAGAGTGAGAGTGAGAGGCACTTGAACGTTTTAAAGTTCTTCATGCATGCTAAACGGGGACTTACCCTGATCCTGCTCGATGCGCACATGGCGCACGCAGTTGTTTAGCTTGAAGCTCAACGAGAATATATAATGATCATCGGAGCTGTCGCGCACTATGAACGAGCCGTCCGGCTCGTTGGAGAGCACCTTCTCGGCGGCCTCGCTGGACAGTGGACCCCAGTACCAGCCATACTGCAAAAGCGAACGATAAGTCAAATGGATCAAATTGAATAACGAGAACATAGAGCAAAGCAACACGCAAACAATGACTAAAGCTTTCGCAGGATAGAAGCGAACAGTGGTGTACAAGGCAAAGTAAAGAACAGAGTCAAATTCTCTATCTAGTTAGACTTAATAAGACAACTATCGATTCTCTCTAGTGTCTAGCTCATATATATTCTGGGATCGACCAGACGGACAAAAGGAAATCGACTCAGCTCTTCTTGAAAGATAGGAGCAGATCTCGATTGGTGAGGGGAAACCAATTAAAGAGAGTAAACATTAAAGAGCAACTGAAGCATATCAACTATATCGATTTGGAGGGAGCACATACGTCTTTGACTTTCTCAATGCTTGAGGTAAACTGCAGTGCACGCGGCTCTTGCGCTCCGGCGCTCTTCTTCTGCTCCTCCGGCTCCGCATCGGCGGCATCAATGGCATAAGCTGTAAAGCAGTGGAAAAGAGGATTAGTTAAAGTGACTCCAGCCAGTTCATTGAAAATGCTAGCTCACCTTTTCGTGGCAGCGGCGGCAATGCACGCGATTGAAACTTTTTGCGCAGATCGGCGCTGGGCTCGCTGCGGTTGAGACACTGATTATTGGCCTCCTCCGCATCGCCGGCATCTGTCGTGGACGCTGTGGCACTGACAGCGGCAGCAGTGGCAGTGGTGGCACCCGCTGAGGCGGCTGCTGCTGCCGCCACCGACGTATTGGCGCTGCGGCAACGACTGTGATTGCTGCGCCGAAAGCGAAAGATGCTGCAGAACTTTTGCTTCAGATTCAGCGAGAACTGCGACTTCTTCTCCGACTGCAGCAAGTGCTTGTTGTTGTTCGGCTGCTCGGCCAGCAGCTTCTCTGAGGAGTTGGGTAGCTGCGTGGTGCTGCCAGCGGCTGCTGCTGCTGCTGCTGCTGCCGCCGACGGTTGCTGCTGCTGTTGTGCATAATTGTTGCTGCTGCTGTTGTTGTTATTGTTGTTGTTGTTGTTCAGCTTATCATTGTCGATGTTGTGCTTGCTCTGCTTGCTCAGATATTTGGCGGTGGTGTCGCTGCTCGCAGCACCGCCGCCGCTCGCCCGCGTGGTGCCCGCACTGCTGCGTGTGCGCGCCGTCGTCGTCGTTGTGTTCGTCGTGTTGGTGGTGTTCGTCGACATACTCCAGATGGTCTCGTTGCTCGACTTGACGCCCAGCGCTTTGCTGCCGACGCCAGTTGCGGCAGTGCCGAGCATCTTGTTGCCAGCCGCACCGCCTGCACCACACCACGAGGATTTGCCTGCGTCGGAGTAGAGCGTGTGATAGAACTGCTTTACCTCGTCGAGCGTCATGTGCAGCGGCTCCGCCTCGCCACTCTGCACCACCGGCGTGCGATATTTGCCATGCTTGCCCGTCTTGTCGCCGCCATCGTCGCTCGTCTCCACCACCGTTGTCGCCCCCGCCGCTGCTGCTGCTGCAGCTGCCGCCGCGTAGCGCTGCTTGCGCTTATTTCGCTTGTTGCGCCTGCTCGAAGCCTTGTGGTACGCCACATTCTGCTGTGGTTTCTCCAACGGCTGCTGCTGCTTCTCCAGTTGCTGCTGCTGCTCGAGCTGCTGCTTCTCCAGTTGCTGCTCGATCATGTCGACGGGAAAGGCATAGATGTCCGAGTCGATGGGCACGTTGTAGAAGTCGGAGATCTCGCGCGTGAACAGCGCATCGTGCGACATCGCCTGCGTTATGAAGATCGAGTCGTCCGGCTTGTTCGCCGACGACACGTTCAGCGAGTTGTGCGAGCTGCTGAGCCGGCTGTTCAGCGAGTTGCGCGAGTTCGGCCGCTGGCCGTGGTGCTGCTGGTGATGGTGGTGGCCGTGATGGTGGTGGTGGTGGTGCGAGTGGTAGTGACAGTGGCTTGTGTGCCCCAGCGGGCTGTACAGCAGCTGCCGCCGCTGCAGACTGCTGCTGCCGTTGTCCCCCGGCGGCTGCAGCGCCGCGGACTGCCTGCCGCGCGCCCCATAGTACAGATCGTAGTCGTGTATTTCGGAGAGGCCGGCGCTGTTGAAGCGCTGCTGGGCCACTGCCGCAGCCGCTGCCGCCGCCGCCTTCGCACTGGCAATGCTGTCCTGCTCCGTGGGAATGGCCTTGAAGTAGCGCGTGTGATCCTGGTAGTAGGGGCACAGCGTCTGCTTGATTTTGATTATCGAGACGGGCGGCGGTGGCGATGGCAGCGAGGGCGAGCAGCTGCTCTGCTCGGATGCAGCCTCGACATCGTCGTCGTCCGCATCCGCATCAGCATCAGCATCAGCATCATCCTCATCGTCCTCGTCGTCGTCGAGCAGATCGATGCTGTTGCCCAGCGAGCTGCTAATAATATTATTTGGTTCGTCGTATATGTTGTCCGTGTGGCTGTTCAGTATGGAGTCGCTCGAGTAGAGATGCTTGTTGATGGCATACGACTCCTTGAGCGTGCGCTCCTGGCACAGCACAGCGCACGGCTGGCTCGAGTGGCTGGCCGCAACAGCAGCAGCAGCAGCAGCAGCCGCCGCCACCGTTGCCGTCGCTGCAGCTGCGGCAGCAGAGGCCGTATCGCTGCCAGACAGCTTGCAGCTGCTGCTGCCGCTGGTCCCGCTGGTATCCAGTGTCGGTTTGGCCAGCAGCAGGACCAGCTCCTGATTGGCACCTGTGGCCCCGCTGGCCACCGCAGCGCTGACCATGGTCACGTCGTCCTTGAGATGCTCGAACGAGGACTGCGATGAGGTCCAGCGGCGCAGGCTGTTCACAATGTTCTTCGAGATGGAGCGCACGAGCGTCGTTTGCGGCGAGTCCTGAAACTCGGGCGGCGGATCGATCGGTGCCAGCGGCCCCTTCTTAAGCGTATTGAAGTTCTCCGCGCTCATGCCGCCCTCCGAACAGTTGTCCAACGAATCGAACTGCGACACCTCGCCGTCGCTCTCCACCATCTGCAAGCGAAACGAAACGGTTAATTGGGAGGCTGCAGCTGAGCCCGTAGGCAACTCACCTCGATCTCGAACTTGCACATGCCAATGCGATACGAGTCGCCGCTGGATATGGAGCTGTTGGTGGTCAATGGGACGCCGCTGTCATCGCTCAGCGAGGCGGCCGCATTCAGCTCGATGCTGTTCGCGCTGACCAGCTCGTGGTCGCGCGTCGTTGCGGGCGGTGGCATCATGCTGCTAAAGCTGTCGCTGCTACAAATGCTAACGGTCACGCCACCACCATTGCCGGTGGAGGAGTTGGTGGTGCAGTTGCTGTTCCCATTGCACAGTTGGCTCTGATTGAGGCTCTGATTTGGATTACCATTCGAGTTGTTGCACTCCTTAAGCTTAATGGACGATTCCATGTTCAGTGTGTGTATGTATGTGTGCACTGTGTGTGTGCTGTGTGTGTGTGTGTGTGCTGCAAGGTAGAAGCAGAGTAAATTAGTTAATTAATTGACTGATTGATTGATTGCTTTGAGCCGAGCCAAAAGAGAATAAAAGCATTTCCTATGATTCGTTCCTTGCGCTGCTTTCGTGTGACTCAAAACGAAATTGCAATTAAATCTGATTAAGAGTTGTTGATGTTCTCCACTCTTCTTCAGTTTGCTTTATAATGGGAGAAACTAATTGATCCCGAATCTTATGACTGTATTTGATGAATCTTCAGTCTGAGTTTGCTTAGTTCAATGCAAAAACTACTCAAACAGCATTTCACATTCAGCACAAATTTTTGCCGGCTCTGATCTGATTGATTGATTGATGGATTGATTGGCATCATCAAAGCTGGAGCAATTTTTGGTTTCACTCTGGATTCATTCGTTCATTCATTTTGATAAGGCCGCCTCGGCTAACGGCTCGCACTGCATGCCTTTTCAATGTATTGCCAATTAACGCTTGATGAATTGATAAATTGATTAATTGATGACACACATCGCACAGCGCGCCGCACATATCACATGACCTTTGGGTGCGGTGTCGTTGCTGCCGCTGCTGCTGCTGCTGCTGCTGCTGCTGCTGCTGCTGCTGCTGCTACTGCACAACAACGAATGCTGCACCGAATTGAAGGTCAATGACAGTTGCGTGCGCCCGTGCGCCCAGCCACCCACCCAACCGGCCGCGCCTCCCCCTCTGCCAAAGCATTTCGCACAGCATTCGCTTGTGCGCAGAAATTGTTGTCAATTTAGTAGTAGATTTTGGGCGTAGATATTTGCTACGTTTTTTTCTCCATTTCTGGCAGTTTAAAAATGCACACACAAATACGTACACATACACGCATATACTACCACAATGCTAAAGCCTTTGAGTGCGTAAAATACTGCGTTGTGTGTAGTACACACATATACAAGCGCATATATATATGCATATATGTATATATATATATATCAATTCTGTATATATATATACACGAACACAGGCGCAGCACCGCCCAGCAGCATCAGCCAAAAGGAATAGCCGGAAAATTTGACGCTACTGCGCTGCCGCTGCCGACGCTAACGGCATCCTCGTCGTTGGCGTCGTTGTCGTCGTTTTCGTAGTAACTCGTGCGGTGTAGTAATTTTTTTTTTATAACGGAATGCCGCTATTAAAATGCTGTGCATCCAGCCAAGCGTTATTGCAAAATATATATAAATATATATATACACATATATTATTGTGGCGAACGCATGCAGGAGCGAGAAGGCGATAGTGATAACAAATATTCTTATTAGAATTTTTTGGCACTTTGTATATACACAACTGGGCGCACGCACACATGCACATACACACACACGCTGACAGCGACGCAGCAGCAGCAGCACCAACTCACATGAACGTAACACCTTAGCTTAATTTAATTATTGCTCTCCTGGCTCTCGCGTACACACAGCCAGACACTAAGTTACACACACATGCACACTTTTTTACTTTTTATACGAGTGTCGCACACTCACTCACTCATACACATGCCAAATGCATTAGCATTCATTACAATTCCACGGCGCATACAATTTTCATTGCACTTGCCTTGGCTGTGGGCACTGGCGCTCTCTCTTGCCTTGTTGCGATTGCACTGCTACGCCTACAGATCGCACTTTTTGCTTAACACACGCACTTTGTTAATAAACACATATTGATTGCTTGCATTTGCACACATTGCAATTGTTTTTCGGCTGCTGCTTTCAATTTCAGCATTATTTCATTCGTCCAAAACTCCGACGTCGTATCAGCGTCGTTCCCAGTGTGACCAGCGCCGGCAAATGGCAAAAATGTTAAGCAGAGGTTTTTTGGGCAACACTTCATATACACCACATGCTATCGATATATATGCTACAATTAAAAAAAAAAAAAAACATTGCGGAAACTATCGATATAAGTTTTATTCAATTTTGAAAATTTGACCATTTTTATTTAGCACAATTTAAAATTGGCAACAACTTTTAGCTTATTGTCTAAGAGAAGAACAGAGAAAAAAACACACAGTGACTGCTATAAATGCAAGACTGATTTGAGAGTGACAGCTCCACTTTAGGGCATCATGCGCAAGGCACCGTCCAAGCGGATGACCTCGCCGTTGAGCAACGGATTCTCATAGATCGCCTGCACCAGCTGGGCATACTCGCTGGGATCGCCCAGACGCTGCGGAAACGGTATCGACTTGGCCAGGAACGTGCGTACCTTCTCCGGCAGCGCTGCCAGCATCGGGGTGTTGAAGAGACCCGGGGCAATCGTGCAAATGCGAATTCCCTGGGTGCTCAGGTCACGGGCAATGGGCAAGGTCATGCCCACAACGGCCGCCTTCGAGGCCGAGTAGGCTGCCTGGCCAATCTGCCCATCAAAGGCAGCCACCGAGGCGGTGTTCACAATGACGCCGCGTTGGCCATCCTGATTGGGTGCATTGGCGCCCATTAGGCCGGCAGACAGACGAATCACATTGAAGGTGCCCACCGTGTTGATGTTAATCACCCGCTGGAAGTCCTCCAGGCGATGAGCCACGTTCTTATTGAAGTTGTAGGTCTTCACGGCAGTTGCAGTGCCCGCACAGTTGACCGTTAAATCGAGACGCCCGAACTTATCCTTGGCGGTTTGGAGAGCGGCGCTCACATCCTGCTCGGAGGTGACATCGACGGGCACAAAGACCACCTTGTCGCCCAGCTCCTTGGCCACATCATTGCCTTTAGAGGACGGCAGATCGGCGAGCACAACGCTGGCGCCTTGCTTGGCCAATCGCTCGGCTGTGGCCCTGCCCAGGCCAGAGGCGCCGCCAGTCACTAGGGATACAACGTTCTACAAGTGATATTCATAATTGGCATTAAATTTGACAGATAATGGAATCTTTTTTAATTATTTTTAATCATTGTGTAATGATAAGGCGGCGCATCAGTTCTTTAGGTACAAGGTACACGGTAGACATACACACAGTTATTCTTAGCAGACAATGATTGTCCCAATTGGACTTTGTACTCAATTGCCAGAGAGAAGTTCATTTCTAAATCAAGTAGGTAAAGGCTGGACGATTTGTTCAGAGTTCCTCTTCATTTTTCTTTGCATATACTATGTACGATGCTTACCTTGATCATATTTAATGAATTTGCGAAAAATTTAAATCAATTGGTTAAACAACTACAGAGTAATCTGGAAGACTGACTGACGACAAATGGCTCTATTGGAAAAACACCGGTTGCTGCTTTCACAAGCTCTAGGGCTGGACTATAATACAATCCATACATCGCTCAGGAAGAACTCATCGATAGATAGTCATCGATAGAGTGAACAAGTACCAAATCATTCAAATAATTGACAGACAATCGACTTCAGGTAATTGACAATTGTCTACTGAAATGTAAGAAAGTTTGCTCAAATATTACATTCTTTATATTACGAAAAAATTGAAGGAGTAAGAGTCAATTAAAAGCAAAACTATAATTATTTTTGTTTAGCCTATAGTATTAAGCTATCGATTAATTTTTATAGACTAGGATAGTAAGAAATCAGCTGTTTTCATTGTTTTTATTTGTATTTAGTTTCGCTGTTGTTAATAAAGGCTTATGGTTAGTTTCTAACGTGCTTTTAGGCTGCCGGGCGAGATATGGAAGGAGAAAACAGGAAAGATAGGATTCAAAAACCAATTGATTGCGACAAAATCATCCTAGGTCGTCGTCCGCAGCAAAGTAAGTACTCTCTGGATACTCATAGATATAAATATATATAAGAACATATTTGACATGTGTGTTTGTGTTATTATTTGGCAGATAACTTCAATCAGCCTGCCCAGGATAGGCTAAAACGTCTGCAATCGAATTTAAAGCAACATCGAGACCGAAAAATTGACAAAGAACGAGGCGTGGCCAAGAGAACCACCAGAAACACCATCAGCAATGCCAACATCAATTTGAATAGCCCAAGCGCCACTGCCGCACTTCAAACAATGTGCCAAGTCCAGGGTCCAATAAATTTGTCAAAAGAGCAACTGCCAAATCGTAGATGGAATCCGCGATCACGGACTCCTGTCACGGATGCCTGGGCGAAGCCCAAGGCGTTGCTTGACGCTAGCAATCGACTGGTTAATAATCGCTCCATAAGTGGTAATTTTTTGATATTATGTAGACGTGAATTTGTTATTAAGTCTTGCTATCCCCAGCCAACCAACGTCTTTCAATGCTGCGCAACACGCTGCAAGAGCAACAAAAGGAGCCGAACAATAATTACAATAAATACAACACAGGCAACAAAGTGCCAGCTGTAACTGACACAGGGAATGTTAAGGAAGAAACCTTATCAAGTCCCAAGGGCGATGTGGAACCGATGGACTTAGATCTCATAGAAGAGGATGGGCAAGAGAAAAAGGAAGAGAAGCAGGACAGCCCCTGTAAAGCCGTACGTATTGTAATATTATGTTTATATGTTAATTGTATATCGTATATGACGTAGCATTATGTCCTCGTCTACCGATTAGGACTCTAAGAGTAGTTTATACAAAAGTTTATGGTTAACTTAGCAGTGGGCTGTTTTTCGGAAATTAGTTAGTTCCCGTGGATCATTGAGTTCTTAGCATTAAACAAAGTAACAGAAGCGGTCTTTGGGTAACCAAAACAGTATTTGAACATGCAACCTCAATTGCAAGTGCCGTGGAGGATATGGTCAACCTTCTTATGGAATATAATGTGCACGTGCCATCGTGAAGAAGTTCAAGCGATTAGCTTCCAGTGGTCTCAGTAATAATGACTTCATGATACTCCATGATAGAGAAGAGTGGGAGATCGTACCCCTAGCCTAGACTCACTCAAATAACGAGTCACCAACGAGAGTGTTATACAGTCTATAAGTACCATACCGTATTCGGAAGACAACGATATGATGTCGAAAAGTGGCTCCGATTGGATGTCTGCCGTTGTGTGCTTGTAGGTAGAGCTTCCGTTCTTTTCCACACGTTTCGTATGGACGATTACGAAAAGCTAAAGGTTGATTTGGGAGATCATGCCTATAAATATCTGGTAAAGGCTTCCGTCATTATGAGAGCATAAAATAAGCGTAGAATGATGGGAATTTGTGCTCTTTGCAGATCGGGCAGCCTCGACGAGACCACTAACCTTTATATACTTGTATACTTATGCACGAAATGAGATGAGTACATTGGTTTTGCGTAATGTCCACCTGGAAAAAATTGAAATTTGGAATATACATACATCCATTACCCTTATCTGATGAGATATTCTTGATGCGAGCATTCGTGGCGTTGCAAATCGGAATATTTTATTTCACGTATATCCGAACACCCAACACCAAACAGATATAAGTAAAATATCCTAGTTATTATCGATGCATCTACCTAAAGTCATTAAGCTTTATCCTGTCAAGGCTACTACTTCTGGAGAAGCACGATCCCGCCGAATCATTAATTTTCCTTGCACGTTAGATTTCCAATCAATATCGCATCTTAGGCCCCATGCTATGTAAACTAACTGAACCAGTAAACCATTTGAGTTCACCCTGACCAATTCGGTCCATTCAATAACTAAGTTGGCAAACTCCGAGACGGTTCCATAGATGGACATTCCGTGTATATCGACTTTTCTCCATTCATTTGCTTGTCTAGCCTAAAAGTGCATTCTTAAGAGAGTAATACCGAGTAAAGCATCCGTAAGAATCATCCGAAATTTCGATATGTAGTACGGGATGTGGAAGGCGCTCGATCGTTTCCCTATCAGTACGGACTTAAATTTTCAGTACATATTTATGTCTATTGATTAGATTTATAATGTAAGTCTTCGTGATAAGAAATCATCCAAGTGGACTTCACGAACATATTGGACATTTAGCTATAATCGTATTCCTGACAGTTTTATATCCAATACAATTTAATGATGCATACCCTCCCATAGCTCGATCTAAGTGTACGTAAAAAGCGACGCCCATCGGAAAATACATCGGATCTGACGCTCCAAAGACTGTTGGGTACTGGACAGGAGCTGCCCCCACGCCGTTTGGACTATCTGTACTTTGTGCTGGATACGAGCGTACTAATGGAGAACATTGATTTTATGGAGGATCTGTGTCGTGTGAAGCTGGGCCAGACAAATGGCAGCATGCTGTATATACCATATATGGTCATCAAGGAGCTGGACAAACTCAAGGAACGACGCAGCGACAATGATCGCAAGCGCATGCCGGCCGTACGTGCGATCAAATATCTGAACAAGAAGTTTGACGAGAGTTTCAAAATCCAAGGTCTGTAGATATGCTTTCATTAATGATAATCCCCAATTGATATTGTATTATATATGGAATTGACGCAGCTCAATCTGCGCTCGAGGAAGGGAAACATTTGATCGAGGTGGACTGCCCCGATGACAGCATTGTGAACTGCTGCCTGCAGCTGCAGTCGCAGGTACCGCATCTAATGCTGCTGACCAACGACAACAATCTTCGCCTTAAGGCCAATGCCTCAGATATACTAGTTTCCAGTCGTTCCGACTTGCTCCACGAATATCGATCTGAGTTCGAAGCAGTGACCTCGTCAGCATAATCCAAGTGCGTGAAGGACACTGAACGAGGAATTCGAATGTGATAGGAACGTGGACTGAGCCATTGCACCACTGACAACACGAAGTACAACTTATGTATAGAACACTCATGTGTTAATAGTCATACATATAGATATTCAAATAGGTTTTGTTATAGACATCACAGATCTACATATATGAAATAAACCTAGTACAATAATCAACTCTGTTTGCGTTTCGAGTGTAAGCTGATAAAGCATCTGAGAATGAGAGAGATGCTCGTTAAAACTTATGTTCCCAAGTTCCTTTTGATTCCGCTTGAAATGATTCTGTTGCTCTTGGGGGAAGAGAGAAGAGTTGATTCAAATATCCAGTTGAGTTGGCCATATATTATATAAATGCCATGTATATATGGCGTTGCCTCTGTGCATAGAATCAATGGGGTCCAATAGACGCTTGCCCGATAGGTGAGCAGATAAACTCGTAGCCATATATCAAGTGACATCGACTTATCTAAGCGCAAGATACGAATAGATAGGGGCTATCTAGGCAGCGTATTTGGCTGTCGGTGTCAGAGTCGGCCGTTATAGATAGATAATTTATGTATTTTCCGTGTTTAATTTTAATTAGGCAAAAACTCCAGGCGTCTTATCAACGGGCAAATAAATGTGGATCCGCCGTGCTTGGCCCCGCCAGCTGCAGCTGCCAAGCTACCAAGCCGGGCGACTTGCGACGTTTTTAAAGCGCATCGAACGCTTGTGCCGTGCGGGTGCGTGTCAAATGTGGTGTGCCGCTAAAGAGCCTAGAAGTACGGGAAACGGAAAACGGGAAACGAGAAAAACACTGACGGATACGGATGCACACTTTGGGTGACAGCGACAATTGTTTATTGCCTTGCACAATTAACTTAAGCTATATAAAAATTGTATGTACGAACTATATATGTATATATAATGTATATGTATATGAGTGTGTGTGTGTGTGTGTGTATGTGTGTGTGGACGTGGGTTTGCATGCATATCGTGTATGTGTGTATATGTGTGTGTTTGGTTTGCTAATTTACAAACTGGCGAGTTAAGCAGCGACGAAATTTGATTAGATTCTCTCGACATTCACGTTCGTTCTGTTGCTCGGTTTTCCGAGTTTCCGATTTTCCAGTTGCTCGCGTTGCCTTCGGTCCTCCTTTATACACATTGCAATTGGTAGCTAATGTCGTTCCAAATGCTATGACGCTCCCACTGCTGCAGCAGCATTGCCGCCCGATGCAGCGCCATTAACTGACGCCAGCTCCAGGCCAAGCTCCTGTCCTACAACTTGCCATCGCCGACCCCGCTCATCAGCTGCATGCGCTCCAGCTGCTCGGCCAAGGCCCGCTGCTCGCTGGTCAGCCTAAGTATTTCCTGTTTCTCCTCGTTCGTGTGGATCTTGCGCTTGGCCCGGTACTGCTGCATTCGCTTGTAGCACTCGAGGATCTCCTGATCGATGCTGTCTAGCTTCCGTTTTAGTTCGATGCGCTTGATCTCCTCGCTGGCGCCGGCACGCAGTCGCTGCAATTCGTCGCTATTGAACTGAGCCACCGTATTGATTTCGGCGGTGACCCGCTTGATTTCGAGCAGCACCTCATCCACTTCCTCGTGGGCGCCCAGCTCATTCGCGTCGATCAGTCCGCTGTCCATCAGCTCCTTTTTCAGCCGCTGCTCAATGCCAACGCCGTGCTTGAGCATGGCCAGGGAGCGGAAATTGCCAGAGGCGGCCGCCGCATTGCTCGTGGATGAGGAGTGTGAGTGGGTGTTCTCGTTGCTACTGCTGTTGCTGTGATCCCCCACCGCCGCCTGCTCGCTGGGCAGTGATTCGTCCATCAGCGCCGAAACGAGTCTCTGGGTCAATGGGCCCGTTATGCCCTCCTCCAGCATGCCCTCGGCCTTCTTCAGCATGGCCGTCGCATTCTGTGACTTTTGGCGCGCCCCTCCCGGCTGCAAGGCCTTCATGTCCTCCTGCGCCCACACCGTGGAGTAGTGTGGCCCCAGTGGTGGCACCGGCGGCACCAACGGACCCCGATACTGCTCCAGCAGATCGTCAATCAGTCGCAGATCCTCGTTGGTCAGTGGCATGCAATAAGGCTCAACGGATAGCCAAAACTTATTTGGCATGTCGTTTTTAGGCATCGCCACCTTTGGTAGAATCTGTTGTTGCTGTTGCGCCTGCTGCTGCTGCTGCTGTTGATGGTTGATGGCGGGCATAGTCGGAATGTAGTCCATGCTGTCGTCCGTGTGCGTGGCCAGGGGACTGTTCTTGGCCATGTGCTTGGAGCCCGCCAACTGCTGCTGCTTGAGTATCGTCATGGAGGATTGTTTTTTGCGCACACCCGGCTCGTCCCGCAGTTTTCTCTTCGTGCTGCTGTTGGCTGCTGCTGTCGCTGGGCTACCGACGCCGCTGCTACTGCCTCCGCCGCTGTTGCTGCCTAATCCCAACAGGCCGTTGAGCATGCCCATCGTTGTAGGCGGTGAGCCGGGCGGCGCGCGTTCCAGCTTTCGACGATCCTGACGCTTCTCGTCCTTGTCCAGGCTATCGTATTCCGCTTTCAATACGCGCGTCCGCAAGGCCACATTTGAGAGCATCAGCTCCAGCTCTAGCTGCACCGCATCTAAGTCTTCGGCAGCCAAGTGCTCGTCCGCTGGCCGTTGCAACGCGGCGGCAATCGTTGGCAGCTGCTTCGGCACATCTCTGCTGCGAATTAGTGGTATTACCGTACCACTCGGCGTCACGAAGATATCCGTATCAGCCACCACATGGGACGCTGACTTGCTGCTGCCAGCGCCCACACCTCCTCCGCTACCACCCACACTCCCACTACCACTGATTCCACAGCCAGCACCGCTATTGCAGTTGGTGTTATTGTTTGCCAGCAACTTGCCAGCTGAGATGCCAAAGCCAGCAGTGCCGAAGTGGCTCATCTTTAGATTCTTGATGTTCGCACTCATTTGGAGTGGCTCCGAACTGCGCAGTTTCCCGTGTGTTGTGCTTGCGAAATTCGCTGCAATTTATTTGCGTATAAAAAAAAAGCTGAGAGGCACTCGCGAGCTAGCGTCGCTTGCGATATCCAAGAACTAACGCAAGATGTGGGAGTATCGATAACCGCGAATGCAGAGTATCGTCCATAAGTACCGATACCCGTGACTAGCTCAGAAAAATGTTTTAAATCAAGCATTTAATATATATATACATAAATATTTAAATTTATATCAATTTTGTGTGTTTTTTTTTTATATTCGTTCTGCATTCAACTGTTGCGCTTCTGTATCAGCGTTATCATACTGATTAAAAGTGTTCTTATCGATAGTCGGCAACTGGCGAGCGCGCATTATTAATTTTCCGATTAGCATAGTGTAGCGATAGCGCCCTGGTACTTTGTTTCGTTTGCTTTTTGTTCTTTGTTGTTCCGTGCGCGCTATTCTGTGATAAAGTGTACTTAACCAATTCTTTAATGTTTTTAATTAGTAATGATTAGATCTTGGCTTAAATGCACGCCAGCTAATACATGCAAATAACTAGCAACTGTTGCTGTCTCAATTAAGACGAAATAATAACAATAACATTATCAGCACATAGGAGAGAGGGGCAGCAGCAGCAGCAGCAGCAGCAGTAGCAGCAGCGCTGCAAACATCAACAGCCAGCCAACGTTTGTATGTCAACAGTGGCCCCGTGGTGCATTCTACATATGTACAAATATATGTGTGTAATATTTATGTAATTGAAAAACAAATTTGTCAAAGCTAATCTCGTGATGCGCCCTCCATTAATTGATCGAGCAGTTTTGGCTGACTCAATCACGCAAAACGCAGACGCAGTTGCCTTACACCAGCATCAACAGCATCAGGGCTTTCATCATCATCAATAAAAGCAACAACAGCAATAGCAACAGCAGCAACGGGACTTATCAGCACTCTGCGACGCAGGCGCTGTCTTTCGGGCAGCGCTAACTGCCGTCCGCTGCTTTCATTTCCAGAACTGCAGCTGTGAGTCAGACAGAGGCGCGCGCTGTGCATTTCTTTTGATTTTATTGATCAAATATTTGCCTGCATTTAGTTGCTTACGTGAGTGTGTATGTGTCTGTTCCTGTGAGTGTGTGTGTATTTGTTTGCTGCTCTCTTATCAGCGCGTATAATTAGGCTAACAGACAAAATCCGTGTGCAGAGCAAACGCAAAGTGATAAGGAAAAAAATGAAATAAAATACAAATTGAAAAGAACAAGCAACAAGTGTTTAACTCGTTTGCCTTGCTGTTGTTGTAAATATCGTTTCAATCATTGATGCTTGTGCGATATGGCCTAATCCATCAGACTGGACACGCTCAAATCTATCTTTAAAATACAATTTTGATGTAAACTAAGTGTACGCGAGCAATTGATGTATTGACAGACTATCAATCAACGCCCACAGGTGTTTACATATACATATGTTTAACTATATATGTTACAGATATAACTATATACTGTATATGTTCGTGTTTGTCCTATTGTAAAGCGGAAATTGTTGCTCCACTAGACTTTAGCTTTAAGCCCAACAGCTACTGTTAAGGCTTTTGCTGTTGTTGTTGTTGTTGTTGCTGCTTTGTAGCAAATATTTGCCCAATTAATTGATTAAAAATGTTAACGTCTTTGCTTGCACAGCGCAGCGACAAAATTTTTCCAATTTGTTTAGCTTATTATTCGGTCGGCGCTAATGAAAGTAAACAAGCATAAAAAATCTTTATATGCATACATATGTATGTACTTTTTATGTATGATAAAACAGTTACCACGAAGATAAAAAATTGTTGCTAAGCTCTTAGAATCTGTAGTACATATTATATTTAATAGTGTAGTAAAAAATGCTTTTCCAAATGTAATATGTGAAGGTATTTAATTTATGATAGTTGATTAAAGATTTATATTTTTAATCAGTCTAAACCTATCAGCGCTACATCTGAATATATACCCATATATTATATCAACTGTTGACTTATGTATATATGTATATAAATTACAATAGAATATATTAAAATATTACATACATATATTGTAACATTTAATTTCCGTGCTGTTATATTTATTTATTTATTTATTTTTTTTTTTAAATTTTACTATGAACAGAGCTGTATATATTCAGATTAATTATTATACCCAGCACTTACTATAATCTAGGGATCAGTGTTTAGTGATCTAAAAATGTATAACTATTTATTAATATATTCGCATCACAGATATTCAACTTATACAGCTTACTTAAAAAAATTAACAAATAGAATTCTAATTCTAATCAAAAATACAATAGTTACATACAAGTAGATGAATATACAGTGGAATCCGGCTATAACGACTGCGCTTAAAACGTTCAACCGGTTATGTCGACGAGAATTTGATGTTTTGGTTGGTCTCTATACAAACTTACATATATGAAAGAGCCTCCGCTTAGTACGTTTCCGCTTTTAACGACAATCCGGTAATTCCGACCATTTTTTATATTTTTTTGAGTCATTCACCGGTTAAACCGACGTTATCAAAAACCTAATAGAATAGTTAATTGCTGAAATTTTTAAAATGCCAGCCCAGTTTAAGGCAACTTCAAATCATTCTCAATCTCAAGACATCTTATAAGATATCAATCCAATTTTAAACTATGATACGCAAAAAATACAATATATTTAAAATTTCATTAATATAGCTTGTTGTATTAATGTGTATTTGGTAGATTATTATTATGTATATCTTTTATAGTTGTAGATTCAGAAACTCAAATTCAATGGCTATTAAATATATATATTTGTTTATGTTTTCATCTGTCTAGATAAAATTTAAAAAATATATTATATATATTATATATTTTAAATAACCATGAAAGAGTATTATGCAGTTTGGCTTGGCCGCAACGTTCTTAGTTATGTCTCTTAAAAGTAGTTGTAAGTGCTTAATCGTTCAGTTGGTTAGTCTTTCTGTACATGCATATTTTACCAATTACTCTTTATATATGTATGTATGTATGTAGAAACTGTTGGGCGTCTGCAGTCGGGCGTTAAATTACCAACGAAATGAGTGGAAGCCGTTAAATATGAAGTGATTTTACATATGTTTCGCATTCGCAGTGTTGGCTCGCAGTTGGCTAAGAACAAAGCCAGGGACACGACGATAACAACGCCTCCGCCGTCGTCGTCGTCGCCGCCGCCATGAAGTTCGCTGAGCATCTGTCGGCGCACATAACGCCCGAGTGGCGTAAGCAGTACATCAACTATGAGGTGAGACTTGTCATATAGCTCCCACACTACGAAAAGAGATAAAAAAAAAAAAAACGGGGAGAAGAAGACTTCAAGTTTCGTGCGAAGCAGATTAACAACAAAAATGAATTTGGTTTACTTAAGACTAGATATGTCATAGATGATATTTTATTTATAAGCACAGAGCCAGCCAGAGCTCAAATATGTATTTATTTAGGCAGGTAAATAAGATTTATTATGATCTATCACAATAAATAATCCATCAATCAATTCCAATGAAGTTTGATTGAGCTGCTCCAAATTTGTTGATATGTCAATAGAGTACTCTATATCTAATCTAGTTAAGTGTTTGAAGAAGAAATTATAGCTAATCTGAAATTTAAATTGATTAACTGGGCTGATAGATCATAATAAACTACTTGGGGAAGGCAACAAAATATACAAACATATAATGATAATGGAATTAATCAAGCCTGACAAGAGATTTCACATCATAAAAAGTAATCCTTCATTAAAAAGTATCCATCAATCAGTTTTCATGATGAAACGGTGAAATAGCATTTTAATCGAACTGTTTCAAAATTATAGACTTACAAATAATTTGTTTGCGATTCAAAGTTTTATAAGAGAGAAAACTCTGTAGAGTATCAAAATTAAATTCTAAAAGAAGAGATGAGAAGCTTATTATAAATGTATCAATAAACTCATTTCGGAAACTCATTTAAGCATATTAAGACCGTGATATGCCTAAAATATGTACGTTTTTATAGAAGAAAACATGCATAAGCTTAGGAGTATTATAGATATCTAATTTAAGATGATCTCCGGAAAATTCTAATCCATAGATCGTAAATAGGTTGCAAACTAAAGCGCGAATTTCTCATTGGCGTACCTAATAAAAACTAAGTTTTCATAGAGTGGATAGGCAGCAAAATAGAAGAGTTACAGGTTTATAGGTGTAGAGTGTCCTCCGGATACTCTAATCGCTAGATCGTAGCTGCAATAGATGGTTAGACTACAATCTTGAATTCGTACGTCGTACGTCTCCTTAGCATATCATCATTCAGAGACTCTAATAGTAGATTAAAGCAGATAGATATGATCACATATCGTTATGCATTGGGCGTTACTATAATAATATTGTGTGCTCAACAGGAAATGAAAGCCATGCTGTACTTGGCTGTCGAGGAGGCGCCATCTGTGGACAGCGTGGAGGATGAGGTGCTCAAACGTCATTTTGCCAACTTCGACGAGAACTTCTTTCACTACTGTGACAAAGAGCTGAAGAAGATAAATACGTTCTATTCGGAAAAGTTGGCAGAGGCAACGCGTAAATTTGCGACACTCAATGCGGAGCTAAAGTCCAGCATCGAGGAGTCCGAGCGCACGGCCAAGAAGTCCAAGGGGCAGAAACGACATGCCGCATTGCCAGATCGCAAAGCACGCGAGCTAAAATTAGCCTTCAGCGAATTCTATTTGAGTCTTATACTGTTGCAGAACTATCAGAATCTGAATCATACGGGTTTTCGCAAGATTCTTAAAAAGCACGACAAGGTAAGAGATGTGTTTGTATGCATTGGGAGAGTTTTAAAATACTTCTGCTATTGCAGCTGCTGCGCGTGGACACCGGTGCCAAATGGCGACAGGAATATGTGGAGGCATCGCATTTCTTTATCAACAAAGACATTGACAACATCATCAATGAAACGGAGACGACGGTCACGGGCGAACTGGAAGGCGGCGACCGGCAGCGTGCGATGAAACGCTTGCGTGTGCCGCCCCTCGGCGAGCAGCAGAGTCCGTGGACCACCTTTAAAGTTGGCCTCTTCTCGGGCAGCTTCATTGTGCTCGGCATTGTGGTTGTGCTGTCTGCAATATTTCACGACATAACCGGCGAGAATTTGAAGGTCACGTTTCGTCTGTATCGCGGTCCATTGTTGATCATCGAATTTATATTTCTGATTGGCGTTAACATCTATGGCTGGCGTTCGTCGGGTGTCAATCATGTGCTGATCTTCGAGCTGGATCCCCGCAATCATCTATCCGAACAGCATCTGATGGAGCTGGCGGCCATATTCGGTGTCGTCTGGACACTGAGTATGCTCAGCTTTCTGTACAGCGCCAGCCTGAGCATACCAGCGTTTATCAATCCGTTAACATTGACGCTGATCATGTTGATCTTCTTGATCAATCCGTTTCATGTGCTCCATCATGACGCACGCTTCTGGCTGCTTCGCATCACTGGACGCTGTGTTGCTGCTCCGTTCTTTCATGTGGGCTTCGCCGATTTCTGGCTGGGCGACCAGCTGAACTCGCTAGCCACTGCAATCTTAGATTTTGAGTATCTCATATGCTTCTACTTCACCAATGGCAACTGGTCGGAGGCGGTGGATGCGTCCATTTGTATGGAAAAAGATTTTATAGTGCGGCCCATTGTCAATTGTTTGCCTGCCTGGTTCCGATTTGCTCAGTGTTTGCGGCGTTATCGGGACACACGAGAAGCCTTTCCACATCTGGTGAATGCGGGCAAATACTCGACGACCTTCATGGTTGTCATCTTTGCCACGCTCAAAAGCTTTAACAGTCGTAAGCAGACCTCTATATCTATCTCACTTGCACAGCATTTGATATAGTTCCATCTCTCTCTATGTCATGCCAGCTAACTATGCGAGCACCTTCGATAATCCCTACACTTGGCTGTGGATAATAGCTTCAATAGCTTCCTCCTGTTACTCGTACACGTGGGACATCAAAATGGATTGGGGCCTCTTCGATAAGAATGCGGGCGAGAACACGTTCCTGCGCGAGGAAGTCGTCTACTCGTCCACAGTGCGTACCAAAAAACTGTCCTATAAACGAGATTTATTTTATACTTATCTGGTTTACGTTTTATCCAATTAGGGCTTCTACTATTTTGCCATCTTGGAGGATCTGGCGCTGCGCTTCATCTGGGCGCTGTCCTTCTACTTGACTGAAATGAAAATCGTTAGCAGCGATATAATGACCTCTATAACAGGCATCCTGGAGGTCTTTCGGTAAGCCGAGATGCGGACTCCTTCCACCTTGCCTTTTCATTAATAATTGATATGTATTTATATTTCGTTAGCCGTTTCGTTTGGAACTTCTTCCGGTTGGAGAACGAGCATCTGAATAACTGCGGTAAATTCCGTGCCGTGCGAGATATTTCCATTGCCCCGCTTGATTCGTCCGATCAGACGCTCATCTTGCGCATGATGGATGAGACGGATGGTGTAATCAATCGGTACACAAAAACGAACAGACCCAAGCCAAAGAAGATCAAGGATCCGGAAAAGCGTAGTCTGCTGCAAGCCCGCGGCTCACTGCCGGATCTCAGCATTGATATTGATGGCAGTAAAAAGCTTTAAATGAGATGGTCCACCCCTACCCACACAGCTCATGTGCTTCCTGAACGAACGGTTTATTTTTTCCTTCTGTGGCATCTTTACCACTTTTTCCCCCTTTCTTTTTGTTGATTTTAGTTAATGCTTACACGTCTAGTTACTAAGTACTTAATGAGCAAAACACATCAATAATTAGAGCTTAAGTTGGACTAAACAAAACTAAAATTACATTCCATAAACGCATCTAACAATGGACCAAAACCCAGACCCGAACGAAAAGAAAAAGGAAAAGAAACCCAAAAGATTAACCCATTCCCTATCATTCCCATAGAGCGGCAGTATTACTTAGTGAGTCCAGACCTAATACCCTTATACTAATACCAATAATTGGCAAAATCCCAAATAGAAAAACATTCCTTTTTGCAAAAAAACAAAAACAAAAACAAAAAACAAAACAAAAATGAGAAGAAAACCTTAATTAAGATTTAGACAATTATTATTTTTTTTTTTCTATTTCTTAATAATAGCGTCAATTTGTTTGTACTTAGTAGTTTCGTGGAGTTGTGCTTTATTAATATTAATATTATTATTATTATTATGAATTTTTAGTTCAAATGCAATTCGAGAAACCATTTTTGATATATGAAATCATATTGCAGCAGATTTCTAGAATTCCTTTGGGTAGCCTGCTTTTTGGGCGTACTAATTTCAACTTGTATACATTTTGTAGGGACTTTTTATAAAATCTATAAATAGACTTCAAAACGTGTAACGTTATCGTACCAATTAGCAAGTTTTAGTGAGCGGCCTTGTCTTAACTTAAGTCTGAACAATTTCGCAATATCCCTTTTTTTGTCCGTTGATTTCTTTTTGTTTGCCTCTAAATGTTGTAAATAGCTAAAAGCATGACTATATTGAACAGAACTGAACTAAGAACTGTTAATAATAATAAATATATATATATATAATATATATTCCCTATATACCACATATAAATATTTATATATATATATACACACACAACTCTAAAGCTCTAGAAATACGAATAACACATATGCATATATACATATAATAATTGTATTAGCCGGGTTATGCCTCAAAGAGAACCCGCAACATAATTGAAACGAACTGTACGAAATAAAGACGCCTAGTTATATGCAGCATAGATGTAAACATGTTTAAATGTATTCAGGATATGTTCTCCAGTACGGCGCAGACGAGGGCGGTGCCGCGCATTATCCAAAACTCGGGATCGTTTTTACTGAGCAACAATATGGAGAGCACAAAGTTGGTGGAGTGGCCCGTGGTGGAGAGTACGCCGGAACGCTGTTGGGTCTTATAGAGAGGCGCCTCGTAGCGCACAATGGGACTGACGTCCAGGCATGGGAAGAAGCGGATGATAGGCATGCGGGTATATAGCTCACCGAAGCGAGCATCCGTCAAGCCACCCATGCTCAGATCCCAGCGAGCGGCCTCCACAAAGATGCCGTGTACATTGATCATACCATCCGTGCAGTCCTCCAGATTGCCATAGAGACGAGCGTCCTAAAATGAAATAGGTTAAAAATTTGCATCGATAATGTGACCGACTCTGCACGTACGCTGACATGTGCATTGTGCAGCTCGAAGAAGTCGTGCTGCACTAGCTCCAGTTCGACTACTTGGAAATCAATCTTCAGCGAATCGATGGGCAGCACACGACGTCTGGCATACGTCTGGAGGACACCGGTGAGAAACGACTGTGGGAAGAAGAAGCCGCTGATCCAATAGGAGCGCGGTGCCCCGTTCTCAGCCCAGTGCTGGATGAAGTCGATGCGTCGCTGGAAGTCCACAATGTAGTTGGGCAGCGGCTTGATGGACAGAAAACTGCGCTTGGCCCAGCTCGCGGGCACAATATTGGCTAATAGTGCGCGGAATACCAACTCCAGATCCTCAGACATTACTACCAAACCCTTGATTGCCTTCGACAGATTGATCAAGCTTTCATGAATGATGCCTAGCGCAATGTTGAAGCGATCGATCTCCTGCACTAAGACAGTCGTCAGCGATGGCATCTGGCCCTTGCTGTCCAACTGGAATATAGATGTTTTATGGACTTGCTTTCAAAGTTAGCCCAAGTCTAAGCAACTTACCACAGTGAGAGTGTCGTGTATCGGCTCACGCTGTATCTTGTTGGTTAGGACTTGCTGTATGCGCGCTATGATCGACTGGCAGAGATCGTTCTCCATGGCCTGACCCTCATCGGCTGCGGAGCGTGGCTGGCCCAGCATAAGTGTATTGATAAAGAATTCGGTTTCCTTGGTCTGGAACACAATGTTGGCGTTCTGATTCATGCCAAAGATCTCGGGATCCTCCAGCACCGGGAAGCCCAACACAAATGTCGCATACTCCTTGAGCGTCTTGCCTTGCGGATCTCTGTAATAAGTATCGCCTCGGCAATACCTATAGTCCGGCTGTATGATGCGCTCCGATGAGAAGATGGTTAATATTGTGCGCAGCGTACGCAGATCCCAGTAGTCCGTAACGCGACCACCCCACGTGATGTCGCCGTTGATGTAGAGTATGGCTTCCCACGGTATATCGCTCATGACTTCACGATTGATAAAGAAGTCCAGAGTCTTCAATCCACACTCGCGATCGCTCTCACTGAACTCGTACGTTATATTCCAGCCAAGTGGTCCGAACTTGCGACGCTCCAATAGAACCGCGTGGAACATACACAAACCAAAAACAATTGCACGCCATTTGCCGTTCTGGATGTGCTGCTCGAAGAACTCAGTCTTTAGATCACCCAAGGCGCCGATAACATTCGCCTTGATGCCTTTGGGCGGCTCATTGGTAATCTTAACGGAGTTTTGTAGCACGCTAATGGGAAAGGATTGAGTGGGCATGGAGGAAAGGAACAACCGGAAGTCTGCGTGTGCCTTTGTAATGCCCAGAGTTAGATTCCGTACTACCGTCTCCAGTACTCGCATCCAGGACGTGGCCAAGTGACAATTCTGCAGAAATACCCAGTGGCCCATGCGCAAACTCTTATCAATCAAACTCTCGGCAAGCGGTCCTTGGCCCTGGCCCAATGAAATGGAGTAATATTTATCCGTAAACTTCATTTCCGTGGTGAACTTTAGGAAACCAGACATGGGATCCGAGCCGGTGGAGAGCACAAAGATCAATGGTGTCACCGATGAGGTATCCAGATAGCTGAGTATATGAAAAACTCTAGTTAGCAGAGAACCGTCTCTCGCACTCTCCTAAGGATTCTACTTACACTGTGCTGAGCTGTGTGCCCCCGGCGGAGACTTCTGTAAAGTATTTACCCACCGTCTCATGCAGGTAACTAACGACATTGAGAACGAATCGGGGCTTTCGGAAATTGGCTATAAACATGAGCTTATGGAAGTTCTTTAGTCGCTTATTCCACTTGTCAGTGGGCGGGGCATTGGTTTGGGCGTAATCAAACTCTTCCCTGTTGTCCTGCAGCTGAATGAAAAACGGCGTGCCCAGCTCGTCGGTGAAGTTCGAAAAGGCTTCCGGAAAATGCGTTTCCAAAAATAGTGCCGACTCCCATTGAACCTGACTGATTTTCAATTCCGGTGGCTGTGGCTTGGCTTTCACAGTGCCAACAGGGCCGCGCGTAAGGAACCCAAACTCATCTTCAGTGACACGACCCTCTTGCCGTTCCACAGACAACGCCAGCAGAAAGCTAAAGATTAGTTTATGATTCTCGAACAGACCACGCGATATGTTATCGTAGATAGCCTTCAACTCATCCACCATCAACGTGGAGATGCGCAGCTCTACGGCCATAGCGGGATGGTCAATACGTAGTACATTGCAAAAGACCTGCGTGAAGTACTTCAGGCTGTACTGATACATGGGATCGATTTCAGCCAAGCTGGCAACAACGAAATAGAGAATAGCACCACGAGACGATAGAATGCGATAACGTTCACGCGAGGCCGTTATAATCTTCTCAGTTTCCTCTGTATCAATAAGACGTGCCGCGATGATCAATGAAGTTTCCTAGAAATGAGAGAGATATGAGTGTGTTTATTGAGGAGGTCTATAGCAATCAAAAGTAAAGATAGTCAAGCTCCTGAGGTTCGAATCATAAAGTGGAGTCTATAATTGCTTCTATCTAAGGCCTTACCTTGGCATCATTTAGTGTTTCCACCAATTCCTCATCGTCCAAAATGTTGCCCTCAGAGTTGAATAGAAGCTTGAGCACTTTGTCCTCCAGTGCCAGCAGCTGCTGCTTATCCGCATTGATCTTGACCACCAAATCGTTACGTTGCGCCTCCATGGCTGGCAGCTCGATGGCTACAATGTCTCTGTGGTTGGTAAGGGATATTAGAGTGAGGTGGAATTAAAGCCAGTCTGTTGGTGCTTACGCCAGCAATTGATCCTCGAGTCCGCTCTCGGTGACTAAGAAGTTAACTAACGTCACATTGATGCACACCTCGGGCAGGTAATGGGGATTGGGCAGCTTTGTGGTCATATATAGTTTGAAATTATCATCATAGTCAATGACTTGGTCGCCTAACTTGAGATAGATCCGACCCTCAGACTTGTACGTCTCGCGCTGGAGTATGGGACGCAGCGAGGGATCTATGGTCTCTTCGATTTCCTCCAGCAGCACTGGATTACCCTGCCGTACGCTGTTCTCTAGCACGCGCATCATGGAGGAGTCTGTCATCTTGATCACCTGCAGGTTGTTAGCCTTCTCCATGTTGCGTATCCAGCGATTGGCCTGCTCCTGCGGATCGATCATGAGGGCCCAGCGCAAGGCGCGCGTCGCATAGATACCATTCTCAATGGATATGTTATCCTTGGGCAGACCGTCAACATTCCATTGCCGCATCTCGTAGGCATCGCCCAGGACCTTTAGCAAGTTGAACTCCTTGCTGGAGGGAATGGTGAACTCGCGACATTTGTCCACCCACAATTGGCTCATTTCGCGACGATATTGATTCGAGAAGGCGCCCAAGTAGGCAACACAGGCAGCTGCCACCAGCACATCTCCGGGCACACAGCCCAGATCGGCGGTGAGAGACTTGACAGTGTCTCGCCAACGCACCTGCTCGTCGGCCAACGCAGAGGTGAGTCGTCCGGCGCGATTGATGCGTCCATAGGTGAGATCCACATTGTCCTGTATGGCCTGAAACTCGAGCTGTTTCTCCTCCAGACTGTCGCGCAGCGATTGTATCTTTGCCTCGACGGCCGCGAGCTCCTTTTGCTTTTGGCGCAGCACCTTCATCACCTCCTTGAGCTCCGCTTCGGCTGCTTCTTTGCGCTTGATCTTCGGCTCCACCACTTTGTAGACTTTGTTGAAGCTGTCCATGGCAATGACCCACATGCTTACAGACTTGGCTACTTTGGACACTTTCTCAAATTTCTATGTGGATAAAAGTGATCGAAATCAAGTGCAGTTCCTTCGTAGGTCTAGATCATACTCACAGCGGGCACAAAATCCTTATGCTCAATGTATTTTTTGACTTTCTTGACGACGTCGTCCTTCATGTGCTCCTTGTCGTACTCGAACAGTCGCTTGATGAAGTTAATGTCCGCCATAATGGCCTTGGCGGCTGCCCAGGTGGGTCTAGTGACACCATCACGCTGGTCAGATTTATTTCTTATGAGTATATGCATTGGGTTCGACTTACTTGGCGCCCAATAAAATGCAAACAGCTTCCATGCAGAACTGCACTAGAGCTGGCGGTGTTGTAAACGACTTCAGTTCATTGATGTCGGCTTTTGTGAGACCCTTGAGTGCCTCCTCGGAGTCGCGCAGAGCCGGCATGGCTGTCTCCAAGTCCTTGCTGGCGTCTGCGGATATGGCCTGGGCAATGGCTGCCTTCTCCTTCGCGTTGGCCTCATCCTCCATGACGCCTTGCTTGACGGCGTCCGCCTGTTTGGTCTCCTTGGTAAGATTGTCCACCAAGGACTTCATCATGGCCGATTTCTCATCCAGCTGAGGCACCATAACCTCCAGCTCCTTTTGCATAACTGCAATCTGAAAGGCGTAGCCAAGAGAGTTATGGATGCCATATGGATGTATGAACATGACCAACGTACCACTTCATTCGTCTCCAGCAGCTTGTTAAGACCACTGGCAATGCGCTTCCGCTTGGCTATGATCTCCTGAGTTTTAATCTTGAGCAGAGTCTCGTATAGCTTCAGCAGCTCTAGGTAGCTGCTGGGCGTGGTATAGTAGTGCCGCTTCATCTCCTTGTAGAAACGCACAGAGGCATCCTCGACGGTCTGCAGGATTCAGTAGGTACGATTAAACCTTTCCAACGTTCAGTATCGGCTACGTACCTTGTGCATAAAGACAGTGGTGCTGGCCAGAGCCACTCTCTCGTTGTAGTTGGGTGCTATCTTTGTGAGCAGGCCCAGGGCAACAGAGTACAGGGCTTCGGTGGGCCAGCTGGTGAACCAATCGATGGTGGTGCAGTTAACCAACGAGGGGAACATGCGGCAGCGTCGTCGAAATGCATCGCCCACTGGACTCATCGACATGACCACATGCAGATTGTTCCTCACACGATTGATGAAGAACTTGTAGATCTCATCGCGTGGACAGCTCTGTCAGTGCATTGCTTAGATTAAATAAGTTGAATTATATTGAGACTATATAGCTATTACCTCGTCCTTTTTGGACGCATTGCAGGAATCACGCGCATCCAGTATAATCTTCTCATACTCGTCGCCTTCAAACAAGTTTGGCACCTCGCCAGAGTTGAGAATATTGTTAATGTCCTCCAGGAACTCCTCCTCAACGATTTGGCTGTCAATCAGCAGGAAGGTGACAGGCTGATTGTCAATCTAAAAGGAGGCAAGCGAGTTAAAAAGATTTTTAAAAAATCTATGGGCTATAACAATTGACTTGGTACTTACGCCCGCGATTCGATAGAGGACGCGCAGATCCTCATGGAAGGCATTGAGGTCGTAGTTGCGTCTCATCTCAATTTGCCAACAGTTGTATTCGTTGACATGCGAGGCTAGGCGGGTCAGCGACTGTTTACCCATGCCCGCAACGCCCACTAGCAGGCCGTTGCCACGATCGCTACGCAGCAGGCGAGCCAGCCGGACCGTATGCTCCATGGCGTCTTGGAAAAGTATCAGCTTCATAAACTTGCCCACCGCCATCGAGTTGTAGTCGGCAATATAATCGTTGAGCACGCTCTCAAGCTTGGTATGATCCTTGACCTCTTCGTAGACGCGCTCGTTCTTCGGCTTGCCGAATATCATAAAGTCGCCAAAGAGTATGGGCGGCTCTTCGAGTCCGACAACGTCGCGATTGAAGTGATAAACGCACACATCATTCATCAGCTGGCGAAAGATCGCCTTGTCCTCCAAGTTGATGAGACGATCGTGAAAGACGCGCGTTGTCTCGTGGTAGAACAGACGCAGAATCTGATTCTCCTGGTTGTAGTACATATTATTCGCCTGCAATATGCCCTGTATGCACTTGGACAAGTCTCGCAAGTTGAATATGTAATGGGAGCGATCTGGCGTGGGAAGCATCACTTTCGTCACACGCATATAGACATCCACGCAGGCGTTGACTATCGACTCGGACAGCGCCCGAATCGCGGACGAGAACGTTTGCAGAAAGCCCCCCAGGATTCCGTTGAAGATCTGTGATAGCGTCTCCTCATTGGGCTTGGGCAGCGAAAAGAGTGCAAAGTGCCGCACAAAACGCGGCGTCAACAAGTTGCGTCCACCGCCAGGCGGAGCACAGGCACAGCCCAAGACCACGTCCAGAATATCCTTCCAGAAGAGTTTCTCGCGATCGTAGAAGCCCTTAAAGTCCAAATACTGCCTGTAATTGGATTGGGTGGCTTACACAATCGCTTTGAGAAATCTATTTTAGCTTCGCACTAACCTGAGCAGCTCAATGGCCGGCTGGCTGCCATAGGTATCCAGCTTGGGCATATTGACGTCGTCGATGAAGATGATGACCGTTTTGCCAACTGGCGCGCCCAGCTGAGTCTTCTTACGCTTCTCCAGCGGTCCCTCGATCATTTCCTGTGTGCGCAAGCTGCTCGTTTGTGCCGAGAAATTGAGCACCACGGGTATGACCTTGCCCTCGGCTAGGCGTTTCATGCAGCTAATGGCCAGCACAGTTTTGCCCACGCCAGTCTCGCCGGTGACCATGACAGGGAAGTCGCGCTTGAAGAGCAGATCAGCCACATAGCTAAAGGAAATTGAGAGTCAGAAGAAACTGCGCTCCAGTCTACTCTGTTGGCATTCAGTTACCCGTATTTGGTGGTATCCACGGTTGGCACCTGCATATCGTAGTAGGATATGTCCGAATGGAATACGAACTTGGTCATTATATCGTTCCAGTTACCCCAATCATTGTTCTCCAAATCGACACGATAGTTCCACAGGGAACGCTCTGGCATGCTGAAGAGAAAATGTCATAAAACTTTCTCTAAGCGATTTGATTTTAAGTGCTTCACTTACTCCATATTTGGATGCACGGCCATGGCCCTGCCCCAAAAGTCTTCAAATGACAATTTTTCCGCATCTTTCAAGTTGGATGCGATTGCCCAGAGCACACACCACGTGAAGATTTTTGTAAGCAGATTCTTGGCCGGCTCCTCTCCGAGTGTGTACCAGTTGACGCCCTCCAGCTGCGAAGAGATCAGGGAGCAGCAGAGCCGAACCTTGGAGCCGAGCACTTGGTGTATGGTGTAGGATGCGCGTTTGCGTTCGATTTTCAGCGCCTTCTCAAAGTAACCGATAAAGAGCTGGTAAAGAAACTCGGACAGATTCGCGTTCAGCTTCTTGCCCATGTCAACTTCGCGCCAGGTATCGACGAGCGGTATCCAGCCCAGGTCCCCGGGATCGACATACACCATGCCGCAACGAGAAACTGTCGCTGGCGAGGCCTGCAACAGATCCTGCACTTCGAAGAGCATGTGTATCCAAGCAGTTAGCTTGATACGCTCGGAGTTGGCCAGACACAGCATTTTGTTATCATCGAGGACAGTGTTCAAGTTCTCAATCCACACGGCGTCTACGGGGCCGTCACACATGATCCACTGATGAATTTCCTCTGTGAGTATACACAGTCAAGATTAATTCGAATTGCACAAAGGTCTTCAGGCACTTACCCTCCACTAGAGTCGCAACGCGCACCGCAAGACCCAGTAGACCGTCTTGCCACTCCAAGGTCTTGGGATCCACATAGCCGTACAGCTCGTTCATGCTAACGGCCTTGGGGTTCATTGTCTGTATGACGACAGGCCGAAAGTTTGGATCTTGCACCTCGTTCTCGAACAGATGGGCCAACGCAAACTCCAGTGCATGCAGTACCACTGACTTACCACCTCCCGTGGGACCAACCGTCATGACGCCCCAGCGCACACACATGGTCTCATATAGCTGAAGGCACTTTCGTATGGTGGTTGGCACTGGCTGCAGATTCTTTTGACGTAGGCCGATCCGCAGGCTTTCCTCCAAGTGAGGGTGCTGCGAGTCGGGCAGGTCGACGCCCGGAAACAGATCGCTAAGTATGCCACGGAACAGTATAGCATCGTCAGCCAAGAACTTGGGTATGTTCGAGTCTCGCAACGCGGCAATCAGTGTTATATCCTCTCGCTGATTGGGCGCGGCTCGCTTGAGAGCGCCGGCCATGACCAGCACGGATTTGACGGCTCGCATACCGAAATCGTAGTGATTCTGTTGGCTAAGCTGCTGACTGCACAGCTGGTACATTTGCACCATTTTGCGGGCCAAGATCTTAGGGTCTTCGAAGCCCTCCGAATACAAAATAACCTCGGAGATGAGCGCATAGTCGGGCACCATCATAGATATGGGCCGGAAGAGTGCCTTCAAATTGTCCGGCAGCTCTGTACGGCCGGCATAGCCCGGATTCATGGTTATAAACACGCAGCACGAGTGATTGATCTTTATTTCGCGACCCTCAAACATGAAACTATGGGATGAGAACAAAAATGTTAAATATTAAGATAATCAATGGTTTTTTTATAAGAGTCTAGGATTTGTTTGAACTTCTTTTGGGTAAACTTAAGTAATTCTTAGCATTTTCTATGACTCAATAATTTTTTAGAAATTGTATGGAAATCACCAAAGCACTGGGGATATGAAAAGGAATGTCAAAGGATTTGTATGCTAGCTGATCACAATGATCACTTGTATATCTCGATTCTCTTACCGTTTAGCTTTCATCACCTTAGCTGTTCGTATGGTAATCAGCTGCTGGGCAATCACGGACAACACCTCGATATCAATACGATTGAACTCGTCGAAGCAGCACCAGGCGCCACACTGTGCCAGACCAGAGAAGAAGCGACCCATCATCTTGTAGTCGAGACCATCCGAGCAATTGAATACGACGCACTGTTTTGCCAAGGCCTTGGCTAAATCCTTCGTGGTCTCCGTTTTGCCCGTACCAGCCGGGCCAGCAGGAGCACCACCCAAGTCCATTTGAAAGGCGCCCATCAAACAGAGGTAACAGCGATCCGTGAGTGGCGTTAGCACCAGCACACCTCCAGCGCCCAAGTACTCGTAATAATAGGGTATATTAGCAGCTGCCATGCGAGAGAAAACCGCCTCGTTTTCGACGGCCCAGTAGAAGCGCAGCATCTTCAGCCAATTGAAGTCTAACCTGGAGAGCGAAGGTAAAAATCAAGTAGAGCCAATCATACATTTTTGGTATTTCTTATATAAATAAAAATAGAACTGAAATGCGATTGACCATTTCTGTTTAGGTATTCTATTGCACGGTATACTTACGGATTGTGGACGCGCTTTTCTATAAGCATGCGCACTGAGTCCTTGGCATGGACATCGATCGTGATTAGAGCGCAGAGGATCTTTCTCAATAGCGATGATATATTTTTGCGTGTGAGGGCCGCCAGGGCGCCAAGATCCTGCAGACACTTGATCTCAAACTTGATCATCCTGTCAACGGTGTTGACAGCATTCGAATCTTTGGCCTCGAATATACGATGAATGTCGGCAGCCCATTGTACCTGAGAGACGGTGAGTACAACTTGGTTGGGATGATCTTGGAACCATTCGTCGCGGTCCTTGGCTGCATAACATTGATAGCCGAAGCGCATGCAACGTCTAACAGACACAAACATTGCATCCTCCACCTTGCTGAGCCACTCCTCGACGGCACCACGGGCTTTTAGGCCCTTGCCGAACTGTAGTTTCTCGCCCTCGGGCGATAGGAAGGCAATTATGTCATTTGTGGCCACCATTTTGCCATCGCCGCCCTCCTTCTGACCAAACTCCAGACGATAGATGGCATCGAAACATTTGCGCAAATGCGGCTGTACAGCTTGAGGTATTCGCGTCTGCGCGAGAATTTCGAGCAGCTCGTCGTTGGACAGAAAGTAGAATCTGAACAACAGAGTTGAAATGAGTTCGCTTTGCTTGAAAGAACTACTGAGTGGGTGAGTCTCTTACCTGGGAAATACCACACGCTTTACTTCCAAGTAGGCTTCCAAGCCACGCGAAATAGCGTCGAGTAAGCGATTGTCCTCCATAAGCATATCGTAGACCTCTATGCTGGACATGGTCGGTAGTGCCAACGCCACCTTCTTGGCCTGTCGTACTATTTCCTTAAAGTTCTTGTCCACCTGATTGAACATTTTGGCTTCGTGGGGCAGCTGGCGTTGTATGTCAGCCGATGCAAAGATGGCCTCCAAATAGATCCAGGCGCCCTGGCAATCCATCCAAGCCTCTAAGGTAAGACATAGTTAGTCTAGGCTCTCGCTAAATACTATAATTAACCCACCAAATGTCTTGCCAAATTGATCCAGAGCCGTTGTCCACTCCTCCACACGTGCTTTAATGGGACCCACGAATTTGGATGCGGCTATGGTATTAATATTCACGTTGGCATCATCTAGCACCGCCTGCAACTCCTCGGTACCGGCTAGAATGAAAACATCTTTCTGATCATGATGCGATACAATGAAGAGCTCTGTCTCCTTCCACATCGTCTCGATTCCCTTGAGCATGTTCTCCAGCTGCGTTTCTCCAGTTGCTTGCGAGGAGATTTGCATAAGGCTCTCGGCATTGTTCTCATCGTCAAATGCGTGTACCTCATCATAGGTGGCAATCTTGATGTTTGGTTCCTGAAAGAACTTGCGGCCCAGCAGCTCCTCAATCTCAGTCCAATGACGCTATTCGAAGGATAATATTAGTGGCAAGGGTTCTAAGTTTGGTTCAGATATATTCTGTATGCCTACCGCACGAAGATTGGGATTACGCAGATAACCAATAACTGGTAACTTCTCCTTAAAGTCTTCGGCAGATTTTTGTAGTACGGGCACTATATCATTTTGTGGTAAATACTTTTGGAACTGCATACAGTTCTTAATGGTTTTTGCATTCAGCTCCATCATTTCATTCACGGGCAGAGAATTAAAGTCGGCCGCTATCCAGCTGGCGAGCGACTCCTCCCAGTCCATTAATGTCCTGTATAGATTCTGCCGCTGACGTATATTGTAGAAACCCTCGTCCATCTCCTCATACATGGTGAGATCGATTCGGAATTCTTTCTGATATCCTAGCAGCTCATCGGCTTTCTCCCGGCACTCGTTCATACGGCTCAGCAGATCGTCCAGCTTCGCATTAACTTTGTGGCGATCTGATTGGCTCTGTGGAGGTGGATAGAGCTCAAATTAAATGTACCACAGTGAGACACCCCTTTTAGAGACTAGAATTGCCAGAAAAGGTAAGGATACTTTATAGCCAAGTACAAAGTGTTATGCCATACCATAAGACCCCAATTTAATCCATTTGCAGAGCATAGCAATGCGTCAATCTGAGGTCGACTCAGTGTCGGAACTTACCATGAGCAGCCACTCTTCGATGGCCTGGATAGCGACTTCGTGTATATTTTCCTTTAGAATGTGAATGTCTTCCTGCATAGCTTCGTCCAGCTGATTGATGAAGTCCTGACGTTTCTGCAAAATCTCGGCCAGCGTTTCTCTGGTCCGATTCAGATAGTCCTCGGTGTCCATGTAGTCCTCTTTGCGTTCATCGTCAATGGGTATATTGAAGTCTTTGATGATCATCAGCAAATCGTGTATATAGTCAATAACGAGGAAAAGCTCATCGAGTTCCAAGTGACAATTGTCAAGGAAGCGAAGGTGCGCAACCAACGGGAGCGTTGATTGAGGCTCAAAGCCGATGCGGCCAAGAAAGTCCTGGGCATCCTCATAGAGCTTCGTAGTCTCCTCCTCGGCCAGCTGGGGCAAATAAATGGCCAAAACACTTTGCAGACGCTGACAGACGGGCGTCACCGCATCCTTAAACCCGCTCTGGCCCAATTTCAGAAGACCCAGATATACCTGATCCAGAATACCATCCAATGCTCGTAGATTGTTGCAATAGCGATCGCAATAGTTGCGCAGCGCCGTGAGGTCTGCAAAGAGAGTTGCAAGTATTAAGAGAGGAGAGCAGAGCGAGTTAGTAAGAGAGGAGTAGATTCTGCCTGCCTGGGCTGCAGTGTGGGCTTCTCATGGAAAATTAATTGTTTAATAACTTTTTTTGTGGATGTACGTTCTTCATGAAACTTTTAGATTGTAATTATATCAAAACTATGCGTGTATATGCTGAAGCTCAAGTCTCTAGTACTTGAAATACGCCTTTTACCAAGATGACGGTGAGGGGGTGGATATGGGGTGGGGGTGAATTATAACAAAAACCGAAATTCTATAAAAAACATATGAGTCTATATTTAAAATTTGGAGACTCTAGCTCTAAAGTTGTAGGAGATATAATTTTATAATTGACTTTCGATAAGGTTTTTTATCGATAAAAAAATAATCGGACGAGTTATAGTTATTTTGTGATAAACTTGATATGCGCGCTGTATATACGGACATTTGAAAAAAAGTTCAAGTTTCTAGCTCTTACATATATCTTCGGAAATCGACGCGTTCAAACATACGGACAGACGGACGGACAGACAGACGGACAGGGCCAAATCAACTCAGCTCGTCGACCTGATCAAGAATATATATACTTTGTGGGGTCTGCCACGCCTCCTTCTGCCTGTTACATACATTTCAACAAAACCATAATACCTTGATTTCCCATTTTCAATGGGTTCAGGGTATAATTATGCACAATGTTGTAAAACTGACCATATAAAACATGTCTGAATTTATTTTTAATCAGTTTAAAGTTAAATTTTTAATTGTTATGTATATGTATATGTATATGTATGGAGGTGTGTTCTACAATGCAATTGTGCAAAGCATGTTAAGCCAAAAAATCGTAATATATGAGGAATGTATGTATGCATGTATGTAAGTATATGTATGGATGTATATATGTATGTATTGTATGTATTTGAGGGCAACCACCACACCTGCGGGAAATGGAGATTGAGATTGGATAGATGTAGATTGTCTTGTAAGACTGAAGGGTTCGTGAAGAGATTATCAAATTATTAGTTCATATAGAGTAGTTAGTATACTTAACACTTTCTTATAACCTCTAAATGGATATGCATAGATAATTACTAAACATTCTAGCTCATTCAGAAATTTCTGCCAAGAAGACAACTTCTTAAGGATTGCAATTAATATAATCAGGTTATCTTTTAAAATATCCTAAAATAGTATCTACCTAAAGCAATTTACTTGAACTTGTTCCAGATATTCTTACCTCTTTCGTTGCTAAGGTCTTCCGGATCTGTGGTGGCATCTATCTCATAGTTCTCCCGTATTGTATGAAAGCGTGCCGTATAAAGATTAGCCATCTCGTATGCCGCGCGAATCAGTACAAATATATCTTTGCTGCTCGAACGATTGATGATGTTGGTAAAGCGATTTAGGGATAATACAACTGAAGCTTACCGATTGAAAGTGAAGGTGGCATCTTGCTTCAACAGGAAGGTCAATTCCGGCGCTGACGTATACAGACATTCCTCTTGCCGGCCCATGATCGATGGCCTAGATGCAATGAAAGAAAAAATTGGAGTAGGTGAGTCGAATTATGTCATGCACTTGGCCTACGCTGTATATTGAGAGAATTCCGGGTCTGTGGTAAAGGGCGGTATGTCTAGGACAGTCTCCAAGATCAAGCCCGTTATGCGCTGAAAGATCAGCTTCAAGACATCCTCCAGGGGCTCTACCTCAATGCGATCGGGCAGGAGGCGCAGCTGTGCTAGGAAAAATGGAGCTTGTGGTGCATTGGGTGGCCGCGGCTTTTCGACTTTCGTGTCAAGACGATCGTGACTCATTATTTCCGCCTCCGATGGCGCCACCTTGTTGTGTTCATCAAAAGCATGATGCAGGTCCTCATAGCTCTGGATGGTTACACGATAGAGCGCTTGATACAACATCATGTCACAGTAGGTGAGAAAGCTGGCAATGGGCGAGAAGAACGTGAACAGTTAGTTGAGAATGTAGTAATTGAGAGTACAGCTGGAAGAGTTGCTGTCATCGAAACTCACTTGGTCAAGGTCTTGCAAAATGCGCGCTTCCGCGCTCGATCCATAAAGCTGTGGGCCTCCCGCATTTTCTTGACCGACGGATAATAATTGATCTCATCATCCGGATAGAAGCCACGTGCCATAATGGCTTCAGTGCATGAACGATCTATGGGATTAAAGAAAACATTAATATCAATATAGATGTATTTCAATTATACGCACATAAAGCTTTGCCCACAAAGCCTCGAAATTCGTGGAAGAGATAGTTGAGCTGCTCGTAGATGCGCATATGGAGCTCCAGAAAGTAGAAAGGGTGCCATTCCTCGATATTTTCCGTATTGACAAAGCTGAGACGCTCTAGGACAACAAGATCGGATCGCATCCGAAGAACAGCTTTGGCCAGTTGGGGAATGACGATAAATAGATTATTCTGCAGATGGTTACGGGCGTAGTTCAATTTGCGCCACTTTATTGTCTTCTCCCACACCTTGAAGCCCTTCCACAAGCGGAAGATGGAGAAGGTGCGTATTTGAATGATGCTCAGGAACTGCTGGAACTCCTGCTGCCATTGGTTGAGCGGCGTGAAGAAGTTCTCGGAGACACGCCAATAGGTAACGCCATGCCGCGTTACTGTGTAGTAGGGCTTATAGATGTTTAAATTGGCATACTCAACTTCGCGCAGACTGTACGGGGTGAAGTATTCGCTATCCTTGGGCAGCATATAGTCCAAGTAGACAAAGCTGTCGTCCTTCATGCTGCGCATCCGATTAATGATCAGGTTCAGGTCGGGTATTAGTGAAGCGCCCGTTTTAATCTGCAGGTTGACGTCGGTGAGTGACTTGTTTGGCCGCTCCTTGAATACCGCCCTCATGCTCCGCTGTCGACTCTTCCGCATGGTGGACTCCCTCATTAAGGTGCTTGTAGCCCTGTAGGTTGGGGTCACACTTTGAACGGTTCTGTCTATCTCGTCCTCCTTGTCGCTGTCCACGTACATGTCGACATGACGGGTCTTTTCCGGTGGGGGGGCATCCTTCTTTTCGACTATGTCGTCCTCCTCCATTTTGCGCACTCAACGGACAACAATCAGTCAGATATATGGTTCTGCAGTGTAGAGGAATCAATTGTGCATATCTATATCTATTTATATATATATACTTATATACATATATACGTATATATATATATGTATATTTCAATATATATATAGAAGAAATTTGATAGGATTCGCCAGGCAACTGTTGAATTTGTTGCTTGTTTTTCATCGTTGCTAAGGAAACGGCAACAATTGCATCCGATACGGTGTCATGGCAGCCGTTAAGCTTAGCCTGCAGCTAACTGTTTACAGAGAGCTTTTATTCTCACCAAAAGTAAAGCGCTGAAAGTTTACAATTATAAATAAAAATTCCTAATAAATCAAGCGCAAATTTGTTATTGTTAACAGTAACAATTTAGTTCTAACCATTGAAATTTTCTAATACTCCCTTTAATACGAGATATAAATAACTGATTACCAAAAATATTCTAGCATTTTTTACAGTAGAATCCGGTTATAGCGACACTCAAGGGACCGTCGTTTTTGCGTCATTATAGCCGGATGTCGCTATAACCGTATAAGTTTGCTCAGTAATGTTTGTCTGGGGACCAGATTTTTCGTCGACATAACCGGTTGGACGCTTTAAGCGGAGTCGTTATAACCGGATTCGTGTAAGTGCAAGTATGTATATATGCAAGTATGTATATAAATGTGAGCGTTTGGGTATTGTTTAATGGGAAATTATTGAAAAAATATAATAAATAAAATTGTAAATTAAATATTATATAATAATAATAAAAAATTAAATAAATACACTAAATAAAAATATAATTGATAAAATAATAAAATATTATCAAGTATATAAAATACAACATAAAATTAAAATTATTATTAAAGTGAATATACCTTTTTTTATAATTTAAAAGATAAATAAATAAATATGTACATATATAAATAATAATAACATTAAGTATTTCATAAATAATATTCTAGTATTATAATGGAATATTTATTTTTTACATAGGCCTTTTTATTTAGTTTTTTTTTTCTTGTTTTTTTTTTTTTGTATTTTGTTCCCATTTATTTTTATTTTTTATCTCCACTTCAAAATTGTATTATCCACATCCACCTTGATTTCTCTCAGTGCATCAATTCTTATTGCGTAATAACTGCTTAGCTCTTCAGCTCGCTCAGCATTGTTGGGGCAGCCCACTAAGCCCTAGTTAATACTCCTAATGCCGCATTGTGGCAAATGCCGGCTGCCAACACGAGAACTTCAATTTGCATTGCTCTGGATTGGGCCAAAAGGCCATATGGTCGCAGTTAATGGGTCTCGCAGTCTCGGGCCGACATTAGACAAACCAAATTAACTTGGCTAATAACTTATTTAGCGAGAAACGGAATGCAGATGAATGCAGTTAGCTATAACTGGAGCCAACTGTACCGAGTGCTAGTTTATGCCTCGTTTGAGATAGAATAGGAAAAGCTGAAGAAATTCTTAAGGAACTCAATTGAAGCTGTTCGATCTGTGAGAGCTTTAAAGTTATGATCTTAGAATGAAATCATTTCGTATAGCCCCAGAAAAGCTAAGCCCCAACAAAAGGCAATCATGACACGAAACAAATATGCTGATTTTACTTCACGAACAAGTATACAAATAAATAGATAATTTCACATCGCTGTAAGGATACCTAATCGAGATCTTGCTTTCTAAGAAAGAGAGAAGAGAAAGTGTCACATCCCAAATAAATCATCTCCCAATAAATATCTCATTGCTCGCTAGTGTCGATATTCCACAAATCTGTGTCCGTGCTTTTGATGTTCAGTTCGGGATCCTCCATGTTGTGGATGGACGTTTTCATGCCGTCTTCGGAGATGACGCCAATTCGTATCACACCGCCGGAGTGGCAGTCATGCTTTATGGCCAGCAGAATGGCATTTTTGACAACATCGACAGCGTCCTCTTGATTCATGCCCGACTTAAAGTGCTCCGCCATAAAGCCCTGGATGTAGCTGGAGCCGGAGCCGGCTATGGCGTACCGTTCTTTGATGAGTAGTCCCGATATTGGCACCGTATACACTTGACCGCCCAGCACCCGATCCCAGCCGGCGACAATGATGCTGGCCAGCAGAAACTTGCGCTTCGCATAGATTTGATTCCGGAATTGTACGGCCGCATCGCGCACCAAACACTTTGCATTGTTGAAGATCTGATAGCCGCACAGCGAACTACTGACCATCTCGGCCAGAGTCTGAGTCTGGGCGGCCGAGCCACTGCGACAGCAATAGATGTGATCGGTGATCCGGGTTAGCTTATCAGCCGTTCGATTCGAGACGTAGGCACGGCAGCTAGTGCGCGTATCTGCGCCCATCACAACGCCCCCATCGTATTCAACGGCCACTATTGTAGTCTATAAGGATTGGATTTATAGATATAGACTTGAATCTATATATATACACGTATTACACCAAGTGATTTACTTACGCCGCCGTAATAGTCATTTGTATTCATTGTACACGATTGTGGAATGCGCCTGAACCGACTAATATTAAAAAAACTATACAAAAGAAATAAACACAAAAACGAAAAGATTTCTATAAAAGTTACATAAATATCATATGTAAACCTGATTAATGTTACTAAGCTTAGATATAACAAGATATTAGTTATTCAAATTTAAAATGAATACTTGATGAAAATAATTATATAAATCTGAAGTGAATTTTCAAGAATTTCTTTTCTATATAAATAAATATTGATAAACCCGTAACTAATAATAATTTGTGAATTCTTTCTGCTTGCAGCTCAAATTGAAATAATTCCATGCAAAGTCTGTGGGGACAAATACTCAACTGTTTCTGCTTTGAATTGAAAAGCAGAAACAGTTGAGCAAAGCTTTTCAAAGCTTTCACGAACAGAGCTTTCCGCTAGCTTATATGAATGGAATGTGGAATTTCGAAAATGCGCTGCTGCAGTGCGTTGCGGCTGCCGCGTTGCCCCATTTACTTCCCGTCGTTGACAACAAAAAAAAAAGGAGACACGTTGGAGGAGCTTTTGCCGGCATTTTGCCACAGTTGGTGGCATTTGCAACGGATTGTTGCGCCTGCTGCCAGCTCGATTCAGAAAAGCACAAACACTGCCGACAGCCGCCTGACCTTCAAATTCGGTTGTTGTCGCCACGCTGCGGCGCATAAGCTTTTCAATTTTCGATATCGAAAGCGAATACCGATGCTGTCGCTGCTGCTGTCGCTGCCGCTGCTGCTGCCGCTGCTGCTGCCGCTGCCTATGAAGATAAAAAAGTCGCATTAGGCGTAGAGCATGGCAGTGGCAAAAGCTCAAGGTGAAAGCATCATCAGCTGCTGTTGCTAGCGACAGTGACACCGACAGCGACTGCGACTGCGACTGCGACTGCGACTGCGACTGCGACTGCGACAGTGACAGCGACTGCGACTGCATTCGGACACCGATTCGGATGCCAATTTACGTTTCGGATTCGCTCAGCGTACGCGTCGTGCGTTTGCCGAACCTGCAGCGGCGGCAGCGGCAGCGGCATCGGCATCGCTCAGGCGGGTCTCCAGCACGGCCGCTGCGTCCGTGGCCAAATAGTCGTTGGGTATACGCCGCGATGTTAAGAGCCGCGAACGCGAACGCAACGTTTCGCAGCAGCACGCAGCAGCACGTAGCAGCAGCAGCAACACCAGCAGCCGCCACACGCCAAACGCAGCACGCAGCAGTTAACCGTTGTTGAGCCTCTACAGCCGCTGAGGCTGTCGCAGAGCCGTCGAGCCGTTCAGCCGTTCAGCGCTTGCCTTGTGTTAGTAGCCGCCATCGTCGTCGCAGCAGCCAACGCGAGCGCTGCCGTTGCCGTTGCCGTCGTCGTCGCTGTCGTCGTCGCCGTTGTTGTCGCCGCCATCGTCGTCGTCGTCGCCGTCGTCGTCGTCGTCGTCGTTGCGGCTGTCGATTGCAATGTATGGGAAAGAGGAAGAGCGCTCATTTGCATAGCGCCTAACGGTTCTCAAGAAACTAACCTGAAAGAAATCTTTTCTTTTTATACCCTGAACCCATTGAAAATGGGAAATCAGGGTATAATGGTTTTGTGAAAAGTATGTAACAGGCAGAAGGAATCATCGCAGACCCCATAAAGTATATATATTCTTGATCAGGGCGATGAGCTGAGTCGATATAGCCCTGTCCGTCTGTCCGTCCGTCCGTCCGTCCGTCCGTCCGTCCGTCCGTCCGTCCGTCCGTCCGTCCGTCTGTCCGTCCGTCCGTATGAGTGCGTCGATCTCAGAAGTTACAAGAGCTAGAGAGCTGAAATTTTGTATGTACACTCGTGTATACCATACGCAGTACGAGTTTATCATATTTTTTCGATAACTCACTCGATATCTTTTTTATCGAGGATAATCGATAAATTGATATTGTTTTTTCAGCCTAATTTGAAGACTTTTAAACATAGAGTGTTCAGATTTGTTGTGTATATACATTCGATGGATACACACATTATGTCATTTACAGATTTTGGATACCACGCCCCCTTCGCCCCCAATTCATAAAAAACGTATTTCAAATACTAGAGACTTGTGCTTTGGAATGTACACCCATTTACACATTATGATTACGCTCTGAAAGTTTCATTAAGATCGTACGTCTACAAAAGAAATTATTCAACAAATAAATTCGCAAATTATTGCCCACACTGCAGCGCTGCCCAAGCGCAGTCGCTGCTTACTGCGCAGTTAGCAGAGCGCGGGCTTATGCGTGCGGGTGGATGCATGTGTATGTATGTATGCATAAAAGAAGTGGAGAATGATTAGAATATCAGATTGGAGGGTTCAGGGTATCTCCTAGTCGAGCAGTCTCGACTAGAGCCTTCTTACTTGTTTTTTTTTTACTGTTGTACTTTTTTTTTCTGGTGCAAATTCATGACCTTAGAACTCCTCGACGTGTCTCGCGGCCTTTGAAGAATTATTTTCAAAATCTCGCTACACATTAAATCTCTTTTTATTTATTTTTTTTTTTTTATTTTGGGGTAATACAGTTTTTTTTTTTCATGGTGGTTTTTGGTTTTGCTTGTTGATGCGCTGCGCTGCTGTCTTATTTGAGGTAGGTGCCCCCATACGCCACCTACTTGATTCATGCTTTTGGCGGCCACCTAGTATAATATTTATTTGAATGATCGGGTGAAAAAAAGCAACAACAACAAAACGTCTTTAATTAGTATTTAAAGAGCCATAAAACTGTTGTGACGTAAATCGAGAGACAGCGTCCAACAAATTTGCAGCTATCTTCCAGATACATTTACTTATAGATACAAACGCCTCTCGACGTGTTGCCTCGTTAAAAATCATTTTCATTTTCATATTCATAACACTGCAGGAGACCTAGGCTCTATATAATCGTAGGCATAATTATCTACTCTATGTGTGTGTGTATGTGTTTTTTTTTTACTTTTATGACTTTCACATGTGAATTCTTGTTGTTGGTTTCTTGAAATGCTTCATCAAATGTTATTTTAATGTGAATTTGAATTTGGTTTTCGGTTTCGGTTACGCTCAGGTCCAGAGAGTCTATTTGGTTCTATCTAGTATTTTGCGCACTGCCAAACGTCCTTGAAATTTCCCTACATACATGTGTGTCTGTGTATGTGTGTGTGTGTGTGTGTGTGTTTGACAAGCATCTGTCAAGCTCGCCATTTTGTTACAGAGTGATGCCATGAGGGAAAAGTCCAGTGTTAGCTTCTATTTGGAAAGTTTCCTTTACTTTTTACATACCCTATATGGGAGCGGTATACTGATTGGTTGTGAATACATATCAGCTTAACATTAGAAACTAATATATCTATATAATATGTATAGGCTAAACGAATTGTTTTTGTCGAGGTTTACATAGAGGGTAGAATATAGTTAATCAAATTAGATGTTAGGCACTTTCTGTTTTCGACCAATTCATCAAAATGTGCAACTAGATATTCCCTTTAAGTGGGACAAATTATAGTAAACATAGAGTCAAAGATTAAAGAGCTAGCAAACATGCAATACTCTGTTCCTTAAATTGAAACTCAAATCATAAAAAGTTTAGGGTGCTGTAACCGTTTCATCGTTAGCTATGATAAGAAATATTTATTGGTAAACTCATTTAAAGGTGAAAAAAAGAAATATTTGTTAATCTTATGAGTAAGTTCTTGGGAAACTTAAAGAGATGAAACCGAAAAGCGCTTGCAGGCGACAAATGTCAATCTGAAGTCAAAGCATCGGACGTCACGACGCGAATTCAGTTAAAAAGCGATATGAAATTCTCGTCGAGTTTGCATATTCGGCACTAAGCATTGAGTGGGAGACTAGGTGGGGTGGGAGGACTTTGGAAAGAAGCCTAGAGTGGAGGGGGACAAGGAGGTAGGACGCTTGGTATTGCTGGAATATGCTGACAGCGTGAAGTCCGCCGGGCAAATTCTACTTACTTATATCAATATGCATGACAAGTTTAAAAGCCTTGTGAAAAACATTAAGTAAAAGGAAGATGGCAGCAGCCAAAACAGCGACAGACACATAGACAGAGACATAGACAGAGAAAGAGATAGAGATAGAGATGGGAATAGGGAAAAAGGGGGAGGTAGGGCGAAGTGCTGCTGATGTCGGCAAGGCAAGGTGAAAGGGAAGTGAGAAGTGAGGCAAGGGCAAGTGGCAACTGGCAGTAAATAGAGAAAGTCAGTTTGCTAACTAAATGCAAAGTACACGCAACTAGAGTGGAAATAAAATGTGAATTGTAAAGCCAAAGTTCTAGCCTAGGATGTGACTGAAAGGATACTAAAAGGGATCTTACGCTGTGATTCCAAAACGTACAAAAAGCATAAATGTGCCATGCTATATGGGAATGAGCCACTTGAAATAATAAACAAGTTACGTGGGAGCGAAAGAAGAAACTGGAAGGGTTAAAAATGGTAAAAGAGGGAAAATAGATATAGAGATAGAGATAGAGATAGAGATAGAGATAGAGATAGAGATAGAGATAGAGATAGAGATAGAGATAGAGATAGAGATAGAGATAGAGATAGAGATAGAGATAGAGATAGAGATAGAGATAGAGATAGAGATAGAGATAGAGATAGAGATAGAGATAGAGATAGAGATAGAGATAGAGATAGAGATAGAGATAGAGATAGAGATAGAGATAGAGATAGAGATAGAGATAGAGATAGAGATAGAGATAGAGATAGAGATAGAGATAGAGATAGAGATAGATGGATAGATGGAGATAAATAAGTAAAGGGAAACAGTTGTAAACGGAGACTGAAATATTGAGAGATGAAGAGATTTTAAAGCGACTTTAAAGTCCATTAAAATATCATTACTACAATATACATAAATATATAATTGAATTATGATACACATATGTCTGTATTATATGTCTATAATATATTTCAGTCCGCTTTTTTTTTAGAGTTCTCTGCGCAGTTGAAATAATGTTGTGACAAATTGAATTACAAATATTACGCAGATGTATATATTATGTACTCGTTGTGGGCTCGGAAGCTATAAAAACAAAGTACCGTTATTGTAAGAGGGAAATATATACTTGAATTCAATTAAACGAGGATGGGGAAACGGGAAAAAATGCCACCAAATGGCCAATTGCCTATTTGAAGTACTTGCTGAAATATAAAATTATAAATATGTATATAGAGCACACACATATAGAGAATGTATATAGAAAGAGAGAGAGGGAGAGAGAGAGAGAGAGAGTGATATGCTGGCCGTGTGCACAATTTGCCTCATTTTGTTGCAAATTTATTGAAAAGCCGATAAAAAATTTCCGTTTCCTTTTTGCTTTCCGTTGCCATTGCAGCATTACAAGAGCCGCTCTCAAGCGAGGCACGCCCACTCCCTAAAATAGGGAGCAGAGAAGGTAAAACCCAAGAGGGTCACAGCTCCAGCTCCAGCTTCAGCTCCTACTCCTGTTCCAGTTTCAGTTTCAGTTCAAGTTGAGCTAAACGCGTTCAATGAGCTGGAAATATCGGCCAGCAGCAGGAGAAATTCATGGATGAAAATGAAAACGGGATGCGCAGCAGCGTCAGCAGCAGCGATTAGCAAGCAAAATGAATGCAGCAATAAATGATAATTGAATAATTATGCATAAACGTGACACCCGGACAAAGGCTCGACGCGAATACGCTTGAAAATCAAACTCGAACGCCCAAAACGCGAACGCGAACGTGAGCGCGCACGTGTCTCTGTATCTGTGTGAGTGTGCATGTGTGCGTGTATGTGATTGTCCGCGTATGCGTATGTGCGTGTGTGTGTGGGAGTGGGCAGTCTGTATAGCGCGCTTTTCGCACATTCGATTCGATTGAAAATTCGTCTATTTATTTATTTATTTTTTTTTTACATTTTTTTTCTCGTTCGCCTCAAAAGTGACGTGCAGAAAGAAGTATTTGTAATGAATATGGAAAAAATGATATGATGAGATGATAATGAAAGTAATGTGCGTGGTGCTGAAGATGCTGATGAAGCCCAAAATAATGATGATGATGATGTTGATGATGTTGACGATGATTATGTTGATAATGCTGCCCACACTGCAAGCCAAAGTCAAAGTGAAAACTAACTAAAAGCAAAAGCCAAAGAAATTCGAAAGCAATATCGAAATACATATATATATATTATATATCTGAACTATCTTTCGTTTTCTATGTACAAAATGAACACTTGCTACAACTCATAATAATAATAAATAATAACTAATAATAATAGTAAATACTAAAGCTGGTAATACTTACCTCAACAAATAGCAATCCATTTGATATTATTATGAAAATCAACTAAGCAACGTGAGCAGCAGAGCAACCGCTTGGGTAAGTAATTGGCCTAAGATATATCTCCTTAATCTTGACACTGAATCCATTTCTCAACAATGCTCGTCAAGTGCGATGCGTCTAATTGTATTTAGCTTCACCCTTCGCACAGTCTGTCCCTCCCGAGTCGAGCATTAGGATCATTTGAGAATGCAATCAACTGGCGATTTCTCAATGTCTGCTCGAATCAGGCATCAGCTCTCGCCCCTGTTGAATAGCTTTAATCTTTAATTAAAATTGGCGAAAAGTTTACGTTCACAGCATCCGCCCCTTTTCGTTTGCTGCCACCCCAACTGCGCAAAGCTCAGAGTTTAATTTACTGTAATCTATACTTCAAAGCAACGGGGGAGTATAGTTTTCTTTGAAACTAAACTTCAGATTCTGATTAGGCAGCCCTGGAGTGGATAATTCCTCTTTTGCAAACAGCGACACTCCATGGCTGAATAATTTACTTGGGCTTATCAAACTGTGTTAACCTTTAATCTAAGCTTAAATAGAGTATTCCAATGATTTTATATCGAGATTCTTGATGACTGAGAATTGGTAAATGGCAAGAGACTACTGCAATACTATATAGAATGTAATTAAGAATTATATAAATTGTGAATTTGATCCGTTTTGCTATATCTACATATATAACAGTTCCTGAGATATCGGACACAGTATTTCCCAATTGGTCCTAGACTTTGTATGACGAATGGGGAATATTCACTGAGTTGCTTATATGAGAGCTAGACGGACACTCAACAAATCCAATATAAAAAAGTCTATCTATAAATAAATAAGTCTATTTATATATCAAAACATAATGTGTATACTTTAACTCGTTCAGCTTTAACTTCTGTTTTCGAAAATTCGCTTTCGATTTCTCTTCGATCCATAGAGCTGACCTTGACCTAATATGGTGCCAAATAATATAATGAAATTTGAAACTAATTCAAGCTGCCCTGACCGTTGCACTCTTGAAAACATTTCGCTTTGATCTCCGGTCGCAGCGTGCAGCAGGGCGTATGCGCAATGTGCAGTAACATAATTAAGCATACGTCACGTGTGCCTTGGGAAAGAGCTACAGTAGCAACAACAACAACAACAACAACAACAACAACAACAACAACAACAACAACAACAACAATAAAAGCAACAGGAAAGCCAAAGGCAGGAGGACGAAGATAAGCAAAAGGAAAACGCAAAAGGGAAAAAAAAAATTCAATTTGCTTGCATTTTATGAGCCCAAAAGCAAATCATTGACAATAATAAAGAAGCAAAAGCCCCAGAAGCTGCACGGCATGCTGTACGCCGTATATACAGCAAGCCGAGCAAATTCGCTAGCAGCGCGCTGCTGGCCACAGGGTGTGGCGGGGGGCGTCCAGTCCAGTCCGTTGCGGGTGGGCCTCTGTCGTAAGTGTGAATGATGTTGATGATGGGCGGACAGGGACCGCACAACAGCGGACAGTGGCCAGCTAAAGTGCTCATAAACATTTTCAGTGCTCACAGACAGAGATAGACACACACACACACATACACTCGTATATTTTGCTTATGTTTTATGAAAGTCTCTTTGTGTGCAAATTTGTTGCGCCACAAACGTCGAAAACTCTAACAACATTTACCAAATATTTTCCACACTTCTCTAACTCTGCTGCTGTTGTTGTTGTTGTTGTTGTTGTTGATGTTGCGAATTCTCGAAACAGTTGCGAGCTGCTGCGTCCTTTGCACTTCTCATTTCTATTATTATGCTGCTGCTGCTGCTGGTACTGCTTGCTGGCATTCGCCTTAGAGTCGCTTTTGCAAACTTCCTGTATTTAATTTGCCTCAACGCTTCACGCAGCTGGAGTCTCACTAACGAATCCAAATATGCGAGCCCTAAGCTCCCGTTCCCAATCCCCAATCCTACTACCAATCCCACTCCGAATCCCAATTCCAATTCGCGTTGCCACCCGTTGTCTCCCACAGCCGCCCACAGCGACAAAGAGCAACAATAATAACTTTGTGCTTGGCAGTTGAGCAGACTAGGTGAGATACCCTGGAAAAGTAAGGAAGGTAGTGTTTAGGTTTATGGATCATAAGTAATCAACTCTAACATTAAGATGACATATGTACGAATTTGCAGTATATGAAAAATATATTATATAAATTTATAAAAATCATAGATAATATTATTTTATTATATATTTATTATTATTTTTTTAGGGCAAATTAAAAAAAGGATCAACTTTCCTTTGCAATTTGTTATTAAAAAATAATTTGTTATTATTAAAATAAAATTTTTATTAAAAAATAATTATTATAGATCAATTGTATATGATAATCAAATCATAACTCTTATTTTTAATTTTTATTATAAAAATCAAAGATAATTTTTATCCTAAAAATTAAAAATAAGTGTTTTCAATTTTCATTATAAAAATTAAATATAACAAGTAAGAAGGCACTAGTCGAGACTGCTCGACTAGGAGATACCCTGAACCCTCCAATCTGATATTATAATCATTCTGCACTTCTTTCATGCATACATACATACACATGCATCCACCGATACGCATAAGACCGCGCTCTGCTAACTACGCAGTAAGCAGCGACTGCGCTTGGGCAGCGCTGCAGAGTGGGCCATATTATGCGAATTTATTTGTTGAATAATTTCTTTTGTAGACGTACTATCTTAATGCAACTTTCAGAATGTAATCATAATGTATAAATGTGTGTACATTCCGAAGCACAAGTCTCTAGTATTTGAAATACGTTTTTTACAAATTTGGGGCGAAGGGGGCGTGGTATCCAAAATCTGTAAATTACAAAATGTGTGTAATCGTCACTTGCATATACAAAGTAAATCTGAAGTCTCTATCTCTAATAGTGTTCAAATTAGGTTGAAAAAACAATATAAATTTATCGATTATCCTGGATAAAAAAGATATCGAATTAGTTATCGAAAAAATATGATAAACTCGTACTGCGTATGGTATACACGAGTCTTCATGCAAAATTTCAGCTCTCTAGCTCTTGTAACTTCTGAGATCGACGCACTCATACGGACGGACGGACGGACGGACGGACGGACAGACGGACGGACGGACGGACAGGGCTATATCGACTCAGCTCATCGCCCTGATCAAGAATATATATACTTTATGGGGTCTGCCACGCCTCCTTCTGCCTGTTACATACTTTTAACAAAACCATTATACCCTGATTTCCCATTTTCAATGGGTTCAGGGTATAAAAATTGAATTGAAGTATCTCTTGAAGTAAAGGAGCTAGATCATATATAGACCCACATACATATATATATATGATCTACGCATTAATATCTTTCAGTTGATATATTATAATAATATATAATATAATATTTATTTATTTATTAAATACAAATATACATATATATGACAGTAAAAGTTAATTTAGTATACAACAACTTTATATCACTCTTAAAATTAAATCAATTATTGTGCATACCCATTCAGCTTGCTTGCTGCCTTTCTAGGGTATAAACAAGCCCCGCTTGCACTGTTTTTATGACTCGCTGGAGTCTTCGCTTGTCTTTTTGTTCTCATCGCCGCTGCCAACTGCTTATTGTGTGTATGTGCCTGGAATTTTAGAGTGGCATAGCATAGCAATGGCATTCACAAGCCTTACACACACACACACACACACACACACACACACACACACACACACACACACATACAGAGGCAGGCACGCACTCGCACACGGAGATACACCCACATCGCAGCAGCAGCCGAAATAGATGGCCCCCAACTCCCAATCTACTTATTTTGGCCATGGCGACAAGTGCCGACTATATCTTTACTTTCCATTCTCTTTGTGGCCAGTGAAGAGAGCATATTGGTTTGGAGATGATATTGGGGTATGTCAGATATTGTTTTTAGTATAAGGCTATATTATCTAGAAATTATATGGGAACCTATGCGGGAATGAGGCATGGCAATTCTATATAGACTGTGTCAAGAATATGATGCTCTACTGACGGACAGACGAATGCACGAATAGGTGAATGAATGGACAGCAAGATGGACCTTTCACTATGGGAGAACCACATAATTTGTAGGTCTAACAGTGATGAAGGGATGTCTAGTGATAGACCTATAAATTATGTGGTTCTCTCATTCCATCTTTCTGCCCATTCATCTATTTGAGCATCTATTCGAACATTCGTCTGTGCATCAGTATTTGTTATATATGAACGCATATACTTAATAAGAGCATTACAACTTTTCCGATCCGTTCGCCTGGGGCGTGGCAAATCGATAGCTTAGTAATGCTATTATTTAAGTTGTTAGAGTATTGAAATTTTGAATATATACTCTCGCTTTGATAACAGAAGTATATATTCGATATATCTACGTCAAGTTGTAGCATGCAAAATATTCAAGTTCTGGACTGCTTGAGCAACTGTTTTTAGATCGTGAATGAGTATTATGCAGTTGGTAGTAGCCGACTGCAATGAGTTTACTTGTTGTTTGAGCATCTAACTGGGCCGACTTGCTTATAGCATATCTATGCATATACTTACAAACGTACGTCTATATATGTATATGTATGTGCATATATATTCGTAATATGTTGTATATTCTTATTAACTGATATTGCTGTTGTTGTTGTTGTTGTTGTTGAAGTCTCAACTCTGATTTGATTGTTGCGGTGCGCTGCGTCGCTTGGCATCTGCATTTATTTCAAAGCCAAAGCGGCTAAAACCTTAAGCCGTTTGAGCTGTTCAAGTTAAGCACTGCCATTTCATTTGGGTAGAGCTCTGGTGCTCCTACTTGGAATTTCAAAGTCAGTTTGCTTGCTAAACAGTTGGGAGTGCAATTTGTTGTGGCTGTTGCAACTGCAACACATGTTGTTGTTGTTGTTGTTGTTATTGTTGTTGTTGGTGTTGCCGTTTGTCCAAAAATAAAAGGCATTTTGGGAGCAGTGCGACAAATGACGCTGCTCTGCTGCCCGACAGAGTTCCTTCTAAATTTATGTAAGTTTTATTTTTAATTTTTATGGTTGTATTGCCGTAGTCGTAGTTGCTGTTGTTGTTGTCGGTGTTGTTGTTGTTGTCGGTGTGGCAAGTCGAACCAGCCAGCTGCATTCATGTTCAGCGCCTGCATTTTTACACTTTTCTATTTTTATTTGCATTGAAGAGTTTTTTATGTGTGCGCGCGTCTTTTTTCGCATTCATTTTATTTAATTTTTTTATTTTTTTCAATGAGAATACAAAATTGGATGAATAGGGTATATCAGTCATGAATGAGTGAAGAAGTAGCTATGTGAGTTTATATATTTCAGCGCATTTGCTTTGTTAGTTTTTAGTTCAAAATTCTCAAGAACTATAAATGCTGCCAAATATATTTTTATAATTTATTTATATATTCTATCATTCAAATGAAATTCTAGAAAACTTTTCTTTTCTATGCAAGTTTTTGAAAAAAAAAAAAACTAAAACAAAATATAAATAATAATAACTAAAAATCAAGACTAAATCTGCTTTAAGAAACACATCAAAAGTTTGAAATAAAATTTGAATGTGTATTTCGAGGGTATTGCGCAGTCGGTCAGTCAATAACGACTAGCGCAATCTTATTTATTTAAGGCTGCCTCTTGTCTATTTTGTAAATTTGTGTTAAAACAACTAATTTATTTAACATAAAACTAAAATAAATCCAACAGAATTCATGAAAGCAGAAAATTCAATAGAGAACGAGTAAATTATTAAAGGGTTTGGCTAAAAGCGAATAACGGAATATTTAATGTGTATATATAGGCTGTGTATGTTGATGCATGTTAAGTTGTTGATGCATGCCAAGTACTGCTCTGTTGAGATATCTAGAGTGTTGTATTGCTAAATTGCCTTAGGTCTGTGATACGCTGATGTCTGTCTAATCAAGGCAAATTTCCCATCTCTGACATTAGGTTATACGTACTATTTATATTTTATATTTTATATTTTATATTTTATATTTTATGTTTTATATTTTATATTTTATATTTTATATTTATAATTTATATTTTATATTTTATAATTTATATTTTATATTTTATATATTATATTTTATATTTTATATTTTATATTTTATATTTTATTTATTATATATATTTTTTATTATATATTTTGTATTATATATTTTTTAGTTTATATTTTATATTTTATATTTTATATTTTATATTTTATATTTTATATTTTATATTTTATATTTTATATTTTATATTTTATATTTTATATTTTATATTTTATATTTTATATTTTATATTTTATATTTTATATTTTATATTTTATATTATATATTATATATTTTATATTTTATATTTTATATTTTATTTATTATATATATTTTTTATTATATATTTTGTATTATATATTTTTTAGTTTATATTTTATATTTTATATTTTATATTTTATATTTTATATTTTATATTTTATATTTTATATTTTATATTTTATATTTTATATTTTATATTTTATATTTTATATTTTATATTATATATTATATATTTTATATTTTATATTTTATGTTTTATATTGTTCAGTATATATTGTTTTATATTGTTCAGTATATTTCCCATTTTCAAAGTCAACTAAATATTAAATATAGTCCCTTAATATTGTATTCTAAAAATCTGTATTATTTTATCGCTCATGTTTTCCGATTTTTCTCAATTCCCTTAGATACATGAACTTTAACGTCTGCAACTGCTAAAAATATATTCACGAATTGCTTCGACCTAATTCTGAGTAAAGATGTAAATAGTTAAGTACTTTAGTTGTTCAACAATAATTCAACTTCTTTGGTCAGCTTTGTTTTTGTTGTTCCATTCAAAGTGATGAATAGACCAGCTGATATCACTTATAAATTAATGGCCGCTTCAAAGCCAAATTTATTGTCTTTTGGTGACCTTTTCGGACCCTTCCGACCCTCGCATTTGACGGGTACATATGTAGCACTCATGTGGAGCCGCCCTGTCAGAGGTCGTTGTATTGAATTGTTTAATTTGCATTGCGGTTTTTAAACTGTGGCAACTCTGCGCATATTTAATGGCTCGTTGCGGCCGGGCGGGGATGCATAAAATGCCAGATAAAAGGGCTCACAGCGGGCATCGAGCTGCGGGCGAGGTTTGCTGGCGATATGGTGCATATTTTTATACCCTGAACCCATTTTCAATGGGAAATCAGGGTATAATGGTTTTGTTAAAAGTATGTAACATGGAGAAGGAGGCGTGGCAGACCCCACAAAGTATATATATTCTTGATCAGGGCGACGAGAAAAGTTGATTTGGCCGTGTCCGTCTGTCTGTCCGTCCGTCCGTCCGTCCGTCCGTCCGTCCGTCTGTCCGTATGTTTGAACGCGTCGATTTCCGAAGATACAATAGCTAGAGACTTCAACTTTTTTTTAAAATGTCCGTATATAGCACGCGCATATCGAGTTTATCACATAATTTCGATAACTTGTCCGATTATATTTTTATCGATGAAAAACCTTATCGAAAGCCAGTTATAAAATTATATCTCCTACATCTTTTGAGCTAGAGTCTCCAAATTTTAAATGTAGACTCATATGTACCTTATAGAATTTCGGTTTTTGTTATAATTCACCCCCCGCCCCTATATCCACCCCCTCACCCTCACTTTTGTAAAAGGCGTATTTCAAATACTAGAGACTTGAGTTTCGGCATATACACGCATAGTAATGATATAATCACAATCTAAAAGTTTCATGAAGAACGTACGTCTACAAAAAAAGTTATTAAACAATTAAGTTTCCATGAGAAGCCCACACTGCAGCCCATGCGTGTTTATGCGTGCGTGCCTATATGTGCCTATATATGTGTGTTTCTTTTGTAAGCAAAAAAACGCGGAGAATTATAGAAATATCAGTTCTTCGAAGGGTTCAGGGGATTTCCTAGTCGGGCAGTCTCGACTAGAGCTTTCTTACTTGTTTTAGTTTGGGGAAATCAAATTAACACACTACTATGTGCTAGCTTGTGTGTGCGTAGTGTGTGTGTGTGTGTGTGTAAATGGAATAAAAATATCGCTGCGTGTATTCGCCAAGAGCTGTCAGCGACAAAGAAACAGGTACAGAGACAGAGAGTGAGCGAGTGAGAGAGAGAGAGTGAGAGAGATGATGTAGGGGTAAAGCTAGTAATCAAATAAACTGCCTTTTGCACTCCCAGGCAGTTGGGTCCACCAACTTATCCCAATCGTACGAGGTGATAAACCAATTAAGAAATTATATTCATTTTTTCCACTCAGACATTCATGTGGGCAGCAAGACTAAAGGGATTAAAAACAGAAAGGGAAAGGCGAGAGATAAAAATGAAATATGCATAAGTACGGATGGGCGAGAGAGAGAGAGAGAGCGATGCGCAGAGAGAGAGACACAGATGGAGAGTTACACAGCTGGAGAGGGATGCAGAGATATACAGAGATACAGCTGATATAGAGGTATAAAATGGGTCCAAAATACAATTTTCCAAATTTTGAATTTAAGGAAATAACGCATACGCACTGTGAGCATCAAAGATCAATGTCAGCCTCACCTTGGCTGGAATATATTTTAGCTATAGTTTTTAAATAGAATTAATGTATTCCCACACACACACACACATCGGTAAATTTCACATGCAACTGACACAGTTGGCACTGGGAAATCAAACAGTTTTACGTGTTGTAACAAATGTCGCAGAGATATCTAAAGTTGATCAGCGATCATTTGTCGCTGCCCGCAGCTTCGATTGTGTTCGAGGGAAATCTCACTAGTGGACCAATCAGTCGGGAGGGGGGTAGTCGGTATAGTGGATTGTAGAACAAATAGTACTGCTAGCGATGAAAATTGATGGGCCACTAAATGCCCTGTAATGAGACTAATAACTACATATTTGTTTTGATTGCAGTTTAAGGGGTATACATAGTCTGATAGTTTGAGCTCTACAGGGTATAAGAAGAACATGGCGAACATTGTTAATCTAAGTACTTACAGGGTATTCGAATAAGCGCTAAGCCTATATGTATATAGCGTCAAGCTACACTCTTTTATCAATTTCATGGCTACAGGGTATATTGAGAACAAGTCGAAAATTGGCAAACGAAATCAAACAAATTGAAAACGGGCCGACAAACGATCGACCGTCTAAAAAGCAAATGCCCGCTTGTTGTTGCTGTTTGTTTTAGCTATTTTATAGGCCCACGCGCAATAGCAATAGATACACACTTAATATACGAATACATATGAACATATATATATATATATAGTATATATTGATAAATCGTCAACGATATTTATAGGAGTTTCGCCGTCGACGCGCCCATTTGCGAAGGACACAGTCGAAGGGCCCTCAGGGCCCGACTCGACAGCCATCGAAACGCTGGCCGAGATACATTTTTTATGGTATGCGCGTGTCAATTGATAAACAGCAGCTCGAACAGTGACTGCTCCCTGGAATGACCCCATCTGTCTCCATCCTCCCCATTGCCGGCGATGGCGAGTGTCACAGCAACTGGCGCCATAAATCGACAACAAATTGAGAGCTAGCAAAATAATTGCCCACAACTCCTGAAGCCCTGGACGAAAGTCCAAAATCTCTTCTCACATACATAGTACAGACCCCAGAACGTGGTTAATTTGCTAGCGAAAAACGCATAATTAGATCAATTCCTATATTAGGCCATTAATCTAGTCGACTTTATTATTGAGCTTGCCACAAATGGAGACCACATGAATCTCTGGACTGCATTGAGTTCATATCGTTTATCGATTCTAAGTGGAAGGTAAAACCTTTAAGTATGGAACCAAAGGCAGCGCAAAGACTTACTTTCGATTTTATTGTGTAATTAATAAGTAATGCGGATGATATGTACAGCGGAGCGGTCTAGAGCTGGAAAATAATACAGAGAGAACCTAGCGAGAGAAAATTCAATTATTTTTCCTAATGCTCTTTGGATAAGTGATGGCAAAATGTTTAAGGATATGTCGTAAAAAGTAATTGAATTCATTTGAGGAGCCAAATGATTCGATAAAAGAGAGGAGGATAAAGTAACAATAAAAGGAAGATAATGGAAGAGAGAGAAAGATATATACAGACAGAAGTGCAGCTATATGGGGAGAAAGAGAGAGATAAAAAGCAAGATTGAAAGTGAAAGCTAGAAGGTTGAAAGAGAAAAAGACAGAGATATCAATAAAGAAAGAGAGAGAGAGAAAGATAGAGAGAGAGATGGAAATGGAGAGAAAAGAAGCATAAAAGGGAAAAGATGAATATATAGAGCAGAATGGGAGATGAGAAAAAAGGGAAAATGAGAGGGAGAAAGAAATGTAAATATATAGATAGAGAGAGACCGAGCGATATAGAGAGTTAGAGTGAAAGAGATATAGGAAGGGGATGGGGTATGAAATTGAGAGAGAGAGAGAGACATATAGAGAGAGAAAAAGCGAAAATCATAAAAAGACGAACGGAAGGGCAGACGAGATGAGATATAGGGAAAGACAGACTGACAGATACAGAGGGTGATGGAAAGAGACAAACTAATGAGAACTGGAGGATATGGAGGATAATGAGATTAGTATAAGTAATGATCTAGTTACGATATCAAAAAATTGAAATGGAAAACGAGAAAGTGAACAGCAAAGAACCAATCAAAAAAAAAAAAAAAACATTTACGGACTACAAATAAACGGGAAATCAGAAAGCACGATTTATATATTTAAGAAATGTTCTTTGTTTATCAACAAGTTAGCTTGAGTGAATCGATAGAAGAAATTATGGAAATTAATAAATATGTGTATATTAATTTCGCAAGTAAAGTGTACTAATTTGACTTTCAATAGTATGAAATGAATATAAATAGTTTAAAAAGATTTCACTGATAAAAAGTGGCGCAACGTTTCGGGTATTGAGGTTTAAATTTGATTTCGATTTGATTTTGGACGCGTTTATTTCGTATTATGGGATTTATTTATAGACCCCGCCGAGGTGGGCGTCGACTGCGACGTCGACGTGGGCTCTTTGGTTAAATTAAAAAATACGCAAATAAAATAAAAGAGCATAAAAAAAAGCAAAAAACGTGCGACAAAAAATGTGAGTGCAAATTGTTATTATTATTATTTTTTTTTTTTTTTTGTTTGCTCTCAATTTTTAATGCGCTCAGCCTTTGGGCCAATGTGGTGTGTGCAATGTTTTAATTGGGCGAGTTTTAAGGTCAAACATACATACAATGGCACACCCACATACGCAATCAATAAATAAATTGAAATTGGCGCAAAAAGCGAAACGCAAAGGAACAAAATTAAAGGCGAAAACGTTGCGGAAGCGTTTTGAAAGCGCGTCGATTATTTTAGCCAAAGCAACAACAACAGCAGCAACAACAACAGTAGCGAAATTGCTGCTAATCAAAAACTGCACGAATGTTGAAAATAGTGCCAGCAACAACAGCAACCACAGCAACAACAATCACAGCAGCAACAACAACAACAACAACAACATAAACATAAAGAAAGTACAGCAATAACTAATCAAAAGCCAGCGCTCTGCGGGTGGCCAGAGCTAACGGTGGCTGGTTGGTCAAGGGTGTAGCAAAGTGAAAGGTACTCACACACATGAACACATACACATGTACACACACATACACACCCACAACATGCATTTGTGTATGGCTTAAAGCAATGCCAACAGCTGTATTCGTTTGTTAATATACCCTGTAAATGAAAAGCGAAAAAAATATATATTATATATGAAAAAAAAAAAAAAAATATAGAGAATAACAAAAATGTATAATAAAAAATAAAAATAAATAAATAAACAAATAGAATAAAAAAAAAAAAAAAATAAGAATTTTATACAATATACATATATTAATATACAAACTATTATTATATGTATAAAGTCGCATCCTCATCCATATTTAAATATATGTACCTGCACTTATTTTTGTTATTCTTCTTCTTATTTACATATATCTCGCACTTCTGGCAACTTCGCCAGGGCCACGCCTGATTTTAGTGTTCCTTAACAACCCATTCAAATAACGTTATTTAATAATGTATGCTTCCCTATGCAAATACCTGTATAATATGAATAATAGGAAACTATACGAATAATTTTGCGTTGTGCCTCCGGCATATATATAAAATTGATATACAGTAGAATCCGGTTATAACGACTCCGCTTATAGCGTATTTACTGATGTGTGTATTTATGTTTCATCAACTTTGAATCAGTTGAAAAGCAACAAATTCTATTTCAATTAGGTTTTACACTATTTAATTTAAAGCAAACAAATAATAAATAAAACAATAAATTCTATAATGAAATATTTTTATATATACATATAAATTTATATATACATATTTATATATATATATATTTTTTTTTTGTATATTTACATATACATATACTATATACTTTTTTTTAATAAATTAATAATGTACATATAAATTTATATGTATATATACAAATATTTTTTGTTTTCCAACAAATTATTTATAAAATGAAATAATAACAAATTAGTAAACTTAGCTAGTCTCTTTAACGCTTTACTCTCATAAAATTTAATAAAATCTCTCTATCAATTTATTTATTAATTCGGTATTTGATACAAATACTTACTAGTTAAAAGTAGTTTGAGGAAATCGAGTTTGCCTAGTTTTTAAAGAATGTTGGGGTTTTCCTTTTAAAATATAGCTAAAAGAAACAATTCAAATAAATCAAATAATTATTTTTTTTTGTTTTTATATTTATTGAATTAATTAATTAGTAATTTTAGAACACATACAAATAAAAAAAAGTCTGAGCATTGCTTATTCACGACCAAGACGCTGCCAGATCCATTTTCCGATTTGCCATGCCGATGTCAACAGTAAGAAAATAGAGTTTATATATAATATAAATATAAGACTGTAGAAGAAAAAGTTCTATCCGATTAGCCATGCCCCCAATGGGCGTGTGTATAGTTTGATCTTGAATAGACAGCGTGAGCATATATTATACTATAGACTTGCAAATGTTGCCTCATTTATAGGGTACCTTAACGTCGAGCTCTTTCAGTTAAGCTTATTCGTTTTTGTTGCTGTTGCCCGAATCCATTTTAAATTGAGAAAAATCGCAGCTACTGGCACGAAATCACGAAAACTTTTAATTATTTTCTAACAGGCGAACACACGCGAACCGAGAGACTGCGAGAGAGTGGGCGGGTGGGCGAAATATAACGGTAAGAGACAGCGTAGAACATATGCGTTGTTAGGGTTTGCTGAACTTTTTCCAGGCACGCCATTTTATAAATTGTTAGGAAACGGGCCTCTCGTTAGAATCCCAAACAGTTATGCCAGCTGTAACTTGGCGTGTGTGTGTGTGTGTGTGTGTGAGTGTAAGTGAGTGTGTATCTGTCAGAAATTAAATACGTTAAATCGTTTATTGTGTGTGTGTGTGTGTGTCTGTCTGTCTGTCTGTGTGCATTGCGGTGTGCACATAGCGACGGCAATTTGTGGTCATTTCCTTTTCATCAGCTTGTGAAATTTTTCTATTTTATTGCTGGATCCTGCGACTTGAGTTGCGTACGTGCAGATGCTCGAATTACGCACACACGCACATACGAACATACATACATAGAGAGAAAGAGAGAGAGAAAGAGAGAGAGACACATATAGAGCCGCGCACAAGTGCTCTCCGCCTCGGAATGTTTAGATTACAACAGCATACATTCTAACACACACACTCACACACGTGTGAAAACAGAAGACAGGGCACATACATACATACATTTTCTTCTTCTTCTTCTTCTAGGTATTTTTTTTTTTTACTGTAGCTGGGCTCCAAGCAGTTGCTTTTAGTCCAAATATTTTTGGTGAGCAGCCGCAGCTGCTGCTGCTGCGGATGCTTCCTCATCTGTGCCTCGCTCTGCTTCACTTGCTGGGGTCTGAGGTCAGGCCACGCCCCATTGCCCCACATTTGGCCCTTGTGTGTTGCAGGTGGGTGTTTGTGTGTCACCTGAATGCCTAGCAGCTCAAATTAAGTATACGTCACGGTGGACACTTTAAGTGCGATTCTCTCATCAGCTATTCTACTTAAAAGCCGCTTCAGCTTGCCCTCTCAAGTAGATTTTAATTAAAGCAAATACAACCTTAGAAATGTTTATTAACATTTGTGCTTTAATTGAAAAATAATACAAATATATATGTTTGCATGAATAAATAAACATGCATAAACATGCCTAAAAAATAATGATATATTTCATTTTAAATTGTTTCAAGGACTTCCGACTATTTGAAATATAATTGTTGTATAATATAACTCTATATATGTATTTATATGTATGTGCATATGAGGGATATTTAGTTAAACTTAGTCCTGTTAAACTTAGTCCTGCTAGGCTTGAGACGAGCATCAATCTGAAAGTCAGTAACATTGTATATACAGTAGAATCCGGTTTTAACGACACTCAAGAGACCGTCGTTATAGAGAAGGACGCTATAACCGAATGAGTTTGCTCAGAAAAGTAGCAATAACCATACGGACGCTATAAGTGGATTCGTTATAACCGGATTCTACTGTATATTTATTTAAAATTTATATTATATTATCCAGCCATAGAGCTATAACTAAGCAATACGATTAACCTTATGATACGATAATTTCTTGATTGTATAAATACTTTTGCTTGAACTTCAAGAAGAGGCAGAGAGAAAAGAATATAAAGTAGAAAGAGAAGAGACCAAAAGAAAGGAGAGGAAAGAAGAAAAAGGAATAACAAAGATAAAAGAAAGTATAAAAAGAAAGAGGAAAGAATAGTTGAATATCAAATTAGAATTTCCAAGTAAATATCTATATAAAATATTCAAATATATAAAATATTCAACAAAAAATCATAAAGAAGCTAGGCTAGGCGCGGTAGATCTAGGAAAAGATTCGCACGTTACTGCTCTCAAGAGTTAATATCTATCAAATATCCCCTTCAGCATGAACAATATGATTCCTTATGAATTCTATCTTCTTTATTTAACAAAAACAGAAACAGATAGAAAATAATATTTCATTAACTTCTGAGTAGTTTAAGTTTAAAAAGAACTTCATAAATTGGCCTGATGCTAAATTTTGAATAAACGCAATCGAAGTTCAGGTCCTGCTAGCATTTGGTAGACCTTTGGGTATGCCTCACATAATAAACTCTTATCAATATAGGCCGACTACATAAATATCTGCGTATGTGTAATTCAATACATGTGCTGGCTCTGTCTATGTGAATATTTACCCATTTTTGGCCTCTTAAGTCCATTTGTTGCATTAAAATTTTACAATTCTCTGCACAGAATTCACAATCTCGAATGCATAAATTGTGGAATGCAATTAATAAACACACACAAATTTCATACAATGGGTGTGCGTGTGTGTGTGTGTGTGTGTGTTCGCTTATGGATAGCAAAACGTATGACAAAACTTTATGCAACCGCTTGAGCTGCGCGTGGCTCGTCCCCTGTGCCCCATTTGCATAAATATTGCTAGCAGACCTGCCCTTTAGCCCCACACACAGCTTAAATGTTTATATGTACATAAGATTTATATATACATTCATATATATATATGACCCCAGCCAGCTTAGTTGCGTGCGGTCGCTAGGTGGCGCTGTAATCAACTGTGTCAAAATGCCAACGCAGAAAGTCAAAAGTCGTCGTCAAGAGGCAGCAGCAGCAGCCGCAGTAACAACTACAACATCAACCCTCACATAAAAGTCAAGTAAAATGTTACACACACACATACACACACACACACACACACACACACGTGAATTGCCAAGCAGGTGGAAGGCAGCATCCTAGGCACAAATATTGTTGTTAGAAACGAGGCAGAAAGTTTAAGAAAAACTAAAGTAAAAGCCAAGCGAAATCTAACCGAAACGTATAAGAAAGCTCTAGTCGGAGGCTGCTCGACTAGGAGATTCCCTGAACCCCGTACGAATTCCTTTTCTATAAATACCACACAAACATGTAGCATAAACTGAAAGGAAATTATTTAAATTTTTGAGCAAGTAGCATGTTTGCTTAAGAAAAATATAAACAAATCAAGTGAATAAAAGAAAAATATGAAATGAAGAACAACAGATATCAGCGTGAACTCGAGCCAAAATCAAGTAAGAAAGGTCCAGTCGAGACTGCTCGACTACGAAATTCCCTGAACCCTTTGAGTAACTGATATTTCAATAATTCTTCGTGTCTTTCTGCTTACATACTAAGATTGAGAATATATATACTGTCTGGGGGATATATATACTGGGTCTGTCACGCCTCCTTCTGCCTGTTACATACATTTCAACAAAACCATCATACCCTGATTGTCCATTGAAAATGGGTTCAGGGTATGCAAAATAATAATACTACAATTAAACTGAGAGCCTCTCGGTGCAGCGTATTGCTACTACCGAAACCACTGCTATAGCGTCCGTCCTCCAGGAAATCTATACTAAAGAAGCAGCTCAGTTTCAAGCACAATTCAATAGCAATGAAAAAAAAAATTGGTTGAATATTTAAATATGCATATATGGAAATAGGAAAACTCTGCTCTCAGCTCTGCTTGCCTCAATGGTCAAAGACTTCTGTATGACTAAACGCATTTAAATGAAGCTTTCAGCAAATGACTTTCATATTCTATAGAATTTTTCAAAATATTTTAAAAATTGCCCACTCATTCACATATTTGCTATATATGCAGATCTTCAAACACATATTATATATATTAAATTTTCTGCCTATCACATACATTAAAAAAAACCATTGCAGATTTCCTTTTTCTATGGATTCTGATAATGACTGCAAGATATCTTATAAGCAGTTGCGATATAAAAATCGTAAATATAGAAGAAAGTAAAGGCTTTATGGAGATTGGAGAGTAGAGAGTAAGAGAATTTGAGTTGGTTTTAAAAATATTTTGATGTATTATTTTAACATTAGCTGAATAAGTTTAGGATATATGAAGAGCAGAGACAAGATAGGAATACAAATGAAATGGAATAGAGTATACAAATACAAGAGAAACATTAATTAGCTGATAAGCCTGTGCATATATAGATAGCCAGAGATATTATATTATAAGAGAAGAATCTAAATGAATAATATTAGATACAATTAATATTAGGTACAAACAAATTTAAAGAAGTTTGAATTTTGAAAAGAAGTTAAAGTTTCTTTCGATGGATTAAAGACATAATATTCTATTATTTTTCATTATTTTTTTTTGTAAGTAATCTGGATAATGTTCTATTACATTTAGGTAAGTTAATTTAAACAGATAATAGATAATTTTATACATAAATTTTATACGAGCCATGTGTTGCTGGCTTATAAAGATAGTTAGATGAATATAGGGAAAGTTTTCTTATATATCTTATATGTGGAAAAGTTGAAGGAACTCTCATAAGCAAATATAGGTATAAGATAGATAGATAGATAGATAGATAGATATAAGATAAATAGATAGACAGATAGATATGTATAAGATAGGTAGATAAGATTGTCCTTTTAAAAGGGTAAGACAAAATAAAATTTTTAGAGCTTTTGTCCAGTATTAAGCTCGATTTCCCTCTGATTTTGTTGAGCAACTCTGTACAGTAAGAAAAGTAAGAGGGATAATAGGGAGAGAGGGAGACAGAGAGAATGAGATAGAGAGAGAGGCAGAGAGAGAGAGAGAGTGAGAGAGAGAGAGAGAGAGAGAGAGAGAGAGAGAGAGAGAGAGATAGAAAGCGACTACAAATGCTATTCTATACATTAGTCGTTGTTAATATCAATATCATATAGATATCATATAGATTTTAAATGATATGGCTATACCTCATATATTGATATTACTGAGTATTGCTAATTTAAACTGTTCTAGTATATGTAGCAACACAAGGGCAAGTCTCTAATGCGCTTAAGGGACTTGAACTCTCTTACAGGGTATCACAAAATGAAACGGAAAGAAAACGAAATGAAATGCAAAAGCTGACAGCTTGACGAACGCTGACAGGGGGCCACACTTATGTGTGCGTGTGTGTGTGCGTGTGAGTGTGGGTGTGGCAGACAGGTGTAAAAGCTCTGCCAGAGCAGCCGCGAGAGCAGCTGTTCGCGTTGTTTTGCTTGTTGTAATTGACACTTTAACTCGAAATTTGACGCAAATTGCAGAAGCAGAGCGCCAAGGCATCAACAACAATGTAATGTGGGCGAAGTGGCTAGAGGGGCGTGGCGTGAAAAATATGCCAACGGCAGCAGCAGTAGCAGCAGCAGCAACAACAACAATGCATTTCAAGTGTCGCCTGCGAAACGGAAGTTCTCAAGCTGCAGTCGAGACAAACACAAAGAGAGAGAGAGAGAGAGAGAGAGAGGGAGAGCGAGTGAGACACGCGTACACTTAGCGTTGACATAATGAATTGTAATTTGAACAGACTTGCATGCGGGGAGCGGAACGCATTGAAGCCTTGGCTCAGCCTCAAAGTCATTTGCTATTAACTTAAATTACGTATACGCTGCATACTTTTGTGCGGCGCATGCGAGTTTTTTTTTTTTTTTTTTTTTTTTTTTTTTTTTTTATTTATTAAAGCCATACGAGGTTTTTCAATAACCCCTTTGTGCGCTTATTATCTCTTCATTCAGCCCATTAGGGCGCGCCGGCAACTTACGTTGCTGTTGCAGTTTACAAATATTTACAATTACAAATATTTACAGCACAATACAATAATAACAATAATAACAATGATGGCAGCTATATGTCAACTCCTGTTGACAGTCATCCGGGGCGAGCGGAGGATCAGGTCCCTTGGTTGTCTCCTTTTAAGCCTCCTGGGAGTTCTGTTTGATGTGAGCATTTTTGCTAACCTGTTTTTGTGCCGCTCCAATCTGTCATTGTACCGGCTAGAGTGCTGATTTAGCGCATCAAAGACAGTGGCGAGCTTCAAGTCTCTGTGCAGTACAGTGTTTCGTACAAACCACTCGCAGCCGGTAAGCAACCTCATGATTTTATTCTGGGTGGCCTGAATGCGATGAATTTGGCTATCACAAGCCAGCCCCCAGATTTGGCACCCATATTTCCAGATTGGCGCAATGATCTGTTTGTAAACTGTCACCTTATTGGTGAGTGACAGTTTACTGCGCGAGCAGAGAAGCCAAAAATGCTTCTTCACTGCCGCACGTAAGCGCATTGTAATCGCCGTTACGTGCTTGGAGAAGGTGAGCCTGCGATCCAGTATTACTCCAAGATATTTAGCATCATTCGCCTGCGGCACTGGGCTTCCCTCCAAGAGCACGGCTGGCGGCGTTCTCCGCCTCAGCGTGTAGCAAACATTGACGGATTTGCTTCCGTTGATGGCAATGTTCCAGCGCCTTGCCCAGTCCGCGAATTTCATCGCAAAATCTTGGATGCCATCTGCTGCATCGTACTCACATCGGGACCTGTATGTGATGCATACGTCATCTGCGAAGGTGGCCAGCATTGATGCTCCATACAGGCTGCTGTCAGGCTGTGGCATGTCGTGGCTGTACAGGCAGTAAAGCAGAGGGCCAAGGACACTACCCTGTGGTACACCAGCTGCCACATCGCGCTCAGTGGATATCGCCGTATGGAAGCGTACCGCAAATCGCCTTCCCTCAAGATACGACCTGAGCAGTCCAAAAAATGGCGCAGGGAGGCTCCGTTTGATTTTTAACAGCATTCCGGCGTGCCACACTCGATCGAACGCCTCCCGGATGTCCAGATAGAGCGTGTTGCAGTACTCCTTGTTGTCGTACGCCATTAGTATTTGGTCGACAACTCGATGCAGCTGCTCCACTGTGCTGTGACCGGCACGGAATCCAAATTGGTGCTCTGGGATGATTCCTCGAGCTTCCATAATCCTCACCAACCGAACAGCAATAAGTCTTTCCAACACCTTCGATATCGAAGGGAGGAGACTTATCGGCCTGAAAGAAGATGGCTCTCTTTCCGGCTTGCCCGGCTTGTGGATCATGGTGATTAATCCAAGCTTCCATTGAGGAGGGAAGTATTGCAGCCTTACTATAGCATTGAACACCAACGCTATGAAGCAAACCGCATGTCTGGGCAATGCCTTCAGAGTGGCATTGCAGATGGCGTCGTGTCCCGGCGCTCTATTCGTGTTCAGGCTAGCAATAACTTCAGCAACCTCACTTGGGTCGAATGGCTCAATAGGCAGGTCCATTTGTAGCGCTTGTGTCAGCTGGTCATCAGTATCTTGGACTTCTTGCAGACTGGCCAGATTGAATGGCTGGAAGCGCTCGGCAAGGTGTGCAGCAAACACCTCTGCTTGCTCCAGGTCCGTCCGACACCATGTCCCGTTACTGTTAACTAGCGGTGCTTTCCTTGCGCAACGCCTTTTAATACCGCGCGTGGCCTTCCACAGTGAGTGCGTTGCGTCCCTAGCAACTCCAGTATTGGCAAGTCTCTCATCAAACCATGCAGATTTGTGCTCCGCAAGTGCATGTCGGAGCCTACTCCTTGCTCTATTCCACTCGGCTTTGTCCAAGGGGTGACGAGATCTCATCCATCTAGCGCGTATTCGCCTCTTTTCGGCAATGAGCAGCAGAATTTCTCTTGTTACTGGAATCCTGTCGGCTACGGGACGCCGGGGCGCTGTTCCAGAGGCCATTCTAGCTGCTGTATGGACAGAGTGATTGAAGACGTCGATAGCGTCATCAACATCCCTTCCAGAACTCATCTCTATATTGAGGTTCAGTGTCGACTCGAGGTGCTCATGGAACCAATCCAGGTTTGTACGCCTTGTGATTAGTCGTTCCGTCCTAGGATAGCATAGAGCAGACGCATCCAGCGTAATTATGAGGGGAAGGTGATCAGAGCTAAGATCAACAACCGCTCTTATGTCCGCTTGGATGCTCAGCAATCCTTTGGTCAGAGCAAAATCAATGTAGCCTGGTGAGCCTCTGCTGCCGTACGGGTACCTCGTAGCTCCCCCTGTCGCCAGAGCGTTAATCTCAGTGCTCAGGACGAGGTTTCCAAGCGCATGGCCTCTTTGGTTGCACCTTCCTGCTCCCCAAAGCCAATGGGACGCATTCCAGTCTCCGGCGATGACGAATTTTGAACGATGCTGCTCCAGAATCGCCTCAAACTCATCTGTAGTCCAGACAAACCTCGGTGGGCAGTAAATTGCCCCAAAGTTGATAGGGCCGAGATCCGTTTGGATAGCTGCTGACGCAAGCTGAACTTTTGTGGTGGCTATCGGTGTTAGCGGGAAGTGAACCAGAGTAGACCGGATTAAAATAGCAGCGCCTCCTTTGGCGTTGCCGGTACTCGGGTCGTTAGCAGTGTATGCCTCAAAGCCAAATATTTTTGGTACCTGCAGCTCCTTGCAGTGTGTCTCGCTGAGCAGCAAGACATCAATCTCGTGTCGCCGCACGAAACACTCTATTTCGTGCAGCTTCGTGGCAACACCATCGGCGTTCCACACAAGGATGCGCAGCGGCATCATTATGGTGTCTTCTGCGCTTGAAGAGCTGTGAGCAAATTCAGTATTTGCCCCTGCTGCTGTGTCTGTTGTTGTTGCTGTTTCAGCATCATCATCATTAGCTCCATCTGCTTCTCTTGGAGTGAGCGGAGAGAGCTAATGCTTTCATGCAGTGCTTGCAATATGGCATCAATGTTGCCGCTGGCCATCGGATGATGTGGGTCCCTCGTTGTCCTTTGGCGGCTGCGGCTCCTGTCCTTAAGCGGCTGCTGTTGCTGTTGATGTTGGGCCTGCTGCTGCTGCTGCTTAGCTACATCCGCATATGAGACCCCGCTTCGAGGAGTGGCCACCGGTCTGCCTCTGGGATTAGCTTGTGGTCGCTCGTTGCTCACGCTTCTGCCACCAACTCCAATTCTGGGTCTGGAGCGTTGTAGGTACGCTTGATACTTACTGCATCCCGAATAGTTTGCAGGGTGTTGCTCCCCACAGTTGAAGCAGGTGCAAAGCTCATTGCGTGGTCGACTGCAGTCTTTAGAAGGATGTTCTCCGGCACATTTCACGCATATGTGCGTCTTGCGACAGTACTTTGCCGTGTGGCCGAACTGCTGGCATCTGTGGCATTGCACTACGGCAGTCCGTTTACGAAGCGGTTCAATTAGAACTCTCGTACGGCAGAGTGTCTTAACTGCCAGGATCGCCTTATTATTGGCAGCGGCAGCGATGTTCAAGAAGAACATGTTCACTGGGCTATCTTTTGGAGTGCCTGGCTCACTGCGTCGTTGTGGCGTATGGGCGTCAATGACATTGTGGCCAATTTTGCCTAGCTCCTCCTTAATCTGGCTAATTAAGGTGCTATGGTGCAAGCCTTTAACGCAGACTCTGTACGGCCTGTCTTCTTTCAATTGATAGCAGTGAAACTCATACTGCTCGTTCTCCAGCCAGTTGACAATGCTGCGGAAGGTAGCAGCATCAGCCGTGTAGAGCCTCATGACACCACCCATAGAAGCCCTGGCCTCGACCTTGTTCAGGTCCGCTACTTTTTCAATGCCTTGCATCAATAAATTGACATTATTGATGCCTTCCATCACAATTGGTGGGGGTTTTGGCTGTGCCTTAATGGGGGCGTCAGAGCTGCCGGCCATGGCAGCAGCCCGCATCGACGCAGCAATAGCAGCTTGATTGCTGGTGCTGGGCAGTTCGCTCAAATCAGTGCTTTCTTCAGCATCCATATCCGCTGGAGTTTGCGCAAGCAAACCAAATCTATTAGAGCTGCCGCTATAGGCAGATTGCAGAGTATTAGAGCTCTCACTATTCTTGCCAAGGTTGGATTTTTTCTTCGTAAGAGTAGGAGAGGCAGTAGAAATTATCTTGCGCTTAATTTTGGAATTTTTGCGCTTAATTTCAACATTTTGAAAGCGCATTGCTCCATTTGCGCTAGGAGGATCGCTTTTTGGTGCCTGCACTGTAGGCTGCGAAGTTATTTCCATTTCTGGGTTTGCAGGTTCGTTGACAGCTTTCAAGAGTGCCTCCCGAAAAAATTTGTCCAGAACCATTCTTAAAGCTTTTGTAAGTTGAGCTTAAAGCTCAAAAGCTTTAAACGAGCTTTCGCGATCAATCAGCTGTTTTGCTTGCACATGCAAGCCGGGCAGCGCAGCCCTACTATGCAAATTGTCAGCAAAAATTTAATTTCACTGCACTTTAAATTCACTGGACCGAGCAGTGACTTGTGAAGCCACTAATATCAATGGGGCCACTATTGTGGACTTGTCTTTGGTGAGCTTGTAAATTTAATTGGCTTAAGACCAGTTTACAAACAATTGTTATTTCCACAGATCGCGTAGCAAACAGTGCACTCGCGAGTTCGGTTGCAGTATATCGCGCATGCGAGTGAATTTAATGCCAGTTGCGAATTTCTACAAAAGCAGCGCATTAAATTCACCTGTCCTGGTAACGGCAGCAGCCACCCGCATACACACACACACACATATATATATATATATACATAGAGCAGCAGCAGTGGCAAAATTTATTGTTTGCGCCAGGCAACATTTTTAGTGCGCCAGCTGCCTTTGCCTTGATTAAAGTAAAAATTCACATACACACACACACACACACTCTCACACACACACATATGTATATGGCTAGAGCATATGCATGGCTATGTTTGGCATTTAACACATGTAAAGCCGCGCCAATGGCTTTTGTTGTTGGCCGCCAGCTGTGAAAATGCGCGAATGTTTAATGCCAAATAGCAGCAGCAGCAACAACAACAACAACAATTGGAGACACAACAACAACAACAGCATAGACAAGATGCTTGCAATGCCAACAACAACAACAACTCTTTGACTACTTTTAACATTATGTGTGCAAAAAAAAAAAATATATATATATGTAAGAAAGTTGCGTGAAAATGGATGTACCGTTACATTTATGGCACTATGCTAATGCCCCAGAGTAATATACATACATACATACACATATATCTCTGTACATGCATATAAGCATGTACACATGCATATCTGTATCTTTAGGCATGTGGAAGAGCTGCGCTTAGCCCGGAAACTTTAGCTAACGATCTGGCAACTCTGACATCACAAACCATGCACAATGAACTAGTTTAGGCAATTTGCCAAGGCGCTAGCCAAGAAAAAAAAAAGAAAAAATTAAATATCATAAAATATGTGTGGGTGTGTCTATAATAATATATGTACATAGAATTGTATATCCATCTATTATATATCTAATACATACTCAACTGTATGATAGACATTCTATTAATATATTTGGTTTGTTATGACTGGTAAGCAGACTAATGATCTGCATAATGACTGACTGATGAACAGTCTGATGAGTTGATTGAATGAATGATGAGTATGACTGATGGCTGTACAATGAACAAGCTGATGAGCAGACTGAGAATCTTACGAGTCTATTGATGAATTGCAGTATGGGTTGACTGATGAGTTGGCTAATGAAAAGAGTGTTAAAGAAAAGAGTAGGCTGGAATGTTGAAATGACTAATAAGTTGACTGATGAAGTGCGTAATAAGCATTCCAATGAACAAACTGACGAGCAGACTGATGCGTGGACTACGAGTAGAATAGATGGATAAGTTCGCCGATGAGTAGAATAGTAAAGTGACTGATGAAGTGAGTAATAAACTAAGCTAAGCTTCTAATGAACAAACTGAGGAGCAGACTGACTACGAGTCGACTGATGAACTGAAGTGTGGGTTGGGGACTGATGAGCTGACTAATGAATTGATGGATGAATTGGCCGATGGAGTGAATGTTGAAATGACTATTGAACTCATGAAAGAAAATATATTGTTGAGCTGTAAGATGGACAGACTGATGACTGATTAATAATGTGTTGATGAGCTCTAAGATGGATAGACTGATGATTTGTCCAATGAGCAGATTAAAGAACTGAATGATAAACAGAGTGAAGAACTGATCAATAATGATAAGCTGACTAATAATGTATGAAGTGGTGAGTTGAATTATAAGCTGACAGATGATCTAAGTTGTTGAAGGGAGACTTCTAGCAGTGGTCACGCTAAAGTGGGAAAAAAAAGGAAACATAATGTGAAGTTGTTGATTCAGAGAGATTTTTAGCTAAAATAAAAAATTAAGCGGAGAACGGCTTAAAATTGAAAAGAAATCTACATTTAGATTAAAGCAAAATTGAAATACAATATTGTTGCTATATAACGAATTGCGATTCTTGGCTAATATATGGAATATCATGGAAAGTCTCGGTCTACCTCGAGAAAGACGAATGAACAAAGTATTCAGTGTATATAGAATTTGAGAAATATTACTAAATATTTATAAATTATTTTTAAAATTCTTATTCTGCAATAAGTAGAATGTGTAAATTTATATAAATTATTAGCCAACTCCATAATTAGCTAATATATTATACATATATGAAGCACATCAAAGGTAATTCTAGCATTAGAGCTTGTCTTGGCTACGTTTTATTCGACTTACATAAGCCAATTTGCATGCATATGAGTGTGTATGTATATGTATATGTATAGGTATGTGTATGTATGTATTTTATGTAGACATGTTTTATAATACGAGCTATTAAATTATGCGAATGTGTGATATATCGTTAAACATGTATAAGACTCGTCGCATTTCTCCCACATATGTCGAATACAACAGTCAAACACATTTGTGTGTGTGCGTGTGTGTGTTTGTGTGTGTTTGTTAACTGCTTTGACTGGCAAATTAACATATTCCGAGCGAGTTATCCCTTAATGCGGCGTCCCATCTTTCAGTTTCTTATGCTCAGTCTGACAGTGACAAGCGGCGTATGCGCGTCTCTCTCTCCCCTCCCCCTCTCTCTGTGTGTGTGTGTGAAGGTCACCAGCTACATTGGGTGCCCCGCTGTCTGAGTGCCAACAATCATTGCCCTTAAACCTCATGCCCTGCACCCGCCTTAACCTCAGCCGTGCCCCATTCGCACATTGCCAGCGGCGCCTGTTTGTCTGCCGCTGCTGCTTTTGGGCTGTCGTTTGTTTTGTTAATGAGCGAGTGACTGAACCACGCCCACCCACGCCTCAGCCATGTCCCAGCTCGTATATGAATAAATAATTAAAAAGTGTTTGTTCTTCTGGTTGAGCTAAGCAGCCACAACGTTTGCGCCCTCTCGTCCTCTGCCCTTAGGTAAACTCTGCAATTGTTTCAAAACGAAGCGAAACAAAACGAAACGAAACACAACAAGATTTTGCATATCAGCGCCATTCAGCTTCCGCTGACACATTTGGCAATTAATTTTCAAATATTTCCAGCTGCTGTTTTGTTTTAGTTTTCTGTTCCTTTTTTTTTTTTTGTATTATATTTTGGGGAAGAGGATGCCACAAAGCCGCAGAACACGGTAGTGTGGTTACCTGTTAAGAGCTGACAGCGTTTTGTCCATGAGTGGTGGGGGGGAGAGGGGTTGGTTGGTTTAGTTTGTGGCATTCACATTTTCGGTTACGCTTCCGTTTCCGTGTTTGACACCTGCCACTAGTTTTCCGGACTGCACCGGCTACGCCACCACAACACCGCCACCGCTGCCCACATTAGTCGTTCGGTTTTTTGGCAACCAGATGAGCTGAAATTCCGTCATCCATTTGGGGACCCAGCGACGAGCCATGAAACAATGGCACAATGGAACAATAGAGCCGTGCAACGGCAGATAACACAGCAATGGGATTATGGAAGACGAAACTGTAAAAGACCGAAAATTAAAGGATTGTAGGTAACAATGGATAATAATGATCATAGTTGGTAGTGCTAAAAAACTTTGGAATAATGGGAAGAGAACTATTAGGTTATAGATCTATATGAGATAAATACCACACTGTGGCCTTGGAATCATGAGACTATGAAGGCAAATTGATAATACGTGAAGTGGAACAATGGAAAGTGAAACACTAGAGATTTATAGCTGGGCAACTTTTGTATTATTAAAATGTTGATTTACAATATTAATATTAAGTGAAATGTAAGCGTATTCAAGGTATATGGAATCGAAACATAGAGCAATATACAGAGATTATAGAGCCATACTACTAAGAACTTATGAAATCATTATATAGATAATAGAAACAATGTAAAATTGGAATTGTCATTTGAGACTTTGTAGGACAATGTAGAATTTCAGTCAGGGTAAAAAGAATTCTCAATAATTAGACTTGAGCTGTTTGAAATCAAGCCAAAGTAATATTTAAATTTTAATTAAAGCTGAACATATTTAGATGACTTCATGTTGCTTTTAGCCACAGTGCCAAAATGTGGCTCAAAATGTTTTAGCTGCGACTCGCATACTTTATTGCTCTTCATATTTTACTTTTTCATGGCGCTTTCATTTATAATGAGCAATCAAACTTTATGTGTGTGTGTGTGTGTGTATGTGTGTAGATTGGAAATATTCATGGCGTTTGATTTTGCTTGTCAGGCGTATGAAATTCAATGCTAGCTAATTCATTTACCAGAGTTTGTACGACAGCGCTGCTGGCTGCTGGGCGGCCACGCCCACAAAATGCTGACAGCCTCTCTGTGTGGCAGCAAAATTGAGATTTTCACTGCTTTACTGTCAGCTGGTTTTATATTGTATATCCTGAATCTATTGCAATGGGAAATCAGAAGAAGAAGGCGTGGCAGATATCATTAGGTGTATTTATTCTTGATCCGGGCAACGTTCTAAGTCGATATATCGATTAAATGCCGAGCTACATATATCGATTAAATGGCTTATTGAAAATCTAAAATGAAATTATATCTTATTCTTGAGAGTTAAAGTATTTTGAATACCTCAAATTCATCCCCGTCTCTTAAAACTTTAAACAAATATTCAAAGTACAGTAGAATTCAGTTACAACGACTTCGTTATAAATGGAATACGCTTTAACTATATTAGTTAGCTCATTTAAGTTCGTTTGGATACCAGAATCTTTGTCTCAATAGCCGCACGGTCGCTATGAACGGACTCGTTATAGCCGGACTTTACTGTATACACAAATAACATTTATATCTGTTTCGAAAAGTGGGATGCAGACAGTCCATCTATTAGAGCATTTATTCCACAAATAAGTTCGCATAATATAATAGTCCAAAGCGCAGTCGCTGCGTCAACTGCGCAGTTCGCAGAATTATTGGAGTACCACTTCTTGGAAGGGTTCAGGTGATCTCATAGTCGTATGACTCGACTGGCTTTGTTGTTGTTTTGTTCGACTGGCCGTTGGGCCTTCTTTAGTGACCTTTTGGGAAGCCGCTCAGCTGTCGGAGCATAAATTTTGCTGGCAGGCCGCAGCTCAAAGTTGGAAAATCGAGAAGAAAAAACTTGCATATGAAAGGTGTATGTATACAAATATGTATGTAAAGCTGTGCGTATGTGTGGGTGTGGACTGTTTAGCCTCTTTTGATATGCATTCCCCCATGCGGACGTTAGCCAACTTGGCTTGCATTTCATTTTACATAAATTTACAAGTGGGCTAAAATATGAGCGCTTGGCCAACATTTTTGCCATGTAGCCATATTTATTTTAACACTCCAAAGTGTGTGTGTGTGCATGTATGTGTGTGTGTGTGTGCCAATTGACACTCGACGTGGTCAGCGCCGGGGCAACTGTTGAAACTTGTTGAAAGATTTGAGCACTTTCGAATGAATAATTTTTACTCTTGGCTATTCATCATATTTGGGCAAACTTTTAAGGTTAACGGTAAAAAGAAAGAGAGGAAGGAAATAAGTGAAGTACGGTCCGAGTCCTGTGCAAAGTAAACAGTTGAACGATAAGCGACGTTGTCAAGGCACCATAGGCACCTAAGCCCTCTTAGCCAATGAGTGTGCGAATGGTTCAGGGTGTCAAGGAGAGTTACTTAAGCTTTATGATGTACATTATTAGAGGTAAGATGGCCAACAGCCAGGTGTAAATTACATTGCTCCCCAGACATTTGGCCAAACATAAATTGACCTACAAAAGTTTTTAAGTCGATAAAGGGAAGCGAGACGGCGAGAAACAAAAGAAAAATGCAAAGAAGATTTTTAATGGGAGATAAGTAATATTAATGTAAAGCTGCTAATCAAATGACTTTAAGCTTACTTCTTGAGATATATATACGGTATGACGATATATTAAAGTAAGGAAATGTGAACTAGAGAGTGAGCAGAGATTTGGAATTAATTAAATCAGTCTAATGGAATTCTTGAGAATCGCATAGTAGAGCGATATTGAATTGGATGAAAGTTCTCATAGTTTATAAACAGAGTTCAAGTCGATGAATTTTTAATACAAAATGCAAATTAAAGCTCATATTTCAGTTGATCGAGCATAATGAAAGCTAAAGTAAGCTTCTAGCTCTATTAGTTGGTAAAGGGCAATTAAAGTGAATGGTAAACTTGCCAAAGTCTATAGTACAATCGCAAATGTAGTCCGAATCGTATAGAAGGGCCATAAATTCAAATACTTTTATTCAGATGAGTAGATATTGAGTTCTAGTTCTAGCTATTAGCTATGCCAAATACTATCATTTAACAAAAGCTAAGCGGTCTAATGCCAATCAGTATGCTGGCCACATTCTCCCTAAGAATTGGACTCATGTTGCGCTGCTTCTCCAGGCTGACAGGTTGTGCGTGGGCCTGCGATAGCTGATAGAGATCCGCGTAGTATTCCATGCCAGCAATGCCGACTGCATTGAAGCTAGCGGAGACTTCGGTGCAGTCGATGATGGAGGTCTTGAGCGGGGTAACCAGCAGCGTGGAGTAGTAGGGAACCTTTTTGCCCTCGAGTAGCTCGCGGATGAGCAGGACAGCTGTGCGCGAGCCGGCCAAGAGATTCCAGCGGGACCAGCTGAAGTTGTGGGACAGTGCCAGGGTCGAGATGCAGGCATAGGTGTGCATTTCCATCACAAAGTTCTTCTCGCAGGAGCCCTCCGTGTAGCAGAAGGCGTCCTCGTCCGGAAAGATGTCTACGGCGGACAGGATTAGAGTCGCCTTCAGCTCGTTCAAGCTCAACGTCTTGCCCAGCATATCGGTCAAGCCCTGCGTGCTTCCGCCCTGGAAATTGTGCACAGTGTAGCCCGCCTCGGTGATGGTCATCTCCAGGCTGATCAGCGAGGCAGTCAAGCTGAAGAATATGGTGCCCGGACTGGCAAAGCACATTGCGATATTAAATCATATAGACTTGCATGGTCTTGGATGTTGATTTCACATACTTCTTCATATCGGGTCTCAGGTCCCAGGTCTGGTAGGGCATGTTGCTATATTTGTTCAGGGCGAAGCCAAAGATGCCTGGAAATGAAAGGCGCCAGATGAACATGGCTGTTGTGCTTATTTATCATTGGGGAATCGTTTTACCAAGTCGCCCCGTGCGAAACTGTATGGAGAGTTTGTCCTCATTGAATTTGGTGTCGTGGACATCGCGCGTGCTCCACTTGCCCTGCGTAATGGCCGCCGTGCTGTTCTGCTTCTGTCTGCGGCTAATGAGAGGAGAGAGGAGGAAATGGTAGCTGATAAGGGATTACCCAAAACGAATTCATCTAGAGCCTACGTTTCGCTGTCGCAGTTGTCACTGTTGCTGTTCCCGCTGAACGCCTGCTGGAGAGTGCCGCCGGCTGAGGAATCGTTGCCAACGTTGCCCTCGAGCAGCTCCAGGAGGCTATCCTCGTCGTCATCATCGTCCGCATCGTCGTCGCTGCTGTCCTGGCTGCCAGCTGACCTGGGCTTCGTGGCCGGGTCCGGGTCCTGTGCGGGCAGCTGGGAATCGCGAATGAAGGAGATGCCCGTGTAGTAGGCAAAGGCCGCAGCGGCTGCCGCTGGCTGCAGCACCTCGACCAGCTCCTGGCTCAGGGGACGCAGCTCGTCGGCCAGCTCCTCGCTGACGTCCTGCTGCGAGCCGCTGGGCGAGAGCTGCTCGGATATTTGCTGCAGCAGCTCCTCGTGCTGCTCTCGCGGCAGCTGCATGCGCCACAGCCGATCCATGTCCTCGATCAGCTGCGAGAAGAGGTAGCAGCCGCTGGGCGTCACAGGCGGCGGACGCGCCAGGCTGCGGAACTTGAGCTGCTTGTCGAAGCAGATGGGCGGAAAGAGCTCCGCCGGCTCTGCCGTGTCCAGAAACTCGGCGCCAATGCCCAAACTGCTCGCCGGCTGCGCTGAGTCTGTTGCACACGCAGACGGTGTCGCTGCTGCTACTGCTGCCTGACCCAGGCGCACGTGGGTCTGGCGCGCCAGGAACATCACCTGTCGCTGCGGCTGCCCGCTGCTCGACTGCGGCGTCTGCTGCTCGAGGCGCACGCAGAAGCCCTGCGGCAGGCGTGGCACCACAAAGTCCTTGACCAGCCCATACAGGTCCACGTTCCGGGGTATCGCACGCAAGTCAAAGTCTCCGATTTCGCGCAGTGTTTCCGCCTGCAATGCGGCCAGATCGGATTTCTGGGAGCGCATCCTGGCTGGACCACGCGGCGAGCTCTTTAGCGGGCTGGGCTGGGCGTTCGTCGACAGTGGCGTCGCCTCGGTAGGCGTGGCTGTGGTAGCTGCTGCCGTTGCTGGCGCCGCTGCTGCATCGGGCTTAACAGCATCCGCCAGCTGTGACTCGAGCGTCTCGATGTCCGTCTCCCAGCGACAGGCAATCGGTGGCTCGAACCAAATAACTGAGTCGGGCAATCTGCAAGACAGACAGCGCAGAGTCTGTACTTATATTTATTAGATATCGTTTGTTAGATATAGTCTATTATATGTCTTCTTTTCTCTTCTTATTGGTTTCAACTTGGCATTAGCTTCATGCATTGGGGTCTGGATTTACTAAGTACTCTAGTTAGGAAGACCTGAGTACTGAGCTCTGCGAAAGGTTTTAATCTTATTCAATGATCAAATATAATCAAGGTGAAAACAAAATTAAGGAGCAATGGGGACTAATGGTGATAGTAGGGAATTCGAAAAGGATTCCTCTTTTATAGAACAGATAGCAAAAGGTAGCATGGAAGATGGGATCAATGATAGGACGTAAGGCGGAACTGAGGATGAAACAGAGGATGGGATATACAATGTGATAGGTCATGAAATAGACGATGGAACGAACGATTGACCGGACTGTGAAACAGACAGTGGGATAGTCGATGGAACAGTTGGTGAAACGGACGATGAGATAGACTGTGGAATGGACAGTGGAACGGTCGGCGAAACGTTTGCTGGGATAGACGGGGGAACAGAATGTGGTGGGGCAGACGGTGCGATGACCGGTGGTAAGTACATCGGTCCTAACGGTGAGATGGATGTTGGCATGTACGGTAAAACGGAGTATGGGACTGATGATGTGATAGACGGTGGAATGGACGGACGGACAGACAGACAGACGGTGCGACGACTGATGGGATAGATGTTGGAATGAACGGAATAACGGACGGAAGAGCGGACAGTGGGAAAAACGTATGTACTGACGCTGGGACTGACGTTTGCATGGTAAAACGAAATTTGAATTAGACGGAACAACGGAAATGACGTAAAGACATTTACTCGATGGCTGCCTTTGACTGCTCCTTACATTTGCACAAACATTATACTCGGAACTCCTATTGTTGAAGGTTACCGGGCTTACAAAATCAGTTTGATTAAAAAGCTTAGTCAAATTAGGAAAAAAAGTCTTGTGAACAACAATAAAATGTTTTTCATCTTACATAGGGCTTACGGTGCGCAACGAATATTGAAGATGCTGTTGCGGATAGCAGGTCACAGTATATTATATATACATATATGTATATACTTGTATATATATACGTATTTAGCTAGACTGTCAAGTCAATTACTTACTGCAGTGTGACCAAGGCGAGCTTATCCAATGCCGCCTCAATCATGCGCATCTCGGCCTCAATTTCCTCGGGCAGGCGACGCACACCAGGCAAAACCGGAGGCGGTGGCTTATAGGTTTGATAGTATTCCTTATGCATCAGATTGTTGGTGGCAAAAACTGCAATATATATATAGACTCTTATATATGTACATATGTATGTGTGTAGTCTCTGCTTGCTCTACCCACTGGTGCGTATGAAGGAGCGAGCATTCAGTTGCTTATCCTGCTGCGGCGTCTCCAGAAAATCGATGCAGTAGACGCCTGATATGATGCGGTATTTGCGCAAATTGACGTCGGTTTCGAGCAGGCCATACGCCTCGGGTCCGACGGCTCGGCGACGCGCCTTGTTCAGCTCATCCTCGTATTGGGCGTAGAGCTTGTCCACATCGTAGCTGCGCTCACGTGGCGGCTGCGAGCTGGACGAGTGCTGCTCCTGCGTCAGCTGCTCCAGCTCGGACAGCGGAATCTCTCGGGCGCACTCATCCAGCATCGACTGCAGAATCTCCTTACGCTTGCGCCACTCCCGCTTCGTTTGCCGTAAAATAGCTGTGAGAACGATATAAAACTGTAGTTCCCGAATAGCTCATGAGCAGACTTACTGGCATTTTCGGAGCGAGCGTGCTTCAGCTGAAAGCTGCTGCAGTAGTCACTGAAGTGATCATAATTGAGCCAGAGCCCTCGCAGCGCCGAGCTTTGCAGTTGAACAGTCGGCGGCAGGGAGAGGTTCATCTCGATGGTGGGGAAATCGATCTCATTGTGGGCCGACTGTTCGCCAATGCGAGCTTTGGGATTGACAGCGCTGTACGTGAGAGAGAGAGAGAGAGGGAGAGAGAGTGAGAGTGAATTTGAATCAATTCAAGATAAACATATGAGAATGATAGATAAATGAAATTATGAAACACCCTAAGAATACCAATAGAGCAATTAGATTTAGGAAATATCTCACATTTGGGCATCTTTGGAGAACGTCCAAACGAAACTCTGAAAGACATCGGAGCTGTAGATGTGCTTGGAGACGCCAGGTCTATCGATTCTGCAAGCAAGAGAGAAGACTGACTCTGAGATCTATAGCACTGAGAATCCAGATAGTACTACTGACTCCATGTCTCGCTCGATGTGCGACATTGTCTTGTGGGTGAACTCGTCCAGGTGCTGCTTGAGGAACACGCGCATCTCCGTCTTGAGCTTCACGAGATCGGCAGCCACATGGGCCGAGCGGGATTTCGTGTACGCCAGCGACTCGTCCAGTTCGCTGAGAATCTGTGGAGAGCAAAGTTTAGTGTGATCTTCCGGCTGGGATAGCACATCCCGACTTACGCCCAACACCTCCTTGATGCGCTGCGCATAGACATCGCCCAGGTTGCCCTGCTGCTGTCGCAGCGAGGCGCGCGTCAGATCCTCCACCTGGACATCCTGGGTGAGCAGGGTGCGCTCGTCCGTGCGCAGCAGCCAGTTGCGCTCGTCCCGCTCCCGCTGGGCAATGTCCGCGTGCCACTGGTGGATGTATTTGCGCAGATCGCTGGGGCTGGCCGCATTGGGCAGCCCATTGCAGCGCATGTACTTCTCCCACTCGCGCTGCTGGCGCTCCTCGGCCTTGATGGCCTCGATGGTCGTGTGCACCTGATCGAAGAATCTCATGCTGTCCTTCAGTTGGCGCCGTCGCAGCCGATTCTCCGCCACCTCCTGCTGCTGTCGATGCTTGGCCTGCTCCATTTCCAGTTTCTTGCGCTGACGCGCCTCCTCCAGCTTCTTTAGTCTATGGATGATACGATTATCTCTGTTTACCAGCCTCTTTTACTTATTCATACGAACTTCTCCTTCTCCATCTCGATGCGCAGCATCTCGGCCTGCTCGGCCTCGAGGCGCGCCTTCTCCTTCTTGGACAGCTTCTTCTTCGGTGGCTGCAATGCCATTTGCATTACGCATTAATTGCATTTCAATTACAAATTTCACAGCCACTGCCACGCCCACTTACCATGCTGTTGCGCTCCCAGTTGCCAAATAACAAATGCCAAATGCCAAAAACCAATTGCCGCACACCTGCCAGGTATTGATCCAACCAGCTATGCAGCTATGGCTACAGCTAGTTGTTGACGTTGTTTTGTTATTGTTGCTGTTAGTTGTTGCTGTTGCCTAGCTTTGCGCCAAGCAAATCCCCTGGCCAAAACACAAACATACCTGGCCAACACAAAGCAAAGCATCAAAACTGTTTTGCAGCTTCAGCTTGCAGTATCAGTGGCAGCAGCTACAGCCCCTAATTAAATATTCCTTTGGGGCGCAGCGAGCTTTGTGCTCTTTAACCTTTTGCATTTGTTGGCAGCCACCCAGGAGATGGCCAACCGACAGAGAGAGAGAGAGGGGGGCTTGCGGTTATCGTGATGGAAGGCGTCATTGGATTTGCACGTCATGCCCTTGTGGCTTAAGCTGCTACCGGGGATCAGCTAACAGTAAGTTGCCAACTGCTGTCATCTCACTCCTCCTCCTCCCCCTGCCACTCACTTGGTATCTCCTGCAATTTGATGTCCACATGCACCAACCGCAAGGGGTGCGAGTTGCTCTGCTGCCAAATTGTGATACACATTTCATGGATGAAACATTCTTAAATAACCAAATGATAATTATTTAATGGAAGCTGCAATTAAAAATTTTTAAGATGAATGTGCAAAATTATGTACTTCACATGAAGTTCTCACTAGAATAATTTCAGCCGATGCAGGTAAAACTTCAGTTCAAGCTCTTCAATGTACCTATTGACGTGATTAAGCTGAAGATCATAGGAATAGATAGGATAGACTAGCAAGTCGACAGAAACATATACAAATAATATAATATGTATATGTATGTATAGGACTCGAGCAGTCCGACAATAATTGAAGCACTATCGATAAGAAGTTTTGATAGCAAAAGCAGGACGCAATCTGATATGATTTAAAAAAATTATTATTATTATTATTATTTTTTTGTTTTTGCTTTTTATGTAAATATTTACAGCTTAACTTATTTAAACAGAAGTAAAATGATTTATATATCTACTAAATTTAACATAAGATACGTAACTAAGACAAAGAAAAGATATTTAGGGGGTATAGAGGACATCGATAAGTCTTATGAAGTCAATACGCATTATTAGATCTTCAGGTCAAGACGTGATCCAGCAGATTCTGCGGATGGTGGCGTTTATGGTTATGGTAAGACTGGGTGAGAATTTAATCTCTTGAGGTACTTTTTGGCTACCAAGTGGATTCCGTCTCCAATTCGAGAGATCTTGAGATCTGTTTCTCTATTTCTGGTACTCATGTACCAAGGAGTCCCAGTGATCTGCTTCTTATATCTTCTGAGATCTCGGCGTTCAATTCAGCTTGTCGCCCTGATGCACAATATATATATATATATATATATATATATATATATATATACTTTATGGAGTCTGCCACGCCTCCTTCTGCTCCATTATACCGTGATTTACCATTTTCATTGAGGTTCAGGGTATGTGATTTTCTGTAAGGCTTAAGGTAAATTGATGTTGAAGTCTCCATGATAATATATTGTCTTAGTAACAGTCTTTCACTTTTAATTACTTTGCTCAACTCATATAATTTTGGCAATATACTCACATACTGTACACATTATATATATAATATGATATATTCGCAAGGAATTCAGTCAGAAAAGTGTATATACATATGTATTTGAAATGTTGTGCATGTAACTTTCCTTGAATTTTCATTACATAGAGCCGAAGCCTTTTCTTAAACTTCAACTCAGTTTGTGCTCTCTGATTGGGTCCTTTGCTTTCGGTTTGCTATTTTCCTATTTTACGCCTAATTTGAACTTTTTTTCTGTGACCTCGCCCATGTTTTCGTGTCGTCCCAGATAGCAGAAAGTTTGTGCGCCGTGTGGGAGGAGCAGGGCAGGTGCGGGTACGGGTACGGGTACTTAAAAGCAGAGGCAAAGGTAAGGTGACAACGAGGGCTAATTACCTGGCAATTTAAATAGCAGGTCACAGCGCTTCAGTTCCGCCTCTCAGTCTAGCATTTCACATTTTTTCGGCTAATTGCCGCAACCAGAGCCACAAGCTCAGCTTATCAAATTAATGTGCAGCTTTTTGGGGCGACGTCAAGCGATTGCAGCCAGCACCAAAGATTGCGCTACCGAATATGTTAAATTTCCACAGAAGAGATAAAACTTTGAAAGAGTTACGTGAATGGGTTAATCGCTGTATTTATGCAGAGGAAAAGATGTTTGTATTAAGTGTGATATTTGATATTTTGTATGTTATTCATTTACTTCTTATAGTAAGGCTATAACAAATATGCAAATTTGCCTAAATACAAATATTTTTGCTTATTAAATAACATTTTTCCTTTAACATACTATTGACACTTCGATGTTATTTCTTGCAGTCCCTTTTATATTTCTACTGTTCTTTCATCAGCAACATATTTCTTTAAACTCCTTTTGTAAACTTTAATTTACTCAGCAAATAAAGAGATGCGTCGAGTTGTCCGAGCTATTATCCTAATCATGCTGTGCTTTTTTCCTCCACAAGGCATGAGGTCTGTGATTTTGCCCAAGGAACGAATTTTTAAATTTTGTGGTATTTCTACTAAATAGATGATATCTTGGTTGGTCCCCATACAAACTTATATGAAGGAACCTCCGCTTACTACGTCTCCGTTTTAACGACAATCCGCTTATTCCGACGATTTTTTTTTTTTTCATATTTTTGAATCATTCACCGGTTATTACTTTATTTTAATTTGCAATCTGGCATATTTATAAACAATCACTAAGACTAAGCTCAATCCATACATTTACATATTTACATTAATAACTAAATCTACTCTCTATATGGCAAGCCCGGAAGGTGAAATCATTTTAAACGCCGCACTATGGGCAAAAATAAAAAAAAAATACGGCGCGCCGTCGAATATTATTTGTCTTGTCTAGGAGTCGTCGCACTGCTCCTTTCGCCACAGCTGACATGCCACTACTTCCACTGGACAACTACACTTTAATAATAACTGCGCTATATAGAGTCTAAGACCTGAAGCCGCAATAAAAAAAATTAAAACAAGTAAGAAAGCTCTAGTCGAGACTGCTCGACTACGAAATCCCCTGAATCCGTCTTTTTGCTTACAAAAGAAACACACACACACACATACATAGGCATATATAGGCACGCACGCATGGGCTGCAGTGTGGGCTTCTCATTGAAACTTAATTATTTAATAACGTTTTTTGTGGACGTACGTTCTTCATGAAACTTTTAGATTGTGATTATATCATTACTGTGCGTGTATATGCCGAAACTCAAGTCTCTAGTATTTGAAATACGCATTTTACAATGGTGAGGGTGAGGGGGTGGATATAGGGGTGGGGGGTGAATTATAACAAAAACCGAAATTCTAAAAAGTATATATGAGTCTACGTTTAAAATTTGGAGACTCTAGCTCAAAAGATGTAGGAGATATAATTTAATAATTGACATTCGATAAGGTTTTTCATCGATAAAAAAATAATCGGACAAGTTATCGAAATTATGTGATAAACTCGATATGCGCGTGCTATATACGGACATTTTAAAAAAAAGTTGAAGTCTCTAGCTATTGTATCTTCGGAAATCGACGCGTTTAAACATACGGACAGACGGACGGACAGACAGACGGACAGGGCTAAATCAACTTATCTCGTCGCCCTGATCAAGAATATATATACTTTGTGGGGTCTGCCACGCCTCTTTCTGCCTGTTACATACATTTTAACAAAACCATTATACCCTGACTTCCCATTTTCAATGGGTTCAGGGTATAAAAATCAAATAAGAAGGCTCTAGTCGAGACTGCTCGACTACGAGATACCCTGAACCCTCCAAGCTGATATTCTAATAATACTACATATTTTGTATGCACACATACATACACACGCACGCAAAAGCCCGCGCTCTGCTAACTGCGCAGTAAGCAGCGACTGCGCTTGGGCTGCGCTGCAGTGTGGGCAATATTATGAGAATCTATTTTTTGAATAATTTCGTTTGTAGACATACGATCTTAATAAAGCTTTCAGAACGTAATCATAATATGTATGTAAATGTATGTACATTCCAAAGCACAAGTCTCTAGTACTTGATATACGTCTTTTACAAATTTGGGGCGAAGGGGGCGTGGTATCCAAAATCTGAAATTACAAAATGTGTGTGTCCATCAAATGTATATACACAACAAATCTGAAGTCTCTAGGTCTAATAGTGTTCAAATAATGCTGAAAAAACAATATCAATTTATCGATTATCCTCGATAAAAAGATATCGAATGAGTTATCGAAAAAATTTGATAAACAGACAAACAGACAGAAAAACGGACAGACAGGCGGACGAACAGACAGACGGACGAACAGACAGACAGACAGACGAACAGACGGACGAACAGACAAACGGACAGACCGACGGACGGACGCACAGACGGACGGACGGACACACAGACGGACGGACGGACACTCGGACAGACGGACAGACAGACGGACATGACTATACCGACTCAGCTCATCGCCCTGATCAATGGGTTTAGAGTATAAAAAAAAAAAATGGGGTGAGGCCTCGACACTGGTCGGTTATTATATATCGCAAGACTGTATGAATATATAATAATACTAATATGAATGATACATATTATTAGCCGCCCGAATAAGCAAGTGTTCCACTGCTCCACTACACCTTTTGAGAGATAGAACCATTTGAGAATTGTAAGTGCCGGCCTTTGAAATTCCTGAGTGAACTGTTTGTTGCCTACTTTTAAGTGCTCATCAGAAAAATGCCGACGAATCTAGAAAAATCCAGATTTATTTAATTTTTATTCGATTAAAGCGTCCTCCGGGTATAGCGACGTAAAATCGTCAGTCCCTGTATGGAATGTCGCTATAACCGGATTCCATACATACTATGTATATATGTACATGTATTTATTATATACACCCATATTTTTATTTTCATTGTATTATGAATTAAATGTTCGAATGCTCTGCCATTGAAGTTTTGTCATTTAATAGACAAGTCTTATTGCACAATTAATATTGTTGATTAAAGATGTAATAGCATCTTTGCCATTTCTATGAGATTTGGTTGAAAAAATGGGAAAAACTAAAGCTGAAAGTAAGTTTCACAAAAAGCTGCTGCAAAAGCAGACCAAAAAACAAAATATTGTACTTCAAATGTAATTTATTGCAGCTGATATAGTTGCTGTTGCTGCTGTTGTTGTTGCTGCTGCTGTTATGTATGGCTCCGAGTTAAATATTTGACTGTAGCGGGCAGTGCATAATCCTTGCTGTAAGCTGTGACAAAGCTGGTGCCAGCTGCCAGCTACGCAGTGATATATGTATATGACAGTCAGTCATACGCATATATGTATGTACATACATACATATATTTATAGCACACAAGCATGCATGTGCATGTACAGAGAGAGAGAGAGAGAGAGAGAGAGAAAGAGAGGGAGAGAAGCAGTAGATGAAAGAAAGAAATGCTGTTTGCATGCCAATAATGATAAAGCCGTATGCGTAATTAGCTTCGTTTTTGCTATCATTTCATTTGCGGGCAGCTGAAGCATTTCAGCTCGAGTGTTGGCAGCACAATATAAAATTTGTCATACGCACCGTTGACGTTGACAGATCGTTGAGCTGAAGCGATGCTGGCTGACGACAAGCGAACAAACGACAAAGGACAAAGGACGAAGGACGAAGGATGAGAGACGTCAGACAAAGGGACGCAGGACAAAGGACAAGCGCGACAGCAGCCACAGTCATAGATACATCTGCCTTCACTCTGAATGCTAGATGCACGCTTCAGCGCACTTTGCAATGTGTCAACAATTCGTGAATGTAATATATATAAATGTGAATGTATATGTAAGTATATACATACAGTGACGAACTAAATTATTGGCACAGTAGGCTTTTTATACTTTATAGCGATTTTTAAAGTGTTTTTTAACGCTTTTTTCGTAAAACAAAAAATGTACTACATAGAATAGGGTATTTATTAACGTAAACAAAAAAAATATTGTAAAAAAGTTCAACGTACATTTTTTAAAAATTCAATAACCAAGAAAAGACCTCGATTTTGCTGAACAAAATTATTGGCACACCAAAAAAAAAACTTGAAAAACATAAAAATATTATGAAAAAAATGGATAATAACTATAATTAACATTTGGTATGTAACCCTTTAGCTTTAATAAGAGGTTTGGCATCGAAAAAAATTATTTTTGAGTGACGTCTTCACTCATTTTTTGCCATTCTTCGATAAGAGCTTGTTTTAGGCCGGTCTATTTGTTATTGCTCGTTTTGAGATCCACCTATCCAATTCTTTCCAAAAGTGTTCGATTGGATTTAGTTCTAGATATTGTGGTGGGTGCAGTAGCGCGTAGGCGGTATTATACACCAGCTACATTTTGACGATATGGGCAGAATGCTTGTGGTCGTTGACATGTTGAAATATGAACGTGCTTAGCAGTTGCAGCTTTTCGACACCTTTTTAAAGGTTATCTTTCAAAATATTTGGATACAAATGTTTGTCCACTATACCGTCTACAAATACCAACTCGCCCACACCTGCAGCAGGTATGCATCCCCAGACCATCACCCTACAACCACCATGCTTAATTCTTGGCGTAATATTGTTTTTGTGAAATTCAGTTTACGGCTTCCTCCAAACAGTTTTACGCCCACCAGAGCGAAATATATTGAATTTTCACTCATTACAGAACAAAACTTGACTCCAATAACCAGATGGCTTGCTAAAATATTCTTTAGCGTAGTCCAAACGCTTCTTTTCATAAGCATCTTTGATGCACAGCTTTCGTCCAGTCACACGCGATTTGTATTTGGCCTTGTGCAGTACTCTGCGTATTGTAATCGGGTGCATATCCCTTCCTATTCGTTTTGTAACTTCAGCAGCAATCTGTGTTGATGTCATTTTGAGATTCACTTGCACCTTTCGAACGATTTTCCTGCATCCATGGCCGTTCAACAACTTAAGGCTACCTGTAAGTTTATGAACTTTGCAGATGGCGGGCTTCCTTGGAGCGGTGCACGTAGCTTCGAATAGTGAATCGGCTTCCTTCCATTACCTCTATAATATCTGCATAAAATTTGCCTTGATCGTGCAAATGCAGGATAATTTTCCTCTGAGCTACTGATGTTTCTTTTAGCTTAGGTGCCATTATTAAGAAAAGTTAAAATATATACTCAATTGCTAAAAAATTTTTTAAATATAAATTTAAATTTGCGAAGCTTTAGATAAAGGAACATAAAATATTGTGAAATTGCCTAAATATTTTGTCTAATTGGTTTAATTCTTAAAAAAAACCAAAAAAATACTAAGTGTGCCAATAATTTTGTTCAGGAATATCGAGGTCTTTTCTTGGTTATTGAATTTTTAAAAAATGTACGTTGAAGTTTTTTACAATATTTTTTTTGTATACGTTAATAAATACCCTATTCTATGTAGTACATTTTTTGTTTTACGAAAAAAGCGTTAAAAAACACTTTAAAAATCGCTATAAAGTATAAAAAGCCTACTGTGCCAATAATTTAGTTCGTCACTGTATATATACATATGTATATGTATGCCTGCAGCAGCGTGAACTTCAGCTTCAACTCAACTCAAGTGGATTGAGCTCTGTTTGTAGCGCAGCTTAACCCAAATTGACGCAACTGTGGGAAAGCCAATTTAAATTTGTATTTATCAACGCTGCAGTGCATCTAGCATATGTGAGTTACCAATTCAATTTATTTCACATACATAAACATATATTTAATAATATATGTGTGTTTGGAAATCAAAAGTAAAATATACCTTTCATTGTTAGTGAAAGGAAAATGTAACTGGCAATAGCCAAGATTTGATTGCATAACTGAGCAAAGCTTAAGAATACAAAAGGAAATGGAATGAGGGAAAAGGAAAATAGAAAGTTACGAGAAAGAAGAGAGAAAGAGAGAGAGAGAGAGAAGGAGAGCAAAGAGCGTGTGAAAAGAGAGAGGATGGAGAGTATGAATGGCAGAAAAGAAGTCAAGAGAAAAGGAAAGATTAGAGAAAAGCAGAGAAAGAGAGATGGAGAGAGGGACAGAGAAGGAAAGATTAGGTAAAACCTAGGGAGTGCCAGAGAGGGCGAAAGCGAGATTGAAAGACTAAGGGATAGAAAAAGGCAGAAGTAGACAATGAAAGAGTGAGTGAAAGATAGAGGATGACAGAGAGAGAGAGAGAGAGAGAGAGAGAGAGAGAGAGAGAGAGAGAGAGAATATAAAATGAAACCAGTAAAAAAGTAGTAAGTAAGATATACGGATAACGTTAAAAAGAGAGAGAAAATCAGAAATGAGAGCAAAGGACAGATGATAGATACGCAGAGATGTAGAAAGAGGAGAGAAATACCAAGAGAGCTAAATTGAAGGAAAATTATTGATGAATGCAGAGTTAGAGATAGAGACAGATAGAGATAGGCAAACGGAGTAAAATGTTCAATCAGGCGGAGTTTAATTAAAAAACTAAATTTGTCAAGTATTTAGAAATATTCATGAATATAATAAGAACTCTAATGTATTCATACACACATACCTATCTATACATATTTATACATATATATGTACATACATATATGTAAATATGTCTAGTTCTATTAGTTTTTAGAATTTACACAATTCGGTTTGCTGTCGGGTTAAAGTTGAAGCATTACAGTTTCCCAGCTTCCCCATTCATTTTAATTTTCATGTAATTTTTTTTTTTTGTATACACTTACAATGAGTCCATGCGCAAGGTTCACCAATGATTTTAACGTATAAATGTTGCCAAGAATTCTTAATTTTGTCTATTTAAATATTGAATATATATTGTTATATATAAATTGTTATATACAAAGAATAAAGAAAAATATATTTAAATAAAAAATAAAAATAGTTAAAATACATATTTTTGTTATATACAAAGTCGACAAAATAAAGAAAAAATTATTTAAATAGCAAAAAAAATTATTTAAAATATTATTTATTTTACAAACTAGTATTTTACACAGTGCTGTCATAATTTTTCGAGCAAATAGAGCCAGATTTGCAAAAATAAGAAGCTAAAAGAAGCTAAATTTAAGAAAAATTAAGCCAGAATAAAAGCTTGGCTTAAAAACATAATTTTCTTAGTTAAATTAATTTATTTTTATTCATTTGTTTTAAATTAATATTCACAGACTTGATAATAATAATACAAGATTCTTTTAAACATAATAATAAAATTGAAAATTATTTTAAATTCACGTTAATGTTAAATTTGATTAGGCCTGCAGCTCATTTATGAGTTCATCCAAACTCACTGCCTCTTCGTCTGGATAATAAGCTCGATTGCTTACTGCTTGCATCCATTTAGGAGGCAATGTGTACTCGTAGCATTTTTTATAATATATGCACATTTCGTACGGTGCAGCTTTATGCGAGACGCAGTAATACTGTCGCAAAATTTTTGTTGGCAGAGACTACCCAGGTGGTTTATTGGAGCAATTGAACTGTGCTTTGCCACAAAGAGGCAAAGTGCTACCTCTTGCTCCGTGGTTTTCGATGGAGTTTGCCTAAAATCAATTTTTTCTTTTTGTGTAAATCCGCTTAGTACACCTCTGTGTTTTTTTATTGAGGAGTGGGCACGCAAGTCGCACAGCTTTGCAGTAAGACCGCACTTGCAGTAACTGTAGTACGCCCTGGTGGAATCTGTTGGGTCTTTCCGTAGCCAATCTTTAAACTCGTCAGCCTGTAGCCACACATCGCGAACACTTTGCTTGTATACCTTCGAAATTTCTCAACTAGTATTCTCAACTCAGTAAAACTTAAAACACAAACAGCTGTTACTCAAACCACGAAAAGATCTCGTGATACAAAATCATGTATCGATACTTGTATTCATGATTTTTAGTGTTGAGAAAGATAAAAAGCAAAATAAATCGTGAAAATTAAATGAAGCTAAAATAGAGCTAAATTAATTTTTTTTAAAGCCAGAATTCCCGCAACCCGCCGTTTTCAAATTTTTCCCGCATTGGGACTTCAAATAAAGCCAGATCTGACGGGAAAAAAGCTAAAATGACACCCCTGATTTTACAACTAGTAGACAATAATAAAATATTTTGTTGTTTTTCTTTTTGTGAAAAATATTATATTATATCCAGTAGATGAAAAATTCTGTGTTGCAATGAAATATTTTCTGACCTGATTTAAATAGAATTTATTAGGCTGACGAGAATTTAAATACATTATTTATTATTAATTGCCAGCTGCTCTATAAGTATTTAAAGATTATTTGATTTCTTAATTGAGCCGATTATCTGCTGGTTCAGTCTAAATAAAAAGAGTATTTGCGATTCGACGGCTCCTGAACAGCATTTTTTCATATAAATTGTTGTTGTTGTTGTCAGCTTCTTGACAAATTGCTGTTCGCGTGGCTGTGCAGTTGCTGCTGGCTGTTGCGGCTTCGAGCATGCAGCATGGGGCATGGAGCATTGCCAGCCAGTTAAGCGGGCAGCTTGCCAAAGGCAGTCAATGCAGCCACGTTCGCTTTTCCCTCTCCCTCTCTCTCTCTTGGTCTTTTGCCTATGCACAGTGTAGCTGAGGCAGTTGCTTGCAAAGTGTAACGATTATTAATTACAGTCAATTTACTTTAATATCCATGCATGTGTGTGTGTGAGTTGGCAAGCGTTGGCTGGTCAGTTTTTTTTTTTTTTTGGCACGATTTTTATAATTATTTAGTCAGAGTCCGTGGGCAACCAACTGCCGCAAGTAAAAGGACACATTACACTTTTAGGGAAAAGCACAAAATGAGCTTATTGTGACGTTGATGGCATTGCAAACGCTCACACGCACACCTCCACCTTATCTTATCTTATCTTCACAGCTGCTGTCTATATAATATACGTTGTTTTTTTTTTCTTCTGACCATTGCAACTACTGACAATCTACTCAGCAGCTCAGCAGCTCAGCGAGGCTTTGGCTGCCTTGCTTTTGGATTTTTCCTTTAAATTCTGCTACCTTGCTACTGTCTTCATATATGTACGTCTGGTTGATAGCTGGACAACAGCTTACACACACATTGATGAAGTAGTGTGTATACTCATATAATATAAAAATATGTGTATATATGTACTTCAATTTCAATTAATTTTAATCTTTGTTATAACTACAAAGTTCAGTGAATAGTATTTTACCATAACTTAATATAACAATATTTATGTATTGTATTGTATTGTATTGTATATGTATTTTTGACTAATAATATTAGTAATATAAAATAATGAAAAATAATTTTATTTAAATAAATCTGGATTTTTCTAGATTCGTTGGCATTTTTGCTGATGAGCACCTAAAAGTAGGCAACAAGCAGTTCACTTATGAATTTCAAAGGCCGGCACTTGCAATTCTCAAATGGTTCTAGTTCTCAAAAGGTGTATTAGGGCAGTGGAACGCTTGCTTATTCGGGCGGCTAATAATATGTATTCTACATGTTATTATTATTATATGTTCAGACAGTCTTGCGGCTGTGTGGGCGAGTATATATAATAACCGACCAGAGTGTCGAGGCCTACCCCCATTTTTTTTTTTTTTCGGTGTCAGTTTATTTTTTTTCTTGGTATGGGTGCGACTTGCTTATTATTTTCGAAGTAAGCAATACCTTAATGGTATCGTCGACCATCGTGTCGCGGTCGCCTCAAATAAATTCTGAATTTTTTTTTTTTTTTTTATAGTGCTTCCATATGATTCGAGTTTTTAAATATCTTGGGACGTTGGATGTTGTTATGGACGGTGGAGGTAGCAACGCTATTTGGAGCGTTAGCAGTAGTGTGACGTGAAGCCAGTCACATGACTTTTTTTTTGTGATTATAGAAAGTGTAGAACAGTCCTCATGGGGGAGGCTGTGGTGTCCTATCGGTTCTTTCGACGCTTATTTTTTTTTCGACTCGAATGGAAATATTTTTGAAAGTTGCGAGTATTCCTTCACCTCCTTCACCTCATGCACCTTCTGCTGCGTACGGCTGTTGATCAACTCAATTGCAAAGTCTGCACAGCTGTTCATGAAGACGACGAGACAACAAGTGTGCCAACTACCTGGAGTGGACATGGATACATGGATATGGATATGGATATGGAGATGGAGATGAACGCTGACTACACAATTCAAAGAAAAACATTTAAATGAAATTTGATTTGCTAAATAAAAAGCTGTTGTACACTGAAATCTTGCTTTTATTATTTAATATGTAATTAATGAATAAACTCGAAATTCGAAAATTATTAATTCTTTGTCAATTTGTATGAATTTGTATTATTTCGACAAATAAGCACAGCATTTGCATGTTCAATGGGATAATCCCATTGAGTTAAGATGCCTCAAAGATTTTCTATAGTTTATTGAAGGAATAAACAAGCTCTGCTCGATTTGGCAGATGTCAAGTATTCTAGGAAAAGAAAAGCTCAGCGAGATATACAAATAGGCGAAATGAGCAGTGCGACGGCTCGTAGACAAGACAAATAATATTCGACGGCGTTTAAAGGGATTTCACCCTTCGGGCTTGTCAAATGGAGAGTAGATTTAGTTATTAATGTAAATATGTATGGATTGAAGTTAGTCTTAGTGATTGTTTATAAATATGCCAGATTGCAAATTAAAATAAAGTAATGACCGGTGAATGATTGCTGATTTAGACAAATAATCGCATAAAAGCTCAAAATCCTTTTGGGCAAGAGGCTTTTAAGGGATGTTTATAATTGCTACGCATAGTTCACAAATTATTTTGGACAGACAGCCAAATATTTTGTGCAACTTGAAGAGCTTTCTACGCTGGAGTCAAAAATCAAATATATGTTATACATATATATGTATGTACTATGTATTACTACTTACTTTTTCTTATACTCATCTATAACCGATGAGGCTTACATATTAATTCTAGAATAAATTCGAAAAATGAAATATTTATTATGATACTTGTGAATTATTAAAATATCTATCTATATTTGTTATTAATATATGTGCTATATTATTTATTTGCAGCCGCTGTCTATATGCCGGATATCAAATTCATATCGTCAATCCAATGCAATGATTAGAAAACTGAGCAATGAGTAAAAAATAAATGTGGCAATTTATTCAAGTTTTTTTTACTAAATACTCGCAGAGGATAATAAGTAACAGCCAAATAAAAAAAAAAAAAAGAATAGAAAACAAATACAAATTAAACAAAAACATAATAGAAATCAAGGCCAGCCGCAATTTAGCTAGAAACGTAGACAAAATACAAAAATAAAACCTAAATTAATTAAAAAGTAAAAAATAAATATACAAAATTATATACAGCAAGGCAATAATAATTAATGAATTAACAACTAATAAGCGATAAACAATTAATATAATTAACTAAATTACATTTGACTAGGCGAACAGCAACAAATAGCAAAGCAAGAATACAAAACGTTTAACAATAATTAGCATTAAATGGTTAACAAGACGAGAATTATTAAATTAATACTAGTTACAAATTGAAATAGTAAATTACACATTAAAGCTACGATATAATAAATGAAATACAAAATAAAACCAAAACAACCCAATTTACGCCATTGTGATTCTTAATTTTAGACATTATGTGACAAAACAACAACAACAGCAACAACAACAAAATATTTAATTATTAAATAAATAATAAATTTTTAATTGAAAAATGCAAAAGTTACGAAAGCTTTAAAACAACAAAACGAAACCGAAGCAGCCACAAAGCATAAATCGAGCCAAAAAAATAGCAAAAACAAACAAATATTAAAAATAAAACAAACCATAAATAAATAAAAGCTAAATGACCAAAAACCGCAAAACTTGAAGAGCTATAGAAATACATGCATATATATATAGTATATGTATATATGTATACATATATGAACCAAGAAAGGCAAAATTCCAGTTAGGAAAATTAGAAAATTCAGCAAATTATAAGCCAAAAGAACGCAGAACGCAACGCCAGCCGCCCACAACAACAAGAACAACACCAACAAGCAACAACAATTAACTAAGCCAAAGAACAACACAATAGCAAACTAAGCCACAATAAACTCTGAGCTAAATTCCATCCAAGATATCAAATTGTTGCGGGCCATAAAATTATGAGCGCCTCCTAAGGGCATGCAATAGAAATTTTGATGCTGCTGCTGCTGTCAGCAGTCGCAGCAGCAACGCTTCTCCCTTCAATTTTCGAGTCTGTCAGAAAACCAAAAACACTCTAACATAATTGAAAATTTTTAATAGAAAAGTTTATCAAAAACAAAAAAGAAGAATTACCTAAAAAAAAAAAAAAAACCCAAACAAGAAAACTAACAACAAAATATACTTGAATCTATGCAATTATCGTCGCGTTCGTCAGGTTTCTAAAGCCCGGTTGCATCGCCGTTCGTTTTGGGCTAAAGCTGACACAGCCACTGCCACGCCCCAACCGCCAAGATGACGATGTGGCAGAGTGGCGGCATGGGAGGCCATGGCTCCCAAAACAATCCATGGATGAAGCTGATGGGCATCGTGCATAAGGAGCGACGGCACACGGACAATGTGCAAAGCCAGAGCGGCTCCAACGAGCGCAACTTGAATCAGTGAGTACAGCTTGAATTGTCACAATTGTTATCGATAGTTTCGCCCTTTGCGAATTGCATCTTAAAACTTTATTATGTAAATTGAATGCTCGTTCACGCAAATGCAATGAGTATATTGGTTTTGTGCCATATCTTAACTTTAATATTGGAATATATTGTATATGCTGGAGAGCAGAATGAAGCCTCAACGGGGCCTTAGGCAGCCCTCAATTTGGGAACCGCTTTTACACTTCCGCTCTCTTCTTTTTTTCGACTGAAATACAAACTTCTTATATCTAACATAAAAATTTTATTGGCTCAATGCAATATCGATAAAATTACTATCTACATTTTAAACGTGCCGTTTTCTATTTTTGTTTTCCGCAAATTCATAAATTATATCATCAATATCGACTTAATTCAATAAATCTTACTCCAAAGTATACCCAACATATCTAGTCCTTCGGCAGAACAATTTGTGAATATTAATGTTGAAAATAATCCAGAGACATAAACATATTTCTGTTTTAGTAAATAAGTACAGTGGCTAATTGATTTGCCATTAGAGTATTATACAAATATCTATGAGTTTTTAATGGTTCGCAAATTTTCAGATGTTATACAAATTTTTTTCAATTTCTGGCTGTTTAGACTATAATTTTAATGCCTACATGTTGATTCGGCTCTGGTAAAAACCCCTTTAAGGGCGTGAAAAATCGGAAATATATATCTTGTATCTCAGGTACGCTGTTTATTAAGCTGTTAGAGACATGAAATTTAACATATTTACAATCGGGTTGAGAATCTAATATCAATAAGATATGGCGGCTGTATCTACGCCCATAGGAGCGAGGAAACTCAAGTAAAACTATTTTAGGAGGCTTTAATTCTTCACTTTATTCAGCTTCAATTACTTCCGTATGTCTTTTTTTCAAACCTAAACTCAACTCTGCTGATCTTTCGCTTCTTCTTCTGTCATTACTCTTTATAGTACGCCAAGTATCGAGAGCCGACATAGTTAACTATTGATAAATGCGTTTCTATCGATGGTTAACCATAGTGCTGCTCCCTCAAATCTTATACTGGCCTTCTACACTATATCAATTGCAGTTGTAAAACTTCAGCCACAGCATTACATTACAGCTAAGATTTGGAATCTTTATGGTAAAGATCGTTGAGTGATGCTCATATAAGGCATATAAGCTGCGATGTATGCAAGGCATTACTAGCAATGTCTAACTATCCAATTCTGGCTAGCTGCCTTCCTTTAGGAAGAGAGGAAAACAATTTCGAAAATCTAAATTGCATTTTTGAGCAGAGTGAGAAAAGCAAATCATAAAGAGCTGCAAAAAAATGCTGACTAAAGACACAAATTTCTAAGCTGCTATGTAAGAGGCATCTCCCGCCTCTTCTCAGCTCCCCCCTTCTCTGCTAATACGCTGATAAGCAACATTTCGCATAGCTGGACGTCCATGGGCAAGCAAACTTTTTACGTACAGGCACGCACTCGACACTTTGCTTGCTTTGAGCGGAGGCATGCAACATTGTGTCTTGGTGCGTGAATATGCATACGAATGAATGTGGGGGGGCTTCGAGTGAGTAGTCGTAAAACATGCGGCAATTGCGCAATTAAATGGCCAAATCCGTCGCACTCGCTCTGACTCTGGCTCACTCTCTCTCTCCCTCTCTCTCCCTCTGCTGCTTATTGTTAATGAAAAGCAATGGCTCTACATGGTGCAGTACATTGAATTGTAACTGCGCCGCACTCTCTCGCAAACACAAATCAACGCAACTGTCCGGCCACCTGGCTGCACCACCAGTGCACCACAGCACCACAGGAGCGGCACTGCGGCTCTGTGGGCTTTTAAAATTGGCTATAAATGCGCTGAAGCATAAATGGATTTACGTACATACATGCTGCTCGCTGCTGCAATCCATTTCCATTTCCATGTTGCATGCAGCAACATGCTGCCATTATGCCACGCCCACGCCAACGCCCGCACCACCATATTGACGCTGGGCAAATGGCGCACCGTGCGCTCCTCTGCGTTCGCTTATTGTGCTCAATATTTAATGCAAACAGGTGGGGAAAAGGCCAGACGACTATTGCATACCCTTGCAGAGCTAAAGCTAAAGGGAACTGGATCTATATGGAGTAGTGCTATATCTATATATTTTATATACCCTGCAGAGCTAAAGCTAATGAGAACTAGCTAGATGTCATAGTGTGATGTTATATATAGTTCCATATCTGCTTCAGGCCTAGATGTAGCTACATAGCTGATTGATCCCAAATTGTAGGGTATCTGTAAGTTCAGCTCTGCTTCGCTTCGTTGTACATACTACACATTTAATCACAATATTTATATAGCATCGTCATGTGCATACAATGCAGCCTTTTAAAATTTTAAAGCTCTTCTTGTTGTCCTTGAAAAGTCAATATTGTTTGTCGCATTACAGAATAATTTGTCCGATTTGCAATTTCATTTACCATATCGTTTACATTGGATTTCCCTGATAAATTACACAGAAACATTGAAGACTTTCCGTGTCTTTAATCTCAATTATCTTTGTGTTTCATTCCCAGTTGTTTCAAGGGAATGTAGTTTGAATTTCAAAAGAGGCTCACCTACATAAATTTAAAAATGCTTCATTTACATACATTACGAAGCATACAAATACCAATACCTGTTTCAATTCCAATCGTTTCAATGAAACTTATAAATACTAAAGTGTGCCACATTTTCAGCTATTTCCATTGTCTTCAGTGTTGAAGCAGAAAACGCTTCATCTGTTAGCACCCCAGCGTGTTTCATTCCCAGGTGTTTCAAGAAAATGTACTTTTCATTTCAAAAGTGGCTCATCTACATCAATTTAGAAATTTTCGATTTACATACATTATGAATCATAAATACCTTGATGTGTTTCAATTCCAATCGTTCCAATACAACTTATTAATACTAATGTGTGTCTCATTCTAAGCTATTTCCATCGCCTGCAGCAGAAAACGGCGATCTGTTAGCACTTCAGAGTGTTTCATTCCCAGTTGTTTCATTTTCGAAATAGATTGAAATGAATACGCAGCTATTTCAGTCAACTGTAATGTCATTATGAAAATCTTATTACAATAGGCTATCTATATTACATTTAAATGCGTTTCATTTCCATTTGTTTCAGCGTATGATATCCATAATACCGACATATGATTTACATTATTGAAACTAAATAGCGTAAATATTTTTAGGCCTGTTTCACCAACAATCTGAATCCTTATAGCTCTATTTAGGCATATTTCATTCTCAATGTCTGTTTCATTGCCAGCTATTTCAATCAACTGTGCCTCCGGCCATCAACTGTAGGCCAGGCGCATTAACCTGGCTAATGAAAAGTACTTGAAACCAAATGGAAAATAAAAATTTCGCTTATGTTTAGCTGCATACACATTTTCCTGCTTTCCCTACATTTGTGAGTGTATTAAGCTACCCTGGGGCAAATGCTGCTAGGGCAACCACTTGATTCGACTCGCTTCACGGCGCTGGGAAGGCACTTCTCAGATTGAGTTTAGCTAAATGATATGAGTCCCGGCTCCATACTTTCCGCCATTTGCAGTTGACTCCGCCTCAATTGCGCTCTGCGGCAACATGTTTTCAAATGAAGTGATAGCAAAAAAAGAAAAGTAGGTAAGATGAAAAGAAAAGTTGCAGGAGCAGGCAGGTGAAAGGTGAAAGTGGTATACTTAATATTTATAAAGTATAAGCATGCTTTATATGTGACTCTCGATTCTTGAAATTAAAAGAAGCAACGCATTTCACTGGATTGTAAAATTCAGTTCAGTAACTGTAACAAAGCAAATTTGAATCAAATGTTGATGGAATTGAACTTATGCAAAAGGTAGTGAAAGGACTCTGGAGCATTATTATTTGAATAATGTTAATTAATATTTTAATGTACATAGTATGAAAATGTACATCCTAACTAATCCACAAACAGAAAATTATTGTCGAGCGGCAAATAATGTTGATGGAGTCCCAGATGTTTCTTGGCAAAGCAACGCAAACAATAAGTTGTTGTGGCCAAACACATACATTTATACTTATATACGTGTATATATGTATATATATGTATTTACATGTATATACATCTCAAATTGCATCTCTGGCAAGTTTCGTGAGAAGGCAAAATGCAAAATGTTGCAATACATTTATCACTTTGGTCATAATTTGCAGCTGCCCACGCCGCTTACACATAAGCAAACATGCTAAGGAGGCCAACACAAGCAGACAGCAACAACAACAACAACAACAATGGCTACATTTTATGCATAAGCACGACGAAGGTCAGAGAAGGCTGACATAAAAAGGGCTCTCAGGTCGCTCGGGTCAGGCTGTGTGTCATCTCTGAAAGGAGACTGAGAATGGGAAAGGGAATGGGAATGGGACTTTGAATGGGAATGGGCAAGGGAATGGGCATGGGAATGCAATGTGGACCGTCAAGCGGGGCACTTGAAGCATGCCTCAAGCCGGCGACTTGAGCCGAGCCGTGCGAGATCAAGCATGGGGCAAGCAATTGAAATGTGCGCCTCGAAGTAGGCAACGAAAATTTCAGCGTGAATGTTGTGAATGTGTGTGTGCGTGTGTGTGTGTGTGTGTATGTGTGTATGTTGTTATTATGTTGTATGCAACAGTTGAACATTTGTGAAATTTGCATAAGTTTCGTTAGAATCCTTCATTGGCCACGTGTGGCATGTTTTGTAGCTAAACTTGGAATTTGTTGAATTGTACACGAAAAACTTGTTCCATTTGTTTGGGCGTTGCCTTCGCTCGAGTATGTGTGTGTGTGTGTGTTGGTGTTGGTGTGTTGATAGCTTCAAAAGCATTGGACTGGTATGTGCATATGAATATTTTATAAGCCTCTCAAATGTAGTTGTGTGTGTCCCCATGTGTGTGCGTGTGAAAGGCTTTATTTATGCAAAGGGTCGCACAGTACGCCCAACTGTGGCAGACAGAAGGAATAGACGTAGTTGTAATACTTAACGCCAACGCAACAAAATACTTTGGTCATAGAATGCCAAGCAGACGCATACACACACACATATGCACACAGAGTAATGTGTGTGTGTGTGTGTGTGTGTGTGTTGGGGAGCCGACATTCAGTCAACTATTTTGCATTGAAATTGAAATGTTCGCAGCTTTTGTGCCGAATCATTAGTTGAAGCAAGGCAGCTGCGGCTCTTGTCAATGTATATCTTTCTCTCTCTCTCTAACCCTCTCTCTCTCTCGCACAGATTGTTGATGTGAAACGGCATTTACTTTATACATCACACTAAACGAACTAACTTACTCTACCAGAAAATCTTGGCCCATTTAACACTTTACTCGCAACAAATTTTGTTGTTGCTGCTCTCATTACAAATGGTTGCTGTTGTTGTTGTTGCTGTCAACATGTGTGCAACATCAGCAATCATCTCATTATTCATTGACTAAATTGTTGTGTTTTTTTTTTTTTGCACTTTAACTTTCTCTTATTTATTTTATTTTTTTTTGGTTTTTATTGTCTCAGAGTCAGCTAAAAGACTCTATATTTAATTTTATGTGTACATAAATGTTTATTTAAATCTCTATATGATTTATTTAATAATGTAGCTCTTCAATAATCAGTCCAGAAACTTACTGTTGACTAGAATCATCTCTAGATTATGGAATGATTAGTGTGTAAATAAATGTGAATGGGTCAAAGAAGAAGTTAGAAGCAAAGTTTTCTTTTAGGAAAGCCGATGAGGTTAAACGATTTACTTGTTAAACTATTCCGATTTGTATAATAAAACTAGGGACTTATAATTGAAAATACAATATTCATATATATTACCATATATTAAATGAGCTAGATTTTTGTTTACAACTTTCAAAATCGGAATTCAGGATGAAATAGTTTTGTGAAGTTGCATGTGACAATCAGGAGACAGGGTGGCAGACTGCATAAAGAATATATATTCTTGAGAAGGATGAACAGAGTCTTTGAATTTGTGAGACTAGAAATTTGAAAATATACATGTTTATTTTTGTCGTATCGATAAGTTGTCCCATCTCTATCTGTCTCCCATATTATCGTTAATAATCGATTATTTTATTTCGGTCTATAAGCGTAGCTTAAGTACAACAAAGATAATTGAAGAACTTTACTATATTCACGTGAGCAAAATCCAGATTAGAATATTCCCTCCTACCGAATAAATAAAAGCAATTGCATTTTAAATAATATTAATAAAGCTATGATCTAACAATGCTAGGATATCATTATCAGGCTTTGAAAATTTGTTGAAGGAAAAAATTGCCCAAGAACTAATTTTCCGTAGTAAAATTCATAAGCGCTGATTTTATGCGTGTGTGTATGTGTGTGTGTGTGTGTGTGTAAGGGTTAGTTTGTGAAGAATTATTGGCATAGCTCTGCATGCGACTTGGGGTATCTCTAAGAAGGGCATGTTCAACTACAGCACTCCCTCTTTTTCCCCCATACAATATATTCAAGGAATTTGAAGAATTGAAATATTTGGTATTTGGATACTCAGAGTCTGGAGTCTGGGCGAACAGAGATTATATCACTGCCTGACAGACTCCAAAGGGCATCAAAAGAAAAGAAGATTCGAAATTTAAGACAGAAATATTTGAGAAAGAAATTTCTATGGAAAGCCAATGCAATTGCTCTTATACAATAGACAAATTTACATAAGAAATCTATGAGAGCTCGCCATAAATAAGTTTTGCACAACTTGAATGCAAATTGCTGGAATCTATGCAACAAAGTTCAAAGTTAAAAGTTAAAGCGAAATGCAGGCATTAAGCTCGCCTCACACGCAACGGGAAGCAATGAGAACGGAACTGAACTGGCTGCTGATACTCAGATATCTAGCTATGTATATATATATATATATGTATATACATATCTGTCTATGTGATGTTAAAATGTTGCAGACCTACGTAGGTAAGAAAGGAGCAGAAAGGTGGGCTGGTCTGGTCTGGTCTGAGCTGTGGTAAATGATGATTCGTGCCTTGGTCAGCGTTGGGGCAGTTCCATTTATATTCGCTTTTCGCTGAGCTGTTGCTAAGCATTTTAGTTGTCTAATTGCGGGTCATTTGTTAGGCAAATGCCGCGTCTGCTGTTGCCTACTCCTGCTACTCCTGCTCCTGCTCCTGCTGCTAACTGCCGCTTATCGGTGGCGCAACACGCGACGCCGCGTCTGTTGCAACTTGGCAAGTTAGCGAATCGTTCGGGCCACACATTTGTTAGGGTCGCTAAAATCATTTTTCATTTGCCAGTTAAAATTCGCAAGCCCCACAAAGTGGACGAGCCCGTGTGGGCGGGGTATTAGTGGGGCGTGGGGCAAGTGTGAGACAGTTCCATTGAACTTCGCTCAAGCGAAATTAATGAGCGCATAAGCGGCCTCAATGGCCATAACACGCGCCAAGGGGCGTCCACTGGAGTGCACTAAAGCGAACAGTCGAACTGCAGGCTCAGGGGTTGTCATGGATGCGGTGAGGGGGGTGGGGGTAGCCAGCAACAGGGAGGCCAAGCTACTGCTAGCGTGCATGTGTGTGTGTGTGTGCCACTCTGTCAGGCTATCTGTCTGTCTGTCAGCTGGTCATTTGGCATTTTAATGATGGTCATAAAACGCAAAGTGTCAATGCGAAGCGATTGAAAAAGACATGGGCTAAGCCAGACGGCCAGATACCCTCTAAATGCTCGTTGTGCTGATGTGAATGAGCTTAGATCTGTTTTCGATTTATAGGCATATATGAACGTACATACGTAAGTGTAAATAAATGCGTTTAAGTGCTTGGTTAATTGATAGATCGATTGAACCCGATGGAAAATGGGATAAGGCCTCAAAGACTGCGCAAAGGTATATAACAAGGAATAGAAGGCGTAATGGACCTCATATTTTTCATCAGGATAATGCGATACATCATACATTACGATACATTATCGGCATCCTTTTGTCTCTTTCCATTCGAGCTTGAAGGATTACATACATACTCTTATATACTTTCCTTTTATTTCTTATCGATAAAAATCGATAATTTAACCTTGTTGTTTAAGACTTGAATTACGCAAAAGATGGAAGCATCCAATTACTCACTTCCAGAATTATATATAATATTTTCACATAATCGCCATCTGATATTGACTAGTGTTATAATTTTTTTTTCAATCCTCATAGTACTTGGAATCATTTTCTAGGATATTTTTTGCTTCGGTGCTTTCTATCTCTACCCAATTATGCGTTCATTATGGCTATTCTATTTCATGCGCAAGAAAAAGTCACAGAGCGCTAGATCTAGAGTATGCCTGGATGGGGAATCATAAATGGTTTCTCCGTTTAAAGAACAGGCTCATATTGAAAATGGCACAACGCACGTCCAAGCGTAAAATTTAACTGAACATTAATGAACTACATAAAGCAGGGTCTTGAGTACATTTCCATAATATAGTCGAAAATCAAGTATACGTAATTTTCGGATTTTCATAATAAGAATACTTTTCAAAGAGACCTCGTTGATCCTTTCATATGATAATAGCCACGGACATGCTAGAAGTGAGAAAAATCTATACTAAAACCATAAAAACAACCTAAAGCTAAAGTTCATTAAGGACAAACCAATTGAAAGAGTGACAAACAAAGGTTTCAGTGGAGCTTAACGATTTGCATATGCCCCACTTGAAATACCACGCAAATGCCGGGGTATTTCAATTTAACAACTTGGCCAACAATTTTGGCTGACATTTCAATTGGCGTAGCCATAAAAAAGAAGGCGACAAAGGCAGCGGCTAAAGACTTGACGTGGGCTTCGAGAGATGGCCAAAGAAACTGCCTGAGAGCAGTGAAAGGCAACAAAAACAACAACAACAATAACAACAACAATAACAACAACAATAACAAAGGCAAGAAAAATTGACAGCACTCAATTAACGCATTTAAAACTACAATGCTGCAGCAACTGCCACGCCCCCTTGCTTGTAAATACCTCAGAGCGCTACCACATTCCTTTGAGTTGAGTTGGACTGCACTTGGCCGTGTGTTGATTGGGAATGTATGGGCGTGTGTGTGAGTGTGGGCGTACATATGTGTGTGTGTGTGTGGGTGTGGGTGTGTGAGTGTGTTTATTTTCAGGCATGACAAGCATTGCTGTTGCTGTTGTGCATTGTGCGCCTGCAGCTTTTGTTTGTGGCACGCAGCAGCAGCAGCAGCAGCGGCGGCTACGTGAACCATTGTCTGCCACACAATGCGGCACCATGTGAACGTTGACGACAATGTGCTCGGCAATTGAGATGAGGCTCTCCAAAAAGGATGCTTAGATGCAGCCAGCACAAAAATACGAAATGGGGAAACGCTTGCCGAGAATATTGAGCCATTAAAATGCATGCCATACAAAATAAGTGAGAGAGAGAGAGTTAGAGAGACTGAGAGAGAGAGAGAGAGATAAGGAGAGAGAGCGAGAGAAATGTGTAGCCTATGGTGTGTAGTGTGAGGAGATTTGAGGAGGCGGGAGCTACAGCATTTGAGATATGTGAGCATTGCGACATATATTTTATTATAACTATTACTCTAGGTATTACTAACTTCTCTAGAAACAATTTTTGAAAATTAAAATAAATATATTTTCCACCAGGATATGGTCTATCGAAATTACTAATCACTCCTTTAATGTCTCATCTTTTTGTAAACGAAATCTTATTAGACGATAAATATTTTGAAAAAAGTATCGTGTTAATAAGTCTCAACTATGAATTTAGAAAAATAAAACAAAATAATATTAGTTAAATTGATTACCATTTCGATACATTTCGATACATTTTGTTCCAGAAATAAAAGTATAATTTAAAGTGTCTGCGAGCTTTAAAACTTTTTCAGGGCATTTTGGCAGGTATTTTTAACAGTCCTACCATTTTTAAATTAACTAAAAGCTTTTAGTTATTTTTTTTTTAAATAAAATAAGAGCCTAGAGGCACTCTTACGTCTTAGAGGGTTAAATATATAATATTTCATCAATATGTAATATTACCTAAATTTTAGATAAAATAGTATGTAGCATAATAATAATCTTCCAGCTTCTGTAGAATTCAAACTAGGATAAAAGATATAAATTAAATGATCGATTTCTTAGCGATAACAAGGAAATGCTATGAGCTATCGCAAGCAAACGACAAATTCGCTCTATGTAGGATATTCAGGAATATATGCATAATTTCAAGTTTAGATCGACGAGCTAATACAAACGAATAGACGAGTTTAAGGAAGGTCGGACGGATAGACAGACTCGCAGATAGACGATACTATAACGCTACAAGCCATCGAACTGATCCAAAATATATATGTATATATTGCCACGCCTCCTTCTGCCTTTCACTTACATATTCATCAAAGCCATTCTAGCCTGATATTCAATATTTAAAAAAATATCATGTTTTTTCATTATTATTGAAATCAAATTTATGATATATTTCCATATGTGTCTGTATTACGCTGCCGTATTATACACTCAATATTAAGCGAATCTATCAATCAAATGAAATGCTGCGCTCAGAGAGCTTATGCTACCTTAACTCAAATCCCGTAGGGAATACCATTAATGCTGTCAGCTGGGGCTCAAATTTTAAACGCTCAGCTCCATGAAAATGACATTTTCCTTAATGACTGATGTGTGTCATATGTGAGTGGGGCACGCCCACAGGCTCAAATGGCTTCAGACGCCCACTTAAGGCTGACTGGCAAAAAAATAATTTAACGCTTCGATGGCTTCTGCATATTTGTGCCCTGATTATTGTCACACCAAATGCTTGTTGTTTCAATTGTAATTGCTGTCGGTTGTCGGTAGTCGGTTGTCGGTTGGGTTTGATAGATAGAAATCGAGTCGGGATTGAGCAAGGTCTTGAAATTGTATTGCTTTTCATGCTCCAGTGAGCTGCAAGCATAAGAATTGCAATTATATTTTGCATTTTGATTAAAACGCCTGCCACTCCTGGAGCTGTTAATAGAGGCCAGGGGCAAGGCAAAGGTTGCCATTCAGGGTCAGGGTTAGGGCTGGAGTGGGGCTGGGTTCGTGGCTTGGTCAGCTGCCAGCTGTGTGGAGCTGCTAAGTGAAAGCAATTGCCAAAACACGCTTAAGTGCTAAACAGCTGTTTCCACATCCGCATCAAGCACACGCTGCTGACCCACTCCCCAGCCCCAGCCTCAGCCCGAGTCCCCGCCACTACTCTATAAACTTCAGGCTCTTGGCAATTTGACAACGGCGCATTATCCTTACAAATGGTTGTCCGACAACAGCTGCGCCAAGTGCCTAGTCCACTGTTTCCAAAAACTTAAAAGAGAAAAATATGTATTTGAAAAATGATGTGAATGTCGCTCAGAGAGCGAGCGAGACGGAGAGTGAGTGAGAGAGAGAGAGAGAGGAAGTGGAGACACGGCAAGTCAAGCTGTTTTTGCTGGCGTTTTGCCAAGTTGTGCGGATACATTTAAAACTGCATAAATCAAAATACATACACAAACAAGATAGAGCGATTGTGTGAGAGAGGGGAACAAATGTTGACACTGCCAATGGTAATTTAATAAAGCCAGCATGAGCGTCTGTTGGTGCTTAATTAGCCACGGATTGCAAAAGACCGATTTAATGAAAGCTAACAATGAAAAATTCATAATGATAAATGATTCAAATTGTGCCAGCATAAATGGGGCTAATGTCGCAAGTAGTACAGTGTGTGTGGGTGTGGGTTGATGAGAGAGGGTAAACTACGTTAAGCGGACAGGAAAAGCTGCTGAGCTGCAGTTGCGCTAGATGGAGCTTGATCCATCAAGATTGAGACTATTTTCGATTGCTCTATCCATATGTATATATATCCATTAATACATTTTTCCTAATATTTCTCCATGACTTGACCAAGATAAATACGTACACTTCTGATTCCCAGCCCTTGCAGGCTTGTGTAATAATTAGTATAAGTATTTATATTATCGATAACATGCCAAGCCTTAAAGAACTTGTTGGCTGAAATTGTGGGGGAGAAATTCTGAATATAAATCAGTCAGTTCAGTCATTCAATATTTCTAATCTAATACAACATTATATATAAAGTTTGATTGTATTACTATCTTAAAGGTTTATCGACAATTATTTAAGTTATCGATAACATTCGTCATATGTTTGGGAGCAGCTCAACAAACTGATCGAAACATTGGCTGGAAATACGAATGATAACTTCAATTAGCCATTCATTAGACATTACTGATATTTGACAACATTCTGCTATAGGGATATGTAACATATAAATATGATATTATTTTCGATAACTATACAAAACTATTTGATTACTCAACTCAGTCAAGCCTTCAATATCTGTATATGCTCTAGGGAAGGATTACACTTCAAAATTTGAGTTATATGAAGTGAATCATTTAAAATGAATGATGTAAATATTCCATCATTATTTAATTCAAAAAATCAAATGAAGAAAATACAAATCTTAAACAATTTTTCTTCGATTGGAAATTCATTTTCAATTGCCTTAACTGGATGTTTGTGCATACTTTCACATAAAGAGCAAATCGGAAATTCTGTTCTGGCATTCACTCAGCAGGAATTATCTAGTTCAGTGCAAGTTTTATAGAGGGCAAATAGCTCTAATCTAATTCCAAGGCGTCTCCATTGCCTTAATCCCATTGTAAATGCAAAAATTCGAATACTCATCAAAGGAAACAATTCGATATAGATGATTGTGTATGCACGTTGAGTACGAAACGATTTCGAGTTATTTGAGAAATTTTGTCCAGAGCTGCACTTGCAGCTGGCATCAAATTGCTAATGCGATAAACTTTTAATCAATTCCGTCAGCTGCTTGTCCCGTTGATTAAAGGGGAGACACAACTGAGACTGAAAGCAGCACAACTGAGACGAAAAGCATGCGAAAATCCAGTGAGGAAAGCATTTGGCAATTGCGCACGCAATTACAAGCGCAAATACAGGGGGAGAGAGAAAAGAGGTGAGTGGCGGGGGAGAGGCTGCAGCTGCAGCTGCAGAGAAATGCAAATTGTCAGGCATGCAGCACAAGCGGAGCAGGCTGTGTCTGCCTCCAAATATGTATGATGTGTGGGGCACACGCACATGAGCCCAAATGTGAAACGGAATTGAAATGTGGCCAAATGTGGGCGGGACGAGTGGGCGGCGGCTGGATACAAAGTCAACTCTTCGGCTGGGCGCAAAAGCACAAAGCAATCAATGAGAGCTGCCATGCAATGGGTGAGCAGGAGCTGGTAAAAGGCAGGAGCAGGAGCAGGAGCTGGAGCTGGAGCTGAGTGTAGGTGACAGCCGGCTGCCCGTTGAGGGCGGCTGTCAGGACATGAAATACGCTCGATGCCAAGCACTGACAGCCAGTCCATCAGTCTATCAGTCAATCAGCATATCAATCAATCATTCACGTTAGTCAGTCAGTCAGTCAGTCAGCTCCAGGTACTTGTTGCTAGCCAGTCGAACTGTCCGGCACACATAATTGATGAAGCAGACGAGGCAAACGTAAACATTATTGCAACTAATTGCAAGTGAATCGAGACTAGTCCCCGAGCATTCAGCTCGAATAGGCAAATGTAGTTAGTGAAATGTTGCCAACGGCAGTTTGCAGCCAGAGTGCTCAGCTGAACAAAGAAATCTGTATTTATTTTGCAAGTGCAGCAATCAATTAGCTGCAGCATCAGCACAAGTGCAACGCCTACGCCTCGTTCAGGTTGCAACAGCAAAAGTTAAAGTCGATTTTAAAAATCAATAATTTCGGAAAATGGGTAGAACAGATCTCGAACATGGCTAAGTGTGGCGCTTTATTTGGTCAGAGGAATCAAAGAGATTCACATTAAAAGTTAGTATACTTTTAAAAGAAGATGTCTACTATATTCTGGACTTAAAAGACGGAATTATAGTATATATAATATAATATAATATAATATATTATAATAAGATATAATATAGTATAATCTTTTTAGAGAATTAGAGGATAAAATAAGAGAATGCAATATTTTAACATCAACTTTGGACAAGTCCTTCGCTTCACACTAATACTATTCCAATAAAAAAATGATATCTATATAATCCAAATATTAATCAATTTCATTAGACAAATTCCGCAGCCTCTTTGTGCTCAAACTATTTAGTTCGTCTATCATCAGTCGAAACTTCTCTTTGGCTGAACTGAATGCATTTGCTATGCTAAATTTCTGTATATCAATAGAACTTTTACTCAACGTTCTTTGTATTGAATTTTATGCAGCTGAAATTCGCATTTTTGTTTGCTAAAAGTCAATATTGAAAGTGAAATAAGTACTACAAGTATATACATATTTATGGATATATAAGTTCAACAATTTTGCTAGAAGAAGTGGTAAAAGTGCTCTAGGCGGGAGTGTCCGACCATGTAATACCTTGTTCATGGCGAACAGCTTGTACTCCAATCATTGAATGCTTCTTTCATATATTTAGCACAAATAACACATGCATACATATACAGACACATATTTACACACACACACACACACACACACTGAATATTATGTGCTTTATTATGGAAAATTGAGTTGTGGAACAACTTTTGTTGTAGATGAACTTTTTTAATCAAATTTTCAGAACATGATAATGACATCCTGATGTGTGTCTTTACCAATGCACATCTCTCTCTACCATTTAAAATATATTCATTTTAAATTTGAGGAAAGCTACAGTATTCACAGCCATTACTGAGAATTTAAAGCCTCCAGTTTATGTCAACTGTTATCGATAATATTGCAAATGGAATGATGCCTGTGGTATACCAGAATATAAATGTAATCTTTCAAGTCTCCAGCTCCTACATATTTGTATATATTGTAGATAGATCAAGTGAGCTGGTCGCACTGCTAAAGAATATATTTCTGTTATTAATGCCTTCCTCTATCTGTTACATACGCTTCTATAAAAACGTTATACCCCTAAATTACATGCTCATTGGCTTCAGTGTATAAAAAGGCAAACAATGAAATTGCTCGACTATTATTAAAATATGTTTGGGAAATTGTGCTTGAAGCTTGTTGCACTATGTATATAGATCTAAAGGAATATAGACATATAGTATGTTGCTGTTGTTGTTGTTATGGAATAGTTGCCAAGTAAGCAATATTGGTGGAAACTCGTGAATTTGTTTGCTGCCAGCTATATATCACTATCTCTTTCTTTAGACACTTTAAGACCATAAACTAACAACTCTTAGCACGTATAGTTAGATATATGTACGTATTAGCAAAGATAGTCTTTTACACTATATAGACTTTGTATGTTGGTTAGTCAGCTTAAAATTCCATCTAATAAATACTCGACTTTATTATGTATGCTTTGTATTTGTGCTTTATTAGCCAGTTTATCAGAGCTGTTGTTTGTATTATTCCGTTTATTGACTGTGTCGACTGAGACATTTGTTTGCCTTTGCTAAGCTGTGATTTCTGTCTGCTGTTTGCTTGACTCTTGTCACAAATAAACATTTCGCACCTAGCCAATCTGTTATAATATCGTATTTCATTATGCATACTCAATTTCAAGTTGCTGATGAGAAATGCAATCGTTGAGCGGAAATTATTTGTGCAAGTGTGATAAGTAAATATATCGAGCTATGGATGGCTGTAATAGAATATGAAATGCTTTCAAATGGCTTAATTAGTATTAAATCCAGTTCGTGAATAGATCAACCACTCTTAAGTTCACTGCTCAGGGGGAACTGATGTTTAGATAGAGATTCTTCTTTGATATTTTCTAACTTTTAAGTTGGCATATCAAAAAGGTAATATATCCATTCTAAAAGAGCTTCTATCCTATGATATGTTCTTATTTATGTATGCTCTTTCTCATTGAGTTTAATATTCTAATAAATATTAATGTGCTTTCAAGAGTCTCAATTGCCAAGTGTTCTATCTTATCTTTATAGCTGAAACTCAGACTCAACTTCTGAGAACTTCAGAAATGTTATGGAATATATTTATGCAGTCTCTCTATATAACCTGATTTGCTACCTGCCCTGATTTCAACTACTTTCGCAGTTCTGATTGAGAAGTACGACACCATATGGACACTGACTCTTGAATCTCAAATCAGTCATTCTCTAACCACCTATAGCCCCAACCAGGTGGCTGACTTTCTTTCTAATCTATCAAGTCATGGATAACTCAACTTCTATGAGCTGAAAATTTCGTTAGGTCTAATCAACTTTAAAGTACCTCTAGTTCATCTCAACCACTTTCAAGAAACTGTCAATTTTCATATGCATAAAGTAATTTTCCGTTATCTCCACATACCTTAGACACTACCCAAGCCAGCATTGCCTAACCTAACCCAATTGATACGCTAATTAAGATAATCAATGATAAATATATGTGGTAAAAAAAAAGAACAATTTGTATTTATTTTTAGTAAACATTTGACTTAGATATTATCTGTAACTAGGCGATGTTCGTTATAGCGTATAGGATATGTGAGTGCGTTACCCTTGTCCCAAGAGTATAATTCCTGCAAATAAAATAGAGAGTGCTCAACATGCGTCCAAACTAGGCAACAGCAAGACTCTTACCACTGTGAGGGGATTGTAGCCGACTGTCGTCGTATAGCTGAACGGATTCGAGAAGGGCAGATTCGCGTTGAGCAGTTTGCCCTTGTAGAGATCGACAACGTAGCGTATTTGGGTATTTTTATCGGTGCCCGAATCGATGGCATACAAATTGCCGCAGACAATAAACATTTCGCCGAATTGTTTATGATCAAGTGTTATATTAAAATTATACTGTATGCGCAACGTCTCGGCATCCAGCTACAAAAATAGACACATACATATATATATTATGTAGAGACGGATACAGACAGAGAGGGAGATGGAGAGAGAGAGAGAGACTTACCTTAGCTACCAGAGTATTGTTCGAGCCGAGCGTGCTGTAAATAACCCAAAGACCGACTTCATCTACGTTGAAGTCCATATAGTTGTAGTCAGTTGCGTAGAGTCGATTGCCAGTCGCAATTCCCGAATATGGCAGCTGTACGCCTGTAAGAGTTTCATAGATGTAGCTGTCAACATATATTGTGTATATGATAAACAAAGGGGAGCCACTCACTTATTTTCTTGGAGGTCGTCAAGTCCAGTTTGACAACCAAATCAGAGTTCTTCTGTTGATAGTAGAACGAACCGTTGTAGACGACGTGCGCATTGCCCTAGGAATGCCATTGTTCTAGAGAGTTGATTCGCTGCTATTACAATATATCATCGACTTACTTGAAAACCTTCGGATATTTCGTATTTGTGCCTGGGCACACTGTTCACTCGATATTGCGTGCGCGTAGAGAACTCGAACAGATTGTAGGCATCATTTTCGTTGGTCACAAAGGTCTTCTCCCGGTCGACTTCTCTCGGCGCTGGATCGCGCAGCCAAGAGCCATATTTCTCATTCACCACCTTGTGGAAAACTGGCTTACCCACTGCATACAGATAACAGGCTGTGAGCGAAGAGAGGATATGTTTTAACGGCTGTCATGCCAATTAGTAAGCTCCATGGGAAACTTACTTTTCACACGCTTCGGCAAGCCCGGGTAGCTGCGATTGCCTGTCGGCTGTATTTCAAAGTTGTTGAGTATGGAATCCTTGCATTGATACAAGCTACGAGTATAGGTAGATAGAGCACTTCTGTTTGAGATATCGGGCAGTGAAGTAGCACTACTCACCTAGGGTCTGGGCACTGATCACAAACGGGACACTCGCTTTCGGGCGGTCGCTGTCCATAGACCTTGACATTGTTGCCCACATAGGGTATTTCACTGTTTGGATCCTGAGCTATAAATACCAAAAGAAGTCATTCAATAGCCACTTATCTGAACGCACATTTGAAGTACTGAACTTACGTGCTATTTCAAAATTAACCATAGTCGCATTTAGCTCATTGCGTGCCACACAATGATAGTAGCCGAAGTCGTCCTTGCGTAGGTTGCTTATGGTCAAACGCATGGAGGTCTTAAAGCTATAAGGGAAATATTTAGTAGTAAATTAGTTATACAAGAAGCTCGTATAGAAGTGAGTGACTTACCCATCTGGATAGGACTCAATGCGATACTTATCACTTGGATCTAGTATTTTGCCATCGTAGGCCCGCTCCCAGTACCGTATAGCCTCCGGAAAGGCCTCGACCTGGCACTCCAGGGTGGCGCTGCTCTGGTACTCTGCATATATCATTTGCCGGTAGACAGATATCATCGGCGCAACTGTCATAAAGGAGAGGGAATTACAAAGCTGCTCGAATTGGTTTCCTTTGCTACTCACAGTGCACCTCTACCAGGAACGTGGCGTTGGCAACGGGCGCAATGCCATTGTTGGCATAGCAGGTGTAGGCGGCCATTTGATGTCGCGTTATGTTGCCGAACTTGAGAAACTGTCCACTAATGGAGCTTACTGTCGCACGGTAGACAGGCTTATTAGAAATTACCCCACAGAGCTAAGTAGCCATTTTCTACTTACGCTCGATGCCATTCACATTGATGGTGCGTCCGTCGTCGCGACGCCACTCCACCTGGGGCTGTGGATTGCCCGTCGCCGAGCAGCTCATGTTGAGCGTCTTACCCTCCTCGACGATGACATTGCGTCGGAAGTTGGGCGCATTGACATCTGCCGTTAGAGTAGATCTTAGCTCAAGGGAAACGCAAAGCTCTCAGGGATTACTCACCTGTGATGGAGGGTGGTATGAGCAGATCATTGGAGGCGCTGCCATTGGGGTACTGCATCTTCCAGGTGTTGATGCCAGGCACGCCGGGTGTGCCGTTGGTGCCCGGCTTGCCTGGACGGCCGCGTGGACCCGCTATGCCTGTGAGCGTGAGCGCGTGGGAGAGGGAGAGGTTGAATTAATCGAAAGCTAAATGCAGCCCTCACTTACCCTTCAGCCCTCGTTCGCCGGGTGGACCTTGAGCACCCTTTGGACCTGTTATGGACATGCCATCCTTGCCGTCTTTGCCATTCAGTCCATCCTTGCCATCGCGTCCGGGTAGACCGTTTTTGCCATCGGCTCCAGCTCGACCCGGCACCCCATCCAGGCCCGGCTCACCGGGTACGCCGTCTCGGCCATCCAGACCGGCACGGCCCACGGCTCCAGGATCACCCTTGGGGCCACGAGGACCCGGTGCTCCCTGCTGGCCCACACCGTCGACGCCTGGTGCGCCCGGCAGGCCGACGTCTCCGCGATTCCCTTTGGGACCAGGTATGCCCGGCAGGCCGGGATTGCCCGTGGGCCCTTTGGGTCCTACTGGACCCATTGGACCAGCTGGTGCTGGCGGGCAGTATTCCTGTGTACCCTTGCAAAAGCCCGTGATAATCTTTTCGGGCACACGGCAATACGTATTCAAATAGATCCATTCATCCCCGCCGGGCGCAGCGCCCTTCAGACCCGTTCGCTTGCGTATCTCTGTGTCCTGCTCCTCCAGAGCCTTGCGGTGATTGGGATTGAAGAACTCAATCAATGGATCTGCTGCAAGTGCAAATAATATGTAGATTCAACTTGTTCCAGCATTGAACTGGATTGAGCTAGTTCCGGCACTCCTTGACTTACCATGCATCGAGGCGGGAGACGACGAGGCGATGTCTCTGCGAAAGCGCTTCTCCATTGGCGATTGGCTAATGAAATTGTTGTTCATCTTCCGCTCGTTACGGACAATGCTGATCGGCTGCGCTGTTGTTGGACTGCAAAAGGATTGGGATATATAAATGAACTAAGGTTGGATTACCTATAGGAATTACAAATGCCACTTTAACTGAGATTAAGACTTCATAGTTAATATCTTGTTATAAGAGCTAGAGCTGGAATCAGAAGTGAAGTATAGCCAAGAAAACCAAGAAAGTTAGGGAAACTCTGAGCTCCATGAAACTAGTTTTGTACTACAACTTGAATTGTTCATATTTCAAAGAAACGAAGTGTTTCACTCTGAAACAAATGATGAAATCCTAATAATGAAAACTGTAAACTATAAGATGAACTCAATCTTTTTTCAATATGTTCCGGTAGCATCTCAACTTTGGAACTTTGAATTTGACCTATTGGAAATAGAATTGAAGTGCATTGCAAACATGAACGATAGTTGAAATTGGATATAATTTTCAGCTGGAACTGGAACTACTAATAAGAAAACTAATATGAACCGGAACTAGTAGAATGTAAGAAATTAGATTGTAAATCGAAGAGTAACTAGTACTAGGCATCATTAAACGCACCTCGCCACCGTGGGGTAGTCCCTTTCCAAGATCTGGGTGACCATGGCGCGCAGAATGTGCTCCGAGCGCAACAGCTCGTCCTGGAACTGGTTCCGCTGCTCCCGCTCCCGCTCCCGGTCCCGCTGTCGCTGATAAACGCCCACGGTCACCGACTCCTCGCCCGCCTGGGTGTACGTGTAGAAGAGTATCGATAGTGTGGCCAGCATCAACGTAAGTGCACCCAAATACAAGTAGACGAGGACAAGGGACGTGGGCGGCGGGGCGTCCAGTTTGTTGATGCAGTTGCAGTTGCACTTGCAGCCAGCCGGCTGGCAACTCTGTCGCTGACGGTGCTGGCAACTCTGGCAGACGCCCATGCCAATCGGCTCATCCGGCAGCAGCATGTTGGCCACCAGCTGCGTGCTGGAATCTGTCAGCTCCCTGGAGGAGGCGCTGCTCTGTGATGTTGCGGCTGTTGCCTCTGCGTCGCGTCGCTTCTTTGAATTGCTCACACTCTGATTAACGGCCAGCAGCATGTTTGGCGGGCACCTGTTCGATCGGTTCAATTGAAATGGCTCTCCTGATTTATGCGGCGCGACTGCAGTCGTTGGATGAAGCAGAGATAAATTAATAGATAAATAGATGTGTCAAATGAACCACTCGCTCCTATTTTTAGACCATTCAAGTGGGCGCGCTCTATTTATACGAGCTCTCGACACGATTTTAAGTATTCAAATCGAAAAGGCTTTCTATTATTATTATTTTTTTTTTTTTTTATATGCCTTGCTCTCAGTCCAGACACTCGAGTCAATAGTTTTTTGTTTTATTTTTTGTTTTTACTGCCGGGGGCGGAACTAGTATAAAAGTCACAGGTTCTGCGTTAATTTCCGCTGCATGTTTGTTGACAAACTGAGAATATATACACCTACATATAAATGTATACATGTATGTATGTCTCTACATACATACATACATATATGTATCTCGATATATATACGTACGTGCGTTCGATCCGCGGCGTTTGACAACTTTTTAACACTTGCTGGCCACACTGTGGCGGTCAGCGCGTGTGTCTGAGCGAGTGAGAGCGACAGATAGAGTGAGTGAGAGAGACAGAGAGCGAGTGAGATGGAGAGAGAGAGGCGCGCGCGCTCTGAGTTGTGAACGCGTTGGCGTCTAATTTCCGACTAAAAATTTTGTGTGCGACAATTTTCCATTTCGCCGGCAAGCGGACGTTCTGTCTCTGTGTGTGTGTGTGTGTGTGTGTGTGTGTGTCGCTCTCTCTCTGTGTGCGTGTGTGTTGGGTTTACTTTTTGTTTTTATAAGAGAGCCACATTCGCAACTCCAAGAGAGCCAAAGCACACGAGCTGAGCGAGCAGCAATTGATATAATTTTTATTACATTTTATTTTGTTTTTTTTTTTTGTGGTGCATAAAATAAGAGTTAAATTTAAAAGGCAAACTAGAAATGTCTGCCAGGTCGAGCAACAGCTTTCAGTGGGGAATAGAGCAGGGCAATGTGACCAGAGCGCCTTTATTTACCTTACTCAGCCAGGCAGACGCATGCGTCCTGTTGCATGCCACAGTGCTGCAGGAGGAGCGCTGCCTGTAGTCAGTGTCGGCGGGGGCAGGCAGCCTGACAGCAGCGAAAAATAAAAACAACAGAATAAAAAAAAAAAAATATTCACTTGTTCCGATTCTTCTTCAGCTTTGTTTGCTTTCGAAACATATGAGTGGGCAAATCGTGTGTTGCTCTCTCGACCCACAAAACACACACACACGCACACAGACACACATAGACACACACATGTCCCACATGTCCTCAACAAGTATGAAGGCGAGAGCATCAATGCCTCAATCAGATGACTACTCACAGCTCAGAGCTCCATTCGACTGTCATTTATCATGCTGCAACTGTCAATCCAATTCAATCCAATTTATAATCTTCTATTTTTCCGCATTTCCATTTGCATTCAGCTAAATATTTATGATTCTATTTAGATATTTCAATTTCTTTTATATGATACCAGGATAAATAGCTATTTTATTTTTTTTATATTAGTTGCAAATAGTTGACTTGTATAGGAAGAATGTTTACATTCACGTATATATTTTTATATTTTTTGTATATATTTCAGTATATGTACTATAGTTTGTTTCTCTCGTTCTGCAAACTTGCAAATTCTGGAATGTTCCTCTTAGCATTTATTCGTAAATATCCAAAAGTTCTAGAAACTTTTTATTTGAAATCTATACGAACTGCTAATTGTTATTAAAAGTGTATGGACTATTAAATACAATTGTTGAATATAAATTATTAAAACTGACTTTGGCTATGGGAAATACTGAAAAATATAAAATTGTTCCTAGTTACCCATTGAAACCCATGGAAAATAAAAAATCTGGCATAAAAAGTATCACAATTTTATTTTATTTGTTTTATTAATAATTTTTATTTTTATTTTTCCATAAAAGTCATTTTAATACTCCAATATTAGAGATGTCGACTACAGATTTACTGTGTAATGAATTGAAATATTTTCCTAATATAAAGAAGAAAAAAAAAACTTGTTTCAAATTTATTTATTCGATCAACTTATAAGAAAAAGATAACAATATTTATGTAATTAAAATACCTAATAGGTAATGAATATTTAGAATAGAAAATATATATAAATACATATATAGCGCTATTAAATCCATATGTTTCCCAATCCTAGCCTAATGTAAGCCCAACTTTATTAGCTTGTGGGTTAGAGTAAGCTTTTGTAAATTTAGGGAACATTAAGTAAATGTGGTACTAATACTTGGTACTAATACTTGGGAGCATTAATACTTGGTGAATTGTAAATTGAAATACACAAACTGCATTTTTTCATTATTATTGGAATAGACAAACTCTGTTTTCAAATCAACGAAATCGCTTTAATTTAATTATTTATTAATAAATTCGAGTTTACTTCAAATTAGTCATCTCTGGCGTCAATATATTGCTTTATGTGACCAATAAAGATTTCTACAAAAAATGTGGCTAGAAAAAAATTTGATAGAAATATTCTATTAATCTCCTCTACAAAGAGGGAATATTAAAAAACAAAAACATCAAACTTCTCTTTAGCTTTAAAGCTTAAATCGCTAATTGGTAATGATCTATTAACTGGCCTAATTATTTTTAATAATTTATCTTAAGTCATGGTAAATCAGAAATTTTAAAATCAATTTTCTTATTTTGCAACCAATTATTTTAAATTATAATTATATTTATTATTATTATAATTTTTTTTTAAATTTTCTTACTCTGGATTTAAATTGTATATTTGTATTTATTTATTATATTTATTATTATTATTATTTTATTTTTTTGTATTTTATTATATTTTTTTGTATATTAAGCAAAAGTTTTAGGGGTTTTTACATAAATTAAAAGTATATTAAATATAAAATTCGCCTACAGCTCGTTAAATTCTTCTTTTATTATTATCTATTTACTTCTAAACTTTCTTCAGGAATCCATTATTATCATAATTTAAAGCTGATTCTGTGACTTAAATCGTTGAGAGATAAACTTCGCTTCACAAATCTCAGTTTCAAACGGTTTTTCACTCCATTGTTTTGCTTTTGTTAGCCTTGTTAGACTTACGCTACGTTCAAGTGGGCATTCAGATTTGTTCAAGCTCTTCACAATCCTCAATTGTTTGCATAGGCACAAAAAGTAAGGTAGGAACTGTCGGAGCTGTTGTCTCAACTGGCAATGATGAAGAACACGCTGAACATGAAGTAGATGATGACGCTCTAGGCGATGATGAAGATGATGGGGGAGAGGAAGCGCAGAGGAGATTCAGACGCTGACACTTTGAGTAGTTTTTTTTTTTTTTCGTTCTTTCTTTCTTGTTATTTTACGTTGCCTTTGCAATTCAGGTGGTAAGTCGAGCACTTTTATACGGAAAACAATTGCTCAGTCCGCCCACATAGCCGCGCCCCATCCCCCAGTTTCAGTAAGTAGTTTGCACTTCATTTGCATTTGTGGAGGCAAATCGGTTTGTGAATTCAATTTCCATTAGTCTGCGATGCACACAGAAAGCACGGCACGGCCGAACTCAATGAGACGTAACGAGCTCGTTAACTCTGCGACAACACTAACACCAAGAGCAGTGGCAACAGCAACAGCAACAATTGAAGTAGCAACAATAGCAATTCATTTGATTTTTAGTTACATAAGCACTAGAGTAGCTTCTTGGGCCATAGACTTGGGGCATGCCGCAGGCAATAGCCAACTAAGCCGCAGGACAAAGGCTACCAAGGCGATAAGGTAAGCAGCAACAGCAATAGCAACAGCAATAGCAACAGTAGCAATATCTATGGCAGCAGCAACAACTGCTATTTCTGCTATTTGGCAACAAAATCAGCTTTCAACTGGATTCAAGTCCGCCAGGGCAATGCCAATAAGCCGATTATGTTTATGCCAAGCAACAAGCCACAGCAACAAGCCGCAGCAACAGCTGCTGGTGCAGCAGCAACAGTCTCTAGTAAAATAAATCAAAATGTCAAGATGTTGCTCTTGCCTTTGAGCTGCTTTTAAACAACAGCAATGGCAGCAGATGAGATTAGGGGCGTGGCTAGAACAGATTGAATCTCTCCATAGACAAATAGCAGAGCTATATACATACATATATATGTATTTATATAATCAATTTTGGTTGTGTAAATAAATATGCAATTGTTGAGCTTGCGTTGAGTATCTTAAAAATAGATTGAAATGAATAGAGAAAGTGAAAATAAAATGAAAAAGATTTTCATATGTTTCACATTTGAATAGATAGTAAAGTAAATAAAGTCACAGATTCAGTCATTGTCTTCAAGACTAAGAAGTGCCTAGGGGAGTGCATGCCTAAAATCTATATTGACCAGCTGAAAAGAAGTGACCTATTATAAGATATCCTGTAAAAAGGTATCTCGAAATGCTTCTCTTTGCTCTTGATATTCTATTAGGTATAGAATAAATATCACTAAGCTCTTAAAGATTGGGAAAATACTTAAAAGTGAGTAATTGGCTAGAAGATAAGTTGAACTGAATACTGAAAAGTATTTACAATACAGTCAAGTAATCCTCGAAAATAGTGTTGCACAACACTAATAGAAGCATATATTCTTTATAAGTGCTTTTATTTCCATTCAAGTACTTCAAATAGAATGAAATTATAGAGATTTATCTGCCAAATGGCATGAGTGTGCTATGGGTTGAGCTATAGCAGAATGATTCACCTGAAGATAACCTCTAATTTACAAATATTATTAAAAAGTAGTTGAACTGTTTAGTGGATATTGTTAAAAATAGCTTAAGCAAGCCCTTGAAAAATCTAAGGGCATAAATGGTTCCCTGAAGCTGCTGTTTAAATTGATAGACTAGAAGATATTGTGTACTTTAAGTACTCTTAAGAATTGTATTAATAATGCAGGTCGAAAAATATGTCATAGTATGTGAGTGAGCATATATATTCTACAACAGAATGATTGACGAATGGATATACACAATGAATATATATATTCGAAATTATACGAATCATAAATTATATTTGGCTATGAATACGTTTATGACTTTTTCAAGAAAATTACCATTAGTGCGATTTGCAAACAAATGAGACTTGGTCTGTGTTGGTGTTTAAATGTGTGACCGACTGGAATATATCCTGTAGCCCAAAATGAATTAAATGTTTAGGATAATATTTAAAAAAGATATAAATATATTGAACAAAAAGATGTATTGACAAAATTAGAGTCAAACTTAGTAAAACTTAGAATAAATAAAACAAAAAAAATTTAACCCTTATCCAATTGAATTAGAGGGTATACAAAATATAATTGTATAACCTAAAACAGTGCAGAATATTATTAAAATAGTAAAGAAAACTGATGTAGCTGTGGTACAAGCTAAAGTGTAGCTTTAAGAGAGAAGTCGGTCAAATGATATACTGTAAATCAAAATATATGATTGTCAATGAATATAGAGCTTACTTTTCCAATAAGTGTAGGCTATTTAGAGTCTTGTTTATTGTTTGAATCAACGTGCCAAGTCAAGGCAGTTGCCTAGGTAGCTGTAGAATCGCTTTAAGTACTAGGCTGTTAAGGCTTTAAAATATTTGAATGGGGATGCTTGGGCATAAGTCAGCGGGGCCGCGAGCAATCCAATGGAACAATGTTGCGTGTGCGATGAAATTAACTAAAGGATTTTACGACTATGCCAGGCGCACTTTCAACTGCTTTTTATGAGCGCAGCAATGGAAGTGGAAGTTAAAGAACAAGAACGAAAACAAGAACAAGAAAAACAAGAAGAAGAAGAAGGCAAACAACATTTTGCATCTGAGCCAAACAACAAATGAAATTGAAAATGTCGCTGGAGATTTTTTTGCAATATTTTTTTTTTTTGTTTTTTATTTTATTTTGTTTTTTTTTTTTCGTTTTATTGCTGCACTCGAGAAACTTGAGTCGAGTTGCTCAACGGCAGAAGTTTTCAATTAATTTTAGTTTCAAGCATGGCCTAGCCCAGAGACGAGCTGTTGCAGCAATTCACTGGCATTTGAATCAATCCAGTTGAATTATCTTAAAGCACTTATTTCAAAATTAGCTCTATCGCATCATCAACTACCTTTTCATGCCTTGAGCTCGGCTTGGAAATGGCTTGAACTTGTTGTTAACTCATTAACTATGGAAATAAGAGAGCAGTGAAATTATTTGAGTATTAATATTTGTTTAGGCAGCGAGTCGTTTCTTCACTGTAAAATGCCAAAACGAATTTTTGCTTTTTTCACAACTTTTTTTTTTCTTTAAAATTTTCCAATTAGTTTTCTATTGAATTTAGCTCAAGAAGCGAAGTCAGCCTAGGCATGTCTATTTATCCAGTTCATTTAACATATTTTCTCGTTAAGTCATGCTAATTGCTTCTTATCGAAAAATATTAATCGATATCAACTGGGTCTTAAGAAAGACTTTAATATCATCGAGAGTGCTCCCAATTGATTAGACTTTTTAAGATTTTTTTTTTCCTTTTTTTAAAGTTTTCTCTTTTTATATGTATATTGGTATTTTGTTTTTTTTTTTTTTTTTTAGAAAAAGAAAAACAATAGGTTTTCAGATCTTAAAATTATATATTAAAGTAATATACTAAAAACAGTTAATATTTTGACTGTACTCTAAATATTTCCCATGACTCAGCGTAGGGGTTCTAAGCCGTTAAGGGGACGACGAGACAACCTTGGACTGAGACGCGAGATGATCTCTCGCTCTCGCTCTCTCGCTCGCTCTCTCTCTCTCTTTCCCTCTCTCTGTCTTTCCATATATCTCTCCCTCTCTCTCTCTCCCTTTCTCTCTCGCCCTCTCTCTCTCTCCTCTCATTTCTATCGTATCGTATCGAATATATCACAGTGTCCCGTTGATGGCTCTCAAGGTCTGCGACTGGGATCTCTGGGCAGTATCGATGTTGTTGCTGCTCTGCATAGCTGAGTGCCATAGGTCTAAAGTGGGGGCTTACAATAGATTACTAGAGCACATTTAAAGATCAGAATTCAGACTCGCTTTTGGTTATATTCTCTTAGGTTCATCATCAGCAATGGTAGATGTTTAAAGAGTACATCTTAAATACTTTTCTCTCTCTATATACATACATATGTATATACATATGTACATATATGTATGTATATCCTTACATATGCTCTCCTCTGTGGGCATTGAAAATCATTTAAATTGCATTAAGATTGCTTGTGTTATCGCTCGACTCAGATCTCGAGCCGAAATGAAAGGTACTTAGTGGAGGCAAAGGATGTGGCAGGACTGCATTTTCTCTGGCTGCAGGCTTCAATTAAAAGCTGATGATGGGGAAGCAGAAGCAGGGGAAAGCGAGTGGGGGACGAGGGCGACACAAAGAAATTTCGCTCTTGGCATTTGTGACTTCGTTTTCGTTTGCCGACATTTTCTTGTTAAATTGCCCTAATTGCCGCTGTGGGCGTGGCAATTGAACAAGTTAAATATTCACACGCCCTGTTTGCCACGCCTCAGTCTCAGTCTCAGCCAGGACTTGCTCCTCGGCTATTGAAATTTCGACATTTTAGCTGGTTTTTCCTTCAATTCTGTTTTCTTTTTTTTACGTTTTTCTCTCGATTTTCTTGTTTTATTCTTTTTATTTTTTTCCTCTTTTCGACTCGTTTAGTTCGTTTGCATTTTCTTTGCATATTTATGAGGGCGACGCCGGCGTCGCACAGTGGGACCTTTGCTCGTTTTGCGTTGCGAAAATCATAACTTTGGAACCAAGCAATATATTTAAAAAATTTAAAAAGCATTCGGCAGAGAATTCTTCAATCTTTAAAATGATCTAAGGACAAGGTGATGCGGTAACAGGTGGCTTCACAGTTTGACCTCAAAGTTGAAAAATATGATTTGTTACCAAAAATACCTGCATTTGTATGAAAAACTGAAATATTTTATGTTGAAAATGATTTTATTTGAATTAATTACAGTAAATATGATTACTTAAACAAAAAAAACAATACAAAATTGGAAAAAAAATTTTTTTTTTTTTTTTGCCAAAAAACCCAAACCCTTTGATTTGCCGTCGGCATTTCTACCTACTGCATGCAGCTGCATGCAAATTTGACCTTTTTTAGTACATTTTGTGCGTTTTATTGCCGATTTTGGGTTAGTTTTTTGCAATAATAAACAAATCCGGCAGATATCTGCAGCCAATTTTTTATGAATCTTGTAGAGGATACATTTCTTAACCCTCTAATGCTGTTTTCTTAACTATTGGAGGAAAATAATTGGAACAATTTTTTTTTAAGTAAATTTAGGCTTCTAAACTCAAAAATGAACTCAGAAAAAATATAGAAGTTTTTGTTTAGCCGTCAGGTGCAAAAAAGGTAATAAGTGTCTCAAGACACTCTTGGGCATCTAAGAGTAAAAAAAAAACGTATTTAATAGAAATGTTAATTTTTATTATTCATATGATATGTTTTAAAACAATTTTTTGTTGATGTGCAGCATAGATGTAAATTACATTTTTCACAAATGCATTGCGTTTGTGATGATTTACAGAGCTTGCACCGTCTCTTATTGTCCCGATCCAACCAATTTGGGAAGTGGTTGACTTGGTCAAAACGTAATTCCGCTATTGGGTGTAAAGTTTTTTTTTCCAAGTTTAAGCTCAAGCTGTGATGGTCGGGCCCGTGGGGATTGTGAAAAAGGTGACCGATCTGTTCGCAAAGATGGTGACTGCATCTGGTCTTGTAGAGATACGGTACTGACTGGACGACCTGCGTGGGCTTTATTTCTAAAAGCCACCAATCCTTCAGCGATTGACTCGCGAAAATCGGGAAGTTCCATCAATTTGTCACTGATTGCGTTTTGTTTTTGAATTCGCCTATAAAGAATATAAGCATTTGTTGCTGCCATATCAATACAATGATAAAAAATTCGAGTAGCAGCATCTTTGGTTTTAGCTTTGATGTGATAACGGCCCATAAGTCCATCCATAAGATCAACGCCGCCCATATGTGAGTTATATTCCCGAATTATTTGCGGACAGTCAATTTCAATATGTTGCTTTTTCTTCCTGTCATAACGGTCAATCTTAAGTGTTCTTTCACTTAAACTTTCCGTAGCAAACGGTTTAACACCTACGTAAGTTGACAATAAGCGAACGGCCTTGTTATCCTTCCAAAGTACATTACTGACTTCTACCCCGTATGACGTGCCTACGAACTCAGTCGAAAACCCTCTCGGCTTTTTGTTAATGATTGTATCGTCAGGTAGCTTGCAATTGGGGATTCGATTCGCACGTACTGTGCCAAGGCTATAAATACCCTTTGCTCGCAAATATACCATTAGAGGCAAAGAGGTATAAAAATTATCAAAGTAGACGATGTGGTGCTTAAAGCTTTGTACTGTTTTGGTCAAACGTACTACTATGTTGGCCGAAGCACCAAGATCTGGGTGACCAGGTAAGACAATGTTATCGCCTGCTCCACTATAAATTTCGAATCGGTATGCATAGCCATATGAATCACACAAAACGAACAGCTTAATACCCCATTTGTATGGCTTATTGGGCATATATTGTCGTAAGTGATGTTTCATCTTTGTGCTACACATTTGTTCGTCAACACAGAGGCGTGGTTGCTTTGGCACTGAGTCAAATCTTGTATTAAGATAATCGACAAGTCTTCTAGTGCGAAATAATGGATCGTAGCCTGGTTGTCCCTTTTTGATCCGCTGGCTTTCATCACGTAATGACAGGTGCTGTTTAATTGTCTCAAATTTTGTGCGGTTCATACTGGATGCAATGGGTAAAAAGGCATTTCTTCCCCAGTAGCTTCTCATACTCGGGTAGCGATATATTGACATATATATCAAAATTCCTATATAATGATGAACATCTTCAATGTTCATTTGGAATCTTGTTGATATGTTCTCCACTAAAGCTGCGCGCATGGTTTCTTCCACTATCATATCCATGATTTTGGCATCAAAAAAATAGCGAAATATCTCTGAAGGAGTTTTGAGATTCATTATTTCAGCCGGCAATGAAGAGTCGCCTTGAAAAGCAACAACAATCCATATAATGAATAAGTGTACACACAAAATTGCAAGCAGTTGTGAAATAGCTGCTGGTAAAAAAAGTTGCTTGCAGCCCCAAAAGTGTCTCAAGACACTTATCACTGTTTTTAAGCTACAACGCACATTTTTTATTTATTTTTATTTTTGTAAACTAGTTTTAATTGTAAATAAACATACCTTCCAATAAAAAATTATTTTAAATGGATTGCTTTCACAGATTTTGTAAAATAATTGTTGCACAACAGCACATGCAGCAGATCAATTTACACGCGCGAAAAAACATATGTTTTGTGTTTATGAAAATAAAAAGTACCGTTTAAAGCACTGGAGAGCTTTTAAATCTTTTTTCTCAGTAAATTTGAATGTTTTATTAACGATCAAGCAATATTTGAAAGACAAAAAAGCTCCCTTTTTTTTTTAAATTAAAAATAAAATAAGTGTCTCAAGACACTTATGAGCGTTAGAGGGTTAACACGTGTATATAAACCGCAGTTCGGAAATCGCAGGAAATCGAATATTTTTAGTCCACTTTAGGTAAAAAAAAGAGCAAAATTTGGATGTTACCTAGAATGAATATATCTCCCAAACTAATAAACAGAATGACATCATTTTTCCTTTATTTTGTTGGGAATAAACCAATCTTTCCAACGATACCAAGAAATCAACAATCCATACATTATTTTTGCTTCAGTTCGGTCGCAAAGTGCAACATTTTTTACAAAATTTCGATGTTTCGATGCAGTTTGCAAATTTACCCAACTTTGAGGGGTCAAAACTACTCTTAAAATTCACTTATTTTCAAAAATCTTTTGGAACCTGTCCCTATGGTTAATTTCCAATCGAATGACATCAAAAAATCCCAAATCGGTTATTATGACTTTACTTATTTTTGCCACGCTCTGCCGGCAGAGGCCCTACTGTGCGTCGCTGCTGCGGCTGCGACTGCGGCTGCCGTTGCTGTTCAATAACGCACAGGAATGTGAAGTGTGTGAGAGCAGGAGGCGGAAGGGGGGGGGGGGTGGGTGGGGGAGTGTGTGTTAGCTGAAGTCCTTTGACGGATCAAGAGTTTCGGCAGCAGACAATAAAATATGTATATATACATATATATAAAAAAGAAAGAAAAGAAGACGAGGAAGAGGAAGCTGGCGAGGGGCTGGCATTGAGAACTGATAAGTTTCAAGTGTGGCACGTAGAATACACACACACACAGCAGCCCGTGCCGGCAGTGCAGCATTTTTTTTTATTGCTGAGAATGAACACACACACACATACACTTGGGCGCACACACTCACATGGGCACAGAGAGACAAGCTGAAGACACGCAGCTGGCTGAGACGCAGCGCATGAGTGTCTTAAAAACTGCCGCAGCAGCCGAGCGCAGCCGAGTCGAGCCGAGGCGCAACGAGGCGAATGGCGAATCGCGACGAGCCGAATAGCAAGCACGTGCTCGCTGCTGCCACAGAGCAACACATGCTTTGCCGCTGACGTCGACGCTGGCGTTGTCGTCGACGCCGACGTCTGTCTGCAGGGTGCGCAGCGAAACTTGTTGAAATTTCGAAAAAGCCAACAGCCGCTGGAAGTTCGAAAAGCGGACGAAACTTTCGCAGCTTTCGTTGCGCCAGCTTTCGCACAGAGGGCGCTGCAGTCAATGCTTTGCAAGCTCGTCGACGTCATTGAAAGCTACGCGGCCGATCGAGTGCTTTTGACGACGTCACAGTTGCCCCACTATCCATGTGCATGTGTCAATGTCCCTTGAACTTTGCTGACGCTCAAGTTTCGCATTTCGCCAACGAACTTGAAACGAGGTCTTAAGCGCGTGACCTCGTGTGTGACGTCAGCTCTCAGCCTCAACTCAACTTGTGACATCGCTACTCGACTAATGCCATCTCTCTCTTATTCTCTTCTCTTTGCAGGTGAGTACTTGAATCTATGTATATAGACCTCCCCCCAAACACTAGAGCGAAAGCAAACGAAATGAGCATAATGCGGTTTGTGTCTAGGCTAAAGGTTGCGATATGTGCTGCTTGCTTTAACATATAATTACTAGAATTACTGTGCGTAATGCGAGTGGTAAATGAGATCTTTCTACAGTAGATTTATGCAAATGCATTTACAGCTACATTTGTAGAGCGCATTAATTGAAATTTGGTATATTTATTAAATATTTTTTGCTAAGAAAATAATTTGGAATAACTGATCTATACATGATGCAATATCCCTTAGTACCATCCAATGTCGCTGTTTGGATATATAGTGCTGCTTAGACCATTTCTACTCCAATGTGATTTCTTCTGAATTGAGCAACATGCTGCTAAGTCCAGATACATATGCTGTTGCCATAGCCACAATGTTGCTTTTGAAATGTTGCGTGTTCGTCTTGCATGTTGCCCAGAGATGTCTTAGTGACATATTGCTCTCTCTCTCTCTTTCTTACACAACTCTTTATAGCTCCGTGAATATGTTGCTAAGCAAATATTGCTATACCATGTTGCTGGGTTCTTACACAACATTTTATAGCTCCTTGAACATGTTGCTAAGCAAATATTGCTATACCATGTTGCTAGGCAAAGAGTTTTATAGCATGTTGCTATCGTATTTACTCTGCAGCATGTTGTTTACTTTGCAGCTGTTGCAACAATGTAGCTTGGCCATGTTGCTATAGCAATTCCGTTCAGCTCAGCCACGCCTCCCTCCTCTTTACACTGCTATGTTATTAGGGCTATTGTGCCAGTGCAGACGTCACAAAAAAATCAAATAAATATTCACATATGCTGATAATAGTTCCTTCGGCTGTTTAGTCATATATGCAAATTATCGAGGAGACAGAGAGGGAGAGAGAGAGAGAGAGAGAGAGAGAGAGAGAGAGAGAGAGAGAGAGAGACAGACAGATATGTAACACCCGCTATACATCTATAGTCGGAACTCGTCGCTAATCTATTTCATTTCGTGCCTCTGTTGTGGCACCTGCCATGCTGGGTGCATCAATCAAATGCACAGATTCGATTGATCAATCAATGGGGCGAAATTCACTTGTCGAACACACAAATAACAAACAACAAATAAGCAATTCAAATGCCAAAATGACTCAATTAAACATGAATATCGAAGCGAATTGTGTAAACATTTTTTGTTCGCCGACCCCGCCCACACGCGCCCCCAGTCTTGCCCTAGAGCTGTGCTGGGCACTGCAATTGATCCATTCGCACCCATCAACAGCCCCAGTCATTGCCCCAAAGGCCACGCCTATGCCGCGCTAACGCCCTCGCCAGGCAAACTGACGGAAAAAGCCTGACTAGTGAATACCCTAAGTATCGAAACTTATCGATTACAAGAAAATGGCATGGGCTAGAGTTAGGAATGACAATCATTTAATCAACTTTCGTATATATAATAATCTCTTTCTTTTCTACTCATTGATTGTATAGAATGTGTGCTGAAATATCGATAATTATCGATAGCCAAAGAAAATATGAGATGAAATGACAAACATTTACTTTACTTTTATACATAATATCCTTCTAGCTATTGTCGTAAATATGAATATGATTCATGAATCATTATACCCAGCATACCCATGCTCAATGGGTATACCTCTTGTTTGGTTCAAATCACTTTTCTGGCACAAATCAACAGCAAATCAATCGGCGATGCTTGAGAATGAAAATGCATTAAAAATATTTGAAAATTGCTTCGCAGTGTTCGTGTTTTTTTTTTTTATGTATTTTTTTGTTGTTTGGCTTTTGGCTTTTGAAACAAATAAAGCGATATTGTCGACAATTGACGAAAGCAAGGCAACAGCTCTCTGCTGCGTAGCCATCAGATGATCAGATGATAGATAGATCGAACCGCAGATAGATGGATGTATCTGCGTATCTCTGTGAGGCCGCAGTCAAAGTATCTGAGCAGCATTTACGCAATGTGCGTTCGCTCAGCTGGCGAGTGGGAAATGGAAATTGAAATGGAAATTCAAATTGAATGGAATGGAATGGAATGGAAAATGCGAGTGAAGGTCGCTCGTTTGCTGGCTGCTGCTTCCTCTTCTTCCACTTAGGCCTCTTGCTGTTGTTGTTGGGCTATAAAACGCATTAATAACTCATGAAAACAAAAATATGCTAAAAGATTTAGCTGGAAGTACTCAACTATTGCCACAATCTCACTCTCTCTATCTCTCTCTCTCTCTTTCTCTCTCTCTGTCTGCAGCACATCCATTGACGTTTGCATCTAAAACAGATACGATAAATTAACCATATACTATTGAGAAAAAAGTAAATAGTGCAGAAATTTGTGCATTTCGCAAATATCTCTAATTGTTTTTTGCGTCATTTGCCATGCGAGATCAGTCTGCCTCTCTCTCTCTCTCTCTCCATCTCTCTCTATATGCATAGTATCTGCAATATATATATGAATTTTGGCCAACTTTTGCTTTAGCAGATGTTTGCATTCAACTTTACCCATTTGCCAGTTCCCATACTTTGTCTAATCGATAGTTTTCCAATTTGTGCGCTGGATGAATGCTCCATTCCGCTAAACAAATACGTGACAAAAGTCTATGCACAAGTGTATATATGTATGTATGTATTTTTATATTTATGTGTGGCTAGCCCATCGCAATGCTCGCTAAATGAGTTGTCAAAGTGTCGCCCGAATAGCTTAAATAACTTTAAAAAAAAACCAAAGAACCAAGGGAACTCTTCTGCAATGGATTGTGATAGACTTGAAAATACCCTGCCTATTTTGTCATCGCACACTAGAGTCTCTTCGTTGATTCTCCATCCAACGGACTATTAAGTTCTATAAGTATTTAAATATATTTAATTTTTATTTACAAAAATCTAGATTATTCTTTTCATTATTTTCTATCTTATATTACATATATTATGTATTTAGTTAACTATTAATTTCTTACATATATTTGTTAAATTATTATAGAATTTCGGACTTTATTATTTTCGTTTTGGGCCACGCCTACCCCTTTCCAATAGAAAACAAGTAAGAAAGTTCTATACGAGACTGCTCGACTAGGAAATCCCCAGAACCCTTCGGAGAACTAATATTTCAATAATTGTTCGCGTCTTTCTGACACACACACACACACATATATACATATATCCATAGACACACATTGGCATGCAAGCATACAGTACTTGAGTAAAAGTAAAAGCAAGGAGAGAAGAAGTGCAGAAGATCATTAAAGTTATCGATATGTATGCAGCAGTTCTCATTTGGTATTTGTATTTAGGTAAAACGAAGCAAGGAATGCTCACAGCAACAGAGAGCGTTCCCATTGCTCACATGAAGCTCGACTGCAGCGAGCTCTACCTGCCATCGGGCTCAACATTTGAGAGAGACAGACACAGCTTGAGTAAAAGTGTCGCTATATAAAGGGCATCAGCTGCAGCATTTCTTCAGTCAGTCTTCAGTAGTCCAGGCCTGGTGGAGGTCAGCGCAATAAAGTGAAGTAGAGTGTGTGAATTATAAGCAGTAAAGACGTGGAGGAGCTACGTAGAGGAATTACGTATAAGAAATACGTAGAGGAATTACGTAAAGGAAATACATAGAGGGAATACTTAGAAGAAATAGACAGAGGAATAGTACTAAATCGACTCAACTCGACACCCTGAACAAGAAGATATATACTTTGTGGGGTCTGCCACGCCTCCTTCTGCCTGTTACATACATTTCAAGAAAACCATTATACCCATTTCCCATTTTCAATGGGTTCAGGGTATAAAAATATATAAATTATATAGCATAAGGCACTGTAATAGCTATAGACTTCTCCTTAAATAACCTATAATTTTAATAGTTTTCTATTATATAATTCATAATTTAATTGTTTTCTATTCTATAAATGTCCTTCCTAATAAGAATTTATGGAGCAGGAATAAAAACCCATTCCATTTAATATTTTCTCTATGCCATTTGCAAATCAGAATCTTTAGTTTCTTGAAACCAGGTACCGTAACGATTATAACTTTTATAGGAAAAAATTAAAAAATAATTATTACTTTTTGATAAATTAAAAAAAAATTATTTTTAATTATTAAAATTGATTTTTAAAATAAAAATCAAAAATAATTATTACAGAACAATTTTATATAAAAATCAAATCATAAGTCTTATTGTCCCTGCTTGAAACTATAATAATAATTTGAGTATCAAATGATTATTGTGTTTATTCTCCTTTAATTCTTGCTAAAGAGTGGAAAATTTATATATGATACGTTTCTTATGGTTTACTGGGTATATTCTAGTCGGGCAATCGCAACTAGATTAGTCTTCACTCTCTTGGGCATGTTTGCTGTAATTCTTGAATAATTGAGGAAATAAAAAATATTTCAGTCCCAATGTGCGCATGACTAATGATGATGCTACCTATATATTATATATTGACTTGAGCAACAAATATGTCAATAAACTGAAAAGTGTATAAATATATTATATTGTGATCGTATTTTGATAATAGCAGCTGTTGTCTAGAATAGATCGGGAAAGCTTTCGCCAAGGATCTTTTCGTGCTCTTGCTCAAATATGCGTTGGCTAAGCACTTAAGCGACAAGGCCGAGGCCTTCCTGGCCCAATGCAGTTGAACTGCAATTCGAGATGGAATGACAAGGTTGGAGGGAGCTCAACAAACGCTGCTTTCGTTTACACGGGCTGACATTTCACGAAAAGCTAAAGTAAAGTCATTCCGCATTTCGGCATAATCTGCTTATTTAATTGAATATTTTTGCATGCTCCAAATACAATAATATCTTGGTCTGGATGAATAAAATAATAATAAATAATAAATAATAAATTACAAATAACAAATAATAAATAATAAATAATAAATAATACAAAATAAATAATGAATAATAAATAATAAATAATAAATAATAAATAAAAAATAATAAATAATAAATAATAAAAATAAATAGTAAATAATAAATAATAAAAAATAAATAATGAATAATAAATAATAATAATAGAATGAGCAAATTTTTAGCTACACCTTCATGTGATCGAATTATATTCAGTAATCTTTGCAGTATTAATTAATCTAGCAATCAAATGAGTTTGCTATTTTCGAAGTTCATCGATCTATAGTACTCGTATTGTGTTATAATAGTATATATGACGAAAAGTTATTCATATTCGATCCCATTCCTCTCCCTCTTCACCTTCTTAACATCTAGGTTTCTGCTTCTGTAGTAGGACTAGTTACAGTGCTATTTATAAGCATACATACTTATATAATATCAGTTGATGTATGAAGACTCATCATTTTAATAATCCATTATTTTCTGTTCTCCCTATTCATATGCTTTTCGTTCTCTTTCTATCTCCATCTCTCGCTCTCTTTCAATCAATCTCCCACTTATCCTGTCGTATTCTATTCTTTTCTCCATGTTTCTGTGGCTTTCACTTCACTATACATATTTAATCTTTGACTTTTATTTCTTTCTCTTTATCGCGCTAACTTGTTCTATCTCTCGTCTTTCTTAACTTCTTTCCCTCTCGTTCCCTCACACCTCGTCTTCTCTCACTCTCTCTATCTCCGTCTCCTTTTATCTCTCTCTCTCTCTCTATCTCTCTCTGTCCTTATTCTTAATACTTGTTCTCTCTCGCTCTAGCTCAATTGCTCTCCATTTCATCCTTGTTCTCTCTTTCTCTCTTTTGTTCTTTCCTGCTCGCTTTTGCTCTCTCTTCCTCTCTCTCTCTTTCTTGCTCTCTTTTTCTCTTATGATATCACTGTTTATGTTTCATTTTCCATCTCGCTCTCTCTGTCGTTTTTATTTTTTTTCACTTTCGTCCCCTCTCTCTTTTTTTGACTTCTTTTCTCACTCTTCTTCACGTTCCCTATCAATATCTCTCTTTTATTATTATTATTATTCTTTTTTGTTTTCTTAGTTTAATTTCTTTTCCTTGATCTTGTAAACGTGTGCCGCATGAACGCGTCGCGGAGCAGTTTTGGCCGGTTTGGCGTTGACTGTTGCAAAACAATTTGCGTGCAAAGAGCGTACACACACACACACACACACATAGACAGAGACATGAGTGATCTACGCTGGATTTGCTCAGCAGCAACGGCGTCTTCTACATTTTCGCATTTGCGCTTGCCAGTGCCTTCTCCTGCTCTACTGTTTGGTAGTCCGTAGTCCGTTCGCTGCTGCTGCTGTCGCCGCAGCCATCACAGCTGCTGGTGCTGCCACTGCCACTGCCGCTGCCGCTGCCGTCGCTGGCGATCTTCAGTAACTCGCACGCCGGTGAACGCTTCGCACTTGCCTTCACAATCCGCAAGCCGTTGAGCGAAATCTTTCCAGTGCGCGTTTTCCGCTGCGATTCGGCATTCTTCGCATTTTTTTTATTTTTTTCTTGTGACCAAATTCCTGTGTCTCCCGAGTGGCCTCACGGTGCGTGCAGTGTTTTGTCCCATGCATACAGCTGGCGGCAATTAAGCCCAAAAGTAAATGATGTGAAAAAGTGTCGCCAATGACGTCGCGCCCGCTACACACGACCCCCCAACTTCCCACCCCCTCACAGCTACTCTACCCGACCTACACACAGCTCCCCGCACCTACACGCACACACACACACACACACAACTCTCTCTCTCTCTCTCTCACTCTCGCTCACTGTCTGTGTTGGCCTGTGCACGTTGTCGTCTTTCATACAGCTTCGCTGTCGTGTGGAATTCATGAGTTGCTCTTGTTGTTGTTGTTGTTGTTGAATATGTGAAAAATGTGTGCGACAAATGTTGCCGCCGTCGACCCGCGTCTGCAGCTCGTGAAAAAAAAGAAACAAATATAAAAAAAAAAAAACTAAAGAAAGAAAATTGTTTCGTTTCGTTTCGTTTCATTTCTTTTGTCATCTGAATTTGAATATAAATAAATATATATATTGCGGCGTCTGTCTATATGTCTACTCCATAAATATATGCGCAGCTAGACACAGCAGCAACAGCAACAACAACAACAACAACAACAACGAGAATAACAGCCACAGCAATAACCATATTACGTATACGTAACATATTAAATGTATTTATGTACAGCTCTGCAAGTATGTATATGTGTGTGTGCTAGTGTGTGTATGGGTGTGTGTGTGTGTATGTCATAAAACAGCCTAGATCTGTATATATATGTATATGTATATATAATCCCGTTGTACATAGGACCAACACTCATTGTACATATGTATATGTATATAAACTAATATATGTATATATAGGCATATATGTACATAGTTATACATATATATATGTGTATATGTGTGTAGATTTGACCCAGTGGATACGCAGAGGAGTAAGTTAATGGATCGCCTGCATGGCCCACATCACGACGACGCACGGCACCTTAAGCCAAGCGCCAAGGTAAGCAGCAAATGTTGCAAAAAGCGATTGCCGCCACGCCCACAGCAACGCCCATCGCGCCTACATTGAGTTGCAATTGAGCTTGAGTTTCTAGTAGTTGCAGCTGCTCTCCCAGTTCCATCTCGCTTTCTTCTACTTCGTCTTCGTCTTGGTCTGATAAAAAAGCGAGATATAAAAGATTTCATGTTGTTGTTTTTTTAATATTATCTAAATATTTAACAAACGTTAGCTAAATTCCAAGCGATTTACGATCCACAGACTGCCATATGCAAGAACTTTAGTATGTTTCTTTTTACCATTTTCCATTTTTGCTTTTTCGATTATTTTTCGTTCATAATTTCTATGATTTCGTACGTTTTTCTTTTTGATTCGTGATATTGCATGTTTTATGCTTTGATTAACAAATAAACAATTGTTTACTAAAGTTAACATCGCATATTAGACGCCGGCTTCTTATAATTTCCATTTGCTTTATTTACGATTTAATTGCTTTTCCGTTTATTGCGCATACGACGTGTGGGCCGATGGAAACATTCAAAAATCTATTAAATTAAAAAACAAAACAAAAAAGTGAAAGAAAAAATCGAAAATATCAATTAAATTTATAAAACTCAAACATCAACAGCAAACATAAAATAAATTCGCAGCATAATTTATGGGCGCGTAAACACTTGCCCGAAAACATTTCGCCTTAAGCAAATCAAATCAAATCCATGACTTGGCCGATAGAAAAGTGGAAATCGGAAAAGCCACTTAACCAACATGAACTAGCTTAATTTATTGTAAGCAAAAGCCGCAGATGAACAGAACGAATTGCTTCAATTGGATGGGATTAGATTATTAGATTTGGTGGATATTTTATAAAATGATATGAAAAGAAGTGAATCAAGTAATTCAATTACTACACAAGCAAAAAGGTGAGGAATAGATTATGAATTGTATTTTGAATAATGAAATCTATGTGTATGCATGATCAGAGAGGATATACAAAAATTAAATACAATAATTCAATATAATTTTCTGTTTGCTTCGATATATACAAAAATTTTTGTAATTTCTTTAAATTTTAATTACATTCAAGTAAATTTATATTTGATAGGGCGTGATGGTAGTTGAATTATAACAAAAATCGAAGTTCTCTAAAATAGGCATGAGTACATATTTCAAATTTGTAGATTCTTACTCTAAAGGTGTAGAAGATATCGTTTTTAGAACTGATTTTCGATAGGGCTTCTAATCGATAACAGTAAAGGAGAGTAGCTATCGATATTTGGAAACAAACTTGATCTATGCGCTCAACACAAAAAATTCAAGTCTCTAACTCGTATAGCTTCTGAGATCGACGCGTTCAAGCATACAGACAGACATCAATAAAGGGGAGTACTTATCGATATTTGGAAACAAACTTGAACATGTGTGACCTACGCAAAAATTTCAAGTCTCTAACTCTTATAGCTTCTGAGATCGACGCGTTCAAGCATATGGACAGACGGACGGGCTAGGATAAATATACTCAGTTCTGATCAAGTATATATATGCAATACCTTAAGGGCTATGCCACGTCTCCTTCTGCATGTTATATGTATTTCATTTTCAATGGATTGAGGGCTAAGAGGTATGCGAAAATGATTTCAATTTGTTGCTTCAATACATTCTATAAGCTCGAGTAGTATCGAGTAGTTCGAGTAGTATCATGAGCCAACATTTTAGTGTGAGAGTCTTGTCTAGCTGCCTTGCAAATATTAGTTTAAGCAATTCAGTGGAATCACAACCGTTTTGGCCCAATAAAGTGGCTCAAATAACTGTTTACCACTTCAAGTGAAATTTGAAATGTGAACAACTTTGGCCAATGTCAATGAGCAATGCTGGAATGCTGAGGCCACTTCAATAGTTGTCAGCCCGACGTATTTTACCGTTACCCCTATCACCCTGCCACCTTCCCCCCTGCCTCTTAGCACTTGGCATTTGGCACACTTGCTTAGTGAGTCAAGCCTGTGAAATGTTTTTACCTTTTTCGCTTTTGTCTCAATTTTGCTGAGAGAGACCCAAAATGATAAGCAATGAAATCATGTGTGGGTATATATGTGTGTGTATATGTGTGTATGTGTGTCTTTTACAGTTATGTTTTTGCCACTTGTCATCATCGATTGCCACTTGTAGCCAATTAACGCTGAATATGCATAAGACCAACTTGGTAGCTCAGAGAGGGTTGGCTAAGGTTAAGGGTTTTGTGTGACTGGGTTCGGGTTTGAGTTTGCGCCATATTGCGGCCGATTATTAAGCACGGACAGCGGCTGGCCTTGAGCGCAGCTTAAAATGCGCTAACAAGCGCGCGTGCTTGTCGCTCGTATTAAAGCAACCCTACTGCCTCTACCTCCACCTGTACCTCTACCTCTTATTAGTCTCTCTGCTTGCAATTTGTTGCTCTCTGCTTGCTTATGTTGGACATGTGTTGCGAGAGACCTGTGCACTCATATTTTTGCCTGCTTTCTCTACCCCTTTCTCGCTCTCTCTCTCTCACTCTCTTTCTGTTTCTTTCTTTCCTCCCTTGTCTCTTTGTGCGCCTTCTTTCATTTCCGGCTAGGGGCCAAAGACAAGGTTTGAAAATTCAATTAGAAACTAAATGCGAAAAAAAAAACCATTGTCAACGATCATAGAGCCGCGCTAACAGACGCTCTCAGCGACCCCTCTCATTGGCCCGCCCCCTCTCTGTCGCCGCTACCCCACTCGTCTCAATGGAATGACAAATGCTGTTGCCGTAAACCCAATCGCACCTGCGGCTTTTTTTCTTTTTTTGTTTGCTGTCACATTTTCAAGAGGCGCGCGCGCCCGTACACATCGACGCGTTTTTCATTCAATTGTTGTTGTTGTTGTTGTTGCTGTTGTAATTCGCACTGTTTAGCGTTGTAATTGCGGTGCAGGGCGAAGTTAGAAAACTACAAAGCTGGTGTCGGGAATTATGCACGCGGCGCCCGCTGTGCGCTCGCCAGCAGAGATGCGTCACAAGAAGAAGAGGTAGCCCAAACCAGGCCTAGGCCCACGCCAGGTCCAAGACTAGCCCAAACCAGGCTAAATAATCACTGGCCACAGCCAGTTCCAAACGCAACTCCATTTGAATGTCAATATCTCTGTATAAAATATGCTAAAAGAAGAACAAAATTATTTAAAATTTCTTTTGTTGTTGTCGTTTCTTTTTTTTGCATGTGTATGAATTGCTTTGTGTGTGTATGTGTATCTGTATCTCTGTATCTGTATCTGTATCTGTGTCTGTATCTCTGTGTGCGTGACCATCCAACCGACTAATCAACCCGGCAATCGCACGGCAACGCCAACTACAGACAAAAGCAGTTTGTCATGCAGGATAACTTTAAAATGATGTAAATATATCGATCAATTACTATATCAACGTAGTTGGAGCTAGTTGGCTACCAGAAAAATGTTATCACTATGCTAGAACTATTTAAGATATTCAAATTCTATGCTAGACATATCTAGGATCTGATGCTGCAAGCACATTGTTCCTTTTGCGATAATCGATGTCGATATAAATTTTACAATAGTTGTTAAACTCTTTCTAGCTCAAATAATTAAAATACTGAATAATTATTTAATCGTTTAAATATAATTATATAAATTATTCAACAATACATATAGTATATGTATAATTGGTTTATATTTATTTTAAATTTTTTAATTCAATCGATATATGGTTTTTTAATAAAAACATTAAGATCAATCGATATTAATCATCAGCTTTATATAATAAACACATCGTATACCAAAAAATAAACTAAAGTGAATAAATTTACTTAACAGCGAGACAAAATGGCATAAAATATCAATCGATAAATCAATAAAATATTATCATTAACTATTATCTGGCTATTTACAAGTTAATCGATAAGTGCATAAGCAAAATTAATGTGACTTATCGATCAATCAATTAATCTATTATCAATTCTTAATACTAAATTCGTTTTAATTATTATTATTAATTTATAGAAATTTTCATTAATTGCTCAATATATTATTAGCAAGTGATAAACTAATCTGATATATAACAATATCAGCAATGGATGTTTTAAGATATTTCGCAGTATAATCCAAAAGATCGATAAATTGCATATATGTAGATATAAGAATTAATATCAACTGATTTATCGATTATTAACAATATATTCTTTAGTAATTCGTGAAGAATTTTGTTAAATAAATTTAATTTAAAAGTTGAATCTATTATTTCGAAAAGGTAAACACGTTATTTTATCTGAATCCTTCATGAGTTATTCAACAATGAAATGTATTCCATACTCTCATTAATGCTTTCAATCAACTAATCGATAAGAAAATTCGATAAATTAAGAGGCAGCTATTAGATAAAATCTTTTAAAAGACACTTTGCAGATATTATAGAGCACTCCCACACTAGAGTACTAGTGATTGGGGACGCTGTATTGGGTTCTTGTGAATATATAACAACTTGGTGTTCAATGAAATAATATGCGTTTTATATAATTTGTAACAATAGGTCTAAACTCTCTCTAGTCCGAATATAAACTGAACAAAATCAGTTGTAGTGGTCAGGTTCTCCTCTTGAATGTCTGACTGGAATTTCCAGCCTCTTTAGATTGAGATATGACTTTGAATATACAAATATTTATATACGGAATTTTAATAGCAATTTTTTCTATTAAAAATTATAATTTTAAGATAATATAAAAGCAATCTGAAATTCATGTCATGTTCTGCCCTAAGAAGGCTGTTGACGCTGTGCAGCACTGGTTCGCTTTGAGTACAGTTAACCGTGGCAGTTAGTAACAGTTAGTTGCTAGCAATGCTGGACAATTAGCTTTTGACAATAGCTATATATATATTAAATATATATATACATATTTACATATCTGATGTTGGGCTCGCTGTCAGAGTGTAGCATAATGAGTCGACCGCCGAGCTGAAGTTGGCAAGTCATGAAAATCACAGGCGGAAATGTCAAGCGGCACGAGAGAATGCCATCAAGTGGTGTTGCAATGGGCCAATTGTGCCGAGCCAGTAACAGTTGCTGCTCTTAGAGGCAGGGGCTGATAGAGGGAAGGGGGGGGGGGGGGGTGACCACAAATCAACTTGGCGAGTATTTGCCGAGGCGATGTCTTTGTTTTGGTTGTGCTAAACGCAAAATTTTTAATTGATTTGCTTGCGTTTTGTGTTTGTTGTTGTTGTTGTTGTTTTTGCCTTCACCGTGGCCATGACCAGCTGGCCGATAGACGAATGCCCCGCCCTTAACGCCCACATGGCCCTCGCGTTGCTGCCTTTATGGAGCACACGCGGACTCATGCAAGTGCGCTACGTACGTGTGCAAGTGTGTGTGTGTGTGTGTGTGTGTGTGTGTGTGTCGGTGTCGGGGCGGGGGGTTTCTGAAAGACGCCATCAATTTAGTTATTTTTAGCACGAAAATCGTTTTGCCATTGTATGCGCCTCAGACAAGAGCAGCAGGCGAGTAAAAGCGAGAGAGAGAGAGAGAGAAAGAGGGCGACAGAGGTGAAAGGCAGAGGAGGAGGAGGAGGAGGAGGAGGTAGAAAGCGAGCTGCTGCTGTTTGCTTCTGTCAAATGCAAAGCGTCGTCGTCAGCTGCAGTTGGAGATTGCTCAGAGGCAGCCTCCCAGCGGTTGTCTAACAGGCGTGGCAGGGGGCATGTAAACTAAGAGAGAGAGAGAGAGAGAGAGAGGGAGCGGGAGCCTCTCTGCTGATCCATTACAATGAACGGGTGGGTGCTGAGAATTTATTTGTTTGTTTGCCTGACATTTGCCGGTGAGGGGTGAGGGCGGGGTGGTAGGTGGAGGTTGGATGGTGAGGCATGTAGCTCCACTCCAATTCATTTGTCCCATTTGCTGTTGTGGCAACGCTGACAAACAAAAATTTGATCAATATTTCTGTTGCCTCTCACATACACATACTCTCTCGCTCGCTCTCTCTCTCTCTGTCTCTCGCTCTTTCGCTCTGGTGTTCGCTTTTGTTGGAGTCAAAGTCAGTTTATTCCACGTGCCGTGACTGCTACCAGCCTGCTTATTAGCCATGAAGGTTGCCGCAAAAACGCAAAGCGAACCAACAACAACAAAAGCAACAGCAGCAACAACAACAACAACAAAAGCAACAGCAGCAACAGCCTGGCAAAAAAGAATCGCATAATAAAACAAGTGGGAAAGCTCTAATCGAAACTACTCGACTACGAGATCCCCTGAATGTCATGTGGAATTCTAATTCTATGAATCTTTTTTGCTTAGACAAGACACCACATCTGCACACACTCATACACATATGCAGGGGCTTACTGTGGGAATTTAATTGCTTAATGACTTTTCCTGTAGACTAGCTTTATAAAAGCGAGCTCGGATCCAACAATATAACCGCCAGTTATATACATACTAACAAAGCCCAGTATACCCCGATTCGCCACTTTCAATAGGCTCAGGGTATACAAAAATGTATATAGATATGTATATATGTATTAGCACATAAAAATCAACTGAAATGGAAAAACTCTTGACTATGACACTGTCAATTTGCTTTGACAGGCAGCGAGGCAGGCGGGCAAAGCAAAGCTAAACAACACAGTGAATGCACACAGAAGTGCTTTGCATATTTGTTATGATCCCAACACGTTCTCAGTCATAGTTCCTCAAACTAACGCCCCGCTCTGCGCCTTCCGCTCACCCATGGTGCGCCACGTCGCGTATGCGTCACGGCAATTCAACAAATTGCGCATGCGACGCGTTGGCCATGCCAAGCATCAAGCATTAACAATATTTGCGTTGGCTGCGTCTTCTTCTTCCGAGCTAACATTGTGTGCGGTCAAAATGAAAAGCAGCAAATCTTAAATACAATAAATAGAGAATTATATGCCTATATATGTTTGTATATATGGAGATATATATTTATGAGGCATAGAACTTGCTGAAAGCTCAGTTTGGTTTCCTATTTACATATGAGATATGTCTGAGCTTCATTTGACTCTTAGTATTATGCACGACCGACTGCATAATACTCGCTCATCTTTGGTACTTCTCTTTTTACTTAACTGTGTCTCTTTTCCACATTTTATATTGATGTATGTAGTTTCTAATTGAGTCGGCAAATTTTTACAGTATTACCTAGTTTCCAAGTAAACGTGCATTAACGGAAATTACTAAATTTTTGTTAATCTTTTAGAGGACTCTACATTAACATAATTGTCGAATTTTTGGAATCAAAGATGCTAAAATAAATATAAATAAATATAATAGATGCTAGAGATTTTAAATAATCTTTTTTTGCTTAGGTCAAATCTTTGCCATCCATTATATTTAAACAAGTAAGAAAGCTCTAGTCGAGACTGCCCGACTAGGAAATCCCCTGAACCCTTAGGAGAACTGATATTTCAATAATTCTCCGCGTCTTTTTGCTTACAAAAGAAACACACACACACATACATAGGCACATATAGGCACGCACACATAAACACGCATGGGCTGCAGTGTGGGCTTCTCATGGAAACTTAATTGTTTAATAACTTTTTTTGTGGATGTACGTTCTGCATGAAACTTTTAGATTGATTATATCATTACTATGCGTGTATATGCCGAAGCTCAAGTCTCTAGTATTTGAAATACGCCTTTTACAAAGGTGAGGGTGAGGGGGTGGATATAGGGGTGGGGGTGAATTATAAAAAAAACCGAAATTCTATAATCAACATATGAGTCTACATTTCAAATTTGGAGACTCTAGCTCAAAAGATGTAGGAGATATAATTTAATAATTGACATTCGATAAGGTTTTTCATCGATAAAAAAATAATCGGACAAGTTATCGAAATTATGTGATAAACTCGATATGCGCGTGCTATATACGGACATTTTAAAAAAAAGTTGAAGTCTCTAGCTATTGTATCTTCGGAAATCGACGCGTTCAAACATACGGACAGACAGACAGACGGACAGGGCTAAATCAACTTTTCTCGTCGCCCTGATCAAGAAAATATATACTTTGTGGGGTCTGCCACGCCTCCTTCTCCCTGTTACATACTTTTAACAAAACCATTATACCCTGATTTCCCATTTTCAATGGGTTCAGGGTATAAATATAAGAGAGTCTATACAAAAAGATTTAAATAATGTTTCAAATTTTGTGAATATTTTTTTAAAATTCCTCAATAGGTGGAGGGTAATTTTTACTCCTTTTACTAGATTCCAGATTTTTGTTTACCGAATGAATATCATTACCTGAGATTTCATGGGTTATTACTTTAATTTTGCATTCAAGCTTAGCAAAAAAAGGAAGAAGTGAAATGTCTAATATTGAGATATATGTATATTATTGCTTAAAATTTACTTAAAATTTAATTTGGAAAATTTCATTGCGGTCTTTCATTTCTACATTTTTGTTTACTTTTTATTAATATTTTTTAATACATTGGACACAAACATATTGGGCCGACCCAAACATAATGTTTTTTCTATTTGAGGCCTTACATAGTATACAATATAAATATGTGATTGAGTATAGGATGTCGAGCTCGAGCTAAGACGAGTCATTATTTGACTCTCTACGTCATTTTATAGATTTGAAGGACTCGAGCTACTAAGTGTGCTTACATTATATATAACATGTTTCACGAGATTATGCTGTTTCGATACATCGTCTAATTTCCTAATGATCGATTCATACTGATACTCTGTATGGACAAAGTCTTCGTCTAAGTCTAGCTTTACGGCCCCCTTCAGGAATTGCAGAGAGTTTCTAATGCATAGTGAATGAAAAAAGTAATAGGAATGAAAAAGTAATAAACTTTTAAATCTATCAAAGGAGCAGCGGCACTGTGTAGCTCTGTATTTAGAAAGCTGGGAGCTTAATAATTCCCAACTGGTTAAAGGTTGACAAGCTTTGAGAGTTAATTTATCATTTAATAGATGATAAGGTCTCGATAATCAGATACCAAAATGAGAATTAAAATGGAATCAGCTTGCATCAATTGGAATGGAATGGGGAAATGCTAGGAATTGATTTATATATGTGCTACCTATAGCTGAATATTGTTATTTAAGAATAACTGATTAACATATGTGAAAGAGTCTCTCAATTGATTAGAAAATATCGTGGATAGTTGAATATCATATATGTATCAAATTTGGAGTTACTTTAATATATTGCAATTCATATTTCATATTTCATATTTATCATAATTGAAAGCAATTGGCTGTCGCAGCTGTAAGAAATATGCGGGTCTACTACATACATATATGCATATAGAGGTTAAATGTGACCGACAGCAGCAGCAGCAGCAACAGCAGCAGCAGCAGATATTGTTGTTGACAATGTTGCAGATGTTGTTGATTTGACCTGCAGGAGCAGGAGCAGTTGAATAAACGACTGCTTTATGGCAACGGCAGCAGCTGCTACACACACACACACACACATACGTATTAACTGTTACGAAATCAACAAAAAAAAAAAGTATATATATATCTCTGTGTGTGTGTGTGTGTGTGTGTCTAGGAGGTGGTCTAAAAAAAAAGTGAAAAATAAAAGAGCAACTGCTGAGGACGAGGCGAACAACAACTATGAATAAGGCAGGCGGAACAGCCGCACGATTCGCTAAATCCGAATTGAAATGTTGCCGCCTCGGCTAGCAGCAGCAGCAGCAGCAACACCAACAACAACAACATGTTAAACTAACAGCAACAACAACAACAGCAACTATAATACATTAGTTACAGTCACAGCTTTGTCAGAGTTCACGAGTTGCCAGCCGATGAGCAGCCGAGTTGAGTTAAAGTCGAGCATGTGTGTGTGTGTGTGTACGTATGTGTGTGTGTGTGTGTGTGTGTACGTGTAAGTGTGCATTGCTGCTACTCATGCTGCAGCGCGGCATTTAGTTAAGTTAGCCATGAAGTGAACTCAACTGAACCGAAACACTCCCGAAATTGAGCCCGAGCACGACAACAACTACAACTATATATATGTATGGGTGTGAGTGTGTGTGTGTGCCTCTGTGTGTGTGTGTGTGCTTCAAGTGGTTTGTCTGCGCTCTGCTTTTGGCTTAGATTTCTGGCCAATTGTTTGGCATTTTTTGAAGAAGTCACAACGCGCTGGCAGACAGCGCGAGTCTGGCCCCCAGTTCCTGTTAGCCAGCTCGTCGGCCCAGTTAACAACACACACACACACACACATATTTACACGCAGCTAACAGCGCGAATGACTTCGTGCGTGTGCGTGTGCATGAGTTTCGCTAGTGACTTGCTCGCTCTCGCTCTCTCTGTCTCTCTCTCTCGCTCGCTCTCGCAGTCAGTTCGCTGCTGCTGCGGCTGTTGGCGCTGCGGCATTGTCAACAACGCGCCGCAGAGTTCATACAATTGTGGCACGCGGCCCGTTAAGCACGTGGCTCTGACTGATAACAGCAGCGGCCCAGTCAGCGGCTAGCGAACGACTCTCTCTCTGGCTCGCAGTGTAGTGTGTATGTGAGCGTGTGTGTGCGTGTGTGTGTGTGTGTGTGTGTGTGTGTGCATGCGTGTGGCATTCATTGCAGTTCCAAGTGCCGCGCGCTAATTCAAACTTCAAGTTTTGTTTGTTTGATTTTTTTTCACTTTTTTTTTTTTTGTACTGTCAAAGTGTGTAAAGCCTTATCAACGCATTGACCAACACTGTGATAAACAAGCGGCCTATTAAACGAATACCCTATTCTCATTTGCTTTTTTTTCGCTTTCTTCTCATGTGCAACAGTGCAAAATGCAGTGAAAAGTATATGAAAACTCATGTGTCTAAACTGTGCTCAGCAAAAAAATATGAAAGAAAATTCTTGAAAAAAAAAGTCTACTTAAAATAGCAATAAATTAAGTGTTATATAATGAATGAACGATTAGCTAAAACTGTTAATAAAACAACGAAATATTAATGAAAATTATATTAAATACAAAAATTAATAATACAAAAAAAAAAATAAATAAATAAATAATGATTGAAGACATCGAAAATAAAATATTATACAAATTTATTAAACTCTTTTTTAATTAAAAAATAATAAAACAATATAAATAGGAAATCACCAACAAATTGTTTAAATAAATGCAATAATTCAAAAATTTCTTAATTAATGCAAATGCAAAAAGTATATTTTATCATATAGTAAAAAAAGCGAACCTAAAATAAAGTGAAAATTTATGATAACAATATATTTAAATAATTAATAAATAACAAATAAATAAAAAAAAAAAACAAGCAACATTTTCAAAGTAATTAAAAGCAATGCATAAAATTAATAAGCAATTTTTAAATAATAAATAATAAACCAAACTAAAATCAAACACAGAAGTAATTTCAAATAATTAAATTATTTAAAATAATTAAATTAAATTAAAACTCTAAATTTGTATTAACAAAATATTGATCAAACTTTTATAGTAAATAAAAGCAAACATATTCAATTTTTAAACTTTCATACAAATATAAACAGTTTAAATATTTATAAATAATATTTTGGAAGCACTTATACAATTTAATAAACAATAAATATAAATAAATATACAATTTATAAAAAAAAAATCAAATAAGCAACTCAAAACATAAATAATAAAACATAATTATATAAGTGAAAAGTTCAACATTTTGCATCAATTGGTTTCAACAAACGCGCAACAATGAGTGCAAGCAACGGCAACAACAACAGCAACAGCAATGGCAACAGCAATGCCAACAGCAACAGCAATGGCAATAGCAACAGCAATGGCAATGGCCATGAGCGAGAGCAGCAGCCACAGCCACAGCCACAGCCAAGAGCACGAGCAACAGCAACTGCAACTACTGCCAGCAACACACGTCAATTTGTGGATATTGCAACAGCAACAACAATAACGACATCAACGTCGGTTATGCCGCGCCCTGCTACGGCGCCAGAGCGTGGCAGACGCACTAGCAGCAGCAGCAATAGCAACAACAACAACAATAACAATTACAACAACAACATCAGCTTGCCAGCCAGCAGCAACAGCAACAGCAATCAAAAGCAACAGCAGCAGCAACAGCATCAGCCCAGCAACAACAATCACAACAACAGCGAGAGCAGCAACAGCAGCAGCTTGATAGTCAATGGCATCAGCAACAACAACACGGCAGCAACAATATCGCACAGCAGCAACACGAACAGCAACAGCAACAGCAACAACAATCACATCTATGTGAATCCGCATAGCTATGACAGCAACAGCACCACCGGCAGCGGCAACATCAGTGGCTCAACGGCAATCATGATGCCGCTGCCGCTGACGCTGCAACTGCTGCCCGATCAGAGCAACCAGAGCAGCAGCAGCAACGGCCTCAGCCTGGGCGCCATCAGTCGGCCGGGGACAACGACAACGCTCAGCACCCTGAATACATATCTGTTCCCGTGTGGTGCCGACTCGGCGGGCACCATCGGCGGCGGCACCTTCAATGGCAGCGCCAGCTGCGATCTGGACAGCAACTTTAGCCAAATGGTTGCTGGCGGCAGCGAGGCGGGCAGCTCCACGGCGCACAGTCCCTGCCCAATGGCATTTGCTGCAGCTGCTGCTGGCGGCGATGCGGCCGGTGGTGCGGGTGGTGCTCTGGGACTGGCCGTCAACTTTGGTGGCTTCATCAATAAGCGGCGCATACGCAAACTCTTTGGCGTCGGCGGCTCAGCAAACGGCGACGGCTTTGGGCCGTACGGCTCGGCGTTGCGGCGCCGCAGCTCGCAGCTGGTGCAGTTCCACAAGAAGAAGCAGCAGATGGAGCAGCTCGAGCAGCAGCAGCGCATTGCCACGGTGGCATCGGCGAATGCGGCATTTCTGGAGAAGCGCGAACAGCAACAGTTGCAGCTGCAACAGCAGCAACAACAGCTACAGCTGCAGCAACAGCAACAGCAGCAGCAGCAGCAGCCAGCGATTTTGTTGCTGCAGCCGCAGCCCGAGAAGAAGAAGAAGAAGCCGCCAGGACCGCCGCCACAGGTGCGGCAACAGGCATCGCGCACCATGGACGATCCGCTGATGAATCGGCCGCGCAAGAGCACGCCGGCAACTGGCAAGAAGAAGGACAAGGACAAAGAGAAGGACTTCTACAAGGACTTTGGCTATGAGAAGTACCCAAAAACAAAGCACAAATTATTCAAAACCAATCAAAATAATCAAACAACACCTGCTACAAAAGCAAATGATGAAAATCCACCTGCTAAATTAGCTTTAAAAATATTTATATTTAAATGTTTTTGCCTTAAGTTATCTCTCTTAAGTTGCTCTCTCTCTATCTATCTCTCTCTCTCTCTCTCTCTTTATTGGCTTTGTTAGTTGGCAACAATTTGAATAAATGATTATCTAAAGCATATCAAAGTTTGCAGTTTTCTTTGGCTTCAATTATTTTCGTTTATTCCTTTGTAAACATCCACTGCGGCTTCAGCTTCAGCTCAGCTCAAACACATAATTAGTAAATATACCTATGTATATATATATATAAATATATGATATATATATGTATAACTAGTAACATCTCATTATCATCACCAAGTAGGCTTTGCACAGCTTTTATATTAATGGCCATAGATATAAGTAAAAATATATACTATATTTAATATATGCTTGCTTTGCAATAAAGTTTTATCATCTCAGCTGATTCTGATATTATCTATAAATATATTATGTATGTGTATGATGACAATTTGCAGTTATAGTGGAAATATCTCTGTGTGTCTCATGGAACTCAACTATAAACGATAACTGTTTCATATATTGGATTTATCTACCTAGATATACCTAGTCTTGTATACCTAAAATTACCATCTTACCATCATTCTTCCAGCTATTGGGAGAACTATATTTATTGTCTCTACTTGTATCCATCTCATTATACTCATTCGCGAAAGTGAAATGAGTATATTGGTTTTGTGCAATGTCTGTGAGACTTGAAATATGGAACACATACTCGTGTATATCTCCAATTTATCAAGTGTTAAAATTTTCCCGATCCGCCCATTAGGCACGTGGCGAATTGGGAAAAACTGCATTTTCTACAGTATTAGATTTAAACTTAGCTGCGAATTTGTTGATGGGATGTCCTTATACATCAAAGGGAGAGTCCTGTATGCCTGTTGTACAATTTAAAGAAATCAGAAACTTGACTTCTTGAATGACAGCTTGACTTACTATATATGTAGTTAGTTAGATTGGCTTTACTGGTCAAGTCATGCTTGAATCTATTCTTGTTCAAACAGCTATTGGTGATATGCTTACGCTGAGCTGAACTCGGGAGCTGAAAGTTTTTAGCTGTTCTTTAAAAGACTTGCTCACTGCTTAAACTGACTTGAATGATATTAAAGATCTTGTTGTTGTTCTATTATTTAGATGTGTTGAATAACCATACTATTAGAGCATGCTATCGATAGCTGAATCGGTTTTCTAAGTTACCCAATTCATGACTCTTTCCGGCTGTGAGTAATAGTACTGCAGGTTGAGAGCCTCTACACATGTCAAAGGGTATCCTAAGTGAGAGCGAGATGGCTAGATAACCCATTCTAAGAGGGCTGACACTGGTTACGTAGTATATGCATAAATGACAGGGTTGTCTATATTGAATATAGTATATTCTATAGACCCATCTGGTAGCTCTACAAGGTTGCCCATAATCTACGAACCCATGTTGTTTTTTATCAAAGAAAATCACTTTATTTTTGTATATTGACTATTATAATATTAATTTAGTTTGGTTTACAATACTTTTTAAATATGAGATCTCTCAAATGGCTCCCTTGAGCCTGTATGGCATATTGTGCCCGTCTTTGTCAAATGATATAGGGTTGCCAGATGGTTCCATCGTATATAGACAGCTCTGAATATTATATATTACATTAACTATGTAAGTAAAGAGTTCCTCAAGCCAAGTCTTTCCCTATTTCACTATTCATGTGTCTTCATATAGTCTCAATGATTAGATATATCATAGTTACAGCCCAAGGGCTAAGGCCCATATCATTTGTATAGGAATTAAGGTACTTGAACCTTTGCAGATGTTAAATATAATCAAAAGTTTTTCTTCTATGATTTGCCATAAAAACTGAAAGAAGTTCACAATTTTCTCATGTGTGTAGGTGCAGTGTTTTATTACTTGTGTGATGTCATAGATTTAATCAACTTGTGTGATTTATAGCCCAATTCATTTATAGAACGAAGGAAATCATAAAAGATGCTTGCTTATCAGAAGCGAACTTCATTCGCTGACTCTCTAGAGACAACAGCTAAACAGAATAGAATTGGTATGGAAGGCTTATGATTGCTCAGCTCTGGCTGCACTGATTGCTTTTGCAGCTGCACAGCAGGGCGTATGCGTAATGTCAGCCAACTGCAGGCGCAACGGGTTCAACAACGCCAAAGGCGAGTCGAGTCGAGTCATTGCCCTGTCGCATGGAGACAACGACTTCACAATGGCTGGCAACTTCCGCCTAGCCACTGCCTCTGGCTCTTCTTCTTCTTCTTCTTGTTATTTTTTTTTTTAACAGATTTTTGCCAGACGGCGCCGTCGCTGTCGCCATTGTCGCAGCCAAAAGTCACAGAAAGTCGCAGAAAGTCACAAAAATATCTGATTCCTTTGCCAGAGCTGAATGTGCGTAGTCATCTGTGCGACTAACTGGAGCCGGCATAATTCAGCGCACACTCACACACACACACGGACACATTCATATAAATATATATACACACACAGCTCACACAGCTATAACAATTGCCTAATGGCAAATGCTTCATTACGTATACGCCGTGTTGCATAAGACGAATTATTGTAATTAATATGCATAAGCATACGTGTGTGTGCGAGTGTGTGTGCGCATGTGTGTGTGCGTGTGTAGGTGCACGCACATATGAGCACGTGCTTGAGTGCTTTAACACACGAGTTCAAGGTCAACGTCAAGGGCTCTCCTAGTGCAAAATTCAATGTCGCGAAAGTGTTTCAACTCACGAATTTCGGCTGATTAGGAAATTAATTCCGCTTTTGTTTAGTTAAATTTGATGAGGTAAATTCAACTTCGTAATGCTCAAGAGCTCCTTGAACTTCTAAGTAAAGCAGTCCAATTACGCAACTACTTTTATGCTGGAGTAGATCTACAGAGGTAAAAGTTCTCCAGTTGGGTATACCCGATTAGCAGATACCCCGAATTCTCTGCAGAGCTTTTGTTCACCCACATACACAAACATCTAATGCTGATATGCTAAGATATAATCTCAATATCATAATGGAATTCCAAACATAAAAAGCAAATCTGGCTAAAAAGCTATTTTTTAACATTTTTCTTAAATAGCTGCTGTGAGGCAGTAGCCAAAACATCCGCAAACATTTTCGAGGCTATGTTTTGCCACACGAAGCTTTATAGTCGATTTGCTTCCTTGGTTTCATGGCTTTCATCCAATTCATAGCAACGATAAAATGTAAATGGATTGAGTTATCGTAAAGCTCGTGCTGCTGCTTATTGTCTGACATTGTCTGTAACCTTTGTATTTGACTATGGAGATATGAGACATACGGATAGACAGACAGGCAGACATGCTGCGATTGACTCAGTTCATTGGGAATATACATACAGTCGACTCTCGTTATATCGAAATTCAAGGCACTCTTAAAATACTACGTAATATCGAATGTTTGAAATATAAAGAGATTTAGTAGGGGACTCGTGATTACTTTGAATTAATGAGTGGTTCGAGATATGGTAGGCTTGAAATAACGAGAGTCGACTGTATATATATTTACTTCTGCTCGTTCTATACTCTTTCCTTACTTTAATAATTCTTTGCTTTTACATTTTCAATAGGTCAATTAGATATCTGTTATATATGAAATCGTTTTATATAATACAGTCGAGTCCCGATAATTCGAAATGGCAGGGAGATCAGTTTTTCTTTTTCGATTTACACAGAAGTTCAAACTATCGAGAATTATCGAGAATGTATTTTTTTTTCAAGTGGATTTATCTCGATTTTCGATTGAGTGGGGAGTAAATTATCGAGACTCGATTGTAGTCGTATACGTATATTGTAGTTGTATACGTATATAAATCGGCCAAGAATTCGTCAGATTACAGCATATTCTATTCACTGAAGTGAGTTTTTTGAATGCTTGAAATTTTTGACAAGAAATCTTTATATAAAAAATTCACTATAAACTAAAGTGAGATTGAAAGTTCGCTATTTCCTTTAGCTAAATCTTTTTTAATCATCTTTCTAGTGATATTTAAAGAGCCATTATCCCAATGGTAATTTCATTTGATGTGGTCTAAATTAAGGCCTATGGAATTAAGGCCAACTCATTTGGCCTCATTCTCGACGACTGTTTAAGCTATTTGCTATCCCGACAGCAATTAGAGCCAATTTGGTGTCCTTCAACATACGCCAGGCAGTGGAGCCTTGTATATTCCTAAACAGTTTCCATATGCAAATCGATATTTATATTTGACGACATCTGTGACTTCTGTTTGTCGGTTGCCATGCCATTTAAAAGCCATTGTCAAGCTAATTTGAATTGGCATTTAAATATATTTTTATAGCTGTCAAATGAGCATGGGATCACATTGACACATCGATTATATATATCTAAGTAAATCTATTTGGGTAGGCAATATATCTGTCTATCTAATGTGTACAATAAATCAATCAAGTTTTTCTTAAGAAACAAAAGTAAATACTTTCTTGGAAATTTCTTGCCAAGGCATTTATAAAATTATCCCTTCAAAATGCCAATAACTGAGAATTGATGTCATATATTTTAATTACAATCTTTTTGCTTAACTGATATTAGCAGCAAAGTTCGACGCTATTTTCATTTGAATTTTATATCAACTAGGAACTTTGCTTCTAAAAATAGCATTTTCCTATTACCATCGTCTCCCATGACGTGTAATTGAAGCTTGGGACACACGCGACTTTCTCACGTTCCTCGACTCAATTGCTTTCTATTTCGAGGATGGTCGTAAACAATCCAATAATCTGCTGTAGTCCTTGTAGACGAAGGCGTCATCATAGCAGATAAAGCGATCGACCTAGATGGTTCTTTATTTCATTTACATTTGTGAACTCGACTATATATGACATACGCATTATACATGTACATATATAACAAATATTATGTATATAATTGTATGTTTATTGTATTTTATAGAGTATTAATACAATATAATGAACTGGGTATTGAGAATCTAATGATTTAACTTATACAGCTTTAAAACACTGCGATTTTTTAAACTTCTAATAGGCTGCTGTGTGAACGTCTTTACTCATTCAATGTTCTTCTTCTTCTTGAACTGCTGTTGTCACCCTGCTGAGATTGTGTAAGCAGGGTGCCACACTGTTCGACACAAGCTTGCTTCTAAAAAAAAACAAAACAGTCCACAAAAAATATATGGAATCTGCATTGGAAACTGTTACATATATATTTGAGATCCAATCAAGTAGTTTATTCCAGGGATATCTTAACAATTCTCATTTTAGTGTTATCGATTAAAAATCTTATCGAACGTCACTTATAAGATTATTTATCATTCTTCTTTAGAATTAAAGTCTCCCAAATTTAAATATATATTCATGTGTATTTTCATACAGTCTTGATTATTGTTAAGATCAGCTCTTCCCTTTTTTTCGCAAATATTAGAGATTTGTATATACAGAGCGGAATATCATTATAACATTCTAAAAGCTTGATTATGAAACTCGATCCACAAAATAAGCTAATCAATGCTGATTAGATTAGATTAGATTGTAGTTTCTGGTATGGGCAACCTAGTAGTGTTGCCAGAGTCGAATATGGACAATTCTGTGGAATGGACAATCCTGTATGCAGAGAAGAAGCGAAGCGGGAAAATCTATTCATAGAAGATTTCAGGGTGTCTGATAGTCGAGCACCCTTACTTCATATTAAAGAATTTTATTTTACAATCTCTAAAAAAATTTCAATTTAGTTTTGTCTAATTTTTAACATATTTATAGAAAATTTTGGGGAATATATATAAGTCTTATGATTATACCAGCAATATATATATACCAAAAAATATATATCAAAATTTTAATGGGGAACTGTTATATATTTGAGATCCAATCCAGTACTTTATATCTTCGGTATAGTTTGTGATATAGGAAAATAAATTTGAATTCAGCTTAACCCCAAGAACAACCCTCGCCTAGATGATATTTGTTTTTCCCCTCAATTTAGCTCAAAGTATTTTGCTTTGCTCTACTTTTGCGTCGATTTCCTTTCATAGCCTTGCAAGCTCGTGCGGCTAATCAATTTTTATTGAAACTATAATCAATTTAGAGTTTCGATTTTCGATTCTGGCTAATTTGTGTGCCTTGAGCATTGATTGCTATTTTTTATTTTTCCTTAGCAATTTCTCTGTCCTTCTGCCTCGGCTTCAATTCGATTTTCGCATCAAGTGGAATGGTTTGCCTCAGTTTAGCCTCTGAATCCCATTTTCTTGGTCATGTACATATTTCTATTTTATTTTTTTTACTATATACATACATATATAAATATGTATTATTTTATTTTTTATAATACTATGTTTCGTATTTATGTAATGTGTCACACAACAACAACAACAGCAACAGCAACAAACGACAACAAGCGAAAGCTATAAAAAAAATATTGCGAGAAAATTGCTTTAATGTGCTTTGCGTGTGTGTCTGTGTCTACGTGTGTGTGTGTTGTGTTGTCGCGTGTGTTGTTTGCCCTTTGCTTTGTTGTTATTTTGTTATTTTTGTAAGTGTTGTTGCCTTGTGTGTTGCAAAGCGCGGGTTTCTTAGCTGCTTCCGCTGCCGCCATTTCATTTGGCCAACCAAAATTTATGTCAATGCCACACAGCAGCAGCAGCAGCAACAACAATAGCCGGCTAACAACAATAACTAAAATAATATCACGTGTGCACACATACACCTGCATATGCGCGTGTGTGTGTGTGTGTGTGTGCAGACATGCAAAAGTCAGCCCGTACTCCCGACTCCGTTGTTTCGCGCCTGGCAAACATTACTCCGCAGTTTCTGTTAATTGGCAACGCCAACACAGCCAGCCACGCCCATACGCCCATACACACAGGGAAGTTGTGTTGTAGTTGCTGCTGACCCCCGTCAACTTTAGACGACAAAAAAAACAGAAGCAGAAGGGGAAGAGGAGAACATGGGACGCGACTTTTAGCCGCCATTTGAATTGCCCGGCAACTCGAGCGCCCACAGCGACCTCGCCCAGTATTGTTGTATTATTGTGGGCGTGGGGTGAGTCGAGTTGAGGGGGGGTGGCATCGGTTGCCATGGGGCGGGACCGTGGCGAGGAGGGCTGGACAGACGGGCAACATGGAACAAGTGCCCTTGATTTGTGTGCACGGCATGTGGCGGCGCGTTGACTATTTGCATTGCATGTCAGCGGCGCAGCATGTGTGTGTGTGTGTGAATATAGCTGTGTAAGTGTATGTGTGTGTGTGTGTGTGTGAGTATGTCCAATAATTTCGTAACATGGCCTTTGTGGCGATCTCTGTGGCGCGATAAGCAAAACTAGAAAAAAAAAAACACACACCATTCAAACTGCTTAAATAAAGTGCTAAAATGATCGACTGTCACATACTCTATAAAAGACATTGAAATTCGAAATCCATATACGCATATATACTTAGCAATCTTGCCCTCTCTCTCTACCCATATACCCTATAGTCTCCGGTCCCTATATCCTCTTCGATTACAGGGTATTTCAAGTGAAATAATAAATTTCAATGCCCCAGTCGCAACTTTATTTTGCACTTTGGAGCTGTAGCTAATTACAAGCGGCGACTGGGTGGGGGGTGGGGGCGTGGCATTCGACCCTATATTGCTCTGCCCGAGTCCTTTGACGAGGTCACTAGGCAAATGGATTTCTCTTGCTCTTCTTCTTCTTCTCCTGCGTGGGTCGACTTGGCTTGACTTGACTCAACTTGACTTGGCTTGGGTACCAAGTGCATGGGGCACACAGTTGGCAACTGCATTTGCATTTTTCAACGCCTCGGCGCTTCATCAATAAAACACTATCCAACACAAATGCAGAGTCCAAAGTTGTTTGTTTTTACCAAAATTAAAATGTGACTAAAACGACAAATTGTGGTTGTTTTTTTTATGCTCGCTTACGAAGTGAAGAGAGTATATTGGTTTTGTCTCTACTAGAACTACGAGTTAAGAACGTAGAGAACTTTTGGATATAAAGATATGCTTATAGTATATTATAATATCTATTATAATCTGAGTTGAGATTAGCTGTGTAACCATTTAACTGATTTACAGTTACATTAAATGATCCACCCATCGGCACTAGGCCAATTCCAGATAATACCTATAAGAGAGTATTAAATAGTTGGCGCTGTCCACCTTTTTGGCAAATTAAGAACTCTATATGCAAATTTATTTATTTTTTTTATGAAACAAATTACATATGAATTGTTTAATTAATTATTATAAATGTTATAATGTTATAAATATTTTAATGTCATATTATAAAATATATTATAAATGTCATATTATAAAATATAATATACATAAATAATAAATAATAAAATGTATTTGTTCAATTAATTATTATCTATATATATAAAAGAAAGTTGTATAAAAGTGTTTCAGGAGTTATAACTTGATTTGGGCTGAACCAATTTTCATGGTTTTTGATTTGTTGGATTTGTCTCCGCAACGAGTATAGTATAGGGTCTTAAAAATACTGAAAAAATTTGCCGAATACTTGAAAAACGCGGTTTTTTCCCCAAATGTTCAAATTTTTTTTATACCCAGTAGGCTTGGTAACACTGACAGTTTTGACAATACTGTAGAAGTAAATAAACAAATGTAGTCAGTCAGTCTACGGCACAGCCTCAGGCGAACCTGACTATTCATAAAAAAATACATTTGTTAAAAAAAAAAAATTTTGAAAAACAATACGCGTACGGACAAAAGAAAAATATCTCGAAAGTTCAGGTAGGTATTGTTGTATTTGTTTTTCTCAGACATTATTTTTATAAATAATTTATATTTGTATTTCTCGACATTATTTTTGTAAATAATTTATATTTATATTTCTCGATTATTTTATGTGGTTTTGTGCGAGGGCATATTCAGTATTACTATTAATGAAAATGCAGCGTCCTAGAAGATCTAATCTTTCCCGGCGGACCCATAATGCAATTAGGCTACGGAATACCGCGATGTTTTGGCAAGGAGACGATGGATATCACTTTAATATCAAAATGGTAAATCCATTGAATGGGATCATCGGAATCCTTGGAATAAGAACTTCCTCATCTTTAAATTTTCCTTTGAGTATCGACGCGTGAATAACATTGCTCAACAGTTTTCTTATTACTAAACGCGTTCCATTGCACAGTTTTGGTTGGTTTAAATTTCTAAGCATGATAACTACCGAGCCAACCTTCAGTTGTAAATTGTGCGGTGGTAAACCAGGCACATCCAAGGAGTTCAAAAATTCAGTTGGATAATAAGTGGCTTCATCTTCGTTTGTTACACAGTCGATAGATTTAAATGAATACAGAGTACCAACGATTTTATTTTGAATTATAAAATTAAGGTCATCCACATCTTAATTTTTAGCTGCCAAAATTGCTCGCTCACTTAACCATTTAGTATTTTTGTGGAAAGCAATGATATTCGGAAATACTTTGTTAATAAGCTCATCTTTTGATGAGACGAAAGTGCAAAAATTTGGAGGAAATGAAATCAAGCCACTCCTTTCGTCAACAGGAATACGGCCATTACCGATATTCAGCAATTGCTTCGAGAAATCATCATCATGCCTTCGCCATGACGATCAACAAATCACAGGGCCAATCTTTGACTATTTGTGGCCTCAATCTAGAAAATGCGTGTCGTTTACCACAAGGTGCTTGAATGAAAATCTGATTAATAAATTAATCAGAGTGTATCCCAACCTGAACAACATACCTTTCAATCATATTTTACCTAGAAATATGGGTAGGGCAATGCAACGCATGCTGGGACTGCTAGTATTTTATAAATATTAAAATGTCATAAATAATAAATGCATATCGTATTAGATAGATAGATAGATCCCCACTATATACATATATTTGAATTTATAAACTGTATATATAAACTAATTACACTGGTCTACAAACAAAATGAGCATTTAGTTTTTTTTTATTATTTTTTTATTTTTTATTATTGATTAAAGTTAGTTTTGTCGAGTGATTACTGTACTACTCTATTACTATAAATATGTATATGCGAATTTTATCACACTCGCCTACATATTTCAAATTCACATATGTGTATATTTTTGCATTGCAGGCAGTGAGTATAATTCCACTGTACAGCTGTACATATGAATGAGTGTACGTCAATTACACTCGCCTACAAGTTATGGTTTTTTGTTTTGTATATATTTACTTGTTTAACTTGTGAGAGTTCGTCTTTTAAAATGTAAGCTTCATTATTGAGCAACTTTTAATATACATATGACTACATTTATTGTATAATTGACACTCGTCTACAAACTAAAGATTTATAAAAATTATTATTGAGTTTTTAACGCCTATCGATTAAAGCCTTAGCTGTTGTTGAATTTTCGATGGTTCGTCTTGTCGTGTGAATGCTGTGCTCTCAATACTATATACATATGTATATATGTATTTCAATATATTTTTTTGACAGTTTTTTTTATTGTGTAACTACTGTACTTTTATAGTACTATATTTAATTACACTCGCCTACAAACTTAATGGTTATATATGTACATATATAGATGCTCAATAGGAATTGGTGGGAATAGTGCTATAGTAAACTATCGATATCAATGTTAAAGGTTATCGATAATTAACTACAATGCCATCGATACTCTACTGGAATGTGATTGGGAGAGGAAGAAGAGATTCAGAATGCAATTTAACTCGAAAGGATAGGCAAATACTTAAGCAGTCGAAATAATGAATACAAAATTGAAATATAGTCTTTTTTGAATATCTGTATGTTCAGCTTGTTGGGTGACTACTGTAGATATGATGTGTATTCAATTACACTCGCCTACAAGCTGCAGTTTCATACCATGAATTGTTAAGCATTAAACTTAATTTTGGTATTTTATATAGGCATACTAATACATATCTAATGCTGCTTCGATTCATTCACATAGTAAATATACCTCTATGTTATTCATTCATTCATATATTATTCATGAATGTGCGCCTTAAACATATAATCAGCAAAACTTGATTCGCGCTCAAAAGTATGCTATGAAAAAGTGTGCCAGGCACTGCAGCAACTCCTCGCGTCTCTCTCTCACTCTCTCTCTCTCTCTCTGTGTGTGTGTGCTGGCTATATGACTTCAGTTCAAGTGCTACCAATTAGCTGTCGCTGTTAACGAAGCAAGCTAGTTGCACCTGTCGCCTCTCCCCGCTGTCCCCTTGCCAATTTGGCCTTGAACTCGCTTTAGCCGGCACGAAACACCGCGCCAGTCGAATGAAAGTAAAAGTTGCACGTCGTCAGTGCCACATGCGGCATAGCTGCATGAATAATGTGAATGTTGCACATGTCTGCCTGTTACATTTGTGTGTATGTGTGTGATTGTGTGTTTTTGTTTCTGTGCTTGTTGTCCGCATGCTGCAAGCCTTTGACGAAGGTCGCTACTGCGACAGCCATTAGCTCAGCTACTTGCCACGTTGCCAACGTGCCACACTGCCCCTGCCCGTAGCCCTTCAGCTGCTCCTGCTCGTGCTCCGACTCCTGCTGATGTCGCCCGGTGACGTCATGGCTGCAGCACAGCGTCTAGCTACTGGCCCAAGTCTCTCAAGCTCTCACCTGGGCCGCAACTGCAGCCGCAGCTTTGTCTTATGCTGCAACTGTTTTGCATTTATTTATTGCTCGCTGCGACAAAGTTGCTGCCACAGTTTGCTGTCGGCACCGATTTATTTGCTGCCCCACCAACCAACCAACCAACCAGCCAGCCAGCCAGCGAGCCAACTCGCCAGCCGGGCTGTCGTTCATCTTTTTTTATGGCTTGCAGCTGACTTTTAGCTGTTGTCATTTGGCTGCTGCTGCTGCTGCTTTTAGTTGTTGCTGTTGCTGTTGCTGCTGTCGACATTTATTGGCCGTCAGCAACTTTTGGTTCGCAACACGCGAGCAACTTTCAAATTGCATTAAATCGCCCGCCTGCTGATTGACTTTCAATGACTATCTGTGACTCGCTGCGAGGACAACAGCAACAACAACAGCAGCAACAGCAGCAGCAACAATAGCAACAGCAGCAGCAACAGCAACAACTATCACAATTATAAGTTATTTGTCAAAGTTATGCGAGGGAAAGAGAGAATTTGTTTTTCATTGACTCTTTTAGCCTCTCTCACTTTCTCTCTCTCTCTCTCTCTCTCTCTCTCTCTCTCTCTCTCTCTCTCTCTCTCTCTCTCTCTCTCTCTCTCTCTCTCTCTCTCTCTCCCTCTCCCTCTTTCATTTCTACTTCCCTCCTTTTCAGCATTTAATCAAAAGTTGAAATGCGATTGTTGTTTTCTAACAGCTGCTGCTCTTATTGTTCATGTTTTGTGCTTGAGCTGCTAAGCTCCGGCCCGTGTTGAAGCCGAATGAACAACTAGCACATACCCTGTAAAATAATACAATACATTTTCATAAGAGATCCCCCTCTTACGAAACTAAACTTACAGCCAGGCTCTGCCTTCGATGAGCAGCACCCAATGGCTGAGCGAAGCGAGCAACCCTCTGGCTACGGGTGTTCGCAGGGTATTTGTGTGTAATGCACAAAGGAAACAAATGTAGTACAATAGAGCTAACAAATTAAAGTCAAATGTCAAAAAGGGCAAACAATAAGCGCATTGACTAAAGGGCGTGCAACAACAGCGACAACAGCAACAACAGCAGTTGCTAAAGGACTGCCAACAACAACAACAACAACAACCACAACTGTAGAGCAGCAATAGAAACAGCAGCAGCAGCAAGAAAACTTGCAAAGCCAAGAGCAACGACAACAATGAGCAGCAACACCACAGCAACATCAGCAACAGCAACAACAACAGCAACAACTCTTGGCCTGTATAAATAACATTTTTGTTGAGGCGCCTCGTATGACAAAGTGTCCGCTTAAATGTGCGCGACACACACACACACACACACACACACACGCACACAAGTTGTAGACATAGACCTATTGCGCACTCAAGTGGCAGCATTTATAGCTATTGCTGCTGCTGCTATTGCTGTTGTTGTCGTTGTTGTTGCTATTGCTCTTGCTGTTGTTGTCATAGTTCAAACGCCAAGAAGGGCAGCAACTGCAGCGCCGACGCTGACAGCGCTGCGCTCTATAATTCCTTTGTGAGTTGCTGCTGTTGCTGTTGCTGCTGTTGCCTGTGGCTGAGCGCCTCGCGTCAATTGATGAGCGTCGCTGCTGGCGCAGTCAGTGCAGCATGTTGCAGTTGTTGTTGTTGTTGTTGTTATTGAGTTGACATTCTTACAAGAGATTGTTGTTGGTGTTGCTGCTGCTGCTGCTGCTGTGGTGACAAACATTTCTTGTTGCTGCTGCTGTTGCTGCTGCTGCTGTTGTTGTAGAGCGTGTGCGAGCGCCTTCTCAGCTGTCAGCAGTCAGCAGTTTTTGCCATTTGTGTGTGTGTTCTTTGATTATTTAGATTCTTTTATGGTTTTTCTTTCTTTCGCTCTCTTTTTTTTTTTTTGACAGTTTTTTTTTTTTGGGGCCTCAAAATGTTGCTGGCGCTGTGGCAGTTGCCGTTGCCGTTGCAGTTGCAGTTGCAATCGGCGCGGCACGGCGCACAAATAAACTAAGCGGAAGCGCCGCCAGTTAAACACGTTCCGCATACGCGCTGCCTGCCTCTGTGCGTGTGTGCGTGCGTGCGTGTACGTGTACGTGTGTGTGTGTGTGCGTGCGTGCGTGCGTGTTCAGCCAATACGCACACTTCGTGTCGAACGTGACCCGTTTCCTGTTTGTTTTTGTCATTTTTTTTCCCGTTTTCCAACTGGGTTTCCCGCCAACGAGTGAATTAAAATGGGCTCGCAGGAGGCGACTGCCCCAGCGGCTGGTGTTGTGCTGCATTTTGTTTTTGTTTGAGTGCATTAGCAACCTTCTGTAGTGTGGTGCTAGAGCGGTGCAATTGTGGTGCAGTGGAGCGGCTACAGCAACTGCTGCCAGACAGCCGGCTGTTGGGCGACATTTTAAGGATCTGCAGCGCCCTCGAGAATGTCCTGTGCAACAACATGTAAGCGATGCCGATCCAGCACTCATTTTCCACATGCACTTGCCACTGCGATGCCACTCCACAAATCTCTCCTCTCTCATCTCACACAGATTGACATAAAATCAAATATTTACAGGCAAATTGCATATTCGAGTATTTTGTCTAAAGTTCCCCCCAAAATAAAAATCAATTCGGTACGCAAATCAAATTTGTGTACGTGTGTATGTGTGTGTGTGTGTGTGTGTGGTCGACTGACCCAGTCTAAAATAAAATACATGTTTTATTGACCGTTTCGTTACGAACAATAATGGCCAACATCAGCTCCATCCTACATCCTCGCAACTCGCACTGAATACACTGAGCGAAAGAGTCTGGCAACATTTACTTAACATACGCATGATATATAATTTATGTTGTTATTTTACATTTCATATGTCCATCATAAACATATTCTATTATAATAAAAAAATTTTTATTTTAAATAAAACATATATAAAATAATATTAATACTAAAATGCAATAGATGTTTAGGGTAAACAGTTTATCTTATTTTAAATTATATTCCTTTTTAGATAATATAATTTATAAATTTTTCAAATAATACTATTTATAAGAACAATTCGTCATAAATGGCTTTTTAGTAATATTTAGATGACTTACTTCAATATTTATACCCTTTAAAAATGAGAAATCAGGGTATAATAAGGGTTTTTGTGAGCATGTATGTAACAGGCAGATGGAAGCGTGGCAGACTCCATAAAGTGTACATATTCTTAATTAGCTGAGTCGATATAGTCATTTTCGTCTGTCCTCCCGTTCTTCCGTCCCGTCTAAGCTACAATCCAAGTGTAAACCACACACAGTACAAGCTTATTCTCTCTTTTAGATAACTATTTTTTTATCCATAATAATCGATAGTTTTGCCTTGTTTTGTTTGGGCTAGAGATTTCAGATTTATTTGATTTGTATAGTCTTATGTAATCAATACAATGATTTTGTATACCACGCCCCCTTTGCCCTGAGTTTGAAAAGTCTATTTGAAGTACACACATACATACATTATAACGTTCTAAAAGTTTGATGAAGATTGTCCCACTTCAAGAGGATTTATAGAACAAATAATATTCCCAAATCGCACTTCAAGCGCAGTCGCTGCGTTAACTGCGCAGTTAGCAGAGCGTGTGATTGTGCATGTGTATGTGTGCGTGTGTTTCTGTAGGTGTGCATAAAAGAAGCGATATTTTACGGTACAGGGGATCTCTTAGTCGAGCAGTCTTGACTTTTGATTTTTGTAATTGTTAATTTTGTCTGAAATCTTGAAGAGAGGTACTACAAAATCGATAAGGACACATCACGCAATCAATTGAACTTAATTTTGAAATTATAGAGAAGCAAATAATATTAGAGTGTCGCATCCAGCTGATTTAGCAAGTATAATAGAGCTAAAAGAAAAGAGGGAAATTTCAAGAGAACTACTCTGAGATCTGTGAGATATATTTATTGTGCAACTTCCACTTTTAAGTAGGGTATAAGCAAAAACTTAATGATAATACTAGGTATATCGATATATACGATATATACGATATACCTAGTATTATCATTATTCAGGGTTTTGCTTATATTAAAACTTCCCATTTAAATTGAAGACTTCAAATACATATTTCTGTGTAACACATACATATTTGTAGATCGTTCAATTACATAATAAAACAAATAATACACACTACACATTCTGCATAATAGTTTATTTTTCTAAAATTTAACACCTTTATAGGATATCTACATCTTCGAATTTTATCTGATTTCAATATATTTTTATCAATGTCTTCTCTCAAGTTCCTTTTTCGTGCTGTGTCGCTTCTGCTGCTGGCAATAAAATAATATTCTTTAATGTGCAAAGAAATATTCATTTGATATTCGCAAATTGTGGCAATAAATCATGCATTTGTATACGCTGCAATATGCAGAAGGGGGTATATTGTCTTTATTGCATGAACAATGTTTATGTAAACGTGAATAAATTTGTTTAAATTTTTAATAATTTGATATGGCTCGGTTCAACTAATTTATATAATGTAATACAATGATGTTATACAAAGTATATACATATATCACAAATGAATAGCTCTTACTCTCACTTTAATATATATATCTAATATTAATACATATACATATGTACATATTCTTCCATACAAGAGTTTGTAAATATGCTATAGCTGCTCAGTTTGTCAAATACAGGGTATCTGGCAGTCAGGCAATGCCAACTAGGTCACTTGCTCTCTCATCAAGCCTCATTTTTAGGGTTCGTTATGCGGTCAATCGATGCGTGTGGCATTTAGGCCTTCAGGCTTCAGCTTAGCGCTGGCAATCGATATGTTATCGATATCTTATCGAAATGCTAATTGAGCCATTGCCAGTGCTGAAGCGGAAGTAAACAAGGAAATGGGAAACCACAAATTTTGCAGCCATTGCTTTCGCCACAATCGCAACAAACAGTTGGCCAAACACATCCAAGCTGATTGGCCGGCTAACTGACTGACTGACAGACAGACAGCCAGACAGACAAGTAGACAGCAGACAGGTTGACTGACTGACTCGCTGACTGACTGACTGACGGACTGGCAGCTAAAGCGCCATTAATGCGAACACTTTGCGTGTTTTGTTTGCCTATTGCTTGCGCTGCTGTTTGTTGTTCGCTTGTCTAAGCCCCAAGACGGTTTGTAAATGCAGACGGACGGGCATATTTGTAGTGTATATACATCAGTGTGTGTGTGTGTGTGTATGGCATTTACATACCAATTTATGTGCATACATATATACTTATGTATATATATATATAACTTGCCAATGTGGAGCAGCTGTCTATAATTACACACACACATATGTGTGTGTGTGTGTGTGTGTATTTTGGTCTGTTTATAGAGAATTGTGTAACCAACACACACAGCAATAAAATTAAAAGTAAAAGTAACAGAAACAAAATTTTGCGCCACTTGCTGACGCTCGCCTTCCCTCTCCCTGCCATCAATCTATCTGGCTTTCGCTCTCTCTCTCTCTCTCTGTCACTCCCACACTGATTTCCGCGTGGCAGCCGTCTCGCTTGCACACGTTCTAGTCTGACACTTACGACCAAATTACAAGCATAAATTGCTGGGCGCTAAAGTGCAAGTGACGAAGAAGAAGTAGAAGAAGACGAAGACGATGAAGAAGGAGAAGACGACGCAGCAGCTGCTGCAGGTAGCGGCAATCGGCATACCAGCGGAAGAGAGAGGGGAGGGAGAGTGGGTCGCCGGGTGGGTGTCTTGCGGGCGTGTGTGTGTGTGCAGCTAGTTGATGGCGCCAAAGTAACGTTAAACGTTATTTTCATTTTGCCATTTTCATTTTCATTGCATTTTCATTGCATTGTTTTCCGAGTCCTTCGGCGTTTAGCAATCAATTTTTTTTGGGTCGTTGTTCTAGTCGGCATTTTTCTTACTGCTGCTTCTGTTGTTGTTGTTGTTGTTGCTGTTGTTATTGTTCTTCTTCTTCTTCTTGTTCTTGTTCTTCTTGCCATTTCAATTTCTAAAGTCAGCCAAAACTTATCGAGGTGTTTGAGTATGTATGTTTGTATGTATGTGTATGTATGTCCGTGTCTGTTGTGTGCCCGCCTGTGTGTGTGTGTGTGTGTCTCGTTGCGCTGGTGAAAATGTTCTGTGCCATCGTCGTCGCCAGTTGCATAAACGGCGCACGCGGACGCGCATGAAACGAGCGAAAATTTTAATGAAAATTACATAAATGAAACGGTAAAAGACTTAAAAAAAACCCCAAATAAAAACAACTTAAAGACGGCAGCAGCAGCAGCAGCAGCAGCTGCAGCACGGCAACACCAGCAACACGGCAGCAACAAGGCGCACAGCAGCGGTCCAGTTGAACGTGAGAGAAAGTTTGGGCCAGTGCGAGAGCGCGAGAGCGTAACTCCAAGTATCAAAAGGTTTCAGAAGGCGGCCTTCGTTCTTGTTTTTGTTTTTGTTGTCCCATTACGCACGGTGACACTCACACACACACACACACACACACACATGAATCTAGTTGCACGACAAACGGTTAACTTATGCTAAGACAATAACAAAATCAAACGGAGCAACGATTGTCGCATGCTATCTATCTTGCATCTCGCTCAGTCCCATGTGCGTACGCTGAGCGTGAGCAAAGACGCGCGCGCTCTCTCACTTTCGTTCCTTCTCGCTCTCGCAGCCAGTGTGGCGTGCAGCCGCTCTCTCTTCTATCTCTCTACGTGGGCATCAGTTCACTCGCAGAGGCTGAATGGTCGCTGGAAACGTTTTGGCAAAACTGTGAAACATGCAAAACAACTTATTTGTTGTTGCGCTGCCTTTATTATCCGTTATCCGTTTACCGTGTGTCGCGTGCGTCGCCTCTTTCGTTGCAATTGAACAGCTTAAATTATGTTTATGTTGTCTGTTTTGTTCCGCGTCTTTTTTTTGCTTTTTTTTTTTGGCAATAATTAGGCACAAGCCCAAAAAAGTATTTTACGCGCCTGCATTGACTTGCGCAAAGAGTGTATATGTATGTATACATGTGCGTGTGTGTGTGTGTGTGTGTGGGATTGTGGCACACTTAATTGCATTTCAAAGCCGCAAACAATTGTCGAAAATGCAAATTAAGTTGCAAAATTTACAACCGCAAAAAAAGATAGTACAAAAGTTTTTGGCAGCACTCGCACACACACACACACACACACACATACACATAAACATGCATATGTGTGTGTTCTATGTTACTGTGTCAGCGTTACATTGCCAAAGCCGGCGCCAGTGCCCATTGCCCATTGCCAAACTGTTTCGCTTGTCCTTTGGCCGTGCGCCTCAGCTGCTGGAAACGTTTTGGCATTTGGAACATGCCCACAAATAGAATTGTTGTACTAGTTTCTATTGTGATTGCTATTGTTGTTGTTGTTGTTCTCGTTGTTGTTGCTGCTGCGCTGCTACTGCTACTGCTGCTGCTGCTGCTGCTGTTGCTGCTGCTGTTGTTTTCTTCATTGCGTTGGGGCATCCGCACAGCGCGCGCGGCATTTACGCAACGTGTGGCGCGTTTTGCGGAAATTGAATACGGATTTTTGTGTAAATTCTTTTTCATATTTTTTTCTCGTTCTGTGAGCTATCCAGTTCAAAGCAGTAATGCGAAAAGTGCATCAAAATTGATAAAAAAAATACCGAAAAAAAAAGTAAAAGTAAATCAAAAATGTTTCAACGCAAAATAAATGAATGAAAAGTCAAGCGTGCTCTTTGCTCTCTTCTCTCCCACTCTCGGAGAGGCTAATCGTGCATCCGTGTGTGTGTGTGTGTGTGTGTGTAGGTGTTGGTGTGTGTGTATCGCGTCTTTCATGTTCCTTCAGTTTCGTGCCGGGTTTTGCTTCTATTTTGTTTTTGCAAATGTAAACAAATTTTTCGCCTGGGAAGAAAATAACAAAAGCTGCTGATAGCGCGTTTCCCATAGTGCTCCCTATGCATGTACATATATAAATGTATATATATCTATTTGGTATAAATATATATGCACTTACATACATATACTATGTATATATAGACGTATTTATAGTATACACGTATATACTATATTTATATATATGTATATAAATTAAAATACATATATATTTGTATTGGCTCTGGCGCTCGGCGCATGCTTAGCCCATATTTTGCTAAGCCAAACCATAGCCCGGCCGTCCACCGTCCGCCACCCGCGCTGACCAGCGATGCAGCCCTGGCCTCGCCGCAAGAGCCATAACAATGACACATTTGCCGCAACTGTCGACGTTTATTTAAGTTTATTTAATGTCAAGCGACTAACTGTTTAATTGTCTGCCTGCATACATACATACATCTATAAACAGATCTCTCTCTATGTGTATGTGTGTTTGTTGTGTCTCTTGGGGCTTTGGTGGCGCCTGGTGGCGTATACTTAATATTTAGTTTTGTAATTATATGCGCTACCCCAAGCCAAAATGTGCTTAATTAATTAATTAAAACAGAGCAGCAGCAACAACTGTAAAACAACAACAGAGACACTTTTTGTTGTTGTTGTTTTTGTTTTTTGTCTGTTCTGTTTTGCCGTTGGCTTAGTTTGCCGCGTGGCGCCAAGCTGAGCGCAGCTCGACGGCGTTTGCAGTTGACGGCGTTTAATTCACACACACACACACACGCGCGCACACACATACACTATACACACCTGCTGCCGGGCGGCGGGATGTTTGGCTGTCACTGAAAGCCCGCTTAACAGCTGCTCGCAGCAGCAGCAGAGAGCGACAGATGTGCGAGAAACAGCTGAGCGCGCGTGTGCGAGCGAGACGCATATATGCCAACGACCTTGTGAAACGCAATGAAATGAAATGAAATGAAATGAAACGGCAAACAGTTCAGCGAACAGCATGCGAAACAAAGCGCAATTAATTACAAACCTAAATGCCAAAGACACAAAACAAAAAACAAAACGCAATCAAAACAAAACAAGAAATAAAAACAAATAAATACGAAATAAAATGTAGAAGAGAGAATAACGAATATGACAAAAGAGGAAATGCATTTAGCAAATGTTGTGTTAGGCTGTGCTTAAAAGTAGGCTATGCTCAAGTTTGACACCAACAACAGCAACATGTGGCCAAACAGCAACAGCAACATTAACCAGGCAACAACAACAACAACAACAACAACTAGCAACTTTTTGCCATATACAAATAGTTTTCTAGTTGTCAGCAACATATATACATACATATATGTACATATATTTATATGTGATTGTATATGCGTGTGTATGTACGTGTAGTTAAACTTATATGCAGCACTGTTTAAAGCACTCGGACAGCAGATTATCATGGGAATATATACATATGTATGTACATAGTTTCTCTGGGTCTCTCACTAAAAAGTTTGACAAAACTTTGAACAACACCCAACGAAACTTTGTCGCTCAACTGTAAACAAGCCACAAAAGAAATGATTCTAAGGCTAGAGTTACACAGTTAAATAACGTTTGAGCAATATGGAAAAGTTTGATCAGTTTTTAATTTGCGTTTAAAGATAGGAGAGATTGTAAGTGTAAAGAGAGCAGATACTATATACGTATATAGGTAGTCAATATATTTGGAATAGATAGGGACGTATAAGTTGAATAGATAAATGCAATAGTATAAATGGGGTATAGGTAGCTTAAATGGTATAGATTTTATGGATAGTATAGATCGTAAAGATAGCATATATGGTATAGATAGTATGGGTACTATATGAAGTATAGATATGATTTGAAGAACCAGTTCATATACTACATCGAGTACCGAACTCTATCGTTATCACACATCTTACTCACTCATTCCAACCAGTTCAACTACCTTTCAGCATGCCTTGAAGACTTGATTCCTATATATACTCCACTGATATTATATGAATAGGAATGTGTATATAGTATATTATATGTATATACATTAAAATGTTATAAGGAGTGCAGTTTGATTTTTACTTTGGACTTTGGCAGCACTTGCGGGCACTTCACCAAAAGTTTCTTCTTCACTGATATTCAAAATGGCCATAAAAGTGAAAAGTTATACCTTTACCCATGCGCTGGCTCTTTAAGCTTGAAATCATAGTTCGTCATAAAAGTATGCAGTCAAGTATACAAGCTTTTGAAAGAGTAAACGCAGTAAATGAAATGCAAATTATGTTCAACCGTCAGACCAAATTTTATGGTCTTGCAAGTTTTGACAAACTTTGTAGAAATATTTCAAAATACATAAATAAAATTAATTATGCTTATACATGTATATAGCTGGACTAACGAACTAGGGCAAAACTCAGTATATAACAAAAGTCGTTTTAATGTATATTTATAAAATTGAAGACATTAACTTTTTGTGTTTTATATTAGAATAAAATTAGTTTTATAAATTTAACGATTTAGCAGAGAAATTAATCAATATGTAGAAAACATTTTAAAGAAAACTAACAGAGAAATTAATCAATATGTAGAAAAATTTTTAAAGAAAACTATTTTATTTTAGATGAACCACGATTTAAGATTCGCTTTTTATATAATATAAATGTTATATGTTCAAAAGAACTCAAGATCTGCTTTGATTTGTGTAATAAACTTTTATCATAATGTTTATTCATTTACCCTAATATACTTCATGTATATATAGTGTCTTAAAATTGATTCCATTGCTAAATTCGGATTCCAACTTAATTTGTAATTATCATATTATGTTAGTCTATATATAACTATATGTATATACATCATTTATACAATATTAACATCATAATATCAGTTATGCTCTAATATTGTCAATTATTCTTGATCTGACACTCTAATAAATTGTTTTGTTTTATATAAAAATGAGATATATGTACATATCTAAATCTAAATGAAATTTAATAAATCATCAACAATCAAGTCGATTGCACAAAACCAATATACTCTATTCCCTGATTGAGCGAGTATCGAATTGGATTCACTTTCAGCAGATTTGTGAATTTTATGCCAATTCTTCATATAATATGTAAATCCAACTGGGGTACTCTGACTCATTTCAATAAATAGATAGCCGGCTGAGGTCTTGCTCAAGCTCAAAGTGCTGTAGCCAAGATTTCAGCTGGTGTCATTTGGGGCGCGATTCGCTTGCCAAATGGTTTTGATTACACTTTTGACTGGGATGTGGTTAGAGCATTCATTAGATGCCCGCATAAGACTGCAATTTAATAAATAATAGACTCGAGAGGGAGAGATCACAAGGCAGGAGGCGAATGGCAAAAGGCAAAAGACTTATGTCGACTGCCAACTAACTGTGTGTGTGTGTGCGTGTGTGTGTGTATTGCAGTGTTAATATAAACTAAGCAAATGCTGTGCCGCACTTGGAGTTGTGCGCCGCAAGTACAGTGAGGCACAGCCAGCACGACCAACACGACAATAAATCACAATAATAATAAAAAAACACAAAAAAAAAGTACAAATAAATTGGAATAAAAAACGGCTAGAAAAGGATCAGAGATTGTGTGCTGGCCGACATGTTGCAACAGCAGCCGCAGCAGCAGCAGCAGCAGCAAGAGCAGCCCCTGTGGCCAGGACCTGAGCAGCCGTCAGCCGTGTGTGAGTGTGTGTGAGTGCCGTACAGGATACACGAGCTGCACACGCACAATCGAGCAACATGCAGATGATACTTGTTGCTGGCGGGTAAGTAAAAAAAATGAAAAAACCGCTAGAAAACTCTGGCCAAAGGGCAATGGATGCCAACCTCTACTCCATCTATATATGTGTGTGTGTGTGTGTAAGTGTGTGTGTGTCTCTGTGTAACACTGGAATCTGTACGTAACTCGATGTCTAACCAATTGCAGCTCTCAATCAAAGCCTCGATTCGAAAAACCCAATCCATGCATATCAATTCGCTCTGGCTCAGGCTTCAGCTACGCTTTTGCTTTCTCGCATCATGCACTTTGCTTCTCGTTGCTTAACGCTCGATTGCAGTTGCAGTTGCAATTGCAATTACGATTAAGTTTGCCGTTGCGATTGCCATTGCAATTGCATTTCGATGTAGTACTGTATACGCTCCGTTTCTCGCTCTATCCATTTATTAGACCACTTCAATGCCAGACTAATCACTGACTTTATTCTCTCTCTCTCTATCTTTTTCGTCCACTTTTGCGAATGCTCTCTACAAAATTGGATGTGCTTGCAATCTTCAGGTAAGTCGAAATGTTATAAATTCATTACGTATTAATTTTAAGAGTTACTTGAATAATATTCAAAGTAGGTATCAAATGATTTGACATTAAAACCCTTTGTGAATTACAAACTGCTTGAACAACGAGCAGCATAAGCAATGTTCTTTAATATATACTTTTACTTCGATGGTCATTAATATTTGTATATACATATGTATATTGTTTCTTAATCAAGAGCTGAATTTTGACAGCTACATATGTAACAAAGAGTTTGGGAGTACTAAGAACTCAATCGAGCAATTTAGGTCAATTTTTTAAACGTACTGCTGAATATCTATTCTAAATCTATTTCAGTTGTTGTCAATATTGGTAAATGTATAAATAGATATACATTTATTTCTTTACCAATATTGTCAACAGCTTAAACAGAGCTAGAAAAGACACAGCTATCTATAGGTCGGAGGTTTGTCTTCAGTTCGAAAGGCTAATGCTTGCAGATGAGTAAAATGTTTGGAACTGTTCATTCCTTTTCTTTATTCTATAGAAATGACTGTGTTTTCCTTTCATGGCACAGTTGACTCGCTTCTCTGAAACCGAGAAAATTTTGCAGCTAAATTGCATGCCAAAAAATACTAAAACGATCAATAGACAACACTATAACGTATATTCGGGGTTTCCTCGATACAATGCGTACAATAATTGTTTTCATTGTTCGTTAAGCGCAATTTATTTTCCCACAAAAAAATGACTCCCACTAGCTTAAAATAAAATATATTAATTTCACTTTCGTCAATGAGTATAACAACGGAAAATTCCCATTCCTAATCAATTCCTGATTATTCCAAGATATGACTGAAAAACCGAAATTAATACTTAATTGTATATAAGAAAGATAAGAACATCTTAAATTTGTAGAAAGGTAATTTATCAAGCAATAAGCCAATTATCAAAATTTCCATCAGCATTAATACTGATGCCATCCCACATTAGCTGCTTGAAACAATATTGCGGGATGGACTTGAAATACATAAGTCTGCCATGATCTTCTACTATCTATATCATCTCCTCTCTCCTATCTTCGGCACGCACTATGGAAAGACCGTGAGAGGGCATTGTGATCCTCTCTATTATTTCGGTATCCTCGTCACCGGGAATAATGTTCTGCAAAGGAGAAACGATATTATTATTAGTTGGTTTCGAGGGTATTCCTGCTGCGACTCACTAAGATCTCCTGCATTGTTCATCAGCACATTGGAGCCGCCCAGCTCCTTTTCGATATCCAGGCAAATACCTGAATAGTCGTTGCTAAAGCTATAATTGCTTTATATTGGACTGCCTTGCATTCTTATTATTATTATCTACTGATTCAGCATGTGTTGTCTATTGTTCTCCGAAGGGTTCAGGGGATTTCCTAGTCGAGCAGTCTCGACTATAGCTTTCTTACTTGTTTTTTTATTGAAGTGTCTCAGTTTTTTTTTTCACAACACCTTAAATACTTTTATTTGTCGAAATAATACAAAATTCATACAAACTGAAAAAGAACTAATTGAGGGCAAATTAAAACGAACAGTTTGAATGGAATTTCGAGTTTTTTATTATTATTATTATTATTATTAAATAATAAAAGCAAGATTTCCCAGTCGAGCAGTCTCGACTAGAACTTTCTTACTCAGAAAATCTTTGAGGCATATCTTTACTCAATGGGATTATTATTGAACATCCAGATGCTGTAAATCCTGATTAATTCAATGCCAATGTCCACTGAATTCTGTTAATTTTTTATTGAAGTGTCTCAGTTTCTTTCTCACAACACCTTAATGTGGTAAATACTTTTATTTGTCGAAATAATACAAATTCATACAAACTGAAAAAGAACAAATTAAAACGAAGAGTTTGCATGGAATTTCGAGTTTATTTTTCATTATTATCATTATTATTAATAAATAATAAAAGCAAGATTTCAGTGTACAACAGTTTTTTATTTAGCAAATCAAATTTCATTTAAATGTTTTTCTTTGAGTTGTGTAGTCAGCGTTCATCTCCATCTCCATATCCATGTATCCATGTCCACTCCAGGTAGTTGGCACACTTGTTGTCTCGTCGTCTTCATGAACAGCTGTGCAGACTTTGCAATTGAGTTGATCAACAGCCGTATGCAGCAGAAGGCGCAGAAGGTGCAGGAGGTGAAGGAGGTGAAGGAGGTAAAGGAATACTCGCAACTTTAAAGAATATTTCCATTCGAGTCGAAAAAAAAATAAGCGTCGAAAGAACCGATAGGACACCACAGCCTCCCCCATGAGGACTGTTCTACACTTTCTATAATCCAAAAAAAAAGAAAAAAAAAGTCATGTGACTGGCTTCACGTCACACTACTGCTAACGCTCCAAATAGCGTTGCTACCTCCCCCGTCCATAATAACATCGAACGTCCCAAAATATTTAAAAGAGACATCAAATATCAAGTCAAAAACTTGAATCATATGGAAGCACTATAAAAAAAAAAAATTCAGAATTTATTTGAGGCGACCGCGACACGATGGTCGACGATACCATTAAGGTATTGCTTATTTCGAAAATAATAAGCAAGTCGCACACTAAAAAAAAAAAAACTGCCACCGAAAAAAAAAAAAAAAAAAACAAAAAAATGGGGGTAGGCCTCGACACTCTGGTCGGTTATTATATATACTCGCCCACACAGCCGCAAGACTGTATGAACATATAATAATAATAACATGTAGAATACATATTATTAGCCGCCCGAATAAGCAAGCGTTCCACTGCCCTAATACACCTTTTGAGAGATAGAACCATTTGAGAATTGTAAGTGCCGGCCTTTGAAATTCATGAGTGAACTGCTTGTTGCCTACTTTTAGGTGCTCATCAGCAAAAATGCTGACGAATCTAGAAAAATCCAGATTTATTTAATTACAATTATTTTTCATTATTTTATATTACTAATATTATTGGCCAAAAATACAACAATATGATTAATAATAATTATAATAATTATATATATTTTTTTTGTACGCGTTGTGCACCGTCAGTCAGGTCGTTACTCTGGCTGGTGTATTGGACTGCATGACTGCCTCACTTTTACTTTGACTTCACCGACAGTTTCTTCCAAGTCGGTTCTTTCTTCTTTTTTTTTTTTTTTATTTGTGAAAGCCATATGAGGTTTTTCAATAACCCCTTTGTGAGCTTATTATCTATTCATTCAGCCCATTAGGGCGCGCCGGCAACTTACGTTGCTGTCGCAATTTACAAATATTTGCAATTACAAATATTTACAACACAGTACAATAATAACGCAATGATGGCAGCTATATGTCAACTCCTGTTGACCGTCATCCGGGGCGATCGGAGAATCAGGTCCCTTGGTTGTCTCCTTTTAAGCCTCCTGGGAGTTCTGTGTGTTATGAGCATTTTTGCTAGCCTGTTTTTGTGCCGCTCCAATCTGTCATTGTACCGGCTAGAGTGCTGATTTATCGCATCAAAGATAGTGGCGAGTTTAAGGTCTCTGTGCAGTATGGGTTCTTTCTTCTGACCTACCACCATTCGTAGCCCTTTAAAGCAGGTGTGTTCTGCATGGGGTTGGATTCGGCAATTTTTCCTATTTTATGATTTAGGTACTTTCGAAAGTAAAATACAAAATAAAACATATAAAATATAAAATATAAAATATAAAATATAAAATATAAAATATAAAATATAAAATATAAAATATAAAATATAAAATATAAAATATAAAATATAAAATATAAAATATAAAATATAAAATATAAAATATAAAATATAAAATATAAAATATAAAATATAAAATATAAAATATAAAATATAAAATATAAAATATAAAATATAAAATATAAAATATAAAATATAAAATATAAAATATAAAATATAAAATATAAAATATAAAATATAAAATATAAAATATAAAATATAAAATATAAAATATACTTTTTTCAAATTTCATTCATTCCCAGGAAGTTCTCTAAGATGCCAAGCTTAGTCTAAAGCTCTTCAATAGTTGAAGCATATCGTAATATTCGTGTCACATTTATTTGACGCTTTCTGTTAGCTTTGAATAGAATCAAAAATCGCTCAAGCTTACTTAAAAGCTTAAAAGCTTTGGCTTGCTTAGCCCTTGACCAAAAACGAAGCTCTAAAGCTCACCGCTGCGGTTTGCGTCCTGTGTTGCGTTGCAAGCTTGATGCAAGCTTTCGTGTGTGCTTCACAAAAAGCTTTGGATGTTAATTTCAACAACTACAAAAGCTTTAACCGCACGCATACTTATGTAGACCGTTAGAGGGAAGGCTTGTAAATGCATTTGCGCATATGCTTATTAATAATTACATTACACATACGCCGCGTGGACGCGCTGCAAATGCAATTGTTATTGGTGTTGTTGTTGTAGTTGTTGTTGTTGTAGTTGTTGTTGTTTTTGCTGCTGTTGCTATTGGCATTTGTGTGCGGCCTCTGCGGCGCCAGTGGCTTTCAGCTTGGCGCGTTCAAGTGCACACGTGACACAAAGCGCAGCACAGAGAGCGTGTGTAAGAGAGAGAGAGAGAGTGAGAGAGAGAGGTAGGCAGAGCAAGAGAGCGTGTAAGCGAGTCGGCGCTTGCATTGAGTTGTAGTTGCATTATATTAATCATACGCCGCGTGCCAAAGGCCAAAAAAAAAACAGAAATGGCCGCGGCGCCCGGCGGCTTTTTAAAGCAAAACATAAATAATACAGATAGCTGGCAGAGTGTAAGAGTGTGTGTGTGTGTGTTGTGTGGTGTGTGTGGACGCTTTTAACCTGCCTTAAACGCACACACACACACACACACACACACACTCACACTCATATAGCCCTTTGACTTTATTGAATTCGATTTTCGCTTTTGTCGTCTGTTTCTCTTTTCATTTACACTTTTCACCTACTTTCGGCTTTTGGCCTACACCTGTATGTGAGTGTGAGCTAGTGTGTGTGTGTGTGTGTGTGTGTGTGCGTGTATGCCTATTATTGTTGTTTTTATTATTGTTGTTCGTGCCACACGCTTCACTGCGCGCGCTGACCGGCGCTGGTCGGCGTGTCGCCTGTTTGCCTGTTAGCCCCATCCCTCTCTCCACCCCACACAGCCCCCACGACCCCTTGGTCGACGCCTATGGTCGTTGGCGCTGGCACTTTCATTGGAGTCGCGACCGCGTTCTTTTGGTCAGTTGAGCCGGAGCCGGAGCCGTTTGCCAGGGCTTTTAGCCTGACCAAAAGGCACGCCCCGACCCGGCCCGGCCCGCCCCGTCAGTGGCCCTAGCTACTTGTGCTCAGGCATGTTCAGTCAGCGCTTCGTTTAAATATGCTTTTTTATTCCGTTTATTTTTCGCCAGCCTCTGCTTAAGTCCGAGTTCCTCATCCTTCTCCTGCGCCGCCTCCTGCTGCTGTTGCTATTGTTTTTCTTCCTTCTTTTTTTTTGTGCTTTTTTAACTCTATTTTTTTTTTTCGGTGTTCTTTTACTTGTTCGTGCCAAGTGGCACTAAAACTATTTGCCTTCGCTTTTGGCAGTGGCTCGTTGTTGTTGGCGCGGCTGTGGCAGGCACCTGCCCGGCACGCAACACGCAGAGTGCAGCTGTATGGCAGCAGGAGCACCAGCAGCAGCAGCACGGCGTCTGCCGAGCAGCACATTGCAGCAAATCGCACGTGCTTGAGCTGCGACTCGGCCAACGAGCAGTGAGTCGGTCGCTCGTGGCACGGCTCGGGCAACGTGTCGACTGGGCCTTCGGTTGTATTTTGGGGCTCGGCTGGCTGCGGCTGCCACTGCCACACTGCCGGCTCGGCTCGGCTCAGCTCAGCGTGCTGGGGCATTGGCTGTGCCAGCAGCGGCTGTGGCTGTGGCTGTGGCTGTGACTGTGACTGTGGCTCTGCCAGCGACTCCATTTGCAGCGCTCAGTCGTCGCAGTCGCAGTCACGTCGTCGCAACGTACCGCGTTTCACGTAGCGCACGCGGCGGCTCTTGTCGTTTACGTTACGCCAAGCGAGGCAGTCGGTGGTCGCATCGCTCGCAGTTACTCGATCGCTAGCTAACTAAATAATCAAATCAAAGCAACAACCAAAAAAAACGCTCAATCAATCAATCAATCAGTCGGTCAGTCAATCAATCAATCAGTCAGCCAGCCAGCCAGCCAGTCAATCAGTCAGTCAGTCAGTCAGTCAGTCGGGCTGTCATTTGTTTGTTTGTGTTTTTTTGTGCCTCGTCCAGTTGCCCGCCTCGGGGCCCGGTAGCCGCGTGCAACATTCCGCTTCCCTCTCGCGTGCCTGCGCGCGCGTGTGTGTGTGTGTGTGTGTGTTTGTGATATTTTTTTTTCTACATTTTTTTTGACGTTGTTGTTATGCGTGTCAACGTGAACTGCAGCTTGAGAAAGGTGCTTAAAGCGTCGCTCAAAACTTTTGCCTGCAACTCCCAAATGCAAAAGAAAAATAAAGAAAATCACGAAATGAAGCAGAAGAATAAAAAACGAAGAAGACGAAGAAGAAGTCGCTGAAATTTAGCTGCAACTGCTGCATGCCAATAAAAGTCTTGAGACTTGCTGCAGCAGCTGTGACGCCGCTGCCTCGTCGCAGCGTCCCCCCCACAGGCCACTTGCTCTCTCGCTTTTGCTCTTAGTCATTTGTTTATTTACCTTAATTAATGCAATGTGCAGCGTGCAGCGTGCAAATTGCAACGTGCAACGTGCAACGTGCAGCATAATTTGCGTAGACCAAAGGCGCCCATCAGCTCGCCCTCGCTGCCTGCCCCCTGCCCCCTGCCCCTTAAGTCAACTATGCAACTTTGCTGCCTAGCAACTCTCGCCTCCTGCACTAACTGGCTCAGCTGTTGGAGGCGCACTTAATGAATATTTTAGCCAAGTTAATTTCCATGGCTCGAACTCGCAGCAGGCATCAAAGCTGAAGTTAGCCTCTGACTTTAATTTGCTTTTCCATTTCTATTTCAATTTCTATCCCCCTTTTTTTTTTGCCATTTCAATTTCTATTTCTATTGCTCTTTCTATTTTTGTTTGGGTTACATAAGCCTCGGGGCCTTAACTTCAATTGAAGCCTAAATTAAATTGCCAATTACAAATGGACTCTAATAAAACATATTTCATTTGTTTGCATTTAAATGAATACAAGAAAACATGCAATAAATCAAGTAAGAAAAGAGAAAAAAAAACATTGTCAAAGCATTTCGCTGAAAATAACGGCAACAACTTCAAAAGAGTCAATAATATCACAATTTACATACATGTATTTATATTTATTGACACATACATACACACATGTATGTATGTATATCTATGTGTATGAATAATAAAATACAAATGTTGCGCATACGACGCGTTGACGGCGTCACCAGCCGTTGACCCAAATTAAATATTTTTATCAGAAAGAAAAAGGAGCACAAACTATCACACATACATACATATGTGTATATCGAAAAGAAATATATAGTTTTGCTTCAAATCTAACTAAAAAACTAAGTCAAAGCTAAGCCTGCGCCGCCAACTGCCGCCAGATGGCGCTCTAAACATCATTGAAACGCACCCAAAACAAATTCATGTTTCATTGAATATTTTTCAATTACAAAATACATATGTACATATATAAATGCAATTTACATGTATATGTATATATATTGCTTTTTTCGCCTGTTCATTAATAAAAAGCAAAAATCATACATTTTATTTACATTTAATTCAATTTGAAGTTTAAATGGAAACAAATTAAATTTTTTTTTTTTTTAAATGGAAGAGATCATTTTATTTCAGGAATATTAAACAAAGTATTGTATTTTTTTATTTTTTTACTTGGTTAATTGAATTGAATATAATGACAACAGTGTCAATGATTAAATATATTACATTAAAACTATATAATAATAAATTAATTACTCAACTGATTTCTTTTTTTACGAAAAAGAAAACACTTAAACAATAACTGCAGAGATAAACCTCACGAGTTATTAAAACATATTTACATATACATATACATATGTATAAAATACCTTGATATTCACAGTAAAAATCAAATAATGTATCTTGAAAACAATGCAATGTTTGCTGAAGTATTTAAATTAACTTTGTAGCTAAAATAAGTAAGAAAAAACTGATAAATGTTGAGAGCAAATCAGTTAGAGTACTCTGGTCGAGATTGCGCTTCTAAAAGATCGCCTGAACCCTGCAAAGAGCTGATAGTCCATTAATTCTACGCTTCACTTATACACACACATGCAAAACGACATGAACCCATACATACATACGCATGCATCTACAGCCACGCTCTGCTTATGAGAACTTATTTGTTGAATAAATCCTCTTGTAGCTGGACTATTAATACCAAACTTTCCGAACTTAATAATAACAGTAATTTGCCAAAGAACAAATCCCCAACCAACCGTTTTTTTTAAATCGAAATTCAGGGCAAAAGGGGGTATGGTAATAAAAATCTATATACAAAATTATTGTATTAATTATGTGGATCCACATAGATAAATGTAAGCGTCTAGCAATGATAATACTCAAATTATGCTGAAAAATCAAAATTAACTTATCGATTCTAATCGATAATGCAAAATTGTGGTGAATTATCGAGCAAATATAATCAATTTGTACTACATATTGAAGACACGAATATATGTATATATACATATATGTCACATGTCAAATTTCTAGCATTTGTGGCTTACGAGATATTGGCGTTGATACGGACGGACAGACAGACGGACGCGTATCATTAACTCAGCTCGTCATCCTGATAAAAATATTAAAAAAAAAACATAAAGTATAGAATGATTCCTAAATGTTGAACCATAAATACTTTCATAAAATCTCTTTAAAAAATGATCACAAAAAAAAATAAGTCTTCTGAGTTGATTCCTAAATGTTGAAAAATAAATACTACAATATTATAAACAACTAAGAAAGGTCTAGTCGAGACTGCTCGACTAGGAAATCCCCTGAAACTCCCTTCTGAGAACTGATATTTCAATAATTCTTCCCTTCTTTCTGACACACACACACACACATACATATATCCATAGACACACATAGGCACGCACGCATACAGTAGTTGAGTAAAAGTAAAAGCAAGGAGAGCAGCACTGGAGAAGATCACTAAAGTTGTCTACATGTATGCAGCAGTTCTCAATTGGTATTTGTATTTAGGTAAAACGAAGCTAGAATGCTCACAGCAGCAGAGAGCGTTCCAATTGCTCACCTGCCGTCTGGCTCAACCTTTGAGAGAGACAGTGCTTGAGTAAAAGTGGTCCTATATAAAGGGCAGCAGCTGCAGCATTTCTTCAGTCAGTCTTCAGTAGTCCAGGCCTGGTGGAGGTCAGCGTAGTACAGTGAAGTCGAGTGTGTATAAGCATTAAAGACGTAGAGGAACTACGTAATGGAATTACGTAATGGAATTACGTAATGGAATTACGTAATGGAATTACGTAAGGGAAATACGTAGAGGAATTACATAATGGAATTACATAATGGAATTACGTAATGGAATTACGTAATGGAATTACGTAATGGAATTACGTAATGGAATTACGTAATGGAATTACGTAGACGAATTACGTAATGTAATTACGTAGACGAATTACGTAAGGGAAGTACGTAAAGGAATTACGTAAGGGAAATAATAAAAGAAAATACTTTGAAGAAAGAGGAAATATTTAGCGGAAATACTGGGAGGCAATACTTTAAAAAAATGCTTAGAAGAAATACTTCGAAATACGTAGAGGGAATATTTTGAAGAAATAGACAGAACAATAAAGCTAAATCGACTCAACTCGTCACCCTGATCAAGAATATATATACTTTATGGGGTCTGCCACGCCTCCTTCTGCCTGTTACACACCTTTCAACAAAACCATTATACCCTGATTTCCCATTTTCAATGGGTTCAGGGTATAAAAATCTTTAAAAACTGAGCCCAACGTAAAAATATTATTGAGTCTTCTGAGTTGATTCCTTAATAAAAAAAAAAAAAAAAAAAAAAAAAATATGAATAAAAATATGAATAAACTAATTTTAAATACTCGTTTCTTAGTGCACTTATATTGATTTCAAATTTATTTCAAGAAATTCAAATTGTAATTAAATATATTTGTAAACTATTCATTTTCATCACCAACTCAGAAGACTCAAAAAAAAAAAAAATAAATAAATTTTTTATTATTTATTTTTTTTTATTTTTTTTTTTTGAGTCTTCTGAGTTGGTGATGAAAATGAATAGTTTACAAATATATTTAATTACAATTTGAATTTCTTGAAATAAATTTGAAATCAATATAAGTGCACTAAGAAACGAGTATTTAAAATTAGTTTATTCATTTATTTTTTGTCATTTTACGATATATTTAAAGAAAACATTAAATATGCATTGAATTAACAAATAATTACATTCAGATAATCAAAGCGATTCCTTATTAACAATCAAGTATATGTATGTATTTTGGAAAAGTGGACTTATTATATGCTAATATATAAACGAGTTGCTCTCGGCGCCAGGTGGCGCTTTAATTAGGAAATACATACATATACACACATACACATACACACATACATATATATGTTTATATAGATTGAGCACTTTTCATGTGCCATTTGGCTAGCTGAGGCTAAAGGCTGGCGTGACGGCGTCGCTTGCTTAGCCTTGGCTTAAGCAACGCTTCTTAACTTTGATTGAACTTTCAACATGCAACCGAACAACAACAACAACAACAACATGAGCAACAAATCAAAAAAAAAAAAAAAATGAGAAAAGGAAAAAAGAAAAGCCCATAACAATTCGCGCTTTGTTGAGGGGCAGTTGAAGAACTGCGAACGATTCGCACGCACATTTTCGCCTGTTGTTGTGGTAGGGTGGTCTGTTCTGGGTGGGGCAGGTCGGTCTAGGTGGTGCGTGGCGCTGCTAATGAATGCCTCATGAAAGTAGGCCCAAAGCCACTCGAAATTTTTGCGCTACGGCAACTCCATTAACAATTTGAATTTGAATTTTCTGCTGCTATTTTCCACATTTTTGTTTTTCTTTCTTTCTTCTCAGTTGATTTAAATTCGAAATTGATTTTTCTCTTGCCAAACGGGCTGTTCACTCTTTTTTTTCCCGTTATTTTCGATGTTTTTCGTTTTGGTTATTTCAAATTGAAATAAACGCACGCATTCCCAGCATTTCCCCAGCGTTTTGTTTGATTTTGCATTGTCTTTAAATGGATTTTGTAATTCATTATCAATTTGAATACTAAGTACGGTTATTTCCATCGAACCTAATACTATATATGTATGTATATATATTGTTTATTTCGGCTTCAATTAGATGCATTCGCATATTTTATTATAGCATAGAATTCCATTTGCCACAGCCAATGCTGGCGTTTTGGAGCAAATTCAGCAATTCGCAATTGAAACGCAATCCAAAAGGATTTTTCATTAAATTAACTGTTTATTGACCAACATGAACACTGGTATTTACGCTCTCTAGTTTTGCCATTGTTATTTTAAGGCTGAGTGGAAACATAGCTGATGTGGCTCACAGCAAGAGCTCTTGAAAGTGTGAATGGCAATGGTTTTGATGCAGTTGAAATATATTTTGTAGGGTGGCAACGCTGGCTGTGGCAAATCCACATCTAACATTCGGCAATACACACTCGAGTTAACTTGATTTTGTTTGAAACTGCATCAATGCTGCGTTTCATTTCAGTTCTTCCACGCTTAGAAGAAGGAAAAACAATAGCGAAATATACCTTTAAAGGCGTTTTTAACCCTCTAAGCCCCAAGCGAGCCTCTAGGCACTTATTTTATTTTTAATTTTAAAATAATAACTAAGAGCTTTTAGTTAATTTAAAAAACGTAGGACTGTTAAAAATACTTGCCAAAATGCCCTGAAAAAATTTTAAAGCTCTTAAACACTTTAAATTATACTTTTCATAAACAAATGTTCACATCACATCACAAATTTCGCGCCAAAAATTTCAGCTGCTGCATATTGTCTTTTGAAGTGTTGATAAAAGCGAATTTATAAAACCTATTGAACTCAATATTTTTTTCGTGAAAGGTAGGATAATTTACTATACAAATAAATTTTAAATGGTGCGAATATGTTGAAATTGGGCTTAGTAGCATCATAAAAGTCATAAGAGCCTTGAGGCACTCTTGGGGCTTAACGGCAAAATTTGTTGTCAGCAGCTATTCCACAACTGCTTGCACTTCTTGTATGATTTGTGTGTGATTTTTATTTATTGTTGAAAATTGTTAATAGAGATTGAAAAATAGCTTTGAGAGGGCACTGTAAATGGTCTGATGAATGAAAAACTGCTGGAGTTGTGCGAATCAGTACCTTCGGTTGTGAACATGTCGCGTATATGAAGTGACAAAGGGGATGAAAACCTGGAAGAGTTTCTAAAGACTGTTTTGGAAGATGTGTCTACGGTACCCTTAATGTGCAGTACTTTTGAAATCATTGAAAATAATGTGCAGAACTATAAGCCTTCTCGAAAACCTCCTAAGAGGCCTCATTCACCATTGCCAGTTATTGAAGTAGCAACACGTGTATCTTTACCGTCTTCTGGTGGCTTTATTAGGCTTAGTAAGCAAATCATTACTTTTATTTGTAGTCCAACTCATTAATTTGTTATGAGTAGATATCGAGTAAATTAAAAAGGAACCTGGTAAAGTTATATGGCACAACAATCAAAGCAATTGCACATTAACAATATATATTTTCAAGGCGACTCTTCGTTGGCATCCTAAATTAACTCATCTGAAAACTTGGTATCAACTATTTTTGTTTTGTTTTTTTTTTTTAATTCTGACATTGTAAATATGATAGTCGCATCCCTGTAGAAAAATATTGCCAACAAGCTTAAAATCACAACGGAAGATATATATCACTAAGTCAGCATTTTAATGTACATGTCAATATACCGCCATCACATACTATGCAGTCGCCGATTTCTCGGCGACCCTTGCAGCCACAACTCAAATAATGCCAAAAATTAAATAACCACCCAATAAAGGACTTGAGGTGCGACTTTTTTAATCATTAGACCCCATGAACCAGAGCAGTTGGATCGCAATGTGGGAAAAAGATGGTCAAGCACTGCAAAACTTCACAAACGCAGTGAATTTGCATATTGTGCAAACTGCATTTATGCCTCTCGGCCTATGAAAATTGTTTTGCTGAGTATCACAGCAACAAATAATATGATTTAAAGAAAAAAAAATTTAAAAAAATAAAAAAATCATTTTTTTTGGGAAATATTTTTTTACCCTTTAAGCCCCAAGAGTGCCTTGAGGCACTTATTTACATTTTCTCACCTTCCAGGTAAACGAAAGCTTCTACATTTTTTCTGAGTTCATATTTGAACTCAGGAGCCCCTATTTACTTAAAAAAAAATTATTCGAATTAATTTCTGCCTTTATTTTAGAAAGTAGTCTTAGAGGGTTAAGCAATATTCTGAAAGTGCAGGGAAAACCCTTTGAAACCCTTTATGTGTGGCAACTCTGGCCATGCATAGATTCTCTCATGTTAATTTTTCTTTTCTTTCTTCGTCTTTCTTTTTCTTTTCAAACTTTCCCCCATATAAATATAACTTTTCAACAATTTCAGTTTTAACTGTAGCCAATCCCAACTTATTGGAATCGTAAATATCTGCATTTGCGCTATGGCAACTCTAAAAGTTGTATCCAAACGGATACTATGGTGAATCTCTGAATATCTGTGTGCTCCGGCAACTCTAAGCACGCTCTAATGCAGGCCTGCCCATATTCGACCTACTCATCTGGCAGTTTTATAGGGCTGCCCCTATTCGACCTACCTATCTGGCAGCCATATAGAGTTGCCCATATTCCATACTTTTGATCATCGAAAAACATAGTTTTGTTTATGTTGATGATAATCATCTTTTTATGTGGTTCATTTAGATTTGTTAACATCAATTTTGGAATATGATAATTCTCAAATCAGCGACCTCTTTCTCGAGATAGAGGGAGAATCTCTCTTTCTCTATCTCTCTCACTCTCACTGTCAAAATAAATAGAGTAGCCAGATAGGTCCGTCGAATATGGACTATCCGCACATGGAAAGAGATTCATCTCAAGCCATTAGTACATTATTATAACATTATTGAGCACAAGCTGTATTTGTATTGGTAATATACATATACACACATACATTCTATATATATTACATATACATACATATTATTTCTATTTAGCTAGTTTGGCAACTCTGCGTGGCCTCGTGTAAATCACGTTTCACAATCTTGATTTATTGCCTTAGTCGCTTTTAATGACTTGCAATTACAACTTGACTTGTGTGCGGGGCATCTACTTAGTCGTGCATGCCCCATTTGTGCGCTATTTAGCTGCTGCTACTGCTGCTGCATATTCGAATTTGACTTGACTTTCAAAGTTGTTGCCTATGCAGAGCCAAGGGGGAACCATCATGCTTCAATATGACTGTAGTCCTTGTCTCTCTCTCTCTCTCTTTCTCTCTCTCTCTCTCTGGCTTTCCCACTATCTGTCCTTCTCTGTGTGGCCATTAACTTTGCATTTGTCTGCTCTGTTCTTCATTTCAACTGCTGACTGGGCGCTACAAATTATTTGCTGGCCAAAACCTTTTTGTGGCACATATTTTTTGGCAGCTCACAGAGTCGAGGATAGGTATGTGTGTGCGTGTGTGTGTGTGTGTGTGTGTGCGTGTGTAATGTGTACAGGCAGCAGCTTAAGGCTTGGCCAAAAGTTACGCACTGCGGCGAGTTTTTTTTTCAGTTTGGTTTGGTTTTCGTTTCTTTCTCGTTTTTTTTTTTTTTTAATATGCCGTGACCCACAGCGCTGTCTCTCTGTGTGTGTAAGCTTCACGTGCGCTGCGTGATTTTAATATGAAACAAACACATCACACACACACACATACACATACACACATACACCTTGGCCATGCCCAGCTTTGGTTTCTTCTTGTTTTTTGCATTTCTCTTGTTTTATTTGCGTTCCATTTTCTTTTTTATTTTTTTGTATTTTGTTCACTTGGCCTTTGCGTAATTCTTTTTACGACTCAACAAGCAGTAGAAACAAAAACAACAACACGTGTATACTATATAGATGAAGCCAACAACAAAATGTTGAAATGAAGAAGCAAATACAAGAACTTATTGATCGGGCCGCCAAATTGAAGGTCAAGCATACGCACCGTGGGCCGAGCATAGTTTCGCCTGAGGCTCCGTCGCATTGTTATATAAACATAAACAATTATGCAGTCGGTGCCAGCAGCAGCAGCAGCAGAGCTGATGCGTCCTCCCATATTTTATTTTTTTTTTTTTGGGGCTGCTGCTGTCATGCCACATGGCACTTGCCGCATGCAACGATGACGTCATTGCAAATTATTTTCAAATTTTGCGCCAAGGGCCAAGCAGCTGCAAAATCTGCTGCGGAAACGGAAGCAGCGACAAGACAGGCCACAGCACGGCATACAAACAGCACAACACAACTGAACAGAACACAATATACCACATCAACTCACACACACACACACACACACACACACACAGACAGTGAAGCATCTAGCTGCTAGAGAGATAACTCTGACTGCACTTTGCTCTATCCGTGTCAAACATTTTCATCCACTTGTTCGCATTATTCTGGCACAGCGGGAGAGCAGCATATCTATTGCCCCTTTCGTGCCATGTCCCCCTCCCCTCTCCCCTCTCCACTGTGGTGCCACCTTGGCTCAGCAGTTGACTTCAAAAGAAATTCGTCGCCGGGGAGGGGACCCATTCGAATCGCCCTGCAGAACCCAAAAAAGGAAAAGCAATAAAAACCGCTAAAGCGAAAACTCGGTCGCTTTCAAATCTGGCCAAATATCGCAACAAGTATATATGTATATACATACATACATATATGTATATATTGCTGGGCTAGGGGCGTGGCTTAGTGAGCGATTTGTTGAGACATTTTATTATTGCTTAAATAGAAATTCGATTTGGTTGCGATTTGCTGCGCTGCGATTCAATTTGATGTTTCGATGGCGCGTCGCAGCTGTACGCCTGGTGCCGTCGACACCCTCTCTCCCCCCACCCCACACCACCCTCTCGCCATCGCCTCCGCAGGCGGTTTTGTGGCATGCAGCGATGGAGCTGGGGCAAGCTGTGGAGCAGCTGCTGCATTAGCCGCAGGTCAATCAATTGAAGTCGAGGAATCGCTTTTAATTATGCAGGCATTCAGGCTGAATGGCATAGCGAGGGTGGTTGAGGGACTTGCTGTGGGCTGCATGCTATGCGCTATGCGCTGGGGGCGTGGCAACGAGCAACGGGCAAGCAAATATATGGCCACAGAACCGCAGTTAGTCGAACCACAATCCATTCCAGCCCATTTGGCGCGGCGAACCCTATCGAAATAACATCGCTTTGACTAGCTAATATTTATTTTTGAACTAGTTCGAAAAGTGATTCGCAATTGGTGCGTTTATAATGACCACCTGATCCCTTACCCATAATGTTTAGCTATAGATTCTTCTCTCTGCTTACTCCATTATTTATTGCTTCATGAACTATGCGAACTAGTTCGAAAAAAATGATTCGTAACAAGTTGGAATTTATCTACTTTCTCAATTCAGCTCTCAATATTCACTGTTATTGTTTGAATTCGCAGATGAACTAGTTCGTAAGTGAACAAATGAACTAGTTCGTAATTGACACTATTGCTGATTAAATTAAACATGCTTTTAATAGTTCATATTTATATTTGAGCTAGTTCAAAAAGGGATTCGTAATTTTTTCGCTAACAATGTTGCGTTTCAATTACTAAATGAACTAGTTCCAAAAGTCTAACATAACTATATACATTAAATTTATTATCTGAACTAGTTCCAAAAGTACATCATGTGGTTCACTATGTGCAAGCTTCGCTGTATTGGAGCAGGCCATAGTCAGCCACTAAATCGGATATGATCTGAAGTGCGGAACTGGTTTTCAATGCAATGCTGAGAGACAGCTTGGACTTTAATGGAGGCAAAACAAGTTGAAGAAAAGAAGCTGTCGATACTCATTTGAATTTCAAAAATATTTGCACGAATACGAGCAAGCCTGTGAAGGCGAACACGACGATGAAGAGGGGGAAGACGAGAAGAACAAGAACTAGCAGCAGCAGAATAAACAAGAGCTAGAATATTGATTTTGAAGCACTCGCAAATTCGGAATCGCATTTTGCAGCTCGCCAAAAGCGAGGGGGGCTCATCTAGAAAAGGGGACACGTTCGCAAACTGTAAATCCGGAACCCGAAAAGAGCTAAAAGGGGATTTAGCTTGAGGTAGAAAGAAAAAAAAAGGGACAATGAAAAGCTTTGCGTGTATTTAGGCAGATTGTCTATAATTGTATTTAAGTATGTGCGTGTGTGTGTGTGTGTGTGTGGGTGAGAGAGAAATTGGATTTTTTGCTATTGAAGAGAGTGAGTGTAAGAGAGAGAGAGAGAGAGAGAGAGAGAGAGAGAGAGAGAAATTTAATATAAACAAGCGCCGCGTCTAATTAAGCAAAAGTAAATAAACAACCAACAAAAAACAACAAATTAAACCAAAAAAAAAGTACCCAAAAAAAAAAAAAAAAGAAAGAAGCAGATGGAAGCAGCCGAAATAAGACCGAAAAAACGAATTAAATTAATTCAAATGGCAACAACAACAACGCCAGCAACAAGAATAATAAAAATCAGCAAGCAGCGAGCAATAAAAATTAACATAAAACATACCAATGCCAAACACAGTACTCTGTGTGTGTGTGTGTGTTTGTTTGTTTGTTGGCCATAAAAAAATTACGCTATGCCGCCTGCGGCGCTGTTTGTGAGGCAGGTGCAACAACAACAACAACGACAACAAACAGCACTCGAGGCAAAGTCGCTCAAGTCTAGATTCACAGATTTCTAACAGCTGTCAACAGATACCCTGTAAATTAGTCTCAGCCAACGAAAATGTGTCAAGTTCTTGTTGTTGTTGTTGGTAATTCTGTTAATACCCTATAATTATGTGAATATCGCCAATAAATATTTATTTACACACACTGAACATGATGATATTTGGCAATACGATTTGGGTTCATTTCACCTTGCCTAATTGCGAGCATAATATGAATAATTACAAATTAAACAAATTCATTTATTCGCAATAATTTTCCAATTGAATCAACTGCAATCCCATTTGCGGTTGCCCGAGGACCAAACTCAATTTCAAATGGCTAACAAAAGCAAATAGCAAAAAAAAAAAAATAAAAAGAAGGAAAATAAAGAAATATGAAATGAAATGTTTATTCATTTCAGTTTGGCTTAAATGTATCCTTTGTGAAATATTTGTTCAATTGCCAAAGCATAGAGCGAGCAAACGAACCCAAAGCAATAAATCACTCTCACCATTGACTCGGGATACTTTGAACATGCTCCACAGGAAAGCTAAATGAGGTAGACAACTAAGCTGCACTTATTTACGGACTTAGCGTAAAGCTTAGGAATTTATGAGTTGCTTTGAAGAGCTAGTGAAGGAGTGGAGCTCAAAAGTGCAGAAGTATTTGGAATAGATGCTGAATTCTTCAGTCGACTAAATGAAATCAGAGACAGATTCATCACTGGTTGAAAGAGGTTGACGGAGTAGATAAGGGAACAGAGAATAGGAATCCAAAAAGCCGGACAATGAACTGAAGAAAAAAGTACTGAAAAGTTAGGAAAAAAGATCAATAATAGAAAAGATTAAAGAAGCAATAGTGAAAGTAACTTAAAAATCAATGGAGAACCTGAGAAAGTAGCTTGAAAATAAGCTAAAGCTGTAGAAAACAGTCAATTCAAAGTTATATCCACTTTGACTGTATTTTTCTCAGCAGCTTTAACTTCATTTTCGAGCTTCCTTCATAGCTTTTTGCTCAGAGACTAAAGAAGAAAGGCAAAAGGACTACGGAAGAAACTAAAGAAAAAACTTGAGCAGAAATTGAGAATGTAGAAGAAACTAAAGAGAACTGATGAACTCCGAAAGAATAATTAAAACAGAAAGCGAAAAGCAAAAGGCAACTGAAGTGAATAGTAGAAGAGAAATCGAAAAAGCAATAGACGGGGAAAATTAAAAAAGAAATTGAAGCAGAAACTGAATTGAAGAAAAGGTTGACGAAAGAAACTGAAAGAAAATTAACAGCTGCAGAAATGGAGAAAACTGAACTCGAAAGGAATCGTATTACTCAATAGACCAGAATATATATGGACTCGGGAAATTGGCTTCTCTGCAAAAGATTAAAGATAAAGTTAACAAATAAATAATGATGAAACTTAATTATACAGTTAGTAAAACTCTAATTGTTTTGAGTGAGATGCATAACTTTTCATACCATAAAGAAATGTTAAAACATAGTGAAATGCTTCTTAAAAATTAAATGAGTCGAAAGGAAATTTATTTCTTAGACTATTAATGTATGAAATATTCAAAAGCACAAAAAACTAAGCAATAAATATAAATAAAACTAATAAAAAGACCAATTATAACTGAAAATAATAAACAAATAATAATATCATATAACTGAAATATAATAATTAAAAAAAAAAGTAAATAAATGAAGTATAATAATTTAAAGAAAATCTATTTATAAATTAATGTAAATTAAAATCTAATAATTAAAAAAAATAAATGAAACATAATGATTAAAAAAAATAACTAATTGAAAAATTATAAATAATGAAAAACATTAACTAAATGAAAATTATAATATAATAATTGCAAAAAAAAAATAAAATAAATAAATGAAATATATTAATTAAAAAAATAATTAAATACATGAAATATAATAATTTAATAATTTAAAAAAAAGGATAAATGAAAAAAGAAAATAATTAAATATTAAATAAATGAAAATTATAATAAATGAATTGATAAAAATAATAATAATAAATGAATTAAATATAATGATTTAAAAAATAAATAGCTAAATAAAAAGTAATACATTATTTACAAATATTAAATAAATTAAAATTATAATATAATGATTTATAAAAATGAATAAATAAATGAAATACAATGAATAAAAATAAATAAAGAAATGAAAATTAAAATAGAATTAAAAATATTTAATAAATGAAAATTATAATGTAATAATTTTAAAAAATTAATTAATGAGTGAAATATAATGATTAAAAAAAAGAAAAATAATACATAATTAAAAATCTTATATAAATGAAAATCATAATATAATAATTTAAGTAATAAATAAATTAAATATAATGACTATACAAAATAGATAACTAAATGAAAAATAATAAATAATTAATAAATGAAAATAATAAACATTGAAAATAATTAATTTCAAAATATAATAATAATGTTAATTAATTTGAAATATTTGAAATCAATTAAAATTGTAATTTACCAAATAATATTTTCAACTGCAAAGATTTCTCAGATTTCTCACAGCTCTAAGTGAAATGAAATTGCTAACAAACTTTTCTCATTGCTGCGGGCGCCAATCATGTAGCACTCTCACTCACTTTCTCTCGCTCTCCCCTGCCATTTCCCTCTCTCTCTTCTCTCTCACACATACATATATTATATGGCTATAATATGTACTTTAAGGATTTTATTAGCTAGATTTCTATAGGTGAATAAACAGTTTTTAAAAGCCTTTCAGCTAAGCGTTGAGCGCAGGGGGAGGGGGGTGGAGGAAGAGGGCACAGGGCATAGCATGTTTGTGGCTTTTGCGGCTTTTAGGTGTTGCTGCAGCAGCATCAACTGCCCTTTTCTCTCTCTGTATGCGAGTGTGTGTGTGTGTGTGTGTGTGTGTGTGTGTAGAGCATATTGTTTACACGAGTTGAGTTCTATTAAGCAGGCGCTTAGTTAGGTCAGCTTGGTTTTAGCTGGTTCGGCTCGGCTCGGCTCGGTCCGTGCTGGCGGTGGTTAGGCACTGTCCATTGTTTGGGCTCATTGATTTTTGGGGGCTTGCACTTAGCTTAATTAAATGCTGGTCGCTCAGCTGGCCACCTGGTTGCCAAAGTTGCAGAAGAAAGGCTTCTGTCGCTACGTGCAACGTGCAACGTGCAACAAGAACGCAAATCGAACTTTGAATGTCACGTTCAGACATTCTCAGACTCGCACCAGCTCTCACTCTCTCCGTCTCTCTCTCGCTCTCTCTATGTGAGTTTCACTCACTCTTGCTGTCAGTTTGGCAGACAGTTTACAAATTTTTAAACACACCCACACACAGACAGAGCCAGACTGGAGTCGACACGAAACTATAAATGTTAATAACAAGCAACATTGTTAGCAGGTTTTTGCCTCGTTCTCTGCTCTAGCAACATGGCTCATCCACAAACCGAGGGTGCCATCAGCTAGACACAAGCGAGTCGTGTTGCCGTTGCCCGTTGCTGTTAGACAAAAAGTTTTAATGGCATTAAGCAAGCCAAAAATAACACACAAAATACTAGCAGCAACTACAACAAACAACAACTACAACTACAACTACAGCAGAAACTATGTAAAGTTAGAAGTATACAAATATACACATACACAGTTGCAATTGTGTGCAATTTGCCGTGGGAATGCAAAACAATTTGGAAAGGGGAAGCAAGTTTAACAAAAAAGAGAAATAAAAATAGAAAAACTGCTGCATACTTTTTGGGGCGGGCGATGTAATTGCAGCAGTGCCCCCCCTCGGTTGTTGCTGTTGTTTATACCGTTATAAAATATGCACTTAAATTTAAATTGTCGTAAATTAATTGTAAAGCCCAACAACAATAACAACGACGAGGTGACAAACTCTGACCGACAACAAAATATTCTCCTCTAAATATACATATATATTTTTATTTGATGAAAAGTGATTAAATGAAAAGCTTATTTGAAGTATTTTGTATAATTAGATCGAATGTCTGTAATGCATTGCGTGTAAGCTACATATACTTATATGTGGGCAGCTCTTGCTATCTATTTACAGTATATATAATATATATATAACTATATATGTATATATGTATGCTATCACAATCATTATGTTTGTAGCTATGTATATGCTCAGTGCAGGGTATCTGCTGGACTGCAATCTCGATCAACTAAAGCAACATTCGTGCTTGTCTTATTTGCCTATTTCTATTTAGACGCAAAGAGGCATGAGTGTGTGTGTGTGTGTGTGTGTAGGTGAGAGTGTATGTGTGCCAATTATCTGTGCCCGCCCAACAGACCACGTGGCAAGCCGCAAAACGAAAAAAAAGAAGAAAAAAAAAAATAGACCGACAGGAATAGCAACAGCAAAAGTAATAACCGAAAGTTGCGTGCGTGGCTCACCGCAACAACAACAACAACAACAACAACAACAACAACAACAACAACAACAACTGAAGCCAACTTTGTAACCTTTGCACTTTTATGAATTTCAATCTCGCTTTGACCCGCACACACACATACACACATAGAGAGAGAGTGAGCGCCCATACCAACTCAACGACCATTAGGAACAGGCCAAAGGAAACCTACAAAAAAAAAAAAAAAAACAACAAATACTGGAAAAAAAAGCTAGAAAAAAAACCTATAGTAACTCTTTTTTTGGGTGGGCGTAAAAACCAAAAAGTTAAATTTTCTTTTATTATTAGCTTTGACAACTAAATAAAAAGCAATTAGTTTTGCGAATTTGAATATTAACTAATTTTTGCAAGTGCTATTAGTATATGTATTACAACTTTCTAAGCTGAGCAAATTTTGTTGGCCAAAAATTTGGGCGAAATCTGTTCCGCTCGTTTGTGATTGCTTTCGGCGCTTTTTAGAGCATTTTAAAGAGTTTCGATTTGTTGTGCATTTATTTATTTCATTTTGCTTGTCTCAATCAAACTTCCGCTTTTAAGTTCATTGCGAAGTTTGGCCCCATTTTTCTAGGGCATCTTGGAGTCAGCAACATTGTTGTTGCAAAAATTGGTTCCGGGCATATGAGTCTACCTCTCTCTCTTTCTGTGTGTGTGTGTGTGTGTCCTGGCTTTTGCAATTTCCTCATTTTAGGGCACTGCAGAAAACGGAGGCTAACGGAAGTTGGTCAAATGCTTCACAGCACTGAGAGTATAAAAAGCAAAAAAAAAAAAAAAGAGAACGAAAAAAAATCCCCAAAAACTTATTTGAAAACCCCAACCGCATGACCAAACTCCGATCCCCAGCGTACTCCCTGGCCCCCTTTTAAGCATGTGCAAACTGTCAGCCCGGCAGGCCGTAAGCGAATTCTAGAAACTCTCGAAAACTCAAATAAATAATGTGCATATTAATTATGCGAGGGCGGACTAAGCACCTGCCACACTTCTATAGTTAATAAACCATAAACGAGGCAGAGACTTAACAGCATATAAATGAAAATAGCACAAAGTGTTTAAAATAATTAATGTATGTGTATGTGCCTATATTTATGTAAAGCATAAGCATGTCGATAACTCAGCTTATGAATCGATATAAAGCCTTTAGATAGAAGAGAATTGTAATCAGGATAGTGAACGATAGTCTTGGTGATCTATATAGAGATTAAGTTGCTACAAGTCTAAGTGTAACTTTAATAAGATCAACAAAACATATCGATAATGTTATCGATATAGATACATCAGTATAAATGCAACGCTAGGCTGAAGAGTACGAAAAAGAGCTAGTGAAAGTTCTGAACTCACTTCATAAATATGTCTATCGATAATTTTTAGATTTGAAACATTTCAGCAAATAATTGTAATTAGAAAATATATCGAGAGAGCTATGTGTAGTCAACTTATCGATAAGAAATATCAAAAGAACTTAGAATATATGAAAATTTCAGAATAGCTTTTTGTAAAGTTAGTCTGAAGTTAGAGCCTATTCGAAAGTATATGCATATCCAAGTACAGCATGTGTAAAATAAAGAAAACTTTTTAGTATCATATCATATATAAACTCCCTTTTCCTTAATATGGATGGATGGTATGGATAGCTGTGAAACAACAGCTGCTGAATTCGACAACACTTCGAATGCCATACACTGCGATATTTGGATTTATCGATATTGCTATCGATAAGTCTCTTGCAGACCTGCAACTTGATTCCCACTTACATTCAATTTCACACGCCTGTTTAGACTCTGTTCGCTGTCAAAAGCAGCCTTCGCTAAGTGCTTGACAGACCCTCGCCTTGAGGCTCTATCTAGCTGTTGTGCCATTGCGCTAATGTATACCTCTCCCCCCACTCCCCCCCCCCCTCCCTTCACCCTCTCTCTCATGCTTTGTGCGTTCGACTGGAATGATATACCCCATTGAAGTTGATTTGGCCATTGATTTGTCAATTATTCGAGAGTCGTGGGCTAATTATCCTCATGATTATTTATTCAGTGGGTCGAAACGAATCGAATAGCTCATTGCCTCGCCCAATTGCCTATTCTCCTACGCCTACGTATACATGCATAGGTATATATCGTATAATATAGTATACATATAGAAATATTCTCAGCCTTTGAACTTTTCATATTGCTGACAATAGGCGCTTTAAATATGCATTCGTGTTGATTGCAATGCCATCTCTCTCTCTCGCTCTCTTTTTCTCTTTATCTCTCTCTCTCTCGGCTTATCTCTTACAACTTTTGATTGCATTCCTGTGCATTTTGTATGCTTGTTATTTATGTTGAAAATTCCCATTAGTAAATGTGTTTTTTATGCAATAAATATGCAAATACACATATTCAATTTAATTTGTATTTCCATTCATTGCGGCTCTCGCCCTCTCGCCCCGTCTCTTTCGCTCCCTTATCTTTTGTCTTGTAATCCCAATTTGTGTTCAACTATTTTAATTGCCAGCAGCTGCATTCGTTAGTTCCATCTGCTGCAGCTGTCTTGAATCTCCTCGAACTAAATGTTTTGCCGTAATTGCGTATACGCCGTGTGCACCACGTGTAGCTTTAGCTAAGTCCCGCACACACCATACACCATACACCACACACCGCTTACCACACACCGCATGCCACATGCGAGCTTCCTAAATGAAAATCGTTCAACCAACTAGCATTAACTTTAAGGAATTCATGCACAAAGCCAAAAACGACTTGGCTTTACGACACACAACATTCCTTTCATTACTGAGCCTGGCATTGGGGCGGCTTTTGGGCATTTTGCTCGGTTGTAAATGTTGTAACTAAATAATTTAAATAATTGCTTATGCAATATTGGAAAATATGTTAAGGTCTATCTCTCAGTATTTTATCTAATGAAAAAGCAAAAGGGAATTTATTTAACTGTTGCCAAAAATCCATACCAGCTTTGACATGAACAAAGAAATGTGCGATGACAAAAGATTATGTTACATAAATTTTAAATTAATTAATAATGATAGGGAAGTATGGAAAGACTTGTAAGGAATTCAGTAAAAATATTTTAAATTATATTTAAAAAATTGTAGATCTAATCAAAGTTAAAGTTTTAGATGTATGTAAAAGTATTTAGATTCTACTAAAAGTAGAAAGTTTTCTTTTTAAAGCGAACCTAGAAGATTTCAATACAAATATAACTATGATTCAATTTCATATGCCGACTTTTCCTTAGACAGATTCAAGTAAACTAGCGAATTAAAGCAGACTTTAAGCAATCTAAGAATTGATTATGTTAAGTGACAGCTGTTAGGCTAACACTATCAGTTTGACTATTCTGTAATAGAAACTGTTGACTTAGACGCTTAACAGTTAGATAACAGAGCCAAGTCCAGTATTAGTGCCATAATGGATAGAAGAAATCGTAGACAATCACTTCATGAATGTTAAGCAACAGTTCAATGTTAACATAAGCTGTTGACTTATGCGCTTAACAGTTGCATAACAGGGCTGCTTAGCTTCCGCTTTGCTTCCTGTCGACACGTAAGCTGACGCTTGCACGAGCTAACAGAATATCGATATGTGGCATGTATGTTTGGGTGTTAGCTGATGTTTATGCTTATGCACATATCAGTGGCATGCCACACTGCGCGCTGCAACAACAACAACAACAACAACAACAACTTTGCCTGCCTGCCTGCCTCAAAGTGGAAATGCAAAGAATTTCTGCCATAAAAAAATCAGCTCTGTTTGCCCCAGTGGGCGTGGTAGTTGCATGCATATTTGGTATATAGTTTATGCAGTGCTTGCAGCGCGCGCACACACACACACACACTCACACACACGCATACTTAGCCATAAATTGAATGTCATAAACGCTGGCGCAAAAATTTTCCAATGACTTTTTTTTTCCTTCCTTTCAGCGTTTTGGTTTGTTTACTCAGTTTAAGGGTGGGGGGGCGTGGGCTAGCGCGGTATGTTGAAGTTTACCTGCAGACACACACACACACACACATACACAGATAGAGAGTGCGAGAGAGAGAGAGACGAACACGCACACATGTACCCAGCTGTGATATTTGTTGGCGTTTGTCTGTCAATTCCAATTTGCTGTCGTGCCCTTTCTCTGACTGCTACTAATCGATAAATTTGTTGTATTCCCATATATTTGTAAATGAGATAGACACAGCGATAGAGTGGCAGGAGGCATGAAGGTTGTGTCGAGTGGCGTGGGGAGCGGGGGAGGTAGGGTGGTAACAAAGAAATGAAAAGAAACACGGAAATGGTTTTCTGTTGTTCCAGTCAGAAAGCAAGCCTAATGCTCTGCTCACAGCTAAACATTGAATTGACAGGAGCTGAGAGTCGTATGCCTCTAAAACCGTTAGGTCTACAGCTCTTGCTGGCGAAACTGTTTTCATCTGATACTCGTATCTGGAGCACGAGTTTTGCACTTGTAAGTGCAGTACTTGTAAAAATATATTCTTCTTTTCACTTTACTTTGCTGCTTCGAATCAAGAATCCATTCAATTCCTATAAAACTGTAGAGCTGTGCTGAGTCAAGCTGGCAAAGCAAGAAAACAAACTTGAATATAGAAAAGTCAAGTGAAAATCAAAGCATATCAATCTCTCTCTCTCTCTCTCTCTCTGTGACTCTAAAACTGCGCAATAAATATTAAATTCCAATCACTAGAACTCTTTGCCTATGACCACAACTTCACTCAATGCCTCTCAAACTGTTAATGCCAAAACGCATTTGCTGCAGTCCATTGAACTTTTCTCCATTATAAAATCATCATTCAGACTGCCAGCTGCTCAATATCAATATCAATCAATATGTCCTCAGTTATTGATCTAAAAGCAGAGCTAAAAAAAAAGAAAATAAACCCCATAGCATCATATATTTGAGCGCAAAGCCGTGTTAGCCATTCGCGATTTGCTGCTGCAACTGTGGCGGCCACATCAAATGCTCGTCCATCAATCAGTAGAGCCATGGTGACGGCCACGCCCCCCCATTGGCACGATGGCTGATCTGAAGTGGGCCGCCCACGGCTACACTCGCCTGGCCAGAAGTCAGGTTTATAAATAATGACGACCCTCTCTTTGCGATAGAACAATAAATTTGTGCATAGCTATAGTGAAGCTCACAAAGTTCTTTATGGCACCTTGGGGAGAGGCCGACGGGGGGGCGGGGAGGCGGGGGGCGGCGGGTTTGGTGGATCGGGGTCAGCGAAGCCAATGCCATGGGCTATATTTAAGCGGCAGATTGGGCTCTGCGCTACGTACAAACACACAGACATACATACAAATATACATATATAAACATAGAGCAACTGTTTCGGTGCGGTCCTTTTATAATGCGTATAAATTATGCACATGTTTTGTTTGTTGTTTCAAAGCGTTTCGCGGAAAATGCGGAAAATGCGCTGCATATTAGAATACAGAGAGGGGCAGACAGAGACAGAGCAAGTGAGAGAGATGGAGTGAGAGAGAGACGGCATGCTGTCACAGCATAAATTACAGGAATAATCACTGCAGCTCAGCGGGCAAGCTCAGCATGAGACGGGAATATCCTATGGGATCATTACGCTGCTTTCGGCGAATTTCAAAGGATTTTTCTTTGTTTTTTGCCGTCAGTTTGACAATTTTTTGCTCTATTTTTAGTTATTACAATATATATATAGAGAGACAGAGAGAGAGAGAGAGAGAGAGAGAGGGAGCTAAAGTTCTATGAAATGCTAATGAATACTTTAGGGTGCTTCCACTATACAAATTTGCAAATATGCTTTTAATAAAGCGGCCATTGAAACCCAACCAGAGATGCTGACCGAAAGATGCTGCCACTCGAACGTTTCGCAGAATCCGCTGCCTGCTGGTTGAGCCCAAGTGAATCCAATTAAGCATTAAGTCTCGGCACTCACCAAAGTGTGTGCTCAGCGTAACTATGACTATCAAACAATTTTAGAGTAATAATCATATTGAAAAAATATTTAATAAAGGCAAATTAGCTTGGCAGAAGACTGGTCAGAGAAACAAACTGCAATTGAAACTTAAATTTAATCTTAAGCTTAAGTGTTTAGTCCCAACTAAAGCTTAACTGAAAACGAATCACAGTGAAATTGTATTTAAGAATATTTTAACTAGAGATGACAGCTAGAGCTTATTACGCGCTTAGCCTCAACTAGACTTAGACTCAACTTAAAAAAATAATCTTAATTAAATTATATTGAACATGAGATGCCCTGAACGCTTCGATAATAGAATGGTTATCGATTTTTTGAGGAAAGCTCATATTCAGAGACCTACAAAAAGCTTGTCTAGCTTGTATATGATCTGAGATCGACAGACAGATATAGCTATATTGACTCAGCTTAAGTTATGACAAATAAAATTTATAAATCGACTCTTACGTCATATGATTAATTTCAATTAATCGACGTAAATTTATCGATTACTCATTAATCAAGTGATGTTGTATAAACACAACAACCTGAATATATAATGTTGTACCTGATTTCAGATTAAGGCTTGGCATGTATCTTAAGAAATATATAATTGTGTAAATATAGTTATTTTGTTAAAGATTAAGTTTAGGTATAACATGACATTGTATTTTCAACAAATCTGGGAAATGTTGAAGAAATATATAAATATTTATTTAAGTTTAGGTCTAGAATTCAGAAACAATATTTTTGATTGATGTGTAGCGGTCCATCTGTTCCTCTTTTCCGCTTCAAAGAAAAGGTGCTCTGATGGAACTGAATTTGTCTACTCTAGAGAACGATGAGATTATCTTTTGGAATAATCGATTATGATTTCAGTCGCCAATGTATGCAAAATAATCGATTATTGTACATCATATGATTAATCGTCTCTTCAGCTGAGTCAGCTTGTCACTTGATCAAGAATATTTACACGTTATGGGGTCTGCCACGCCTCCTTCTTTCTGTTACACATTCATTTAGCAACATCAAAATACCCATTTTCATTGAGTTCAGTGCATATCAGTTATGTATTTATAGGAAACTTGCCACAAACAAGTTTCAAAGAAAAATTTTAAATAAACTAAAGAGTTTTCCATTGAATGAAATTTCATAATCTGTTTCATACACATTTAAATCTTTAAAATGCGCTGTTCAAATGAATTTTCTCTATTTTAATACAAATAGCAAATTCAATTTATCCCGCTTTGCGTGTATATATACACACACATATTTATGTACATATTCAAAACATAAATATGTCCATATATATACATATACTATAAATATGTCCCCGTTAATGAAAAATACCGCAAAGCCAGCTAAAAATAGCTAAAACTGTATGCGGAACGATGCGGTGAACCAAATGAATTTTTATTGGACTTTTAATTATTATTCGATTGCAAATTGTTGTTGCTATTGTTGTTGTTGTTTTTATTATACCCTGAACCCATTGAAAATGGGAAATCAGGGTATAATGGTTTTGTGAAAAAGTATGTAACAGGCAGAAGGAGGCGTGGCAGACCCCATAAAGTATATATATTCTTGATCAGGGCGATGAGCTGAGTCGATTTAGCCCTGTCCGTCTGTCCGTCCGTCTGTCCGTCCGTCTGTCCGTCCGTCCGTATGAGCAAAAGAATCTCAGAAGTTATAAGAGCTAGAGAGCTGAAATTTTGTATGTAGACTCGTGTATACCATACGCAGTACAAGTTTATCATATTTTTTCGATAACTCATTCGATATCTTTTTTATCGAGGATAATCGATAAATTTGTATTGTTTTTTCAGCCTAATTTGAACACTTTTAAACATAGAGTGTTCAGATTTGTTGTGTATATACATTCGATAGTTACACACATTTTGTCATTTACAGATTTTGGATACCACGCCCCCTTCGCCCCCAATTCGTAAAAAACGTATTTCAAATACTAGAGACTTGTGCTTCGGAATGTACACACATTTATACATTATGATTACATTCTGAAAGTTTTATAAAGATCACACGTCTACAAACGAAATTATTCAACAAATAAAATCTCATAGTATTGCCCACACTGCAGCGCAGCCCAAACGCAGTCGCTGCTTACTGCGCAGTTAGCAGAGCGCGGGCTTATGCGTGCGGGTGGATGCATGTGTATGTATGTACGCATAAAAGAAGTGCAGAATGATAGAATATCAGATTGGAGGGTTCAGGGTATCCCCTAGTCGAGCAGTCTCGACTAGAGCCTTCTTACTTGTTGTTGTTGTTGCCGTTCAGAACTCCCATTAGTTTAAGCATTTGGCAGCTGACAGATTTATGATTCATAAACATTAATTACTCAGCACTGCATCTCTCTCTCTCTCTCTATCTCTCTCTCTCTGTGTCTTTTTCTTCCTTTGGCACTCGCTTCAGCCACTGTGTTTATGTCTTTTTAACACCTGACTTGTCTTTCCTCTTTTTTTCGGGGATTGCCTTTTTACCTGTTGGAAAGGTTGGCCGCTTAAAGCGCATTAAATACGCATTATGTGGCCAGCCGTACGCCCACTCGTAAAACTCTTACAGCAGCAGCCATATCCACTCATTCCCGTTCGCTCTTTCTCACTCTCCCTCGCTCGCTCTCTCTCGCACTTTTGGCCAATGAGAGCCGCGTCGTTGGTTTCAAATTAGCGCAGAGCTCAATTAAATGCTTTGGCTCTTAAGGGGGCTAAGCGGGCTGACGATAGCTGGCAGAGGTCAGACGAAGCACGAGCGGTGGGTGTGAGAGATGGGCAATGGCTGTGGGTGACTACTCATTGCTTGCCTGGATGCGCTTCGACGCTTATTTTCTGCTTGAACACTTACACACATGCACAGCCGCCCACACACACACACACACACACATACACACTCACACGTGTGCACACTCTCATTTAATTTAGTTGATTCTAATTTAATAACGAGCTGCACGAGTTGAGATGCAGCGGCAGCGGCAGCTGCGATAACCGCAGCATATTAATGTTAATGATAATGTTGATGAGCATTGAATGATGCTCTGGAGCACTCTAGAGATGGCATCTTTGCGATAGTCGTGTGAGATACGCCAATAAAACAGTGTGGGAAAGTCAATTATCGATTAGCTATCGATTGTATGGCAACAGTGATACAGTGAATTAATGAAGATATTGTCAGCGAAAGGCAGAAAAAAAATTAACTAAAATTAATTTTAATTGACTATGAAAAATATAGGAAAAACGATAAGAATTAGTATTGAAATAAAGTGGAAATATTTATTTGACAGTTATTAAATTCGTCTAAGGTATTGATAAATATCTATATGACTGGGCAGATCCATCCACTTGTACACATAAAATAATAATAAATATATATGTAATAAGTAATAATATATTGAAACTGTGATTTACCCTAAAATTATGTTAATTGCAATAATAATCGATATACAGAAATATTGGCAGTAAGATATTCGTAGGTGAGGTGGTCCTAGAAGCAATGTGTCGAATGATTTTTCTGTGTAAATTTGCAAATTGTAAGACTAATTGATATATATCGATAAACATAAAACATGCAGTTATCAGTGGTTTATGACCCGTCTCTAATGCAAAAAGTTTAAAAAGACTTATAAAATCTCAAATCCATATAATTTATGTCTATATTAATGTTCATAGAAAATATAATCAATAAATATCGATTGGCAGAAAGATAAGTAAATGATGATAGCACCTCAGTAATGCTCATAACCGAGCTGTAAGAATCTATAGATACTCTTGGGATCTCCCAATAAATTGTAGGACAAGCTATTAAAGTGATCGATTAATATCGAAAGACTAGTCTTTCCTAGGAAACAGATAAGCAAATAGTTATGAATAATGGATTATGTCGTATCACTAATTACGTAATAGTAGTAAAATTTTAGAAATATAAGCTCGAAACCGTGAGATTCTTATGATCCATTTATATATTCTTGTAAATAGTGAAATATCGAAAAATATCGATACACAACGGTGAAGAATGCAGTAGTGAATGATGATGGCCCATCACTAATGCTGCCCACACGCACAAACTAATATGCACATGCCACAACACCCAGTTACGCCCACCCACACACACACACACACACACAGACGTGCAGGCACATTAATGCAGTGGCCACCTCTAATGGACTGCCCATTGACGCGCGCTCTCTCTCTCTCTCTCTTTGTTTCTTCTGTCTCTGCCTCTCTTTCTCATTCAGTTTAGGCTTACCACTGACCCTGACCTTGAGTGGGCCCAGGGGCCCTTCCAGTTTTCATACAGCCAACCCATAACCCTGGTCGGGTGCTTGGACTTGCACTTGAAACTGGGTGGGAATCGGTTTGCAAGCTAATACGCTTACGTCGACGCTGATGCAAGTGTTTGGCATTGCATTGTAAGCCATGCACTTAATAGTCAGATTAGTGCAACAGCGCAACAACCACAACGAAAACAACAACAACAACAAAAACAACAACAGCAGTACAGCTCGTCGTATACGTGATGTGTGGGTCACATAAATCAATAGAACGGCTCGCGACATGCCAAATGGGAGCAGTTCCACCTGCAGCTCACACACCCATACACACACTCATACGATTTTCTCTTGGCACTTGGCACATGCCACCAGCCACTTGCCACTTGGCACATGCCACCAGCCACTTGCCACTTGCCACACGGCAACCTGACGAACAGGCAGCCGAGCATTGTTAACTCAATTTCGACACGGAAGCAATTTTCATTGCGCCAGCAAAACCAACGACAAGTGCCAGCTGCTGACCACCCACCCCAAGTACCCAGGGAGGGATTGCCCTCACCCTCACCCGAGCTACCCCATCCCAGCGTGATCCTGTGGTCCATTAAACGCTGCCCGTCTGGGTTACACGTTGTCACCTACGACGACGAGCGCGTGCCACCTGATCGAACGCAGTTAACCCGTGATTTGCTATCATTTCGGTATTGCTTTAAAGAGTTTTTGTTCTGCTCGAGTTGCTTGACAAACTAATGGGGGAATGGGCTATGGCAATCACAGGAGACATGGAGAAACTAAAGAAACAGCTTGACTGGGATCAGCTAACCTTGTACTACAACTAGCTAGAATACTGAACTAGAACTTAAAAAAAAGTAGTTCAAGATATTTTCGTTTGTTAGATAAAGAAAATGTATTACTGTTATGTTTTCCTAATATACGAATATGAATAATGAAAATTGTTCCTAAAATACTGTACGCCAAAGATCTGCTAGCATCCACATAAGTCTTGACTTAAAATATAATAATATAAAATATTCTCTTAAACTTTACAGCCTTACCCCTGTTGCTATTCCTAAATTATGTAGTCCTTCTCTTTTGTTTTTAGTCTTAAAAATATATTTGATAGATTTTTGTTAGATAGGTAGGCAAGCTGTAATTTAATAATGTAATATTGAAAGTGAAAGTTATATAGAAAATCTAGAGATATATGCAATGAAATAATAATAGATTATATGAATAGGCTAAATTGAGTTAGTGGATAATAAAGAGCTTTATCCATGAGAAATCCTAAAACTAAATAAAATATATATGACAGACTCTATTTAAATAATATTCAGTTGAATTAGACTAGGTAGAATGAAGAATTCTTAGAGCTGGGACATAATTCAGATCGATAATAATGATGTGGATTTGTGATAACAAGTTGAATGATGATGAGAAAGTTAGGAGAGATATTCATTCATCTCCAGATAGCTTTTTAATTTTTAAAGCGAATTGGTGATGAAATGAGGGTAAATGACTTGGATGAGTGCTGAATGAGTTGTGAATAATGAAATTAATTCAGTGTTTAATTGGGTTTAAGCACGTTATATAAGCACTTCTTCGCACTATTTCTGAATTATAAGTTGGCATTCCATTTGCTGGCCTTTAATGAAAACTCTAGCTCATCTCGCCACAGTGTCTGACTGCCCCTAGCTAAGCTCGCATTCCGTGTTGTCTTTTCTGAGGCATTTCTCTGATTGATATTTACTTTGGCTACGCTCCGACTTACTGTTTATTTTAAAGTCTGCCTCGGCTCACTTAAGACTTATGGCTATTGCCTCATATGGCGCCTGAAATATAAACATAATGTACATTGCATGCTTGCAACATGCCACTTATCCTGCCACGCCCACTTGAGTGAAGCTCAGCTTTCAGCGTATCTGGTATCTGAGTTGTTGCATCTGCAATTGTTTTGTATGTTTAAGCAGGTCTTTTATCAATTTGACACGCTGTCATTCTCTCTCTCTCTCTCTCACTCTCTGTTTTTAGCTGCTACTTTTCTCTCTGTAATCGAACATAAATTGCCACTGATTCAATGCGAGATAATGTGCGTTCATTTCACATTCACATTTACATTCACACTCACATTCACACTCACATTCATTGTTTACTCTGCTGTGTTGGTTTAGCTGGGCCAGCGATTCGATTTGATTCGCTTGCAATTATTTATGCGACTCTCGATTGGTATGGAAATTGCTTCGATATGCTTACAATTATTGCAATTAGTTGAAACAGCAGCAGCAGCAGCAGCAGCAGCAGCAACAGCAGCAGCAACTGTTGTTGTTGCTGTTCTGTTAGTAGCAGCATGTAGAGCTGCGTCATTAACAGGCGCATTAACATGAAGATTAACATGTTAATGTTACGATGCGACGCGGCTGCTATTTATGAGCGTCTTTTTACGTAACGCACTTTGAAGTTTACGTAATGCTGCGGGCCATAAATGTGCGCCCATTGCGGTGGCAGAGGGCATAGAAAAATGGTTGGGTGGTGGTGAGGTTGGGGGTGGGGCTGGTGGGGCGGCTGCTAATTGATTTCTGCGCAGAAAACGCGGGCAAAAGAAAAGTTTTGCTGCGGCGCCGCAAGGTATGCAGCGACGGCTGCAGACAACGAAAAATTGATGTGGCAAGGCAGCCAGCCACTGGGGCAGCCACTGTGGCAGCACTCAAGGCTCGAGTCTGTCATGTTGCATGCCACTTTTTGTGCTTTGCGGCTGCAGCCGAAAGCGAAAACAAAGCGTAAATCAGCAAGAGCCAAAAGAAAACCGAAAGTCGACTGCCTGGCGCCAGCCAACAGCGAGGATAGCGAGCGAGGGGCGTGGGGCGGAGGCAAGCGGAGACCGAGCAGCGGTGGCAGCAATAAATTAATGCCGCATATGTTGCAGTTGCGAGTCGCGAGCTATGAAATGTGAATGAGTTAAGTGCATAAAGATGGCAACAGCAACAACGACAACAACGACTCTAACAACAACAACAGCAACAGCAAGCGACACAGCAACAGCCACAACAACAACAGCAACAATATCAATCAGCAGCAGCAGCAGCAGCAGATCAGAGAGCGCCACACTTCAATGCCAGAGGTGGCGCCACGTCTGCTAAGCTGCCTCTAGAAGCAGCAGCAGCAGCAGCAGCAGCAACAGCAACAGCAGCAGTTGCCGTTGCAGCAACAGCAACAGCAACAATTGTTAGTGAGCTGCTGCCATGGCCGCCGTTGCTGGCCTTTACGGCCTCGGCGAGGATCGACAGCACCGCAAGAAGCAGCAGCAGCAACAGCAGCACCAAAAGGAACAGCTCGAGCAGAAGGAGGAGCAGAAGAAGATTGCCGAGCGCAAATTGCAGCTAAGAGAGCAGCAACAGCAGCGCAACTCTCTCGATGGCTACGGGTATGCTTCACACTCCCTAAATAACACTATATACAATATATTATATATGCCCATTTATTCACATACTAGTTATAGCCTGCGTAAATACGAGCTAAATGTGTTTCAATAATGATATTACTTTTATTTACTCGACTCTTTTCAATTCACATTCAAATAAAATATCGAAATATCGAAATTTTTAACATTGAAACTTGAACATATATAAGCTTAAGTGTTTGAATAATATTTGAAACTCTATTTTTCAATTTGCCACACCCCTAGGGGGCGCATAGTTGTTTCTTACAATTTCATCAGGGGAAGGTACAGAGGGGTATAAATTGCAAGTTTCTCTAGCCTCAATGGCGATGAAGTGGTGTACTTTCATACGGACAGACGAACGAACGGACAGCAGTTAGGTTCTTGAAGATGATCAGAAACTAAGGATGTTATTAAAACAAGAGAGAGAGAGAGAGAGAGAGAGAGAGAGAGAGAGAGCGAGAGAGAGAGAGAGAGAGCATCTAGAGCGAATTGGTGAGGGAAAGAAAGAGTAAAAGAGATAGAGAAAGAAAGAAGAGATGTAAGGAAAGGGAATGATAGATACATATAGAGAGAAAGATATAGAGAGAGAAAGAGAGAGAGAGAGAAAGAAAGAGAGAGAGGGAATAAGGGGGGATAGAGAAATAGAGGGAGATAGAGTAAGTGCGAGAAAGTGAGGAAAGGATAGGCAAAGAGCGAAAGAGAGAGAGAGATAGAAAGAGACTGAGAGAGATACAGACAAAGGGATAGAAAGAAAGAGAGAGGGAGGAAAAGAGACAGTGAGGGAGTGAGAGAATGAGAGGGAGAACGAAAGAGAGATAAAGGAAGACATAGACAGTGAATGAAAGTGAGAGAAACTTAGACAGACTTAGGAGAGAGAGAGAGAGAGAGAGAGAGAGAGAGAGAGCTGAGCAGGATGCATGAAACGACTTGTGAAAAGAATAGCTTCATGTTCTGTGTGTTCTGAAAGGAGGAATAAATATTACCGTTAGTCAATCAGGATTGTTCAACGATTGACAGCAATAATGAGTCTAACGTCTTGGACTGAAACAATCTCAGTTGAAATAGTGGCAAGTAGAGAAGAGAAGATGCTTCTAAGCCGACTCAACAGCAACTTTAAATGAATAAATTAAAAAATGTTTCTATATATACATATAGATAGATTAATGATATTTCAAATGACTCTTGATTTAGCTGTAGTCAATGCCTTTAACTCGCATGTAAGCTGAAAGTAATATCATAATTATAGATAGAATCTCCTTCTCTTCAACGTGCTCAAATATCTATTTGGAGAGATCTTAATTAACATTGGAATTTACATTTAAATTGATCATGCATTGAGATAAGGAAGACTAAGAGCCAGATTTTTCAATAATTAAACAAATATGATTCTGACTAAAGAGTTTATAAATAAACTCTGCCAGTCTCTTCAAGTACTCCGCCTGCAGCGCCTCAAATAATATTTCCATTAAAATATTTTTCAATAAATTTCAATATATTGTCAAGCGCACTCGTGCGCTCGTGTATCAAAATATTTGCAAATAAATTTCAATGAACAATGAAAATGTTGCAATGCAAATTTCACATAAACTTTCAACCTTTGAGGGCTGAAAACTATTTTTGCTTTTTTGCTCGATCCGTATCTCTGGCTCTGGCTGTCTAACTGTCTGTTGGTTTTGCCGTGTGACATAAAACTAAAGCCGTTGCACCTGCAGGACATGCACATTAATACGGATGCAGATGGCAAAAATAAAAACAGATTGAGATACAGATGCAGATGCACACACACACACACTGCACTCAGATGCAGCCACAGATACAGTTATAGATACAGATTGAGATACATTTATAATTACAGATACATAAGCAAAACACTCTACATATGCATGCATGTTCATGCCAGCCAATTGCAGCTGCATTTATATGGGCGCATACATACATGCATATTTGTGCAGCGCCAGCAACAACAGCATCTGAAACAACAACAACTGCGAACAGAATGTTTTTACGCCCTTTAGAAGATTTCAAATGATCTGAACTGGGTATATCGACTGTGGCAGCAACTCTGGTGCACATATACAGCTAAACAAGCATAAATATACATGCATATATACATATAGATTTATACATATATACCCATATATACATATATATATGTATCAAATTCCAGATGGTTTCTATTCAATACCTTTCAATTTCATAATTATAGATTGCATCTCCTTTTATACACATTATTTTCATATATCTCAATTTCGAGCTGGAATTGGAATTCGCATTTAAATTGTTCAGAAATAGCGATATGGATATGGATTAAAATCCAAGATCCTACACAGATTAAATTACAAATATTCATAGTACTTTTTTCTCTCTCCTTCTTCCCAATCCATCTTCTAGCTCACGCGATAAATCTTGTAGCTCTAGCTGCTAAATTGAGCGAGATCTGAAAAGCAAAGCAGAGTTGTAACTAACGAGCTGCATTTTTTTATTTTTTTATTTTTTTTTTTTTTTTTGTTAGCGAGTTTATATTAAAATAGAAGAAAAAACAAAATCGAAGTATGCAATACGAAAGAGAAGAATAAAATGAAATGTGAGTTTGAGCTGCGCTATCCTGATGCCGCGCAGTGCACAGGAGTTATTCAAGTTGAAGCTGAAAGTTGTAAAAACTTTGCTGCTCAACAATTTTAGACTTCGAGTTTACTGAAAGTGGGGAGCATGGGAAGGATAAACAACTTCTATGCTATAGAAAAAAAAAAGCACCCAATCGAATATTAAAGTAACGCCAAAAATGTTTTATTTTATATACCCCATTTACACTTTTTTAACTTCAGTAATACTTCACATTTTATTAAAAAAAAAAAAAACAAGTTCATCAGTAGCAACCGCTGGATTCACTTAGCTCTATTTTCATGTGCTTTCATAAAAGATTCAGATATTACTACTTCAATATACATAAATCAGATTTGTGTTTAAGCAATCGATAACTCGATAACATTGTCGTACAATCGATCAAAATGGTTATCAAACTTGAGTTAACTCAGCAAATATGCAATGTTTCAGTTTGCCCTAAAATCAACACAGATATAGAGTCTGTGGAGATCCGTGCCAAGAAAGCTTTCTGTGGAAAGCGATCCACACACAGAAAGCTCTGCAGCACAAGCCACTGAATGAGCTTTCGTATGTGAGCTTTCTCATTATGATTAATACTTTTGTTCCTTTTGACTTCGAATTCTTCTCTTCTTATCAACAAAGAAACTAATTATTTGATAATTGTATTTATTTAAACTCGGGTAAACATGAGTTATTACAAAGTCTATATGGTCTACATGGAATCTTAAGGCAGATCACTTTTATTTTATATGCCATCCTTGTCATACATTAGCTGTGAGAAGAGCAGTGAAAGCTGTAATCCAGTCTAGGCTGGGAGAGATTCAACAAGGCTGCATCAGATAGTCTCAAGAGCGAACTGAATTCCATCGGAAGAAAGATTATAAGTGAGCCAAGCTAATGTGTAGAGGGTATCTTCAAGTCAGTCATGGCTTCTCTAATTACAAACTGATGCAATAAACGTGACAGAGTCAGTGGCAGTAGGGCATCTGGTAGTCGATCACAATCGACGGCCGCATAGTAGAGGCTTACTTGTTATTTATTCATTTTACTTTTATTTTCCGCTTTATTTTCGTTTCAGTTTCGTTTTGTTTTTTCTCTCTGTCGCTCGCTGAGTGGCGGCAGCGACAGGGACGCTGACAGCGCTGCTGCCACTTTGGCGCCATGCAGCATGTAGCAGCAAGCCATGTATTTTTCAAAAGCCTGCCCCAAAACTCAGCAGCAGCAGCAGCAGCAACAACAACAACAACAACAACAATCAGAACAACAGCGGCTGCTGCCTTGGCGTGCATTTCGAAGTTTCTTATTGGACTTTGGCTTTGTGCTTAAACTCGTATTTTATAGAATGATATTTTTGGCATGCAGCCAAGCACAACTAGAGTCGTTGAGAGTGTGTGCGTGTGTCTATGTGTCTATGTGTGTGTGTGTTTGTCAAGTGATGCTGACTTTAATGCTCGTGTGCATTGAAAGCCTTTTGGTAATTACATTAAACATGCCCAAAACGCAGCTGCAATTTACACATATACGCTTTTCTTTTGCTCTATTCTGCTGCATCTCTCTCTCTCTCTCTCTCTCTCTCTCTCTATGTGTGTGTGTGTGACGTCACGTGCTGCTGCTGCTGCTGCAATTGCAAAAAGGAAAACAAAACTGCAACACAAAACTCCCAGAGCCATAAAAAGCAATCACACTAACACACACACACACACACACACACACACACACACACACACACACACACACACACAGCAGCACATACTTACAGTCACATATATTAGAGAGCAAGGCACACACACACACACACACACACATAGGCATACACAGCAGCCATATACAGACAGTGCTGCTGTGCCATGAGAGCGAAAGAGAGAAGTAGCATAAAAGGAATTTTGCTGCTGGGCAACGGTTAAACAGCGGCATATGTGAGCGTGTGTGTGTGTGTGTGTGTGTGTGCAAGTGCAGCATCAACAGCAGCGCCAGCGTTGCCTCAAGGACATTTTCACTTGCATCTACTTCAATTTTGCTGCATTAGTGTCAGTGCCGGAGTTGCTGCATTGATGTTGCTGCTGCTGCTGCTGTTGGTGCAGTTACATGGGATGTTAGTGCTAGTGGTGGGCGTTGCTGGGTGGACAGTTCTGTGCTCTGCTGTCAATGGGCGTGGCCGGGGCCCAGCTGGCCATAATGGCGCGACAACGAGGCGTTGCAAATTGCCAGGCACCAAGCAGGCTCGGGTCATGCACGTGCCACACACACACACACACACACGTATGCAAACACACTTTCTTGCACACGCACACACACACACGAGAGTCAAAAAAAAAAAACTAACACTCATTGAATCGTTTGAATGCCAGCCGAGCAAACAAATGTGCCAAAGAAGTAGCTAATGCAGTTATTTGAACAAAAAACCAACATTTCTGCATTCCTTTGCCTCGAAACTCTGAAATAGTACTTAAGATTCCTGTAACCCTTTGAGTCATTTGTACACAACTCGTTCAATGTGTAAATCACTCATTTGTGTATGCAATGCTCTAATATATGATGTAGATTTACATTTACAGCATAAACAGTTGAAAGTGAGAGTCAAAGGGTCAAAGGAATCGTATTCTGAATCATTTATTTAGACAACTGTGAATACCTAATCACAATTGTATATATGAACCACACGCATATAATGAACGGCTTAGAATCTTTCTTAACTTAAGCATGAACATAAATCAAGTGCATGCAGCCAAGTATTCATATGATTCAAACTGTAATTTAACGGTACGATCAGTTCAATCATGAATTATAATATACACGTGAATGAATCATTTTATGGCAAATGAATGATTCAGTAATATACTATTTACTACCTGTGCGTACTATAGACTTTCTGGAATGAATGATTCAAAAGAAGTGAATCATATATTTATGATTAAATGAGTCACTAAATAATAATGCAATAAATCACTTGACTGATGTGTATGAATTGAAAATATAGTATGATTCATTTGTTAGGCAAATTCATCATAGAATGATTCACTAAATGTTATGATTTACTTTGAGAATAAATTGATTAGTTCCTTTAATATTAGGAGCCACTGACATAGCACTCTCTCGAATGAATAATATAAGATTCTGACTTTTACCTCCTGCCTTAACTCTATTGTTAGTAAGCCGAATAGTTGAAAACGGAGCCGGAACAGGGTGAACTGTTTACACTCCGCTATCTTCAGGGATTGCCCACGGAAGAACTACAGTAGACTTAGACTTAGATTCAAATAGTGCAAATCAATTGAGATTATGAAATCTTATTATACAATTATTTAATAAATAGAAGAAATGATTCGTTTTCACAAATGAATTGACTGAATGAGTTATTACAAAATGATTCACTGTGAATATGGAAATCGAATGGAAAAGTTGATTTATAACAATTCAATGATTCACTGAGGAAATGAAATAACTTAAGTGAGAAAAGGATAATGTGATTCAAGTTTGATTCAACTAGTTTATGGCTTTTAAGCAAACAACTCAATCCCAATCATGTGATTCATGCCTCTCAGATTGTTTAATCTAAGCTCAGTTATTTATAAATTAATATTTTAATAGGTGACTCAATTTCGTTATATATATATATATGCATTGCTATTCATAACAAATTATCTTGATTAATTTATAATTATTTAAAGCACTCTAAAATTTTGCCTGAAGTCAAACTCAATTCCTCATTGCATTAGAGTTCTCCGAATGAAATTAGTTGCAAAATGTGTGCATGATTCATGGTCCCATAGAGCAGCTGCTCATAAGCCGCACAAAATGTGGCAGGCAACGACAACAACAACAACAACAACAACAACAACAACTTGAAACAGCTGTGTAAGAGCCTAAAAGCGTATCAGCTTGCTGCTGTCAATGCGTCAAGCCTTAGACTGACGATACAGCAGTTTAGCTTCTCACTTTCTCAGTTGCTCCATATTGAATTCTCAACTCTCAATGCTGGCCCGTGGAGAGGCGGACGAGGGCGGGGCACGGCTGGGCGCCTGAGCTGCAAATTAACAACAGCTGACACACATTTAAATGCAGCTGCCCCACAGGTGTAAAGCGGCATATTTGCTGATGCAGCCGTATTAAGGTTACTTGCCTCTCTCTCTCTCTCTCTCTCTCTCTCTCTTACTGTGGGAGTGTGTCTGTGTGTGTGTGTGTGTGTGGAGCTGCAGCATCATCCATCAGGCAGCATCTAGAGCGAGTTGTGAGCCAAGTCCGTTTAGTAATTGCTTGCAAAGAGAACTGGCACAAGGCCCATTTATTCTACATATATATTATATATATATCCATTTCACTCCAACTCTTTGTCACTCTCTCTCGCTCTTTCACTCTCTTTCAGCCTACTGTCTCTCTCCTTGTCTACTTCAAATACAAACATCAATCATATTAAGTAGTCCGGTTACGACAAACACTATAAAAGCTGCTTGCGGCACGTTGCAAGCAAGCATGTTGCAATTGCCACGAGCTGCGCTTGCAACGAACGAGGCCAGGCAAGGCTGTGAAGTCAATATACATCGAAGCCAAATATATGTATGTATGTACATACATATGTATCGAAGGCCAAGTTTAGAGTTGCCGGAGCTAGCGGCGGGGTGGGGCAGGACGCAGCGGGCTGGCGCATGTGGCAACCGGAAGTGACAAGCAATTTAAGCTGCAAAGATGCCACCGACAAACTGAAGAGAGAGAGAGACAGAGAGAGAGAGAGAGAGAGATAGAGATAGATGTTGTGCCTTTGCTCATATTCATATCCGGAATGCCCGCTCGAGCAGCTTCTCGTTTGCGCTGCCTTTGCCCGACTTTCGCTGACTTTCCCTTGGCATTTCCACGCTTTTCTCTCCACTTTCTGCCGTTTTCGTTTTGGCTTCGCCTGCTTAGCCGCCGAGGCGCCAATTTTTGCCACTGCAACACGCTCGAAGGACTTGCCATAAATTTTGCAAGTTATTTTCTCTCTTTCTTTTTTTTTGGCTTTTGCTCGCTTTCACTTTTCTACGCTGCCTTCATACATACATACATACATACATATATATATATGTATATATGTATATATATATATGTATATATCTTATATAGATATGCATATACACTGTGTATACAGTATAAAAATCTATTTATTTATAATAATTTTCAATTGAATACACTTTGCCTGCAGCATATCATGATATCTTCATACGTCTGTCATGAATGTAGACCTACATAAAAAAAATATATATATATATATTTTAATGTCGCTCTTTATATACCCTATATACATACATATAAATATCTAATATAAAGAATTGAACTTGCTTTTTTGATTTCTTCAATAGCTTCTAAGAGTTTATTATAAATATTATCTCTCTATCTATCCCATTATTATCTGTGAAAAATCTTAGCATGAGTAACTCGAAATTATTTATGAAGCCTTTACAATTAGTGGTGAGATCAGTTGATGATAGAACTGTCAGTTCATATAATAAGTATTTGAGCTGGGCTGAGTTCTGGAACTATAATTTGACAGAGGTCAAGTGCCTTATCAAATGTACGATAAACATTTTATATAAATTTTCGAAATGTTTTTTATTGCTAAAATTTATTGTAACAACCGGCGAATGACTCAAAAATAGTAAAAAAAAAGTCTCTGGGGTTGCTGTAACCGTGACTTGTTTGCCCCAGGACGAGCAGTGAATAATTAGAGAGTACGATGAGCGCCTTTTTATTTGTCACAAATGCTCTACGGTTATGGAAAGTACCTAAATCATAAAATAGGAAAAATTGCCAAATCCAACCCTATGCAGAGCACACCTGCTTTAACTGCGAAAGGTGGTCGGTCAAAAGAAAGAACCGCCTTGGCAGAAACTGTCGGTGAAGTCAAAGTAAAAGTAAAGCAGTCAGGCAGTCCGACACATCAGCCAGATTAACGACCTGACTGACTGTGCACAACGCATTTTTTGCTACTTCAAACAAAAATAAATACAAAAAAATAAAATATAATTTTTATTATTATTATTATTGTACTTTTGGCCAATAATATTAGTAATATAAAATAATGAAAAATAATTGTAATTAAATAAATCTGGATTTTTCTAGATTCGTCGGCATTTTTGCTGATGAGCACCTAAAAGTAGGCAACAAGCAGTTCACTCATGAATTTCAAAGGCCGGCACTTACAATTCTCAAATGGTTCTATCTCTCAAAAGGTGTATTAGGGCAGTGGAACACTTGCTTATTCGGGCGGCTAATAATATGTTTTTTTTTTTTTTTTTTTTTTATTTTTTATTTATTAAAGCCATACGAGGTTTTTCAATAACCCCTTTGTGCGCTTATTATCTCTTCATTCAGCCCATTAGGGCGCGCCGGCAACTTACGTTGCTGTTGCAATTTACAAATATTTACAATTACAAATATTTACAGCACAATACAATAATAACAATAATAACAATGATGGCAGCTATATGTCAACTCCTGTTGACAGTCATCCGGGGCGAGCGGAGGATCAGGTCCCTTGGTTGTCTCCTTTTAAGCCTCCTGGGAGTTCTGTTTGATGTGAGCATTTTTGCTAACCTGTTTTTGTGCCGCTCCAATCTGTCATTGTACCGGCTAGAGTGCTGATTTAGCGCATCAAAGACAGTGGCGAGCTTCAAGTCTCTGTGCAGTACAGTGTTTCGTACAAACCACTCGCAGCCGGTAAGCAACCTCATGATTTTATTCTGGGTGGCCTGAATGCGATGAATTTGGCTATCACAAGCCAGCCCCCAGATTTGGCACCCATATTTCCAGATTGGCGCAATGATCTGTTTGTAAACTGTCACCTTATTGGTGAGTGACAGTTTACTGCGCGAGCAGAGAAGCCAAAAATGCTTCTTCACTGCCGCACGTAAGCGCATTGTAATCGCCGTTACGTGCTTGGAGAAGGTGAGCCTGCGATCCAGTATTACTCCAAGATATTTAGCATCATTCGCCTGCGGCACTGGGCTTCCCTCCAAGAGCACGGCTGGCGGCGTTCTCCGCCTCAGCGTGTAGCAAACATTGACGGATTTGCTTCCGTTGATGGCAATGTTCCAGCGCCTTGCCCAGTCCGCGAATTTCATCGCAAAATCTTGGATGCCATCTGCTGCATCGTACTCACATCGGGACCTGTATGTGATGCATACGTCATCTGCGAAGGTGGCCAGCATTGATGCTCCATACAGGCTGCTGTCAGGCTGTGGCATGTCGTGGCTGTACAGGCAGTAAAGCAGAGGGCCAAGGACACTACCCTGTGGTACACCAGCTGCCACATCGCGCTCAGTGGATATCGCCGTATGGAAGCGTACCGCAAATCGCCTTCCCTCAAGATACGACCTGAGCAGTCCAAAAAATGGCGCAGGGAGGCTCCGTTTGATTTTTAACAGCATTCCGGCGTGCCACACTCGATCGAACGCCTCCCGGATGTCCAGATAGAGCGTGTTGCAGTACTCCTTGTTGTCGTACGCCATTAGTATTTGGTCGACAACTCGATGCAGCTGCTCCACTGTGCTGTGACCGGCACGGAATCCAAATTGGTGCTCTGGGATGATTCCTCGAGCTTCCATAATCCTCACCAACCGAACAGCAATAAGTCTTTCCAACACCTTCGATATCGAAGGGAGGAGACTTATCGGCCTGAAAGAAGATGGCTCTCTTTCCGGCTTGCCCGGCTTGTGGATCATGGTGATTAATCCAAGCTTCCATTGAGGAGGGAAGTATTGCAGCCTTACTATAGCATTGAACACCAACGCTATGAAGCAAACCGCATGTCTGGGCAATGCCTTCAGAGTGGCATTGCAGATGGCGTCGTGTCCCGGCGCTCTATTCGTGTTCAGGCTAGCAATAACTTCAGCAACCTCACTTGGGTCGAATGGCTCAATAGGCAGGTCCATTTGTAGCGCTTGTGTCAGCTGGTCATCAGTATCTTGGACTTCTTGCAGGCTGGCCAGATTGAATGGCTGGAAGCGCTCGGCAAGGTGTGCAGCAAACACCTCTGCTTGCTCCAGGTCCGTCCGACACCATGTCCCGTTACTGTTAACTAGCGGTGCTTTCCTTGCGCAACGCCTTTTAATACCGCGCGTGGCCTTCCACAGTGAGTGCGTTGCGTCCCTAGCAACTCCAGTATTGGCAAGTCTCTCATCAAACCATGCAGATTTGTGCTCCGCAAGTGCATGTCGGAGCCTACTCCTTGCTCTATTCCACTCGGCTTTGTCCAAGGGGTGACGAGATCTCATCCATCTAGCGCGTATTCGCCTCTTTTCGGCAATGAGCAGCAGAATTTCTCTTGTTACTGGAATCCTGTCGGCTACGGGACGCCGGGGCGCTGTTCCAGAGGCCATTCTAGCTGCTGTATGGACAGAGTGATTGAAGACGTCGATAGCGTCATCAACATCCCTTCCAGAACTCATCTCTATATTGAGGTTCAGTGTCGACTCGAGGTGCTCATGGAACCAATCCAGGTTTGTACGCCTTGTGATTAGTCGTTCCGTCCTAGGATAGCATAGAGCAGACGCATCCAGCGTAATTATGAGGGGAAGATGATCAGAGCTAAGATCAACAACCGCTCTTATGTCCGCTTGGATGCTCAGCAATCCTTTGGTCAGAGCAAAATCAATGTAGCCTGGTGAGCCTCTGCTGCCGTACGGGTACCTCGTAGCTCCCCCTGTCGCCAGAGCGTTAATCTCAGTGCTCAGGACGAGGTTTCCAAGCGCATGGCCTCTTTGGTTGCACCTTCCTGCTCCCCAAAGCCAATGGGACGCATTCCAGTCTCCGGCGATGACGAATTTTGAACGATGCTGCTCCAGAATCGCCTCAAACTCATCTGTAGTCCAGACAAACCTCGGTGGGCAGTAAATTGCCCCAAAGTTGATAGGGCCGAGATCCGTTTGGATAGCTGCTGACGCAAGCTGAACTTTTGTGGTGGCTATCGGTGTTAGCGGGAAGTGAACCAGAGTAGACCGGATTAAAATAGCAGCGCCTCCTTTGGCGTTGCCGGTACTCGGGTCGTTAGCAGTGTATGCCTCAAAGCCAAATATTTTTGGTACCTGCAGCTCCTTGCAGTGTGTCTCGCTGAGCAGCAAGACATCAATCTCGTGTCGCCGCACGAAACACTCTATTTCGTGCAGCTTCGTGGCAACACCATCGGCGTTCCACACAAGGATGCGCAGCGGCATCATTATGGTGTCTTCTGCGCTTGAAGAGCTGTGAGCAAATTCAGTATTTGCCCCTGCTGCTGTGTCTGTTGTTGTTGCTGTTTCAGCATCATCATCATTAGCTCCATCTGCTTCTCTTGGAGTGAGCGGAGAGAGCTAATGCTTTCATGCAGTGCTTGCAATATGGCATCAATGTTGCCGCTGGCCATCGGATGATGTGGGTCCCTCGTTGTCCTTTGGCGGCTGCGGCTCCTGTCCTTAAGCGGCTGCTGTTGCTGTTGATGTTGGGCCTGCTGCTGCTGCTGCTTAGCTACATCCGCATATGAGACCCCGCTTCGAGGAGTGGCCACCGGTCTGCCTCTGGGATTAGCTTGTGGTCGCTCGTTGCTCACGCTTCTGCCACCAACTCCAATTCTGGGTCTGGAGCGTTGTAGGTACGCTTGATACTTACTGCATCCCGAATAGTTTGCAGGGTGTTGCTCCCCACAGTTGAAGCAGGTGCAAAGCTCATTGCGTGGTCGACTGCAGTCTTTAGAAGGATGTTCTCCGGCACATTTCACGCATATGTGCGTCTTGCGACAGTACTTTGCCGTGTGGCCGAACTGCTGGCATCTGTGGCATTGCACTACGGCAGTCCGTTTACGAAGCGGTTCAATTAGAACTCTCGTACGGCAGAGTGTCTTAACTGCCAGGATCGCCTTATTATTGGCAGCGGCAGCGATGTTCAAGAAGAACATGTTCACTGGGCTATCTTTTGGAGTGCCTGGCTCACTGCGTCGTTGTGGCGTATGGGCGTCAATGACATTGTGGCCAATTTTGCCTAGCTCCTCCTTAATCTGGCTAATTAAGGTGCTATGGTGTAAGCCTTTAACGCAGACTCTGTACGGCCTGTCTTCTTTCAATTGATAGCAGTGAAACTCATACTGCTCGTTCTCCAGCCAGTTGACAATGCTGCGGAAGGTAGCAGCATCAGCCGTGTAGAGCCTCATGACACCACCCAAAGAAGCCCTGGCCTCGACCTTGTTCAGGTCCGCTACTTTTTCAATGCCTTGCATCAATAAATTGACATTATTGATGCCTTCCATCACAATTGGTGGGGGTTTTGGCTGTGCCTTAATGGGGGCGTCAGAGCTGCCGGCCATGGCAGCAGCCCGCATCGACGCAGCAATAGCAGCTTGATTGCTGGTGCTGGGCAGTTCGCTCAAATCAGTGCTTTCTTCAGCATCCATATCCGCTGGAGTTTGCGCAAGCAAACCAAATCTATTAGAGCTGCCGCTATAGGCAGATTGCAGAGTATTAGAGCTCTCACTATTCTTGCCAAGGTTGGATTTTTTCTTCGTAAGAGTAGGAGAGGCAGTAGAAATTATCTTGCGCTTAATTTTGGAATTTTTGCGCTTAATTTCAACATTTTGAAAGCGCATTGCTCCATTTGCGCTAGGAGGATCGCTTTTTGGTGCCTGCACTGTAGGCTGCGAAGTTATTTCCATATCAGGGTTTGGAGGTTCGTTGACAGCTTTCAAGAGTGCCTCCCGAAAAAATTTGTCCAGAACCATTCTTAAAGCTTTTGTAAGTTGAGCTTAAAGCTCAAAAGCTTTAAACGAGCTTTCGCGATCAATCAGCTGTTTTGCTTGCACATGCAAGCCGGGCAGCGCAGCCCTACTATGCAAATTGTCAGCAAAAATTTAATTTCACTGCACTTTAAATTCACTGGACCGAGCAGTGACTTGTGAAGCCACTAATATCAATGGGGCCACTATTGTGGACTTGTCTTTGGTGAGCTTGTAAATTTAATTGGCTTAAGACCAGTTTACAAACAATTGTTATTTCCACAGATCGCGTAGCAAACAGTGCACTCGCGAGTTCGGTTGCAGAATAATAATATGTATTATACATGTTATTATTATTATATGTTCAGACAGTCTTGCGGCTGTGTGGGCGAGTATATATAATAACCGACCAGAGTGTCGAGGCCTACCCCCATTTTTTTTTTTTTTTTTTTTTTTTTTTTTTTTTTTTTTTTCGGTGTCAGTTTATTTTTTTCTTGGTATGGGTGCGACTTGCTTATTATTTTCGAACTAAGCAATACCTTAATGGTATCGTCGACCATCGTGTCGCGGTCGCCTCAAATAAATTCTGATTTTTTTTTTTTTTGTATAGTGCTTCCATATGATTCGAGTTTTTGAATATCTTTGGACGTTCTATGTTATTATGGACGGGGGAGGTAGCAACGCTATTTGGAGCGTTAGCAGTAGTGTGACGTGAAGCCAGTCACATGACTTTTTTTTTTTCTTTTTTTTTGGATTATAGAAAGTGTAGAACAGTCCTCATGGGGGAGGCTGTGGTGTCCTATCGGTTCTTTCGACGCTTATTTTTTTTTCGACTCGAATGGAAATATTTTTGAAAGTTGGCGAGTATTCCTGCAGCTCTTGCAGCTTTTTCGACTTCTGCATCACTTGGAGGCTGTGGTGTCCTATCGATATCTTTTTTCGACTGAGAAGTACATATTTTCAACAAACTTTTGTGGAAATATTCTTTAAAGTTGCGAGTATTCCTTTACCTCCTTCACCTCATGCACCTTCTGCGCCTTCTGCTGCATACGGCTGTTGATCAACTCAATTGCAAAGTCTGCACAGCTGTTCATGAAGACGACGAGACAACAAGTGTGCCAACTACCTGGAGTGGACATGGATACATGGATATGGAGATGGAGATGGAGATGATCGCTAAATACACAATTCAAAGAAAAACATTTAAATGAAATTTGATTTGCTAAATAAAAAGCTGTTGTACACTGAAATCTTGCTTTTATTATTTAATATGTAATTAATAAAAAATGAACTCAAAATTCGATGCAAACTGTTCGTTTTAATTTGCCCTCAATTTTTTTCAGTTTGAATGAATTTGTATTATTTCGACGAATAAAAGTATTTAAGGTGTTGTGAAAAAGAAACTGAGACACTTCAATAAAAAATTAACAGAATTCAGTGGACATTGGCATTGAATTAATCAGGATTTACAGCATCTGGATGTTCAATGGGATAATCCCATTGAGTAAAGATATGCCTCAAAGATTTTCTGAGTAAGAAAGTTCTAGTCGAGACTGCTCGACTGGGAAATCCCCTGAACACTTCAATAATTCTTCGAATATTTCTGCTTACACACGGAGACACACACACATACACGCATGGGCTGCAATGTGGGCTAACTATGGGAACTTAATTGTTTAATAACTTTTCTTGTGGATGTACGTTTTTCATGAAACTTTTAGATTGTGGTTATATCTTTAATATGCGTGTATTTGTCGAAGCTCAAGTCGCTAGTATATATATATAGTATATAATTTTCGATAAGGTTTTTATCGATAAAAAATAATGGGATGAGTTATCGATTTTTAATGATAAACTTGATATGCGCGTTGTATATACAGACATTTGAAAAAAAAAATTCAAGTCTCTAGCTCTTATATCTTCTGAAATCAAAATAAATAAATAAATAATTACAAAAATAAATAAATAAATCGAGTATTAAATTAATAAAGTAATAAATAAAAAATAAAAAAATAAATAAATATATAAATAAATAAATTTAAATTTGAGGTAACAATTTTTGAGTAAACAATTTTGGATATATAGTTAAAGCCAGCTAAAAAACATTTCAGTCAATTTCCAAAAACCGTCTTATACTTTAACTCATATTTAATCTTTGCAAATTGATAAACATATACATACATACACACATATTGTATATATGTATGTATATGTAAGTAAATTAAATTTATCTAAGTGCATTAAATTTTCGGATTTCAATCCAGCTTCTCCATTCTCCTCATTTTCTGCTTTTTATTATTATTATTATTATTATTTTTTTTTTTTTTTTTAATATTATTTTTGCATTTTTTATTGCTTGGCTTCAGCGTGCTCTGGCTGCCTTTGGGGCTGCATATATTATGCAGCGCAACGAGCCAGCGAGATGGAGGCGAGGCCCGAATGTCGGCCAGAGCTTGGGGCAGCATTATTAGCGGCTGCTTTTCATATATATATATATATATACATATATATCAAAGCGTCAGATATATACATATAGAAATGTATATATATATATTACCATTCATTGACTTGACTTTGGCGCAATTAAACTTACACGAGTGTCGAGACATTTTAAATGCTTTCACTGCTAATTGCCTGCCAGCTGACAACTGCAGCTGCGCCCCAGCACCCGTCCGCCTGCCTCAGCCCCTCACTCCCACCCCCCCCCCCCCCCCTTTGCACAAGCGGTTCGTGCTTTACAGGTTAGCAACTGCTCCACTTAGTTGCTTCACCCCTTCAGCTCTTGCTCCCCTGCGTCACATTGTGCCATAAATTTGCAGCTTAACAAGCGCCGTTTTTGCACTGCTTCGCCCCTTTGCCCCTCCCCCTCGGCCCCTCGGCCAGTCTAGGCACATGCAACATCATCATTCCGTTTGGTGGCTGGGATATTTTAGGAATTGATTTAAGAGACAAATGCATAACATGACACTGACAATTTCACTCTTGGCTCAACTCAACTCAGCTCGGCTGCCTCGAGTGCCTCTCATGCGCCTTTGGTGCCTGCGGCTAAATGCATCCCGTTACATGCCTGTCCTTGTGGCAAGACGAACACGAATAAAATATCTATTGATACATTTTTGGCTTCAGCAGCTGCCACAAATGCCAACCAAAAAAATAGATGGTTAAAAATTTCAGCTTGACTTGGTCGAACTCAAATTTAATTGCCATGTGAATGTGTGTGTATGTGTGAGTGTGTGTGTGACTAACAAACCAAAGTCTCAATTATTTCTTCAATTAGCTGTAATTCTAGTGCTAGTTAGCTATAAAAGTTTCAACTGCATTCGTAAGACGTTCAGCTCAGTTCAGTTCAGTTTACTTTAGTTCACTTCAATTCAGTTCAGTTCAATTCATTACAGTTTCAATCTCATTATGCTCGTTCGTGATGTCAAATGAGTATATGGATTTTGTGTAGTGTCTTGTAGCTTGGCTCTCGTCAATCTTGAGCATGTAGAGCTCTTTAACGATCTGGTATAAGGGTAGATATACCATATCTTTTATCACGTCAGCTACTGAGTCTATAATATGTGAGTCTGTAGAGACGATCGATCTCTACAGACTCATATATTAAAATCTATATATGGTCTTACCCATCATAGCCTATAACTTTCATTGACTAACTCAACAGATCGACTTTAATTTGTTTCTATATTAATGACCTCTATTCTCCTCCTTCTCCTTAGTGTCAAAGTTACCAATCCTAAAAGTTTTTGCTATATTAAGTGTGAGAACTTTTAAATTATAAGAAAGTCAAGAAAAGTCTTAAATTTCCTTCAAATTCGCAGCTACTTATATTCGTATCCATATCAAATATAAAGAGGAAACAAATAAATACAGTAGAATCCGGTTATAACAACTTCTGGTCCCCAGACAAACTTATTTGAGCAAACTTATACGGTTAAAGCATCTTCCGAATTCCTTGAGCGTCGCTATAACCGGATTCTATTGTATTTAGATTATTAACGATGTTATTATTATAAAATGAATGTTATTTTTTACCTTAATTAAGTACGTTATTTTACTGAGATTATTTGGCATACATCTATCAAAACCCGTTATCTCTTGCTGTTAGAGCTTTAAATAAAACAACATTTGACGAATTCAAGGTCGAAACTGAATCGAACTGTTTATTGCCTAAAATCCTAGCTCTTATACATATACCTAACCGAGACTCTTAAAACTACTTCCAGTCACTGGAAGGGTGCATTTTCTCTTCTCTTTTTTTTTTTTGTGTATTTGACATATTCATGCATGAACAGTTACTATAAATCCATTTATATATTAGAGCTTCAAAATCAATACCACTCGATAATTTCAACCATTGAAAAAATTGCTTAAAAAACTTAAGGAACTAATTATTGTAATTATTATTATTATTTTTTTTTTTAGATTTGATTAAATATTAATTTTTTAATTTTTATTTAATCATAGTTTTAATTAGTAAATATAATTTATTTAATTTAATTTTAATTTATTTAATTTAATTTTAATTTATTTAATTAATATTTAATTTATTTAATAAATAAAAGACAAAACAGTAATTCCGTTTAGAAAATCTTTTAATATAAAATATAAAATTAAATAAATTATTACTGAGCTAGTTATTAAAATTAAGATTATGTATAACATAGGTTAAATAGACACACAGAAAGAATCATATATTAATTCTCATGCATCTTTAATAATACATATACCATGATAATGAGCATCAATAACTGCATTCCAGTGCACTATCGGATCAGTCAATTTCCAGTCGTTCTTTCAGCTATACACACATATAATTATTTTACAATATTATCTATGATAACTATATACGAATCTTCCGAATCTAATTTAAGAACTGAATGATTAGTTGTCATGGAAAAGAAACTCCTTTATATTCCCTTCGATTTCCATCTAGCTGACTTTATACAACTCGATAGAATCTTAACTTATGTCTCTTTGAAATGGGCATTTCCATAGCATACTTTTTGGGGCTGGCTTAATACGGCGCAAGGACTTCTTCATAGCATAGGCATTGCATGCTGAGTATTTGCCAAATTTAAATAAATTGACTGCGATAGCATATTTAGCTAGCCGAGGCAAACACTTTAAATGCCTAAATGTAAATTGCGTTTAACATGTAAAATTGAAATTGAAATTGTAAATCGAAATTGAATATGAAAATCGTTTACTAATGGACACTTCCGGGCTGCAGTCTAAAAATATGCATTTTGAGTGCACTTAAAATTACATTTTGAGTGGCGGTTATCATAAAAAGTATTGATTGAATGCAATCAAGCGATGGGGCAGCCAATGAAAATGCGGTAAAACCAGCATAACTATACATAACTGTATATACATATACATATATATATGTATGTATGTTGATGCATATAGATATGGCAATAAGTAGCTTGAAGATAAAATAATTAATAGTGCGCCTCAGGTGTATGCCACATGTGGCTAGTGCCGTTTATAATGATTAATGTTTGAATTAATTAACCCTTAGCCTTGTGGCCAAACTCGCTTTAGACACGCTGCTCAAGGGCGCCAGACGACAGGTGACTGACGTCAGAGCCGGCCAGCGAACTGTGCATTGCATTGCCGGCTAACGGGAATGCGGCTAATGTCAACAGCAACGAGTTGCATTTGAGCTTTGCTTGGCGAATTTGAGCATTTGAATTTGGCGCGCTTTAGCATCTGTGCTAAGCCGCCATCTTGGGACGACGAGGTTCCGGCTGCAGCCGGGGTGGCGCCATCTGTGGCTGGCGGCTGTGAGCTTGAGCGTAGCTTTGGACTGGAAGCTGTGCACAGCTTCCGGCTTCCAATGAAAGCTTTGGCGCTTCACAAACGTTTCATGCCATTGCATACCGGCGACAGATGACGCTGCATAACAGAAACAAAGCCATAGGGAGAGAGAGAGAGAGAGAGAGGGAGACAGGGCGCGAGAGTGAGAGTGACAGTGGGCATGGTGAGAGCGCAATAATAACAGAGATGCGACCGCTAAAGCATAAACAGCGAGCGAAAGCTAACTGTGCTCAAGCGAAACACTGGAATCGGCACACAGCACAGCACAGCACGTGCGAAGGCGTCGGCATCGGCATCGGCATCGGCGTCTGCGTCGGCATTGGCAACGCTCTCCCGACCCGAAAGTCAAAAGCTTTTTTCATTGAGAAAACGCAAAGGCCCCACACGGGCGCTCGCCCGTCCTGCCGCAACGACGAAGGCCAAAACCTGATAGCTTCGAATGGAAGGCTGCGCCAGCTGACAGCCGACGCAAGGCGAAAGGCGAAAAGCAATACGGCTAACTTCCAGCGGCTCTGCTCGGCGATGCGGCGTCGGCTCAGCTGTGGTGCTGCTCTCCGCACAGTTGTTGTCGTGTGCAGCATCAACAACAGCAGCAGAAGTAGCAGCAGCAGCGGAACAAATGGGAAGTGGAACGAGCAAAACTAAAGCTCGAGCCCTGTGATGTTTAGTTGCGCGCCGCCAGCAGCCGACAGCAGATGCCGAGACGAGCAAAAGCACCGAAACTCGAGAAACGGAAGACGCCAAACAAGCAACGAGAAACGAGAAACAGTTGCCGAAACAGAAACAGAAACCGAAAACGAGACCGAAACTGAAACTGAAACCGAAACCGAGACGCTGACGAAGAAGACAAAGTGCGAGTCCGTCAAACGATAACTGTAAACCGCAAAAAGCAAACGAACAAGCGTAAGAAGCAGAAAAAGCACAAGAACAAGAAGAAGAACAGTAAGCAGCAGCAGCAGCAGCAGAACAAAAAGTGCGTCGTGTTTCAGTTCCATTTTGTAACGGCTGCCATTTCGTTGCGTGCAAACAACAAAAAGAGCGAAAGCAAAGCAAACACAAAGCCGCGGGCAACAAAACCAGCAGCAGCAGCCACAAAGAAATAAAAAATTATTAAAAATATATTTGCAAAAAGAATTAAAAGAAAAGTATTAGAATAACTAAAAATTTAATTGATTACAAATAATAATTATAATCGAAAATATATAAAATAATATATCTATATGCACACACAGTTCGCGTGTGTTTCTAAAGTGCAAAGGAATTTTCTAGTTTTTTTTTTAAATATTTTTTTATTGCAAAATTAGTAAACTTTTTTTTTTTTGGTGGGTGAAAATGAGTGCAAAGTGCAAATGTTAAAAAAAATTGTGTGAAAAACAAAAAATTAAATAAATAAAATATCAAGTGCAAAAGTAAACGAAATTCACCTTGACATAAACTGAATTTAAATAGAAATATATCACATATCTATATATATATATCTAAATATTTAGTCAAAGTTGTTGTTGTTTGCGTGTATGTATGAGCGTGCGTGCGTGTGTGTGTGTGTGTGAATGAATTGTGGCATGCCAAACATTTCAATAATCAAAGCAAATCGAAAGCAAATGCAATTTATTTATAAACAACAATAGAGAAAAACAAGTGGTTCGTTAAATGCAAAATGTTGTAGCACAGCATAAATATAACATATTGTTAGGCACACACACATATACACACATATATATATATATATGTTCATATATATATATAATGAGACTCAACCAATGGCCAAACAGCTGAGCCACAGGCAAACACACACACACACACACACGTACAGTGTTCCGCTGCCTTGGCCTCTGCTGTTACAATTGTTGTTGTTGTTGTTTCTTCAAGCACACACACCTGCGCGACAACAACAACGACAACGACAGCGACAACAACAGCGCCAGCGGCGCCTTCATAAGCAACGGTTTTTTTTTCGAGCATATCCTTCTTAAGGACGTTCCAAAGGCAATTTTCTGGCTGCAGCAGCCGCTATCTGTATGTGTGTGTGTGTGTGTGTGCCACACTCTCTGCTTTGCCTGTGTGTGTGCTCAATCCCACACACACAATCTACCTCTCTCCCTATCTCTCACTCATGCTACCTCTCTCTCTCTCTTTCTCTCCTTCCCTCTCTCACGAGACAAGAAAATGAATTACTCGAAAAAAAAAAAAGAAATAGGCGAACAAGACACAGAAGCAGCAGAAGAAAATAAGAAAAGGAAACCCCAAAAATGTTGTGAAAATCGCTGAAATCGAAAACCGCTTAAAAGAGCGCGCGTCAATCTAATAATTGGAAATCTGATTAAAATCAAATGACAGGACTCAAGGATAAGCGTGCCGCAGCGCAAAAGCTTTCAATAGATAAACTTTTACACTGTGCTCCATTTGTATGAATCTGTTTATCTTGATTGGATGGCCAGCGCTACAGTGCTCGCTCGCTGGAATGGAAATACATTTCACTAAATGCAAAATCTCAGCTCATAAACCCTCTAATATTTCCAATTAGTGAATTTATCACTATTTCCTCTACGACATTAGTCAACATTGACTCTGGGAGTTATCAATTTATAGCTTTTGTTTTATTCAACATGCGTCTGTCTTAGTGAATTTCCACTGTACTTGTGTGTTTCGCTTGGGCGAATGGATTTAAAATTTGTGTTGATTTTTGTGTAGGATTTTCTCAGATTTGTATAGAACAAGTCCGAAATAGCCAGAAAAGACAAAGAAGCAAAAGTGAATGAGAGTGTGCGAAGGATAGAGTGAGAGAGAGAGAGAGAGGGGGGGGGGGATTTCAAGTATGATTTCTAAATTGATGTCGCCTTATCCTCATTGTGATTCCGTTTCTTTTCTTATTTATGCTGCCTTTTTAGCTGATTTCAAGTACTGCGACCGACTCTACGTATTTCTTAATTCATCCTTAAGCCCTAAAAGCCCGAACAATCTATAAGTGGAGTACTCAAAGTGTTCAAGTTTATTGAAATTAAATGTTGAAATCGATGTGATATTTTAATAAGATGGAGTCGTCTATATGTATTATAGATATATTTGCATATATATTATATATGTATATATACTATGTTTATATATACAAATTCATTCCTATTTAGATATCTGAATGGAAATAATGTGCGGTAGATACCTTTCTCAGTGGGTTGCCTTCTCTGCATTACCTAGTACAGCTATTCAAGTTTATTCAATAAAAATAAAAGTAAATAAAAGTTGACCTAGTCTATAGAGTTGCTATAAGTCAAAGTAAGCTTAAATCTTTGATTGGCATAACGTAATTTGAATTTTGGAATTTCTCGTGATTTTCACAATAGATGTTGATTGCACTACTTTGATAATCAATTATGGACTAGCTCTTCTGTAAGATATTTCTCAATTTTGTTTAGAAAATACTTGAGAAAATGCAGCAGAGTTCAATTTGGTTTTATGTTAAGAAGCATAAAGCAGAATCTAATATAATTAAATTGTTTAAAATTAAAAGGCAACACGAATAATATACCAAATATTCAACATGAGTAGATAACGTAAAGGGTGATCCTGATGATCCTCGGTGATCAAAAATATACTTTACCTCTATACTTATCAACAGATATACTTATTCCTCTAAGGTATATTTCAGAAATTATGACCTGCCAGTTGCATTACAAAGAAGTTTGTCAAACTCTTTACTTATTTTTAGTAAAATATAGTCTACTTTTCTTGATTCCCTTACAAAAATGCTTTGAATTTAATGCATTTTCCTTTGGAGAATACAAAGAAGTTTGGCAAACTCTTTAATTATTTTTAGTGAAATGGAATCTGCTTATTTTTAAAAAGTTGCTTTGAGTTTCATTTATTCTCCTTTAGAGAATATTGAGAAACATGAAAATCAAATTGTTTATGATCATCAGATGTTAGAGATAATCTCAGGCAAATATTTCCATAATATTTTGGGGCATATCATATATAATATTTCTATGAATGATGATAGACTAAGGTTCAAGGTCATTTGGATATCTAACATACGAATATGATTTTACAATGGAAACTGTTTTTTTCTCCGCTCATTTGTTGAAATTTCCGAATAGAATAGTAACTATGTATTCTTTTATAGGATTCTATATAGTAGTTAAAGTCCATCTTGGCCGTCATACTCTTAGCTCAAGAGTATTTTTCATATGCATATTGATAATAATCAAATATTTTGCTAAATTATTGAATTTCTTATATTTCATGCTCTTGCTCTTTACTCTTTGCTCTTTACTCTTTGCTCTCTCTCTCTCTCTCTCTCTTTCAATATGCATTTGACGTTCTATGACTTTTGCTTTTCGTGCAGAAGAGTTTCACTTTGATTGAACGATTTAATTTCATTGAGTCGATAGGGTGATTTCTTTCCAGTTTAACATTTCATTTTCCATTCGATTTGCTCTTCTTCTTCTTCATCTTCTTGTTGCTGTTGTTGTGTGTGTGTGCAACAACAACAACTAGCTGTTGTTGACTATTGATTTGCTTCGACATTTAGCGAGCATTCAATTAAATAACATACTGACAGCTGCGCTCACAGACTCCCCATACACAGCAGCTGACCTTTGAACAATGCCACACACACACACATACACACACATACATACACACATACACAAGTACGCATCTATCTATATAGGTGCATATTGAAGGATGACCTTATGCGTTAGTTGCAGCACTCACTTCTTGCCACATTCATGTGTAAAGTTTCAGCTGTTGCTGCTGCACACACACACACACACTCACTCACAACACTCACAGACACACACATAGTCACTAATCGAAATTGATTAGCAGCTACGAAATGCAGTTAGTTAATCAATCCATCTGCGGCAACAATTGACAGCCTCAGCCAACGGTCAGCACTCAATTGCTGGCCAAGCCAGACAGCAGCATAGTTTATAGGGGAATAATAGGGCAGGACTCTCTAATAACGTTAAGTAATTGAGCAGGAAACGATGGAAGCGGCGGCAATGGCAACAGCAACATCACTAGACGATTTGTATGTATTTTTAATTTGTCTTCAATTTAAGTTTATCGTTTGTTTTTCTTGAGTTTTCCAACGACTTTGTTATTATTTATTGCGACAAAAATTGAAATGGAATTCAGCTAACATTTTTAGTTTATAATTTCATAATTTTAAGTTCATTTACAATAATTTTAATTTGTTATTTCCCTGTCAGTTCTTCGTTCTAATGTAATAGAGAAATATTTTATGGGAAAAACTCTTTAAAGAGTCGGTAAAAATATAATACTCTCTCTTATTGCATGTGCCTTTGATTGATTGACTTCGTATAGTACTTTCTTTACAAGAGCTTGGGAAAGTAACGAACATAGTTATAAAGACTTATAGTCTTTTAATATCGATAATTGATTCTTTTAAAGTTTATTGTGATTTCAAATGAATCAGGGAAAAACAGAAATTTAGTTTTACTTCTAGTTTCTATAGAGTTAGCTTAGTACCTAAATAATCTATATATGCAATATGAGCGCATTTATAATTTTTCTTGACTCATTGAAGTATTATAACTCATACACTTCTTTTAACGTTTTCTCCACGTATTAGACTATCCTGAAATGGAAGATTTCTCTTTCCATCCGTATCTAAATCTATATATTACTAAGTATCTAAGTCTCTATGTATTCAAATATCATTCATCTCCTCATCCCTTCTTAAAGGACCAAGAACACACGATCAAGCGTTATCGACTTTTAGATTCGCCTTATGTATATAGGCAGATCGAAGGAATTCTTCAATTCAAACTTTCTCTTGGTAATATGGCAGATCGAAGGAATTCTTCAATTCAAACTTTCTCTTGGTAATATCTAAAGATTAACCATAAATAGAAACTCTTACAGATTAACAATCTCAATTAACTTGTAACGGTGCATCCAGTGAACATTAAATTTAAATACTTTAACTTCAAGCTCTTTGAATTGTATTGAATTCTTCAAGTAGTATCTAAATATATATGACCTTTTTCCTTTCCCATGGCTCACCTCTCGCCTCGCTTAAGCATCACTTATAGCTCAATTGGCTATTCAGTAAAAGTTTCAATCTTTGTCGATTTCGCTTGCAATGTAAATTTCGATGCGAGAAACTGTTTTCATGAATGAGAATGTCGCTGGAATATTTGAATAATTTGACTTGACTTGATGGAAATTGTAAACTAAAACTTGATTTCATATGCTGTCGAAATTGCTGCAAACCCGATTTAACAGGAAAAGTTTGTTGTTATTTTTCCTATTTTCTTTTCTTTTTTTTTTTTGTCGTTTGATTGAGGAAAGTGCCATAGGTTTCCTTCTCGTTTTTTTTTTTTCTAATGCTATTTTCTATTTAAATATGCAAATTTCTGTTTAGTTGCTGTGCGAATGGAAAATTCCATTATAGATGACAGTTGCTCGGATCTCGGTGTATCTATGCGCGAATATATATTTAAATATATATGTATATTTATATGTATATATGTGTGTGTGTGTTTGTGTATATTTAGATATATGTATGTAGGTATGAACAATCTGACACTGTGCTAAAGGACGGAACGACCGAACGCCGACCGAACTCTGTGGCATAGGCCATAAAAACGCGTGACAGGACAAAAAGCAAGCAAGAGGCGTTAGACTGTGTGTGTGTGTGTGTGCGGCCACTAGGGAGTTCACTTCTCTCTCCTTGTTGTTACCTCCCTCTTGCCTGGTCCCCCTCCCCCTCACCATCATCTGCTCCTCCTCTCTTCATCTTCTTTTTGTTTCGGGCGCTTCTTTCAAGCGACGGCGCCGTGGCAAGGTGAAGTAGATGAAGTGAATGCTGCTCAACAAAAAGAAAAGAAAAAAGAGAAGAAGAAGAAGTAGAGGAAGAAGAGGGAAACGAAATTCCAAATGCAGAAATGGAGACAAAGTGTAGAATGGACATCCGTTCCCCATGGGCGCAGACAGTGGCAGAGCGAGATGGAATGAGAAAAAAAAAAACGCGAAGTGATAGAGAGCGAGAGAGGGAGAGAACGAGATAGAGAGAGCAAAGCTGCTGGTTGCAAAGGGATACAGTTGCAGCCAGCTAGAAATGCCGAAAGAAATAGCTGGGCAAAGAGTGAATGGAAACAAGGCAGCTGCTAAGCACTTCAAGCTTAAAAAATACCGTTAACAACACGAATAACAACGCAGCAACGAGCGATTGTTTTGCTGCTGCTTAAAGATGCCACACACACACACACACGAACGCTTTTAGCTGCTTTTGGCTTGTGTGTATGTACACACAGCAGCGAAGCAGCGTGCGAACAGCAATAGACGCCAATAAACGACGCTGCAAAAGCCAACGGCAGTGTGAAACGGTAAACGCGCACGCACACGCATGAACACACGCACACATACACACATACATACATACATACATATACACAGAGGCCATGTGCGTTTGTCGTGTCCTTTCGCAGCGGTCGCTTGCGGTTGTATGCGTATATGCGTGTGCTGCATAAATCCGCCAACAAGTTTCCCATTGTGCATGGCCAGCCAGCCGCCACCTGGCCTGCCACTCCCACAACGGCCGTCCGTCGCCCACTCAGCAGCCATTTTGCCGTCGCTTTGTTGTGGCTGCTGTTCTAGCCTTACGCTCTCACGCGCGCGCTCTCTCTCTCTCTCCCATTCTCACTCCCACTCTCACTCTCCCAAAGCGCGCTTTGCAGCGTCGCGTGCACGAGAGCAAGAGCGAGGCAGAGTGAGAGTCAGCGTGAGAGTGAGCGTGCGAGAGAGCGAGCGAGGTGCCTTGTTTGTGCTTAGTTCGTTTCGTGTACGCCAGCAGCGCTGCTGGCACTGGCGCAGGCATGCATAGGCCTCTCTACATATAGAATTGTTTCTGTGTGTGTGTGCATATACGTATATATCTGTGTGTGTGTGTGTGCCTTTTACAACGACTGTTAAGCGCTTACACGCTTCAATTTCTCGCACACATTTTCGCTGTATGCTTTGCGCTACACGTTTGTTGTCGCTTGTTGCCATTGCCTGCGTTTTCGCTACAGCGTTTTACCGTTTGCTGCTGCGACGCGGTGCTTCTTCTTTTCGCTGCCGCCGACACCGCCGCTGCTGCTCGTGCCACGCTTTGTCGTCGTGCGTCCTCGTCGTTTTGTTTGCTGTCGGTTTTTTTCTTTCTTTTGCTTTTGCTCTGTTGTTGTTGTCGTTTTTTTTTTCTTTTTCTTTTGCTTTTTGTTGTTCGCTGGGGGAAAAGAAGAAACGCGTTGGTGCCTCGACCGTTGCTGCTGCTGCTGCTGCTTCCTCTTTTACTACTGTTTTTCGCTGTGGTCCGCTTTGGGCATTTTTTTTTCTTGCTTTATTACTGCTGCTACTGCTGTTGTTGTTGTCGTCCTTTGGTGTTTGTTGTACGGTGCGTATGTTTCAATTCCATTTTGTTGCGCTTGCGTTTAGCCCACGTTTCACAGTCGCAGTTGTCAGCGTTTATTGTATTTGTTTCATTTTTCTTTTTGTTGGTATTTCTTCTACATAATTTGATTGAATTGCTGTTGTTATACCTAGCAGTAGGAGAAGGAGTATGTGTGTGTGTGTGTGTGTGTGTGCAATGTCAGTGAAATTATGAGACACATTTAACTTTGTTCATACTGTGAGCGCAAGTAAACTAAAAATATAACAAATCTCAGCTCATGAAAGCTTTTTAAGCAACGATGAAATGAACAATAAATTTTTAATAATAATTCATGATTTATTATTATATAAATAGCCGTAGGAAAAGGAAACTTCCAATTAAAAATAAACTGGCAAAATCTATATGAAAATAGCATGCTTTTGCGGATATTTATAGCTGTCAGTGTGTCAGTGTGTGTGTGCGTGCGTGTGTGTGTGTGTGTGTGTGTGTTAGTGCTTGTGTTCGTGTTTTTGTGTGTCGTACCTGTGCGACAGTTATCTGCCTCTCTTACTCTGGCATTCCTTGCTCTGTGCTGTGGCCCCAAAAGGTTCAAGGTTGTCCAGTTCAGTGCATGAAATGGAGCACACAGTCACAACAACAACAACAACAACATGAGCAAAGCGCGCCAAAAAGAACACCCCGAACACGCCTACAAATTCAACCACCTAGAGTACAGCCCCCTTAGCCCCTTTCCGCTCCTCTCGCCAACTAGTAGCAAAGCAACTTCAAATCAATTGCAATAATTAAACGGTAAATGAGAAGAACACGACAAAAGCTAGAGAAAGAGAGAATAGGTGTATAGGTGTATAGGTGTGTGTTTGCATGTGTGTGTGTCTGTGTGTTTGTGTGTGGCAAAAGGACAAGCACACGGAGTCGCTGCTGAAAATCAATAGGCAAAGGACATATGTATGTGTGTTGGCCCTCTCGCTCGCACCCACGCGAAGCGTCCCGCTTGAATTCGCACAGCAAACAACAACAACATCATCACAAAACAACAACAACAGCTACATCGTTGTGCCTATTTTTATAAAAAACAAAAATGAAATAACTTCAAAACAACATATATGTATATAAATACATTTATGTACATGTGTCTATGTGTGTGTGTGTGTGTGGGGAAGTGTGAGCTACGCCTAAAAGCGGAAATTAACATTTTCACTTGCTGTTTCCGGTTGCCACGACACGAAGCGACAGCACGACAGGACACGACCCAGCCTAGTTGTTGCCATATGTGTTTCAGTTCGCGCGCGCGCGTATATATATATATGTGTGTGTGTGTATGTGTGTGTGTGTGCTACTAGATTTATTTACAATAGTCCAAAATCGACTAATTACAAAATCAATTAAAGCAGCTTTGGCCCCAAAAACTGAAAATTATGTTATAAAATGCAGCGAGCTGTAAACAGATAGCAGCAGCAACAGTAGCAACAACAACAACAACAACATGTGACAAAAGTGCAGCAACAACAACAACTATAGCTATGCGTCTGCCCCATAAAGTGTGTTGCAATCAAAAACAGCTCTAACAGCAGCAACAACAAAACAAAGAAACAACCAATAACAACAACAACAACAACAAATCAAACAAGTCTTCTACATTAGCAACAACAAACAGCTTTAAAAAGTAAAAAATGAAATAAATTAAGTAAAATAAAAGAGAAATGTATGTAAATAAATAAATGTTAAAGCGCCTTGCTTGCAACCATGCAACAAATATCAACTAAATGTTAACAACAGCACTAATAAGAACAACAACAACAACAACGCCGACGAGAACGCTTCAATGGCAACGCCCAAAAGTATGCAACGCTTTGTTGGCCAGCCGCAACTGAGACGCAGCTACAAATAGCAGCAAAGTGTGTATGCCACACGGTGTGGCAGGCACGAGCAGGAGCAGGAGCCGGAGTAGGAGCCGGAGCAGGAGTCGGAATAGAAGCCGGAGCAGGAATCGGAGCTGGAGCAGGAGCCGGAGGCGGAGCCATTTGGGAGCGCAGAAAACTGGCAGCCAGCTGAACTAGTTGAACGATAAGCAGCAGCAGCAGCAACAACGATAAGCAGCAGCAGCCAGCGCTTAGTGAACGTTGGCGCACTTACAAATTCAACCAACTTGCTCGTCCTCAACCATTTCCCGCATCGATTTCATCGAGAGATGGGGCCTAACGCCGGTTTTGCGACCGCGCCAGGAGCAACCCTTGAGCGGTGAAAATCTATCCAACGCCTCGCCCCCTCTTCTGCGTGATAGGTAACATTCCCTCTTCTTCTTCTCTAGCTCCATTAATACAAAAAAAAAAAAAAAAAACACTTTCAATATTTTTGGGAAGCCTAACGCTTCTACAATAATAGCTATGAATAAAATATTTCCAAGCATGAGCAAACAACGCTAGAAGTTAGTTGAATTCCATTTTGTTTCAGTCAAAAGTGCGATGTGAAACGAAATGAACTGGAACAGGGCAAATGTAATGACGTGAAAGCAGTTAAAGAACACAACAATTATGTTTAATTGTGCTAGGTATTGTTTCGGTTTGTGGGGAACGATGGGAATTGGCGAATTCCAATATCGACGAACGCAGATTTACAAATTTAATGAACCGGAATGGGTGAAATAGAGTGAAACGACAATGGCATGTAAAGCAATGAAATGAAATGCTTGCAATTAAATTCAATAAAAGCGCATGCATGAAATGAAATGAAATGGAATGAATTAATGAACTCGATGTAAAAATCTGTTAAGATTCACTCAACACTCTGTTAACAGAATGTTAATTGATAAAGAAAGCGCTGAAAACTAGAAATCTAAAAGTTTTTAGGGGCCAAATGAATTTAAATGGCAAATTCTGGAATGTTTTCGTATATCCATTATAAGTATATATATGTATGTATGACTCTTTTCCCCCCTGCTTTGAGCTTGGCCTTTGCCTGTGCACAAAATTGCATTGCATAGCGACAGGCGCTGGCGCTGGCGCTGGCATTTGGTGCCTTGTGCAATTTATATTTAAACACGTAAGAGTGCTCTAGTCGAGCATGATCAACTAGAGAATACCCTGTGCACAGACTGTGCTAGACTTTTCAGTAAAACTTTGTGAACGAGCGAAGTGGAGGGAGAAAAACGAAATAAATTTGATTAGATTTATGGCTATGACATATCGATTATTACCGATAATATATTACCAATAATAATATACTGAGATATAGTGCTGACAGCCTAACAGATTGAATAGATTTGACAGGCGATTCAGCTATAGCACATGCATATATATATATGTACTCTGTGGAGTCGGCAGCTGCTACATACATTTGCATACAACCTATATGCACTGTATTGACATTTGCAATGGGTGTTCAGCGTATAAAAAGGGCACCAATGGCTAGTTGTCCATGCCAAGTAGTCTGCACAATGGCATGTATGCGGCAATACACACACACACACACAGAGAGAGAGACGCACACATACGCACTGTAAGCTGTAAGCTGTGTGTGTTTATATATGGGCAATTTGATGATGGCCCATGCGGCGTATGCGCAATGTGGCATCAACGTGACATTGGCAGCATCAACAGCCAACAGTCAACGCAGCAGCAACAACAACGCTCATCATCGCTGCTGGTTGGGCCGCTCATTGAGACATAACAATATCCTTTGATAATATGCCCCATAATCAAGTCAATGAGTATTGACATCCGTTTGACATTGATAATGAGATGTGTGCCTCGCTCCCCCTCCCCCCACCCGCTCTCGTTGCTTTCTTGTGTGGCACTTGGCTGGGAGTGCAAATAAACTATTGAGAGCACGAGAGGCTCGCAGCAAAGCCGATTGGGGCCAAACAGCTAAAATGCTTAGACTTTCACTTAATCCCATTCCCAATCCCAGTGCCTAGCTCAGTGGTTGCTCTCCCTCTCTCTGTCTGTGTGTCTCTCTTTCTAGCGCCTGTGTTGGCAGCCAAGTCGAACAATTGCCGCATATTTCAACTTGCAACTTGACTTTTCAACCTTTTGTTGCCGTTGCTGTTGCTGTTGTTGCTTTGTTTTGTTTCGCAGCTGCTGTCATTGTTCTTGACTTTTGATCCTTGCTGGCAGCGACAGGCGACAGGCGACAAGCGACAAGCGACGTCAACGTCAGCAACATGAGCAACAAAGGCCATAACAATGCCACACGATACACACACACACACAAACACACACACACACATTGATATATGGCTCGCTTTTGGGTCTGGCCTGGTCTGGTCTGGTCTGTTGTGTTTCGCTTTCACTCGCTTAACTTTGTCGTCTTTTGTTGTTTACATTCTGCTTGTTACTTTTATTACGGCCACGTCTTTATCAAGCGTTTATCTATATCAACTGCTGCTCATCATCAACCTCATCATTCTCCTCATTCGTCCTCCTCCACTTCCATTTCGCTTTCGTTTGGGCATAAAAATTAACACCGCATGTCAAAGACATAATGAAAATTTGGCACTTGGCCGCGCATTCAGCTAGTTCGCCAATGGCCAAGCGGAACAATTGGCATTGCTTCGAATGTTCTGAAGGTTCAGAGAGCCAGAAAGCCATAAAGCCAATTCAGTTCATTGTGTTTATCAAGTCTATTAACTAACTTCATGCCACATGCCGCATGCCACATGCCACATTGTTGCCATTAGCTGACACTGCAAATCAGCCTGATTAATGCCGTCGACAATCGCACAATCAGCTGCCGCCAGTGTTGGATAATATTTGAAAATACTTTCCACTCCCTGCTCCCAGTCAAGCAGCTGTCAGAACTTCAAGTATTCTTACACTAATTTGAAAAGTAATCAGAGCGAATGAAGCTGAACAAATCTCATTTCATTTCATTTCATTAGAGTTGTTGCTGGCTAAATGATTAGATAACATAATTAGATAATTATAAACAGTTATAATTGGAATTGACATATTGAAGCATATACTGCATAAACTTGATTAAACATATTTCAAAAGCAATTGCTGTAGTTATCTATCGACCGTGCTTAGCTAGGCATATCGAATGTTATTTGCAAGTTATCGATATCTGTTCTTAAATCATTTATTAAACATTTATTTTATTTTATTCATATCATTTTTCTTCATGGAATATAGCAAAAGATGCTGAATACTTAGTTGTTGTGCTTCTTTTTCGCACATACAGGCAAAGAGTCAATCGATAAATTTGTATGCCAAATTATCGATATTGTTGATTTCGAATTATATTGCCATGAAGTCAGTCCACATATTCGTGTTGACATATGTATGTATATATATTACAATTAACTTTTTTTATTAGTGTATTCTACTTAACTAAAGCAAGCAAATTTGATTTGAATGGTCTATCGATAAGTCGTCAAAGTAGGCATTGATTAGCATTGTTAAATATATACATATATACTATACTGACTATATATATGCTGACTATGTTTAGCTACATTAAAGCAATTGTTGATAAAAATTTATCGATTTCAATTTCGTTTGATCTATAGAGAAACATTTGGCAGGTTGTTTAGCTGTGTTCAATTAAGAATCGATATATATCAATTAGGAGAAATATTTCTACTTATTGTAATCGATATGTATAAATAGATATGTATAAATATTGCTATCTATAATTATCGACAACTATAAATAACAATATTTGCAAGTATAATCGAGCTCAAATTAGTTTAATAAAGAATCGATATTTCGAGATATATAAATATGGGGATATACTTCTTCTACCTACTATTATCGATATTTAGAAATAGATATGTATAAATATTTCTGCCTATAATTATCGATAACAATAAATAACAATATTCATATTCAAATTCGTTTAGCTGTGTTAAATTAAGGATCGATATATAAAAATATGGGAAAATACTTTTACCTACTATTATGGATATTTAGAAATAGATATGTATAAGTATTTCGACCTATATTTATCGATAACAATAAAAATAACAGTATTTGCAAGCATAATCGAATTCAAATTGATATTAATAATCGATTTTCATATCGATAGCAATAACCCACAGTAATTAAGCTCGCTTTAATTTGGAATTGCTGTCGGCATAGGAGTATTGAAACAATCCAATTAGAGCTTTCGATGCCAGCAGTTACATCACTCGAGTGTGTCCGCCTGAAGTTGACCAGAAGCGAAAGAAAATCTATAAGAAAATTGCATGGCAGGAGAAAAAAGCGCCATATATATGTATGTAGGGAAAAGGGCAACTGCTGCATGTAGTTGTGGCGCACTTGGACACGCTTCGCTTCGAAGATATTTGGCCAAGCGCCGCCAACGAACTGTCCATATACCCTCTAGACAATTGCCAATGGGGTTGGCTGGTTTGGCCCTTAGGAAATTGTGCCCGTTTAATATCGATTGCGGGATTACAGGGTATTTGGCGCTGCATTCACTCGCCTCTGCTTCATCAACTCTGCTGTTTGGATAATAAACGAGCTGGGCTAAAGTTTCAACAAGGCGGCACAGCGGAACACATTTAAAATGCCAGCCACCCACACATGCTCCGCAGCCCACAGGGTGCACCACCTGCACCACCTGCATCGCCGTGGCACAATAGCAACAAGCGTCGCTTGCATGTTTTCCACCGCACAATTTGAGAACTGCTGCCAAAAATAACAGCAACACAAATTGCGCACGCAAAGTTGCGCTAGCCAAGGTCAGCCAACGGCAACAACAACAACAACAACGACAACTTGTGAGCAGCTTGCCCCATGTGGCAGACACGTTTCAAGCTTTAAGTTGGATTTGCATAATTCGCCGCCTTCTTTGGCCGTGATTTTGCCTGGCTTTGGCGATTGATTGCAACGCCGTCTTCAGCACTTGCCACGCGACGCCAGTGTCTGCTCCTATCTCTGCCACTATCTCCCTCCTCCACACCCACTCGCCGCTCTTTGTATCTGGCTGCCACAGCAAATGCCACGAGCTCAAATGCAAACTCAAACGAAAACCCATTTCAAGCAACGTCCACACACACAAATACAAATAACTTATACCTATAGATAGAGAGAGAGAGAGAGACAAGTGATTTTTCATTTTGTTGAAACAGAAAAATATAGCACACTGCATATACATACATACACATACACATACATATATCTGGCGATAAAGTTGATTACTCAAAGTTAAAGTGCAATTTGTGCACTTAAAAGATCTGAAATTGGCAATATTTTTTGCATTGAGTTTTACCACTCAGTTCAAGAGTTATCACGGAAATACTCGTTATAGAATGAAGCATATTCAATTTACAATGAAATCTTAAATTTTAATGGACTGCTACCTCTTTGGCAACTTCAACTGAGTAGAGATTAATTCAATTTGTTTTTAAAATATAAGCAAAAGAGAAAGGTCAAGTTTAAGTTTAAGGAGGAGGATAATATAGATTGATATTCTTTAATTATACATCCGATTCAGTAAGACTATCTGTTGATGTCATCTGAGTGTGTTTTTAAATTCTGGTGCTAGCATATCTATTATCTATTAATCTATTGTATAGTACTGTCTGACTTTTGATCTGGTATTGATAAATCCCATCATATTGATAATTATATAATTATATATATTTATATTTAAATGTACGTATTTTTTATTTTTTACCAACATATTATTTGTATTTCCTTAATGTCCATATGAACTTCAATAAAAGGAATTTTAAGCATATCGAGATCTCTGAATTATAGGATATATGTATATGATCTTCATTTCGTTTTACGCGTAAATTATTATTATAGTTTTTTTTTTTTAATTTCAATTTATTTCACGCTTTGTCAAACTACAGATGGTATCATAAAATAATTTAAGAGTTTAGGCTATTTCTTAGCATTTTCTGCTTAGACATCTATGATAATATAAAACATTGGTGTAAGCGATAACATTATTTTTTTGGGGAAAAAAGAAAAAAAAAAAACAAATAAATAGAAAAACCCCATAGATATATACTACAAACTAAGTTAAATTAACTTGAACAGTAAACACTAAATACTAGAAACTAAATTTCTATGCCAGATCGTTTATATATTTCGATCATTTCAATTGTAGCTTTAGAGATTTCGTATTAAAATGGCTATAGCTCAAATTGTATTTAAATTATTTGCACAATTTTGCTGCTACTCTCTTCGCTTTACCTTTCAAATTGAATTCCCCTTGATGGCATTGTCCCTATAAATGAAATCAAAATGTTTAGTTGAACGATGCATTCTAATGTAATTTCATTCATACATATGTGGCCGAAAAGCTCTCCAATTTTACTGTCTATCTACAGAACTACTATGTATATAATTTTATTTTTATAAAGACTCGACAAAACCAAGCGATAGATAGAACTACTCTTTGCTCTTTAGGACGACGCTTTTTATTTAAACTCCATTTCATTTTCTTTTACCATGCTCTGCCAGGGAATGTCATTGTAGCTGAGAGCAACACAAGTGGTTTGCCTCATGTCTCAATACTCGACTCTTTTGTATGTTGGGAATAGCCGTAAATTGCTCTATGCTCTTCCACAATGCACAAGCCATCAGCATTCTGGATGAAGAGAGCTCAATGAAGTGCTGGTCGATATACATAAATGAATTTATGTATATGTGTAAATATCATATTATAGGATTGATGAACTGAATTTTCAAATAGTTGCTCCAAGCAAAAGTTTATGGCAATCAAGCTAATAACTATAAACGACTTTAAAAACTTTTTGGATTATTTTCGCTCGAATAAAAGGTATTAATGTGTCCAAACACAGAGCACAGAGTTTAGGTCAGTTTCAACGTTCATAAAACCTTTCGATAATCAAATTGTAAAGTAAAGTATCTAGGTTTTTCAGACAGTTGCCGATAAAAACAGATGAAATGTCTTTCATGATGAGTCGAGAGAGGCAAAGCGATGCTTTCAATTAAAAATTGTGATATGTATGTAGGAGGATATATCACTATATATCCTTGCTGACTAAAACCCATTCGATTGAAATGGGCTTTCGGCTGTTTTTGTTTTGCCCAATGATGGATCGATATTTCATATTTTTCGTTTTGCATATGCATATAAGGCATTGCAATTGATCAATGCGCATCGATTAAATAAATTCATGTGTCAAGTTGTCGCATCTGTAGCAAAAGGATTTATATGTACATATGTATCTGCATGCAATGCAATGTCTTAAATGGCTGCGCCTTGGGCTATGCAATAGATTTTGTTTTCTAAAAAGCTGCTGCTTCAGCTAGTTTTTCTACTTCATCTTCCTCTTCCTCTTCTTCATTGATTGCCATTTGCAGCAGTTTTTATTGTCAGCAATTTTGATTAACTGCACTCGCATACACACACACACACACTGATACACTCGCAGTTGATTAAGTAGATGCGCCAGTTCAAGGCTCTTGGGGACAAGTTGGCCAAATTGATGTCACGTATTTGGTCCGCGAGTGTCGCAGCATTTGCCGTTGCTGCCGTTGCTGCATTTGCATTTAATTTTTCGCCATTAATTGGCCCCACAGCAGCAGAAGCAAAATACATATACATACATATATATACATACATACATATTTATGTGACAAAACGTGCCGCAGCATGAGAAATGTGCAGAACATGCACATTGCATATACCCTATACGAAGACATGGACTAAAAATAGAGTCTACTGCAATATATAAACGTGTCGAACAAGCAGGCGAGAGGCTTAGCGAGAGGGGTGGTTGGGGAGGGAGGGTGGACTTGGACAGACAGTGCCAGTGCGAGAGCAGATTACTCGTGTTGCCTTGACCGGCATGCATTCAGACAAGAGCACACACACACACACACACACATACATACGCACGCACACAGAGGCAGACAGGCAAAGTGAGAGGCTTAACAAGGCTAGGGAAAGGGGTGGTCGGGTGATGGGAGCGGGGGTACGGGGCCAAGATGATGCTGTCCATAAGATTTATGAGCTGTGATTTTGCACTAGAGTCGACCTGCTTTCGACTTGGCACTGCTATCGCATTGAACTTCAGCTGCATGCAGAAGCCGTAGCTGCTTATGCAACGTCAGCTACACAACCGGAAGTGCAGCAACAAAATCCGAATTCGAATACGAATACGAATACGAATACGAATACGACTGCGAATACGAATGCGAATGCGAATGCGAAGCAGCGAGTAAAAGCAAATGAAAATGTTAGCCCGGCTTCAAAAAAATAGGTCGAGACACGGCGTGGCGTTGCGCGATGCTTGCACAATGACGTCACAGTCGTGCCGCTGACCCATATACGCACACATGCACATATAGTTGGAGATCTGCGGCATGTGCTAGAGCGAGAGCGCAACAGCTAAAACATTTACATAGATAAACACGCACACACACACACACGCACACTAACACTTGCATAGAGTGAAAGCAGGCCGCCCATCAAGTAGTTCGTGTGTGTGTGAATGAATATTCAACCTGAGCACACACACACACACGCATGCAGTTTTGTGTTGGCGTTTTGCATAAAACTTCAATTGTTTGTTGACATTTCATGTATGTACATGTGTGTGGTTCCGTGTGTATGTGTGTGTGCGTGTGTGTGTGACCGCTGTCGCCTGTGCTTAATTATCCGTATGCACAGATTGTGCTTATGGCAAAATAAAAGGCGGCATAAACACACACAAACACACACACACACACACACACACATACATGTATGTATGTCAGTTGACGTGCGTCGCTGACGTCATGCGCAATGCAACATGCAACACGCAACGTGACACGCATGCAGCATAACCTCAAAACTGAGTTTGTTAGCATCGCGCTCAGTCGCAGTCGCCGTCGCAGTCGCAGCCGTGTTCGGCTCAGTTGGCAACTCAATTATGCAGAATTGCATTTGACGCCCACGCCTACCACGCCCATCGTGTCTATGCGAGCCATCAAATATGCAATTATGTGGCCAAAATATGAAGCCATATCCAAACGTGGGCGTTGGGTGCTGAGGCGTGGCTGGTGGTTTACTAGATTGCTGGCTTGCCTGGCGATTTTTCGCCTCGTCTGTCATTTCTTGGACCGCCAACCGTGCACTTACACGCTTAATTAAATACCCCCCTTCCCAACACCCTCCCTCCCATGCAACAACGTCTCAACAGCCAAAAACTGAGAAAACAAAAATTTCAACGGCATCTGCTCAACGGCCATAAATACCCTACGAATGATGGTCGAATGATGGTCGGATGAGTGAATGTAGTATATTCACTTAGTTTCTTCTTTCTTTTGAATTGTTCATAGCAATAATTTAATGTAGTAAAATTAATAAATAAAGCGATTACACTTACAACATTCTCCAAGTGACCCGCTCTTTAGCTGCATTCATCTCTCTCTCTCTCTCTCTCTCTCTCTCTCTCTCTCTCTCTCTCTCATTCTCTTTTATTCCTAAATTAAGAACTCAATTCAAATGTAAAATGTCTTTAATTAAGCTTTTAATAGAATCTCCCCAATATCAAGCTAATACATAAATTAATAAAAAAAATATTTTATCGAGATAAAATATGAAGATAAACATACTTATATGCTATTATTATTCATTTATTCATATTATTTAATTTTGATTTTTTTTTTTATATATATTTTTTTTTATATATTATTTTATCGCCTTAGAATTTGTATTATTTTATTCGAATTTTTTTTTCTAATTTATATATATTTTTTCTTTTTTTTTATTCATCTCCTTTATTTTAATAGAACTTATATTATTTTTTTTCGATAGTTTTTTTTTTTTTTTTAATTTTTGTATTGTTTTTCTTATTATTATTCTTGTTTTATTATTATTATTTTATCTCCTTTTTTCAATAGAATGTATGTACATTATTTATTTATTTTTTTCTGTTTTTTTTTTTTTTTTTTTTTTAATTTATATATAGAATATATATATATATATAGAATATTTTTCATTTGCTATTATTTTATCTCTATTTTAATAGAATTTTTTTGTATATATTATTATTATTATTATTTTTTTTATATTTTTTTTTGTAATTTGTTCTCTTTTTTTAAAATTATTTTATTCTTTTCCATTTATTAAAAAAAAAAAAATAAAATAAACAATAACTCGTGTTTCATAAAAATAGTACTGGCTGGTAAAATTGGAGAAAAACTTTTTAGTATTAGACTTAAGTTCATATATTATACATAGTTAGTTTTTTTTTTGTCTGATATTTAATTCTAAATCCATTGTTTTCTATGACGGTTGGGCTCCTGCATGGCATGGAACCAAAGGTAGCTGGCATAGCTTTAGATCTGAATTCAAATTTATGCCACGCCTTCTGCACTACCAGCCCCAGCTCTGCATTGATCGAGCTCTTCTGCATTCGCTGTCGTCTTTGGTTTATGGCTTAATAAATGTTGAACTATTGTAAGATAAACGGGCAATTTCACTTGTAATTTCAATTTAAGAATTCGATAAGGCTTCGCCTGTATGCAGGGTATCAAAGGATAGCCTGACCGGGCACCCGCAGCTCGAATAAAAGGGGGGGAAAAAAATGAAAACAAGGAAAACAGCTGCACGTTGTTGGCAACATCAGCGATAAGGGCGAAAGGCTGCATAAAATTCTTTTGGCTGCCATTTTGGGCACTGTGCCAGCCGTGACGCCTCCACATATGCAACGCCTTTTACTATAGCTGCAAGATATATATATATATATACATATGTATGTGCATAGTGAGTGGGCATATCTATGTGGATTGTAATACAATTTCAATTACATGTGTAAACATTTATTGCCTTCCTGTACGGCCGCGGGCTCAAGACCAGCAACAGCAGGGTAGAGTTACGTGTGTGTGTGTGTGTGGGTGTGGGTGTGAGGCATGTGGCGTGTGGCAGGGCATTGAGCCAAAAAGTATTGCTATTTTCCGCCAGTTGAATGCGCATTAAATGGTTTTCAATGGGCCCCGGTATGCCACATGTGACTGCGGTTGGTGTTGAGGCTGAAGCTGGCGTTGGGGGTGGGGACTGCTGGTGCAGGTGCGGCTTGCCACACTGCATGGCCGAAAAGCCAAAGGCAAAGCCAAATGAATAACAACTAAATGGTAAATACCACACAGCCCATCAAATATCAAACATCAAATATCAATTACAGCTCAGCATTTGATTTGATTGCTGCATAATGCATCTCGTGCATATTTCATTCTGCATGCAAAATTCACTCAAAACAAATTCCAATTTATGACATTCATTCTAATAGATTGAGTTGACAAATAGGGGCAAAGCCTCCGAACATACGAATATACGAAGTATTTGTGCAAAAATGTGTGACAAGCCCAGACGATTGTCCAAGTGCTTCAGCTTCAGATCAAGCATCAGCATCTGCTTTGAGTTTAGCTTCAGCTTCAGCAACAAATCCGAATTCAGTTTCACATTTTGCTTCTGCTGTGGGCTCTCAAGCAAATTTATATACATAATCCAATTGGCTCATTTCATGACAAATATCTGTGAATTTCTTGCGACTTAAGTACTTGTAAATACTTTTTAAGCCGCAGCTTGGATCTGTCGCCCGAGGAACCCATCAGAGTGAGTAGCCCGGCCCGCGTCTTAACTGGCTGGCTGAATGTACGCCCGGCTTCTATCCGTTTATTTGCCTTTCTTGGTAGTCAAATAAATCCGACAGGTTTTCCCTACGCGTCACTTGCGACTTTTGGTTGGGCTTAGCTGCAGATGCCGGAAAAAGTATCTTTAATTGGGGCGACGTGCAGGCAGCGACAGCTGGAAAAACCAGCTCAGACCCATCGCTTAGGCAACGGATTTATATTCCATACAAATAACAGTTTGTTTAACCAGCTTCATCTCCTCCACTCCCATTTCACCTTGGGCTGTCTGGCTAAAAAATGGCTGCATCACTTGGATTGTTCACTTTCATTGCCGCATTCACAATGAATTCAGATTCACTGGAATACGCTGTGCAGCTAAAGCTAAACATTTCCTTTCCTCTGGCCAAATCGCAGTCTGATCAGATCTGTCCATCTCTGTCGCTCTCTCTTTTTAAATAGTACTCAGGACTGACAGATAATTAAGATATAAAGTGAGAAAATTATACAAAGAAAGTCAACGTTTATATCTCGATCTCTTTCTCGCTAAAACTTAATCACAATACATATTTGTCTGTCTTTCTGGCTGTTTTTCTTTTTTCAGCTTTTTCTCTTCTCACATTCTGAGTGTCTGCAGATGAAGAAGACGTAAATGCCCTCTCTCTATCCCTCTTCCTCTCCTTCTCTATCTCTCTCTTTTCTTACTCTTTTACTTATTTGTCCCCTCTATATGTCACTGCCCTCAAACTTTCTCTTATCTCTTTTCTCTCCCTATCTCTCTCTCTCTCTCTCTCTCTCTCTCTCTATCCCTTCTCCCTCACCTTCTAAATCTTTCCTTCGCTCTATGCGTTTTTCATCACTCCCTCGTTGTACCTCACTTTCTCTTCTTTCTGTCCCTCTTTTAATACTCTCATCTGTGCCCATATCTTTTCTCTCTCTCTCTCTGTCTCGCTCCCTTTTGATGTTGACCTCTTACTCTTATTGTTACTTAGAATTCGTAGTATAAACACTCTGTCTTTGCACGATGTTGTTTATTTAGTAGCTGTTAAGTAAATATAACTTATCTAATTAAATGATTTCGCCTTGTTTCATCAACAGGTCTTTGCCCAAATTGAGCAGTCAAGACGAAGAAGGGGGGGCTGGTCATGGCTTTGGTGGCGGACCACAACACTTTGAACCCATTCCTCACGATCATGATTTCTGCGAGAGAGTCGTTATAAATGTAAGTACCCGATCGACCCCATCAACCAATATATATATACATATGACAAGCATTATTGCTTACATTCCAGGTAAGCGGGTTAAGGTTTGAAACACAACTGCGTACGCTAAATCAATTCCCGGACACACTGCTTGGGGATCCAGCTCGAAGATTACGGTACTTTGACCCGCTTAGAAATGAATATTTTTTTGACCGTAGTCGTCCGAGCTTCGATGCGATTTTATACTATTATCAGAGTGGTAAGTTGCCAGCCAGATGAATAGATTACCAACTGAACTGCCATTCACTTTTGTCGAACGATTCTCTAATATCTCTTCCCTTTTACTCTTCTCTTCTCGCACATTCCACATACTACATACCACATACCACTATCAAACAAACCCAACCTACTACTACTACTACTACTCTCTATATACAACATGCCACGCCCATCATACACACACGAATACGATTCGCTTGCGTTTACTTCACAGGTGGCCGACTACGGAGACCGGTCAATGTCCCTTTAGACGTATTTAGTGAAGAAATAAAATTTTATGAATTAGGTGATCAAGCAATTAATAAATTCAGGTAAGCCGGTTGCCCCTCAAATGATGTACCCAACAAAAACTAAACAAATTACAAAACTAAAAGCAAAAACCTACCAAATTTCCAAAAACAATTTTTGAAAATACAACAAAACAAGTGAAACAAGCTTTAGCAGAAAGTGCCCGACTGAAAAATACCTATCCTAATGGACTTTAACTTACTAAACTATCAAATAACTGTAGTAAAATATAATTATCCATATTTCTTTATCGTGCAAGTCGTAATTTATACTTTAGCATTGAAAAAACTTAAAATTAAAAAAAATCAAAAAAATGTTGATCTGAAATGGTGAAATTAATATGAAAACTTATAAAAGAAAAACAAAACAAATATGTATGTTTATTTATTTTTATACCCTGAACCCATTGAAAATGGAAAATCAGGGTATAATGGTTTTGTTGAAATATGTATATGTAATAGGCAGAAGGAGGCGTGGCAGACCCCACAAAGTATATATATTCTCGATCAGGGTGACGAGCTGATTCGATTAAGCACTATTCGTCTGTCTATTTCTTCTAAGTATTTCCGCTAAGTACATACATACATATTTCCTTTACGTAATTCCTCTACGTAATTCATTTACGTAATTCCACTACGTAATTCCTCTACGTCTTTAATGCTTAGCTGATCGATCACACACTCTACTCTACTTCACTTTATTGCGCTGACCCCCACCAGGCCTGGACGACTGAAGACTGACTGAAGAAATGCTGCAGCTGCTGCCCTTTATATAGGGTCACTTTTACTCAAGCACTGTCTCTCCCAAAGGTTGAGCCAGACGGCAGGTAGAGCTCGTTGCAGTCGAGCTTCAAGTGAGCAATGGGAACGCTCTCTGCTGCTGTGAGCATTATAGCTTCGTTTTACCTAAATACAAATACCAAATGAATACTGCTGCATATACATAGACAACTTTAGTGATATTCTGCACTTCTTCTCTCCTTGCTTTTACTTTTACTCAAGTACTGTGTCTCTCAAATGCTGAGCCCATGCCTGTTCATGCGTGCGTGCCTATGCGTGTCTATGTATGTGTGTTTGCGTGTGAGCTTGTGTTTCTTTTATAAGCAGAAAGACGCGAAGAATTATTGAAATATCAGCTCTCTGAAGGGTTCAGGGGATTTGATAGTCGAGCAGTCTCGACTAGAGCTTTCTTACTTGTTATTTATTTATATTGTTTATTTTAGTTTTTTTATTTTCAAATTAATTAAGAGGAGCACAATACTGAGACACAGTTGTGTCTTTGAGTCGGGCATTTTTATCTAAAGCTTTCCCATTTGTTTTCTACACAGTTAAAAACAAAATCTAAATTTAAAAAAAAAACAACAACAACAAACACAAATGAAGATTTACTTAAGAAATGCAGCAAATAGCGAATTGGTTTTGCTTATTGGCGGCAGCTGATTGTTGAACCAAGTTCCTTTTCCCCACAAGGCATGCAACACGGCACCTAGTTACCTGACACAAAAGACAACAAACAGACACACTCGCACACACACACACACGCACCCAAACAGACGTACTAACAACTAAATATACTGCACATTAGATTGCAAACAGTAGAAACCGCAACAGTATTTGATATATGCATAATCTGATTAGTTGAGTAGAATTTCAGTTCTACTTCCACTTTACACCTTTGCACATTATATTAATAAATATTGATTATTTAATATATGTATGTAGCATGGAAACTTCCTTGAAGGCGTTACATTTGAGCATACATATTTCAAGAGCCTCTTGTTATATCAACTATTAAATGTCTTGCATAGTACAGGGAATGAAACATGACATAGAAAACAGGGTGATAACATGTGATATATGAAACGTGGCAGTTGATAAATGCCGAATGAACTGCAAGAGTTTCATTACATGGAACAAGAGAATGGAACATGAAAATCATGACATGCGTATACCATATATGTTTGTGATATACGACGTGGTATTTCAATTAGAGAGAGGGAATCGAAGTGTTCTTTTATGTAAAACAAGAGAGTGAAACAATAAATAAACAAAACAATATGAGAATGGAACATAATAAGTAAAACATGACATATTATGAATATATGAGACGTGGTATTTGAGATACGGCAAATGAAGTAAAGTAGTTATATATATGAAACATAAGAATGGAATATGTTAAGCGGAGTACATGACATTTATGTATATATCTTAAGTAAAATGTGAAATGAGATGAAATTTGGCATATGAATTGAAGCCGTTTTTTTAATAATGAAACAAGGGAATGGAACACTAAACATCAAACACTGCATGCATTCACTTTCCATAATATAAAAATTGGTTATGAAAATATGATATGAAATGAAATGGAGAATGAAACATGACATATAGGACAGGGTCTTGATATACCATATAATATAAATTATATTTTGTTACCATAAATAATGTAATGAAATTAAATTCAATCGTAATATATTGTATATTATGTAAATTAGTCTATATTAAAGCACTAAAGATTTGTCGTATTTAACTTGATATACATATATGTATGTATTTATGTATAGCATGCAACTTGAAAGTGTGACACACCTGTCATTAGATGTTTACTCACTCCGTTGCCCTTAAGAAACATGAAGTGTGAGCCATTGAGAACATAAATAGTGAATACTTCACAAAAGGGGAATACAAATGTATTTAAATCACAACGTTGCTCCACACTCCTTTCACCTGAGCTCAGCTACATTTAAAGCCACAATATAGAGTTCATATTAAGAGCAATTTATGAAAAGAGAGAAACAGCTCACGCACACACACACACACACACACAGGCATACACTTATAGCTATTAAATATTGTTGCCATACTTATTGTTAAACCTGTTGTTGTTACTACCCATTGAAATCTATGGCTTCTCATTCAATCGACTTCAGTAGGCAATTATTGAACGTTTTACATACTTTGTGGCTTTCGTGCGGATTGAATTAAACAAAGGAAATACACAAAGGACATATACAGAGAAGGAGAGAACGACCGATACACACACACACACACACACACTCACGCACTCGACAGCTGCACAATGACAATAGAACGAACGAAAGAGTATGAAAGCCCGAGGCCGTTGTCGAATCACTTGTTAATCACTTGACCACCAGCTTAAAATTTTGTTCATACGGCAATAAAAGGGGGCACTGTGGCCTGCGTCGCTCAAGCCAAACCGGAGCACAGATGATGAGGAAGAAGCCGGATAGCAAGCCGGAAGTTAAGCGTAGACTTCAATTGCACCGTATCAAACTTCAAACACAACGCTTCATGTTTATCATTTCAACCTAATCTTATGCTATTGATTTTGCGATTTATCGCTAAACAGTAATCGATAAGCGATTAATTTAAATTAATTGTAGAGCTCCCCAATTGGCTGCAAAACCAAAAAGCTGCTTAGGGCCAACACGAAGACAAATCCAAATGAGCTTTCAGAAAGCTTCAACACCTACACACACACACACACACCAAATTGCATATACATACATATACGAATGTCGCTAACGATCGATAATCTCTTATTATCTCCCAATGCAGAGAGGATGAAGGCTTTATTAAAGAGGAAGAAAGACCATTACCGGATAATGAGAAACAAAGAAAAGTCTGGCTGCTCTTTGAGTACCCAGAGAGCTCGCAAGCCGCCAGAGTTGTAGCCATAATTAGTGTATTTGTTATATTGCTATCAATTGTTATATTTTGTCTAGAAACATTACCCGAATTTAAGCATTACAAGGTACGTACCAGACGAGCGCAGCATCCAAAATCAACTCGAATATTTATACCTGACATTTCTCTATTTTTGTGTTTGTTTGTCTTTGGCTTGTTTCGTCTTTTGCAGGTGTTCAATACAACAACAAATGGCACAAAAATCGAGGAAGACGAGGTGCCTGACATCACAGATCCTTTCTTCCTTATAGAAACGTTATGTATTATTTGGTTTACATTTGAACTAACTGTCAGGTATGAATCAACACCAGAAAAACTTTGACTTATCGATAAATCAGTTTATAAGACTTAGAAACACTCTGGGGTTTCCCGCAACCCAATGAGTGCTACATCCTAACGAATCTGCATCCTAGATCTTGAACTAAATTTTCATTTGGTAACTAAATTAACTTACTCTTAAGCATCATTAGAGTTGTATACAAATCGCTGTCGGATATTAAAAGCTCAAATGGAACTGAAATAAATAAGAATGACGTTTGACGTTTGAAGGAGACCAAGTATAACATCATTAAGTTTGGCTAAATTATTTATGATTTAATTATTATAATATCTAGTTAGATCTAAATAAACTCTCATAAAATGGATAGAATATCTTGATATATATATGTAATATATTTGTACGTTTTCTTTTTTTGCTTCTTCTTTTCCACACTGTATTACTCTTAATCATACTATGTTTGTCTCTCGTTCTCTCTCTCTCTCTCTCTCTCTCTCTCTCCCTCCTTCTTTCTCGCTCTCGTTCTCTCTCTCTCTATCTCTGTGTATTTGTATTTCTTTGACGTCTCTGTCATAACGCGTTGGTACAATTTTCTGTTTTTTTCTGTTTTTAAATATTTTTTTTTGTGTTGCGACCGCGCAGGTTCCTCGCATGTCCGAACAAATTAAATTTCTGCAGGGATGTCATGAATGTTATCGACATAATCGCCATCATTCCGTACTTTATAACACTAGCGACTGTCGTTGCCGAAGAGGAGGATACGTTAAATCTTCCAAAAGCGCCAGTCAGTCCACAGGTATGAGATTTTCGTTTGGCCAAAACTGTAAAGCTAAATCACACCCCCAAACACACACAGATACACACACACACACACACACACACACGACAAAACATGTCATTGTACATATTAAAAAATACAAATTGAACAAAATACTGCATTTGTGTTATGTTTAATATGTTTTTTCTGTTTCCAAAAGAAGAAAGAAAAAATACCAAATCTCTTTCATACAACAAATTGTGAAACTAATCTCTATTTTTTTTTTGTTTGTTTTTCTTTTGTTGTTAATAAGTAATAAAAGAATTGCCTGCTTTGAACTTTATGATTTATCTCTTAAAATGATATATTTTACCATATGAATGTGCTCAACTGCGAGAAACATTGAACATATACATATACAAATACATACATATGTAATCAGCTTATGATTTGATAGCAATGCTTCTGCCTACGTAATATACTTGATATATATACTACTTACCTATAAATGCCTATCCTAGTGCTCTTGCAATATCGTATTACAGTACGAATCATTGTTGTACATTAACTAACTAACTAACTCAAAACTAAAAGCAAATACTCGAGACAATTAATTCGTGGCACACACTTTCTCTCATACACAAATATACATATACACGTATATATATGTATATATATATACATTCTCTTTATGCATATATATATATACATATGTACATGCATTTACATATGTACATCTTATCTATATGAACTACTTACCTATCAAAACAACCTGTTGCATACATCTGAATCTACAAATCTATAAATAATTATAAATTTTTAGGACAAGTCATCGAATCAGGCTATGTCCTTGGCAATATTACGAGTGATACGATTAGTTCGAGTATTTCGAATATTTAAGTTATCTAGGCATTCGAAGGGTTTACAAATATTAGGACGAACTCTGAAAGCCTCAATGCGGGAATTAGGTTTACTTATATTTTTCTTATTTATAGGTAAGTTAACAACAAAGCAGCCAACAAAACAAAAAAAAAAAAAAAAAAAAAAAATTACAACAGCTAAACATATGCTCACACACACAAATACAAATACTTTGTATACATATTTTTATACCCAACTGTTTACTTACAACTACAACTACAACAACAACTAAATACTTTTTACAACTATTTTTGATACTAAATAATGACTTTTACGACAAGCGACCTATACTCTAACAAACCCACTCCAAAAAACAATTCAGACCCGACCAATTTACCACTTAGGAATGTCAGGAAACAATTTTTTAAAATCCTGCTTTAAAAATACCAATACATACAAACAAAAAATACAGCTACAGTAATCTTTTAAATATTTATACATTATATAATTTAAGTACATAACAAAAAGCCAGCACATTTTTGAACTCCTCACTATTTGTTTAAAACACAAAATACAAACACTCATGAAATAACAAAAACAAAACGAAAATTTTGTTCGATTTCAAATCGAGCCAATATACTAAGTGAATTTATATGCTTTTTAAAAATTTTCATTTGTCATTTCAATTATCCAAATCCCAAAAACCAAAGCTCCAGATCGCATTCAAGATCATCTTTGAAGGGAATGATCTTTTCTGTCTGCCAGTATTTTTGAATAAGTTACCCATATATACTTTTACGTAGGTTCCATATGATGAACTATCTATATATATATATATACATATATAGATATATTTATTTTACCATATGATTCAATACAAGCTAAACTAAAGTAAACAATACATTAAAGTTATCTACTCTAAAAGTCTAGTTATTGCTAATTATTACCTTACAACTACAGTATATTTTACGTATACATGCAATAAAACATCAAGAATAAAACATGTCTATACAATATACGATCTATACTATTCTTATACCTAACTAAAACTAAAACTAAAACTAAACTATACTATACGAAACCCAACTACTTAGTTACATAATACGAGTAGCTTATATAGATTATATACCAGATGCAGCATATACAATACTTAGGCGCCTCTAGAGCGTAATATCTCTCCATTTATAGAGAGATATACGAGTATGATGTGTGTGTAATTACCCGCTACGAATATACATATATATCTACAAATATAGTATACAATATTGTCGTCTACTAATTAGCTTAAGTAATAGTATCAACAACAAATGATCAAATATCCCGTTTCTATATTTCTTTTCATTTATATGTATATTTTAATTTTGATTTATTGATTTACTTTTGGGTCCGGAAAAGATATTAGCTAGTCGATAACAGTATTGGTATCAGTAAACGTAACAGTAAAATCGATACATACATACATATGCACATGTATGTATGCCAACTTAAACATTTTTTTCCCCATAGTCTTTTGGCTAGAAAACAAATCTAATGTCAATGTACTCGAATTTTAGTCTATTACTCCTGATATACTTTGACAGTGTAAAAACACGATTTTTATGGTTTTTATATGAACGCCCCAACCGCTAAAGTCGTTGGCAATTTTAAGGCTCATACGTATTTTGTTGCAGTATAAAACTCTAACTTTAACTTTAACTCCATTTATAACAATCTATAATCAGCTGTATTATATTTTTCGATTTCAGCTTTATTCTCATCTTCATCAACCACAATTCCCTTTCATATTTCATACAGTCTTTGTCTTTCTTTTCTGCACAAACTGCGCACAATATGCCTTAAAATTGGCAAACTTCTTTGCGTCGAATTGTCCAAGATGTCACAAACTAAAAAAAAAAAAATACTAGAACATACTAGCAAAATATACTATAGAAAAATACTGCAAGCCTTAGCAAAAACCTGAATTCAAATGAGAGTTTTACAAAAACTAAAAAAAAAACAATATTTTTTCTAACATATACTCTAACTATAAACATATATATATAAATATTTTGTATTGTTGTTCACGTTTTAACATAACCAAGTTGTTTCGCATTACGTAAACGTAATCGTAATCGTAATAATCGTATTCGTAACCGTACTCGTTATCGTAATCGTTATCGTATTTGTAAACGTAACTTCATCTACGTTGTTTTTGATGTCGTTTCTTTGGCTTTCATTTAGTTTTATAGTTTGTTGTTGTATCCGTTGACTAATAAATACTTACCACTCAATGTATATATGATATATATAGTATATCGCCAACTTAACTATGATAAACAAGAGCAATAAAAATACAAATAAAAAAAAACCAAGATTATCTCAAGCGAGGCCTTTGAGTTTGCGTTCGAGTTGAGTTTTGTCTGTGTTTGACTATCGTTTCGTTTAACATATTTTATTTTTTGGTGTTCATTTTTGTGGCTAAAATCAAATGGCAGGATAGTTGGTTAAGTACTAGCGCCTGCTATGCATCTCTAATTATACCTACATATAAATACATATACAATATTATTAACTAGTTTAGAATAACTTTACAGAACTCACAAGAGAACGGAAATTCTAGAGCGCTTATGGAGAGATATTTCTTCACTGATGATGCGGCCAAATTGATATGCATAGCAACAACATAATCTCTATATTTATATATTTTATTCTTTTATTTCGAATATCATTTGGCTTGCCGTAGTGTAGTATATATTTAATATACCTATATATATATATCATATTAACTAATATATTTATATATATGTATTTCGTACTGTACAAAGTAATTATCTAGCTAATTTCTGTTTTTCTATACAATTATGAAAAAAAAAAAAAAAACCGACAACAAAAATAATACCAAAAGATTACTAAATAATGTCTTAATATACTAGATATTATAGTTAGCTGCAACAATCTAGAAGCAATACTAACCTAACATTAAACGAAAAAAAAAAATAGAAAAATCGATTTATCGATAACTTGTATTTTGCCTCTCCCGCTGATCAGCCTATATATATTGCACAAATGTTAGCCAAATCATAGAATTTCGTTTGGATCTCAACATTTGTGCACTGAACCTTCGGTTTGAGCCGAAGACTTTCGTTGTGAGCATTTCCCTTTTTTTTCGATTTGTAATATTTTGCGATCTATGAAAAAAAAACACACACACACTTGTACACACCTATTTACCTGTATAACCTGAAAAAAGCCGACATACACAGACATACTTACTTTCTAAAGCGAAATAATAAAGTGATCCACACAGTTTTTTCAACACTTTATTTCACTTTGCAAAATATCTTTTTGTAACACCTTTTTATAGTTTGTGCACAGAATAATATCAAAGTAAACAAGTACCCTCACTCTCTCTCTCTCTCTCTCTCAGTTTTCTTTTTTTGTTTTTGAATACCAACCATAACCATACATTACTAAAACTTTTCATATATTTTAATGAAATCCTAGTCGCTTATAGTCGACTAGCGAGCACTCTATACATACTTTACACTTGGGGTTACTCTCATGCATATATATTTATGTATATATGTTGATATTTATATATTAAACAGTTCCCCAGCAGGTGAAAACGAGCTCAGACCCAAGCAGAAAACTAACTGAAATATACTCTATCTCTCTATATATATATCTACCTCTATGTCTGTCACTCTCTCTCTCTCTCTCTGCCTTTCTCTCTGCCTGTCTTTCCTTACCATTATTATTATTGTCAATATCATAATTTTTGTTTATATTCCACGCAACATATATGTGTATATTAATATATATATGTATATATAATATTTAATGAAACTGAAACTAATCTATCGCCTGATCTCTGTTTGAAATTGCGCCCAGGCGTTGTACTATTCTCATCGGCCGTTTATTTTGCGGAGGCTGGCAGCGAAAGTTCCTTTTTCAAGTCCATACCCGACGGATTCTGGTGGGCCGTGGTGACCATGACTACGGTGGGATATGGTGATATGAGGTACAACTTAAAACTTACATCAACATCTCCAAATCCAAAAATTGATAACAATAGCAACAACAAAATACCAACAACAACAAAATACCAAATCTAATAACAACTGTGCCGCCTTATTTGTGTGTACTCAACTAACCAAGTTATTAACTGCTCTCCATGTATTGTATAACGCTACAACTACTCTAGCGGTGTCTCTCGCTCTAAATCTATTGCTTCTTTCCATATTTCCTTTCTATCTCTACCTATATCTACCTCCCTATATCTTTTCTTCGTCTCTCTGTGTCTTCTATCATAATTTCTGTGTTTTTGTTTTATACATGTTTCTGTCCCTTACTGTACATTATATATATGTATATTTTTTGTCTCTTTCTCTCTCTCTCTCTCTCTCTCTCTCTCTCTCTCTCTCTCTCTCTCTCTCTCATCATGTCATGTAAAATAAATAGTCAAGTCATGTCAAGCTCATGTCATTTCTAAGTCTCTCCCTCTCACACACACACTCTCTTTCTCATTCTCTCTCTCTCTTTCTTTGCTTCTCTCATCTTGTCTTAGGAATATCTTGAAGAAGAATGTTCATATCTCTGCCTCCCCTATTTTCTTTCTCTTCTTCCTTTCCCTCTAATTGTCTCCAGTAAATCCAAGAGAATAACGATCGCATATGCAGCTCATATCAATTCCAAATAGCCTTCTACAATATCTCTCTCTCTCTCTCTCTCTCTCTTTTACTCTCTTACGATCTCCGGCAAAACCGAGAAATTAAGAATTGCATATCAGAGTTCTTTCACATGATTTCATATTCTCTCATTCTCTCTCTCTCTCTGTCTCTCTCTTCAATTATTATTATTTTTTTTTTTTTTTTTTAAACCCAAGTTTCATTCATCTCTCTGCCTCATCTCAGTTTTTTCAGATAAAAAATCTATTTTAAGAAGTCCCTACAGCTAGGTATCGTTCAGTCCGTCATATTCTTCCTGTGCAAATATGTATATAAATACCTTACTGTATATGTCTTAACTACCTACTACTACTTACATTATATATAACAAGTTCTGTATCTATAACTATGCTCTGTGTATCCATAACTGTATCTTCTTATCGTATTATCTGTGCCTTGTATAGCCTTATTTCTGTTCCTTGTCGTATTTTGTTGTTGTGATCGCTCGTTGTAATCCATGCTCCTTATCGCTCCTCGCGCTCTCTGTCTCGCTCTTTTCCCCCTTCACTTTCACTCTGTGTGTCCTCGTCGTTTACTTGGTCTATATAACGATATCATTAACCAGGCACTTTTCTCATATGTAATTTATTTTCTTAATTTTCTTAACATTTTCTTTTAGTTAGTTACTTTTGGTATAATTTTAGTTTTCGTAGATTTTCGGTTTTTGATTTACTTTCCAGTTCTGGGTTTCGTTTGCTCTTTTGTTACGTGAATTCTTGTTTGGCATGTTCTGCACTTCAATTTTCTCTCTCGTGCTCTTCCATTTCGTTTGTCTCGTTCCCTTCTTGATTTTCCCCAAATGTCCCCCAAGCAGAATAATTAACTAACCATCCATAGTCGAATGCCAAACACAAAACAAATAAAACACTCAACATTTGAACTCAAATTCATATCGTCATCGTCGTCGTGACCGTCGTCGTCGTTTTCGTCGTTTTCGTCGTCATCATCGTTGTCGTTCTCTTTATGCTCTTCAGACTGCAATATCACCATATTTCTAGACCCAGGGGCTTGGCACACCGGAAACCAGAATTTGATTAATTGCTCTTGAACAGTGCTGCCCACTCGTTTCTTTTCTGCTTGGGACTGTCGTGGCTCAGTTTATTTTTGCATAGACTCCAAAACTCTTTTTCCACTACACTGACACACATTTCTCTCTTTCTAGGCGTCTAACGAACTGAAGGGCATGCTATGCAATGGCGTTGCAGCCATAACTATAAATGTCATAGCGTTCCGGCACCGGTTCCGGTTCCGGATTCAGTTGTAAACTTTGTTCCGCTTTGTCCGCTATTTAGCCGGCTCATCAGCTAGTCCGTTAGCTCATTGCATAGCACGCTCTACAGAACAGACACACACTCACACAGACACACATATATATATAAATATATATATGTAGTTACACGTAGTATCTGCCGGACCGTTCATACGTATCCAGCCTGAGACTTTTAATCACAGACAAGGACTTGCCCGGACGCCAAGCCGAATCTCCAATAAACAAAACTATTTTTATTTCAAATATTTCTTTATTTAACAAAATAAAAAAAATATATATATAAAAAAAAAATTAATTTGATAAAGAAAAAAAAAAAATAAAATAAAATTACTTATGTTTATGAATTTATCGAGTCGGAACCAATGCAAAGCACTTTCTCCCATCAATTTTTTTAGGCGTCGTACTCTTCTCATCAGCGGTTTATTTTGCGGAAGCTGGAAGCGAAAATTCCTTCTTCAAGTCCATACCCGATGCATTTTGGTGGGCAGTCGTTACCATGACCACCGTTGGATATGGTGACATGACGTATGCAAATCTATACAATTACAATTTTAACTTTTCTGATTACAATTCAGTTTACGTTCGACTTTACGATTTTGTTTTCAATTCTGAGTTTGATTTCCATTACACTTACAACTCTTTCGTTCGTTTAACGTGCGTGCTAATTGCGCTCAAGTGTTGTCATTTACTTATTAACTGTTTCGCTAAGCCAAGCTCTTTAGTTACTTCTTACCACAAACTAACCAAACCTCACAATACTCAATTAATCCAAATGTTGAAGAAGATGAAGAGGCTTTTCAAGATTCGCTTGCTTTATGCGTTACGTATTCTGGTTTTGATTTGCGATTGCTACATTTGATTTGACTCGTTGCGCTTTTACGTTCCATTCCACTTCGTTTCGTTTAATTTCCATTTCGTTTCGTTTCGTTTCCTTTTTGTATATCCAATATACACACACTTATTTAACTGTCTATGTACCTCTAACTGTCTACTTAATACAAATTTTGTGTTGCCAACGTATTCTATTACCGTTCCGTTCCATTTTGTTCCGTTGCGTACCGTTCAGTTCAGTTATGGTTCAATTCAACGACAGCCTTAAGCAAAGTCAATTTTCCCAGTTGAATCCAATCCAATTGCTGAAAATATGCCTTTGCCTAAAGCGACATCCATTGAACGAAACGTGTTTAGAAAACCTCTATTCAATCAGTTTTTCTATTCATTGTCGATGTAACGTTGTGTCGTTGTTTAGTTCCCATAAAGTCCAAACTAAGAAACCAGTAAAATAAGCCCACCCACACACACACACAGACACACACACTAACACAGACAGAAGCATCTCATGCAGTGTCTAGTTATCGATAAATTTACTCGATAGCCTCATCTGATCTCCATATAACTACCTACTTGCATTTATATACAGTTGCAGTTGAAAGTATTTTACCTAACTCGACTTGCTATATAGTGCAGCATGCCAAGCCGTGCCTGCTTGCCGCAACAGCAACTGCCCCAGCCGTGGCTGTAGCGGATCGATCGATTGATCGATAGACAAACCGATACAAATAACACATGTTGCGCAATATTTTTTTTAGCTCTGCTCTTATCGAACGCATGCTGCATGTCCCCCCTACATACTATGTATATATGCCAAATACCTATGCCAAGGAGCCAAATAACACAGACACAGACACAGCTATAGCCAGTACCCGCCCACCACACACACACACACACACATATACACATGCACACGCGCGCACAAAGTTAGTCAGCCGTAACCGTGCCTAATACCCAAGTCGTCAACTCCTAATCCAACGCCTTCAAACTATGCCAAAACAATCTGCCGCAGCTCGTGCAATAGAGCAACCGCTACTTACCACATGCTACTGTCGTCCAAACAACCCAAGACCACCCATCCGCCCCCTCCGGCCCACGCCCTCGCCTAAAAGTTGCGCCTAACTTTGAGTAGTTCTGGCACAAGAAATTTCGTAACAGAAACACACACACACACACACAAACAAATACAACTTTCTGCTTTCTCTCTCTTTCACTGTCCTTTGTCTCGCTCTCTCTCTCTCTCGCTCTGTCTATCTCTATCTGTTCCTATCACTCTTTCACCCTGTTTAACACGTTGTGCACCTGTATAACTCGCCCGTTATAATGTTATATTGCATATGTATATACACACGCGCACAGACACACCAATACACACACGTACACATACACACAGACAACTATGCCGTTATATATAAATTTATATTTATATATAACAACAAATAAAAAAGGAAACCCTAACCCAAAGCCTATGCAAAAAAAAAAAAAAAAAAAAAATACAAAATACAAATAAAAATAAAAATATTAATAAAAATATTATAAAACCAAACAAACAAAAATTTATATATAGAATTCACCAAAAACCACTCGTAACGCTAATCGTTCTAAGTGTTGTGCCTAATTTCGAGTACTCTTTGCTAAACTATTATTTCGTTTTACTGTTTCTACTGCTATTGCCTATAACCAAATATACTCGTATCTGTATACGTACATTATCTATAATGCAATCAAAAAATCCAAGTAAAGACAATATACTTATATATATATATATACTATATATATTATATGTATATTCTATATATATATTATATATATGTTATATATATGTATACAATATAAGCAAAAATGTATCTCAAGCATAACCAAAAAACTAAAATTGACTAAAAGAATCGATAGTTTTACTTTACATTTCTTATATATTTGTATTTTCATTTTATTTATCGTTCGTTCGATAACATCGCTCGCATCATCCAAAACAAACAAACAAAAATCCAAAATAAAAAAAATCAAATCTATTTATATATATATATAAATATATATATATATCTGCATATATATATCTATACCTCAAATCAATTTAACGGCAAAATAAACCAAATCAAAAATTATAATCGTAATAAAACAAAAACAAAAAAATACAACTATCTAAAAAAAAAACAATAAAAATCCGAATATATATCACCCGAAAATTAACCTAAACCAAACACCCAAAAAAAATTCAAACGGAAAATTCATGGAAAATTGAATGAAAATTGGAAATTGAAAATAAACAACAACAAAAAAAAAAAAAAACGCATTGAAATTCGTTTGACACACGATATGCAAACCAACTGAAATGAAATTGATATCGATCAACGATATACGATAAAAACAGACCCGTCGGCGTTTGGGGCAAAATTGTGGGATCACTGTGTGCGATCGCTGGTGTGCTGACTATCGCACTGCCCGTACCGGTTATCGTCAGTAATTTCAATTACTTCTATCACCGCGAAACGGATCAGGAGGAGATGCAGAGCCAAAACTTTAATCATGTTACTAGTTGTCCATATTTGCCAGGTACATTAGGTAAGTTGAAATGTGCACTGTGCCTCGAATATCTTCCACTCTACTACTCGATATCACAATCACATTCGACTGGACGATTGCCAAGTAAAATCACATCAGCCACACACACACACACACACACACACACGCAGATACAGTCAACACACAGATACAATAAACTCCAACTCCCACTCGTACTCGTACACACACACGTACACGCACACACATACATACATACAGTCGCCTGCATATCTACTGAACACTGAATAGAATCCAGAATTTGAATAAAAATAGAAACATTTACGAAGAAAGAACGAATCGTAGGCATTAGACGTATGCTTGATGCGTCGGCGTTGCCGTACTCAGCGTATCAGTGTTGCCACTGCAGCAACACTGGCAGCGATGCATGCAGCACGAACGCATCACCGCACACCGTCTTGCCAAATGTGCGCACAGGTGACAACGCCCGGGCGCTCGCATCGGGCAACACCGTGTACTGTGCATGGACCTACCAAATACGTACCTTACACGTACTGTGTGTTTTGTGTGTAAACAATAAATACAACAAAAAGCATTTTGTAATTAATACATTACAACTGTATGTGTGATCTCCTCTTTCTCTCTTCTCTCTCTCTCTCTCTTCTTTTTGTTTCTCTCTTTATTCCGTCAAATCGTAATGCAAATTCGATCGATAAATCTATCGATATCGATATAACCTCAACCTGAACCTGAAAAAAAAAACAATGAAATTATGTGAATTAATTACCAACAATCCGATAACCGTACCGTCATCCAAAATTCTATATATGTATTACCTTCCCCTCCCCTCCGCAAACGTATCCAATTCGATCCATGCCTTTCCCCTCCATCATCCATGCATGCTCGAACTCACTGTAACACACGCCCACACACACGCACACACACAAACACACGTACACTCAATTTTGTTAAACACTGCGACAACTACAACTACTACAACAACAACAACAACCAAACAACAACCAAACAACAAACAAACAACGTTCAACAACACTAAACAAATGCATAAAACTACAAGTAGGTCAACACTTGAAGAAATCATCGTTGTCCGAGTCCTCATCGGATATGATGGATTTGGATGATGGTGTTGAATCGACGCCAGGATTAACTGAAACGCATCCTGGACGCAATGGAGCAGCTCCATTTTTGGGAGCCACACAGATGCAACTGCAGCCGCCAGCGCAGCAGCAGCAGCAGCAGCAGCAGCAGCTACAGCAGCTGCAACTGCAGCAGCAGAATGGCTTCAAGCAGATTCAGTCAACAATAAGCGTCAGCGCAGCTACGGGCAGCGCCGGCAGCAGCCTCACAATGAGGCACAACAATGCGCTGGCCGTTAGCATCGAGACCGACGTTTGACTACTGGGTAAGTGTTCGCTTTGACTCACTTACAGACCCACACACACACACACACTCTCTCTCTCTCTCTCTCTCTATTTCTATGTCTGTCTGACCCTCTCCCACTTCCACAATTTCTCTCTTTCTACCTCTCTTTCTCAGTCATTCCAAAATTAAAGAAAATATTCCCTTTGTCCCCTACTCAAATCACATGCGTATCTAAGCGTCAACTTATCATATAGAGCTATATTTCTATCTTTTATCCGTACCATCTATTTTTTACTCTTTCTCTCTCTCTCTCCAACTCTCTGTCTTGAGCACAAGTCTTGATTCCTATTTCGTTTGCACAAATTTCAAAACTTCAACAAATTGTGTACCATAAACATTCCAGTATGATGTTAGCTGAATGTGAGATTTACCAACACTAGAACTGTATGCAGCTTAAAGCTGTTAAATTTGTAGTATACCTATCAATAGTGACCAAATGCTATTCATTACTCAATCAATCACAACGATGCTAGCTAAATGTTATAGACAATACTACAAATATTTCCAGTATTGTAAAGGTAAGCTAGCATAGCAAATCATTTCTCAACACTACTTGAGGCCACAGCCCAATTTCGATCAGTTTCCCAACACTAATCGAACTAGTAACTTGGCTCCCATTCAGCTAACGTCACTGAACCATATATAAATATCAAAGTGAACAATCGTATGCTAAATAACTCTCTCTCTCTCTCTATTAATTCGTAAACTATTGAAAATCACTGATTTTTTATAAAAATTAAACAATTTTCTCTTTTTTTTCTATCCACGCGCGCGCTCTCTTGCTCCCTCCCACGCGATATGACCCATATACGTATGTCCCATTCAATTCTATTAACATTAAATTTTATTATATGATTGTGTATAATCTTATGTATTATGTATCTGTCACATCTCGGGGCCGGTATATGTCTATATGTATAACTATATATCGAATATGTATATCGACTGATCGTGGGGCAGTTAAATTGATGTTAAGTGGTATAAGATTGGCCTTGTCAAGTGTTATGTTGGATGCCAGAAACGACTACAAAAGCTGTTTAAGTTTAATTTAAGTAGAACAAATAACAAACAAATTTAAACTATTGCTAAATTTAAATTAATTTAATTTAACTAAAATTTAAAATTTAACAAAACACAAAAAGGCAAAAAAAAAAAAAATATACAAAAAAGTAAAAAGTAAAATAAAATAATATATACATATAAATAATTAAATATAAAATTAATATTTTAATGCGTAAAGAATTACCTAAATTTAAAACACATAAAAGCATCGAAAAAATCATAATAAATAAACTTTATGTACATAAAGAAATAAAGCTAAAGAAAAAAAAAAATGAAAGGAAAAACTAATTAAATTTAATTGAATCACACAATAGAAATCAACAGAACTGCGAACCCGGCTACTATGAAGGAAAACAGAATGGGAAATGCATAAAAGTAGGCCTTACACACAGACACACTTACTGAGACATGAGAAGCTCACCACAGATCCATTGAAAGTTCCAACTCAAAGCTGCTCCAGCCAGAGTACAAAAGCCAGATACTTGTTCAAAGTTGGAACTAGTGATAACTAGTTCTTAAAATAGTTCAGTTCCTTGTAGGTGGGGCTGAGGCATTTGGAAACAGTAGCTATAAGAGAAAGCTGATGCAGGGTACAGCAACTAAAGAGTCTAGTTATGGAAACTGAAACGTAACACAACACCAATTCACACACACACACAGACACAGACAGACACACAATCACATGAATTAAAAACATAGTCAAAGAAAAACTGCCGTAATATTAAACAAATATGATAACAGAAATGAAATGTATAGTTATTAACAGATAATTCATGGAATACAATATATATATATATATATGTATGTATATATATAGAATATATTTATATATACACATATATAGGCTTTTAACATACTCGACAAACTAAAGCAAACACACAGTATATAGACTATGGAGTTCTATTTGAAAAAAGTAATCTTGATCCCACAAAGCAGCAGACTCGATCCCTTGGCATTTTTTCAACTATCTCAGTCTGCAATTCTCCCACAAAAACGAAAGTAAAGAAACCTAAACCAAGCTCAACTTAAAATCCACCCGCCCGACCGACCGACCGATTGATCGCCCGTCATGGCGATATATAAGAAGAAGAGAGATATCACAGTTATTGCTGTTCTACATATATATGTATGTACTATGTATAAAGAGAAATCCTTCTGCTTAAAACTCCCCCCGAATAAAATCGAAATATAAAGTACAAATATTCATTATCGCAAACAATTTATCATGATATTAACTAAAGACAACAACAACAACAACAACAAGAACATGAACATGAACAAGAATAAGAACAACAGCAAAGCAAAACAACAAAAATCGACTGCAATTCAATTGATATTAACTTAAAATCAAAGAACATAAAAAAAAAAAATACAAATAGCCGAACTTAAAGAAACATTAGAGAAATAAACAAATATATATATACATAAATCCATATATATATATATATATGTATAAATAAAAACAAAATGAAACTAAGAACAAAGTAGAAGAAAGCAAAGGCTCTTATGATTTTATAATAAAGCATGATATATACTATATAAAAGTGTTTGCGAGGAAACAAGCAAATTCTCAATGTACATAAAACCGAGACACACACACAAACACATACACACACATACACACTCATACACACACACAGAAAGAGACACTCAGGCATAGACATATAGGCATACTATGTGCAGCAAGTGTCACAAATTTGAAGTCCCCTGCCCCAAAGCAACAAAACATTTACCCAAAAACTTTGCTTGCCGCACAGCCCGAGTGGAATGAGTTTCTAGATAGATGAAATACTTCTCTTCTACATCTATTTTTTTCTTTTCTGCTATTCGTGTAAGCGTGTGCCTGTGTTGACATTGTGACATGACCCCGCCCGCTGCCCCATTCCCACTTCCACTCCCACTTCCATTTCCCGACCAACGACCACGCCCATTACATTTCAAATGCCGTCTACCAAAACCAAAGAATATTAAAAATAATATAGAAAATGTTATCTATAATACATGAACAAGTCGACTGAAACACTGTGCATTTGCACGGACTATACTTACTTATAGGCACATGTATAATAATACGTATATAGCTATATATATATATCTGCATAGATAGCGGCCCATATGTTTGGGTATGTGTATAAGCATGTCTAACAACGTATGTGTACATGTAAAAAGAGATTAAAAAATTTGAAAAATAAACAAACAAAAAAATATTTATAAAGAAAGAGGCCATGATGCGGCATGCCGTATATTGAATACCCTAGCTGGAGTTGACATTTTATTGAACTAAAACTTGAACCTTAAACTGAACTGAACTATGTAATAGAATAAAAAATACTTTACCTTCTGACGTCAGCTGAACCAAGTTATAGCGAGTTTTTTCTCTTGGTATCGGAGTAAAATCCTAAATGGGAATATAACTAATTGAAAAAGTGTTCCCATCAACCAATTCATATAGCCAGTAATAGGTATATGTATCTATTGTTAGTTAGTTCTTTTCTCTTGTAATTTGGGATGGGATCCACAGCAAGGGTATTTTGAGGCACATTGCAAATTATTTTGTGTAAAACGAAGCGACAAGGGTAAGATGTAGAAGCGTTCAAGCGTTAACGTTAAAGCTTTGAGAACCGTCCACATATACACACTTACAGGCCCATCCCCCTCCCCACCCCAACCCCCTACACACACACACACACACCCACACGCAGACATACACACACGAGTAGCGAAAATTGCAAATTACTAGCGAATGAGCAGGCACTCTACCATACGAAATCCTCAACAATGTCAACACTCACACACGCACACACATGCACATTGAGTTTGGCAACTTATGTTAACTGCTGTTGTTGTGACGAGCCCGAAGAAGAATTAAGAAGTATCTGTAAAGTGGTTTATGGTCAAGCAGCAGGGGAGCTGTTCGAGTGCAAGTGCCTTAAGGAACCCTTCTCTGCGCTTCTCACAGAGCAACAGCTGCCAACTACTTATGATTGGGTCTGGGCAAGCAAACTGCCAGAAAAAAGAAAACTATAAATTAATAAAACAAAAAATAAAAACAAAATTGTTATAAACTAATATTTAAAAATTAATTAAATAAAATTTAAAAAACTAAAGCAAAATATAATATATTATGACTAGACACAATTTAGTGATGCTACAGTGCAAGCTCGCTGCAAACAGAACAAGTCAGCCTTAAGTTCGATTGAAGAAGGAAACAAAAACCAAACAAACCCAAAACACCAAGCATTCATATCAGGCCAGATATGTACATATATAGAACTATTCAATTTGTAGTTATGCAAAAAAAACCAAGCAAAATAGTTAACCATATCAACACACTGCAAGCCTGCACTGTAGCGTGCCTAAGACTTTGCTGTAAATACACTCAAAGAAACACTTTCAACCTTTCCACAACACAGCAAATTAGGTATTTTGTACGCAAAGCATAAACGGATCAAGCAAATAAAATAAACCAATTCAACAAAAAGTTATCAACAAATGCAAACAGTCGTATAATGTATATATAAATATATTATATATGTAAACTTTATTGTATCTAGATATACCACAATGAAAACCAAACCGAAACCAAATAGAAATAAAAAACACCCTGTATCTAAAATAGAAATAGAAATCAACCTCCAGACATTTTAAGGCAAAACACCAATAACAACAACAAAGTTAAAAGAAAAAAAAAAAAAAAAACTAGAAACAATTTTTATTATTTATAAAAAGAAAAGAATTCGCTTATGTAATTTAAGTTTTATGATTTAGCGTGAAGGATTTTAGCATTAGGAAAAAAAAAACTAAAAAAGAAAAAAAAAAAAACAAAATGTGTGTAAAATAAGGTTGTTTTTTTTTTTTAGAATTAAACTAGGAAATTGAATATAAAGCATAATGAAGTAAGGATCTGAGCAGGAATACCAAGAGATGCAAAGCAAATTATTATTTTCAGGGCAGAGTTTTCAAGAAGCAGTTCAGTATCAGATGATAGAAAAGGAAACTAGCTAAAGCAAATATAGAAAGAAGAACAACAATAAATCCGTAATAGAAAGAAACAAAAACTTGCAAGTTTGGAATAAATGTGTTCAGAAAAAAAATAACAAAAAAACAAAAAATGTTATTATATGTTTAAATAAATTTAAAAGGAAAAATACAAACATTTAATTTAATTAAATTTAAACCAATTGTAAACAATTCAATATTGTAAATACATTTAACGCAAGTCCCCGATAAAGAGCAAAGAATATAGACCACATCACTGCAATATCACATTGTAAATTAACAAACAAATATACATAGCTCATCTAAGATTACAAAAAAAAAAAAAAAAAAAAGAAATTGGTAACACAAACTATAAAAAAAAAGAAAGTACTCAAAGAAGAAGCAGAGCAAACCTCCCAAAGAAAATGCGAAAAAGAAAAGAAAAGAATATATGAAAATAAAAGAAGAAAATTAATCCTTTCGTATTTTATTTTTGAAAACTGTACAACAGTTGCAATCCGACCTGTAAATATGTAATTCTAATTGTAATCGTAATCGTAATACTAATTAATCGTAATCGTATAGTAATTATAATTGGTTTTTGTATGTGTGCAGAGAAACTCTCCTCGTATTCTTAGCCATCGTCAGTTGAATTCATGTACAATTTGTTGTAGACTATCTTAAACTCCTTAGTTAATACTTAACATGTCAAAAGCGCTCAAACTTACAACAGACACACACACACAGACAGGCAAGGATAGACACACACACACACTCAGACACATATACGCATTCATGTATATAAATTATACGAATTTTACATAACCTACTTGAGCTCAAGCTTCGGCTCCTATCTATCTATATGTGCATACTTATGTAGTATATGTATATACTACTCTTATGTGTTTATGATATCGTATCATGCAACCCATACAACAGTTACGAATATTAACTATCTAATCTACTCCACTACAAATCACTTAGTCTCTCTACTAGTTCGTAATACTTACATATGTACAAAAAAATAACAGGCTAGAGTCAGTGAGACATGATTGATTTCCAAGTTAATTTAACTTGAAATGCCAACGATTTTCACATTCATAGAATACTTGAAAGTAAATTCAATTGGTAATCTTTTTTATAAGTATATTATTCAAATCATTTATTGATTTTCAAAAACATATTCATTCCTTTTAAGGCACTCGAATGTATTCGCTCAAATCAAATGCTAGTAGAAATGTATTCACGAATTTTTCAAGTGTTTCGAAGATTCCAGTTAAACATATGTAGGCTAGAGTACTGCACTATAGAAGTCAACACACACACACACAAACACACACACATACAGAGACAAATACACGCACACAGCGAACTAGATGCAATTAGAGCTAAAAAAACAAAAAGGAAAAGAAATGAATGCATTTGATTGGTTTTTCGATTTAGTAATTTTTTTTTTAGTATTTAATAGAACTTAATGTGCTTGGGAGTACGAGTACAGTAGTGCTCAGCTACCAGTATTTAAGGAGCTATGCCAGACACGACAAAAACTAATGAATATAAAAAAAAAAAGAAAAATCTAAATAAGAAGCTGAAATGAAAACAATTTGAAACGTAAAACAAAAATTTAAAAGAGAAGCAAACATATCGTTGTTAATCAACTAAGTACTATAATTGACAAATTTATTTAAAAAAAAAAAAAGAAAACACAAAAAAAAGAGAAGCAAAAATCGTTTACAAATAAACTCAAACACAATACATAAATACTATTCTTACCGCATAATTATCTCTCGAAATATAAATACAAATAAAAACGTGAATATCAAAAATAAAACACACACAGACACACACCCACACATACACATAAGCAAATGGCGAAACACTCTTTTTTAATCCTCGATTTAAACCCAAAACAATCTTTTCAAGTTTTCCATTAAATTTAATTACTAAATTACAAAAACAAAACAAAAAATAATATTACGAAAAAAAAATGAGAACAAAAATTAATAAAAAGTAAAAAACAATTTAACGTAAAAATATGTATTGAACAATAAAAATACAAACAATACTTATATACCTACTTACATGCATGTTTACTAAAAATACTAAAATACTAAATCAAAAACAACTAAGAAGTACGTACAACAACAATAACACCAACAACATCAAATACAACAACAAAGCACAACTTTCATTCTTCTCCATGCTTCAAGAATTATAAAATGCTATCAAACAAAAAAAGAATTAAAAAAAAAAAGAAATAAAAAAATTATTAAAAAAAAAAACGAAAAAAAAAAACGTATTGAAACCTAACAAAATTTCTATTAAGGACAAAGACTGCAAATAGAGATTTAAAAATATTAAAAATATAAAAAGAAAATTATAAAATATATAAAACGGAATAAATTCAATAAATAAAAAAATGAAAAACATTTTTTTTTCGACCATTATTTTGCTGCCTCGTTCATTGAAAGCCGCAAAAAGCTTTTGCCAAACATCATTTATACATAATTTAGTTGCTTTGCCTTGCATAACATGATTACCTGGATATGAGTATAGGTATAAATACATTCATTTTGTATAATGAGTATTAGTACAGAATTCAACTAGTTTAGTTCTAGTTTTAGTTTTAGTTAGCCGCGCAACAGCAACAGCATTTAGCTTCAATTGCAGCCAGTAATACTTTAATACCAGAGAACGAAATTCCAGATTAACTGCAAGCAATTAGAAATAGTAATTTTTTCTTTCTGTTAAGCATTCATTCACACCCATATTCACATTCTCGGCCAGCCCACAGCATCAAACTGAACAATAGTCAAAAGCAATACCAATGAAAATACCAAAGAAAATATATCACAATTAATATTCAGCATTGAACTAACAGTTATGCAAATGCAGCAACAAAAAAATACGAAAAAAAAGACAAAATAAAAAAACAAAAATAAATAAGAAACGGAAAAGAAAACAAAAAATTAGTATTACGCATCATAAGATATTGTGACTACAATTAAAAAAAAAAAAAAAGCCCAAGCATAAAACAATTAAAAACAAAGAGAAAACAAGAATTGTTGTTAAGATTAAAAATGAAATGTTTTATAATCGTTATTCAATAAAAATAAATTTAAAAAATAAAAAAAAAAAACAAAAAACATCCAACACACGATAAAAATTAAAATATATATATATGTATAGAAAAGATAGATCGAAGTGTCACAGTCCAAGCGAAGCTCATTCCAATTTGTAATTTAGTTAATCGCTAAGTATATATTTGTTTCCTATTACTAATTAAGTAATGTGTAGTTATTGTTAGTAGATCTTTTTATAATACTCTTCATATTGGTATATATACATATATACATATATATATATGTATGTATATATGTATAATAACTCGTTTCGACTGCATGGGTTTTACAGTTGGGTTTGCCACGGTTAGTAAGAGGTTCGAGCGCAGAATTGGGCTCGATCGGGTGAGCTCATTGGCCCAGATCTGCCTTGGCCGTTAGTCTTAAGATGTCATCAAGTCGTTAATATTGTAGCATTGATCAAACAATCAATCAATCAGTCAGTCAACCATCAATCAGCCAGTCAATCATGACAGTTGACTTTACATAAACAATGCCCATTGTACAAGTCTCGACATGCCCGCCCATTAGTTGCAACCATAGTCTAGACCAGTTCAGTCCTCTACCATCAAAAGTAGTGTTGGAAGATATACATATATATATACGAGTATACATATATACGTTACGATATACGTTACATGATATATATGTGATATATGACATGTAGTCCCCATCCCACCCTTGAAAACCCATCCATTGATGCGACACATGCTGCAATAACTGAATGTTGAGCTAAGATGCCACGCCCCCGCTCCACAAATGGTGAGTGTGTCCACATGGTCGTTGTGTAAAAGAAAATAAAACAAACAAAAAAAAAGTGTGCCCAGCTGGTGTCTTGTAACCGTTATTATCGTCGTTATCGTTATCGTAAAAATAGTTATCCTATTCGTAAACTTGAATTGGCTTTTGGTTCCCATCATACGCAATGCACTATGGAAACGCGCACTCAACTTTGATTCGAACATCATGCGATGTATATATATATATACACATATGTATATGTATGTGTGTGCTTATGTATGTATGTAGATATGAATACATATGCACAAGTATATATAGATCCGTATGATATTATACAATTGTTCGTGCGCTGAGCTTATGTCAAACGCTAACTTGGTCAGCCTACAATTTTTACCTAATATACCCAACCTATATATACTTTTTATATATATATATATATAAATATGTAAAGCTACTCTTCTTAATATATCTATAAATATTCAAATATTTTTATAATGCTTTTTAATTTTGGTTCGTTTAAATAATTCATTTTTGGTTTCGATTTTATTTTATTTTCATTTCGTTTTCTTCAAATATAATTGTATAAAAACGCTTTAGCGCTGCCTGCACCCGCCGACATCAAAATCCAGCTACAGCTACAGCAACAGCAACAGTAACAGTAACAGTAACAGTACAAGTAACAGTAACAGTAACAGTAACAGTTCAAGTAACTGTAACAGCAAGAGCTAACATCATTATGCGCAATTACAGTAACAGCAGTAACAGCTTGCAAATGAACAAATATTTATATGAAAAACGAATGAACAGTGAAAGAAAAGCGACTGCTCTGGCTTATCTGGCTATGGCTGAGGCTTTCAACGGCTCCTGCTTCTGCTCCTAAGTCCCGTTTCCCTGTGCTTCCCGATCCGGTGCATGTGCGTTAAGTTGCTATAATCAAATAATTAGAGTCGAGCAATCGATAACTCACAATAACCAAAACCAAACCGAGCAAATCAATGCAAAATGCAATTAAGCTAAAATAAATAGCAAAAAAAAAAGAAAAAAATCAAACAAAACGAAAGCAAAGAAGTCGAAATGAAAAACTGATATGAAAACAAAAAAAAAAAAAAATAAAATCAAATATAATAAAAATACCAACCGCTCTCTAAAGTTAACTTCAACTACAACAAACAACAACACTAACAACACTTGGCGCACGCTTAGCACATTTGCATATGATACTAACTATCAGCTACACACACACACACACACACAAACACACACACACATTGACAAATGCTACACTTAACGATTTTGTTGCCTTACTCCATTTAATACACTTAAATCTAACGCTTTGATTTGTGACATGATTTTATGCGCTTACCTTTTACCAAATACTCTAAACTACTCTACTCTACTCTACTCTACTCTACTCTTCTCTAGTCCACTCTACTCGAATGAGCATTTTCCACTTACTTGCCTAATTACTTAAAATCGCTTATCTATATATATATTTAACTAATTATATACATATATATATATATATATAGTTATTTATACTTATTTGAAGCAGCTGCTACAACTACAATCACCGAAAGAAACACCTTATCCCCTTGAAGCCCATTCACAATTTCACTTCCACCACGCTCTTTTCCTTCCTCCACACAACGAACAGAGCGCAATGCGAGCTCTGTTAACGGCAACAGCGCCTCGCTGTTAACGGCAACAGCGCCCTGAAGTCTGTTCGGCTGCCCGTTCATTATTTGGCACAACTCGAGCACCTACGATTTTTGGTTGAAAGCACACAAGAAAATTGATCAAACAATCAGTCATGCAGTCAATCACACAAACATACACACAGAGACACACTGTTACACTCTAACTGACTCTCTTCTATAGCTGTCTCTATCATGCCAATTACTAACTCTCTTTTCTGCAAGCGTTCGTCGCAAACCTCTGCCGAAGACACAACTGGAAGAGCGCGTGATTGATTGATCAGTGATCGCGCCTGCTGTGGCACTGATTGATGATTGCAAGCGCGACAAGTCGACGCCGGTTCGAGCTGAACCGTCGATACACGGTTCAGTTCGGATTAGCTTTGGTTTAACTCTCTCTCTCTCTATCTCTCTCTCTCTCTCTCTCTTTCTATATCTATCTGTTCCTCTATATCTGTCAATCTATATATATGCCTACATAACATATATATAGATCTATTCATTTTTATCTGTATTTGTCAAGTTTAACAGCGACGACGCCAAACGCCGGCACATTTTGTTTATTACCATTTTGGCAATACGCTTTCGATTTTTTGTTAGCCAACTCTATATCTAGCCAACTTTTTGAGTTCTATATCGTGCAAGCGGTACAATCCAAGCGCAATTTAATTAACAACAGCAATTTGCTTTCGATGTGTACATACTAATATATACCAATATATACCAAATATATACCAAATATATATAATAATATATATACAATAATCACTCACACACACACACAAACACACCCACACACACACACACTACTTTAAATACCTCAAGTTAAAAGAAAACACACACACACACACACATACACACCAATTTTGTTTTTGGCTTTTTCTATATGTTTCGATGTACTAAATTTTTCCTTTGGAAACCTTATCAACATATGAATATCGTTTCTAACAATTCTTTGTGTTCAACTTATGTGATATCTTGATGATATATATTCTAACCTAACGATCTTACAATTTCACATTTCTGTTGTTAATTGTTTTCTTTGTCTATTTGTTTGTGTTTTATTTGATTTCTCATTTTATATATCTCAATATATTAATATATACTACCTTATTTACACACTGCGTTCTTTTTCTACGTTCTTCTTCATACCAAATCGACAACAAAAAAATAAAAATATATATATAACGTAAAATAAAAACTAAACAAATAATATCAAAATATAAAAACATATAAAAATATGTATATATATACATAATCTGATGCATATATACACATATGGATGACTGACGAAAAAAAACCTATATATTTATATATACCGAATCGAATCGAAATCAAATTTGCATATTTAAATACCAACTTTAAATATACAAAATACCAAAAATCGAATACCTGAATATTGCCTTATGAAAAAATAATAAAAAAAAAATCAAAATAAATACCAAACAAACAAATGATATAAATGCATATGAAAATGCAAAAATAAAAAAAAAATATAAAAAAAAAAATGATTAACCAAAAATAGGCCCGTCGGCTTCTGGGGCAAAATTGTCGGCTCTTTGTGCGTGATCGCTGGTGTGCTGACAATCGCACTGCCGGTACCGGTTATCGTCAGTAATTTCAATTACTTCTATCACCGCGAAACGGATCAGGAGGAGATGCAGAGCCAAAATTTCAACCACGTTACAAGTTGTTCATATTTACCTGGTGCACTAGGTACATATATATAAACTACTAACAAAAAAAAGAAAAAAAAAAAACCTGAAAAAAAAAACTAACTACGCTCATTTGTATTATATGAATAAAAACAATGCTAATCGATTCCTTTTCTATATCATTTCCAATAAACGCGCCTTCTCTCTGATAAATACATACACCTAAAAAAAAAACAAAAAAAAAAAAAAAATACCACTCCCGATACTAGGTCAACATTTGAAAAAATCCTCACTCTCCGAATCGTCATCGGACATTATGGATTTGGATGATGGCATTGATGCAACCACGCCAGGTCTGACTGATCATACGGGCCGCCACATGGTGCCATTTCTGAGAACGCAGCAATCGTTTGAGAAGCAACAGCTGCAGCTGCAACTGCAGCAGCAGCAGGGACTCCAGCCGGGACAGCAGCAGCAGCTCGGCCAGAACGGCCTGAGGAGCACTAACAGCTTACAGTTAAGGCATAATAACGCAATGGCCGTCAGTATTGAGACCGACGTCTGACTACTAGGTGAGTGCAAACTATCTTCCTCTCACAATTTCATGGCGAAGCTCTATATCTTTACTATAGATCAGTTCGTTTACTGAGGCAGCTTAAAGCTACTTTCAGTCGGACTTCTCTTAGTCTAGTCTAGCTTATAGTTGAAGCAAGCACAAGTTTCGGATTTAAAAGAGCTATAGACTTTTTCCTAAAGCTCGTTGTGTCTTTGTAGAACTTATACCCAAAGTTGGAACATATATCAGTAACAATATAATTCTGAACAGTATAGAGAACTATCAACTTCTTGAAATTCTACCAAGTTTTAGTTTTCAATACTATTCAATAGGTCCTAGAACAAAAAAGCTTAATATTCATTTTATTCTTGTCTTTCATTAATCTCTTTTGCATTGTAAAGCGAGCTTAAGCTGATCAAACTGTAAGTTCATCACGATAAAGAAACTAAGAGCTTAAAGCTTATTAGAAAATATATTTGGACAGCCCATACTACAAGAGCTTTCGGTGCATAAAAAGCTTTAAGCACATTTGATTTTTATTTTACATTGATGTTGTAGAATTATCCTTTATGCCCTTTGGCAATCAAAATATAATAAGACATAGATTAAAGCTGATTCTTAAGTTAGCGAGCTTGAAATTGCGGAAATTATGGTAGAGTTCTGTTCTCCAATCAGCTTTAAGCTTATCTGAATAAGACTTCCTATTGCCATGAATGTTTAAGCAATTAAAGCTTATAAAGCGGATCAATAGGCACAGATTAAATATTATAACTTATTCATATCTCTAAAAAAGTAGATAAATTCTTTAAGCTTATTTCATGATTTATTGTCTTACGTGACCTTTGAACGATTCAAGGGAATTTTTCAAAAAATTTAGGCTCAAAATCAAATCCGAAAAAAAAAACAGTTTTGAGCTTGTTTTTAACAAACTTTTATTAGAAATCTGTTTTATATTTAATTAATTATTTTTAGTTATTTATCTGAAAGTATAATATTGTAGAAATACTCAGTGTCAGTGTACTCTATCTCCTAGAGACCTTAAGAATTTTCCTAATCATACCCAGTACATAATTTTACTTTATTTATTTCAGTAAACAAATTGTTTATCTATTTACTTATGCTAATCTTATTTTTTTTTGTAAACAGTCAAACAAATGGAAAGCAGACGAAACTTGCGCAGTGAAATGTTACGTTGGATGCCAGAAACGTCATCAAAAGCAGTCTAATTTAGAATTTTATTAATAAATAAATATTAAAGTAATAATAATAATTATAATTATAATAATAATGATTATAGTAAGCAGCGTAGTTGTAAATTAAACAGCAAATTGTAAAACAGACAACACCTAAACACGCATACACACACACACACACACACACACATACACGCACATTTAGTGCAGCGGCTTGATAAAGATAAAGTAGCTACAAGTCGAAATAGCGATAGTCTTTTTTTAATAAATTCAAATTCGGCAGCCACAATTTACACAGCTGCTCAACGAACACAAACACACACACACACACACATACACAGCAACACACCAACACACACAAACACAAAACAGATATATAAAATACTTATATACCTATGTTCAAATTTAGCAATTAAAGAACTAACAATCGTTATAGTCATACAAACAAATCGAAGAGAATGCAAAGAAGGCAAAATAACAAAAAAAAAAACAAAAAACAAAAAACAAAAAAAAAATGAGAATTATCTTAGTAGTCTAATCTAATTGGAGTTTCTTCCTTTCTTTAGAAGCTAGCTAAAAGAAAAAAAAAAAAAAAACATAATATAATAAATGAAAACAAAACAGACAACAAAGCAACAATACATACAAACAAACAATATCTGCTAATTTTATTTTCAACTTTAAATTATGCTCTATTATTAAATATTAGTCAAATATTAGTAAAAACAAAACCAAATGAAACAAAAACTATGGCAAAATACTGCAGAAGAAGAAGAAGAAGACAAAGAAAACAACACAGAAAAAACATACATATATGAAGAGCGAATGTATTTGACGACGACCTCAGCCGGAACTCTGAGATTAGTTAGATTGTGCTTAGTTCCATTTAATAGAGCTCAAGCCGTGATCAGTCCACAGCTCAGTACAAAATTTCCGGCAGGTAAAAAAACGTTTGGGAAAGAGCACAGAACACACAAAGAGCAAATGCAATAAAATGGACAGGGAATGCAACGTTTAAGGACAGCATACACAAAGCACAGGAGAAAAAACATTAGTGGGTTCCGGCTATAGAAAATATAATTTAGTTAGTGCCCCAATTGGCAGCAGTTCTTATGAATGAAACTGGACAAAGTGATGACGTGGTCGAAACTAATTCGCCATTCAATACACATACACTCACACAGACACACACATACACATACACATATATATATACATACAGACACACATGAAAATGCTAAAACATCAAAACTGCCGTTAAGTTTAAAATTAGTAAAAAAAAAGCAAAGAATTATACATATATATAGGATATATATGTATATATGAGTAAAACTATGTATACATTAAAACAAATATATATATGTATAATGTGTATATGTATATGCATATATATAAATATTGCGATAGCTGCTATTTTGTAAATAAGTAAGTCGGAGCTGAAGCTGAACCATATATATGTATAAAAAAAAAAAATAAAATTAAAAATAAAAATAAATATATATATTATATATACAACAGATAGAAATAGACAAACCAAAAAAAATAAATAAATAAATAAAAATAAAATACAAGAAATAAAAGATTTACAACCAAAAAAATAAAAGCTGCTAACGATACAAAAACAATAATTAAATTTAGCAAACTGCTACACAACACCAACAACAATACACACACACGAAATACCCTAAAAAATACCAGAGAAAACGGCATTATATGACCGTCGATCTTCCAGCAGACCCAACTCAAACGTCGCCTTCCCCACTCAACAAAAAAAAGACAAAATATAAAAAAAATTATCTAACAAAATTTATAAAAAAAAAATTGAGAAAAAAAAATGCTTCTAGCATCAATTTAACCAGAAATTTAGGTCACAATTAGAAATTATAAATCGCTTCAGTATCTATGCATATGTATATCCTTTATGTCTCACACACTTACGGACCTATAATAGATCTTATCTAACTGCATTTCGTCTAACCAAAAGAAAAGAAAAAAACAAAGAAAAACAAAGCTAAGGAATGTCTCATTTTATGAGTTCAAAGTCTTATGTAATTTATCTTCCTTTCCAATATCGATTCGTCTATCCTTAATATATAATTTTCACGTTCAAAACTAACGACTTCAACTTTTGTCAGAAATTTACAAATATTAATATATATATGTATGAAATTTGTGGCATCTCTTATGATTCTAGTCAATATACACACAAAATATTAGATATATATATACATATATATAAAAAAAAATAATAATTAATTTGAATTCAAATTCTTCGAGATCTTCACACATCTACTTCGTATGCTTCCATGAACTACACCGTTTCCTGAAACAGATAACTGTAATGAAAATTAGATGAGAAACTTTATAAAAATAAAAAAATACTATCCCTAAAAATACAAAAAATGCGCTTTGCTTTAAACATAACCTCAAAAAGATGAAAAAAACCAAATATATATATAAATATATGTATACTTTTTGGACCATGGTAAAAACATCTCACAACAATACGAATAGAACAAATTTAACTAAACTGAGACATACGCAAGGCATATATATATACATATATAGATAAATGTATGTATATATATGTATGTATGTAGTATGTTGCGACTGAAGAACTGAATAACAAAGTTTTTATTGATTTGCTGCTTGTTGTAATTAAGAAAAAATTAAAATAACAAATATTTGTACAAAAAAAAAAAAAGCGAAAAAAAAAACAAACATAATGTAAATATGTAAAAACGCAAAAAGAAAACAGGATAATAGACAAAAGAGTAAAATAAATCAAATCAATTTACAGCTTTGAATACCGTCCACACGCACACAGTAAACAAATAAAGCAAATGCAGAGCTGATCTCGAAAGCTAAAGACGGCGAGACAGAGAAGGAGCGAAAGAGAGCCAGAGAAAGAGAAAGGATGACGAATGAGAGATAAACTGCAGAGAATATTATATAGAGAACATTATTACGTATACTTAATTTGGCCTTATAAAAAAAGAAAAAGAAGAAGAAAACAAATTATATAATATGCGATATGCGAAATTTAGTTATACGTGAAACAAAAGTTGAAGTATTCGTTTGGGCGCCCATTCGTGTATTTTTTGTACATTATATATTACATATGCATATGTGTGTGTATATAGATATATATATATATTGATATTTGATTTTGTAATTCGTTTTGTGAATTCTTTGGTTCGGTTCCTGAGATCAAACGAGTGCAGTCAAGCCAATTAATTAGTAAATGGAAAAGAAGAAGAAGCCGCAACAGGGGGGCAACCACAGCAACAGCAACAACAACAAAGAGCAATGATGATATACATATAATATGCATACAAATTATTATTAATACTAATAATATATATATATAATATATACATATAGATAAATATCGAAATGAGATAAAGTACATTACATGTAAACCAATTGCAAACAAAAATAAAAACATATCGTCTTCAAGTCATGCAAGAAAATATTTTTTTTTTTGTTTTTTACCAAGTAAATTAATGCTAGACAAGGCTTACTAAGTAGTAAAAAAAAAAACGAAAACAAAAAAAGACAGAACGAGAAAGCGAGAGCGTGAGCGCGAGCGAGTTGGCACTATGCAGCGAGTGGGAGCGAGACAAAAGAGTTTGTCTGGGCTAAAGCTTGGCCAGGCCAGACATAACACAAGTGATATAAAACATACATATATATAAAAGAGATAAAGAAAAAAACCAAAAAAATAAAGCGGGAAAGGAAATTAAACTTGCCAAAATAATTAAGTTTAAACATAACACAGACACCAACACAGGAAACCAAAAAAAAAAACACTAAAAAATAATATATGTACTTAAACTATGCTTCTCCATAGCTGAGAAAGCGTTTAGTCTATGGCCTAAAGTATATATAATAAGAGTTCAGCCAGCAGCAACAGCCGCATAATTATATATATCTTAGTTTAATAGGCAATCCTTATTATAATACTATTTATAATACTACAGCAGCAACAACAACAACAACAACAACAAAAATACTAATAAAATTATACTTATAATAATCATTATGAAATCTAATACTGCAACCTTCAAGCTGAGCTTTGCTATCAAATAACAATTTCCCAAAAACCAAACTATCACTAAAAAAACAAAAAAGAAATACATAATGCTAACAATAAAAAAAAATACCAGAAAACTAACTTCTAGAAGAGAACAATGAGAGATTAATCTTACCAATAAAGTTGTCAATTTGCGTTGTCTATTTTCGAATTTTGGTTTAGAAATTCATTAATAAAGAAGACTGGAATAAAAGCAAAAGAAAAAAAAAAACAACCCAAAATATGTATGTACATTTATACATATATAGTTAAATGTATATGTATGTATATAAATGAGAACAAGGTCAATACAAATACATATGCGCATATAACAAGGAAACAACTATACACATACACCTACACACACACACACACACATACATATAGGCATACATACATGTGTATGTATTATCGTGTACATATACGTGTAGTACATATACTGTAACTCCCAGCCAGATAATTTTGATAACAATTTTATTAATTTCTCCAATTCAAAGCGTTCCACAAGAAAACCAAACAGAAGAAGAAAGCCCAAAACAAAAACACTGAAAATGAAACAATTAATAAGCTCAATAAATTAAAGTCCAACGGAATCAATTTCGGCGAACCGAATTTCAAATATCCTTCCAGATATGCCCCATCAATAAATTTCTGTATCAATTCCACTCGTTACCAAATAATATGATATGCTTTGTTTCGATTCCGCTTGTTCCAACTAATATTTTCAAGCTATCACGGACTTATTGGAATTTTCCTGCTCAAAATATGTTTCACATTGTTTCGTTTCCATCTGTTTCACGCAAATTTCATAATGAAACAGTTAAATTAAAAAAATAATAATAAAAAATAAATAAAATTTCGTAATGTCTTTCACCTCGACTTGTTTGCTTTTATTTTCCAATAATTGAAAAACTTGTAAATTGATTTTAGTTCAACTATTGTTCCGATTCCAAATGTTCCAGATTATACAATATCCGCATTGGTCTCGAATGCAATCTGCAAGGGTACAAGAACAGAAATAATTATGATAATTATGCATAGTTTAAATATATATACATACACACACACACATACGCAGGAACACTACACACACACACACACACACATACAGAAAAGTATTAGAACACATGCAAATACAATTTTGTTTCAAGCGTCAGCAAGAGCCAATTTTTTTTTTAATAGTTATAAAAAAATAAAAAGAAAACACAAATCAAGTAATATATATACATATGTATATATACTATATATATATATATATAGAAAGAGGAAATAGCGCAAAATGAAAATTGCGAAACTATCGCAAGGGAAAAATGAAAATCCGTGTAAATTATGCGTACCACAATAAAAATAAAAACAAATGAAAAAGAAAAAAAAAAGATATTTATAATATATATATATATATACATAAATATATATAATAAAAAAAAAAAAAAAATACGCCGCAGCAATTAAAAAATAAAAAGAAACAAAAAATGTAAGCAAGAATTAAAAAAAAAAGTTGTTAAGATTCTAAAAGTGAAATGTTTTATAAATAGTTAAACCAAAACAGAAAAGCGAAACAAAAAAATTATTATATATTAAATATGAAGAAACAAAAAAAAAAAAAAAAAACCAAAAAAAAAAAACTAATATACAAACAGACACAGAAAACAACACAAAGAACAATAAGCAACACACACACACACACACACAACAATACCAAATGAGCAAGCACAAAATTTACCGTTTGACTTAAAAAAAAGAAAGAAAAAAAATCTGAAAGCATTTTTACAAGCCATGTTAAATTTGTAAGCCAATTGGAAATTAAAATGCAGCTTAGAAATGACAAAAGTTAGGTAAATCTAATACAAAGGCATCAGTTGAGAAAGCAGATCAAATCTAAGTACAATACTCACACACACACACACACACACTCACACACACAGACAGAAACAGACACACGTTACTTTATGAACATAAAAGCAAATTAAATGAAAAAGTATATAAAAATAAATTATGCTAAAGAGAACAACTTACAAAAATACAACTAAAAATGCAAGCGATGAAGTTTTATTCAACAAAGCCCATCCAGCTGGGCGCGACTACATAAATATGGAGTTACAGTGGAGCCTCGGTTAACGACCATGGAAAAAAAAGTTTCGTTAACCGAAGGCTGTATATTACACTTTGTTTAGACCTTGAACCCATTGAAAATAGGAAATTTTTGACGTCGTACGACTAGTCTATATACTCCTGTCCGTCCGTTTATTCCTTCATCTATCCGTCCCTCCAGAAGAAGAAGATTTCACAAAGTACAAGAGCTAGGAACTTGAAATTATAAATGTAGACTCGTATACCTTTAATCCATTGTACGAGTATATGGGAAATCAAAAAGAGCTGGAAAAACGGTGATTCAATATTTCAAAGGCAAGGAAAATATAAAACTTTTAGCTACTTCATTAAAGACTAGGCCCAACTCGGGAAAGATCCAACATGATTTGTTCGGGCGATTGAGAGATTTCCTATATTAGCTCCATACCTGCCTCAACAACATTTTGCATACTTACAGAGATTCAAACATGGCCAGAGGATTTTTCAGATTTCCCTATGGGAAATCCAAGTAAATCCGCACTCAGTGACATATATTTGTAGGCTAAGCTAGTGATTTATGCTTAGCATGCTAATAATTTATTTAGTTGCTCACATTTAGAAACTTATTAGGTAAACTTAAGGCGTAGGGAACTCAGTATAGTGGACGCAGTTCCAATCCGTTTCCGATGCCGATGCCGATTCCGAATTAACGTTTATTTACAGTGCAAGGTGAAGTTTTTTGGTTCGACGAGCCAAGGACCAACCAACCAACCCAAATGCGCTCGGCCCGAGACTCGGCCTTTCAGGCCAGCACAGACAGATTTCACTCGACGCAACCGCTGAGCAGACGCGCCCTACACTCGGCTTATCCATATCACATAGTGTTTATACATATATATATATATTCATAGCTGCTCTCCCCCCGCGCTGCCCTTCCTCTCTCAGGGACTCAGCTGGCTGCGCGCCCGCCGCAAGGCCTTCGCCTTGGCGCCCACTGGCGGCCGGTACGTGGGCAGCTCAATGAAAACGGGACGATACTCGGGCGCCTCGGGCCGCATGGATCGGGACTCCGAGTGCAGCATATTCGTGTAGTAGTTGAAGTCCCTCTGCTGCGTCTCGCTGCCGGCCACTGGCGCGGCGGCCGTGATTGGCTGCTGGGCGGCACGACCACGCGCCGCATCGGAGCGCAGCAGCCGGAATAGATTACGGCGTGCCGCTTGGTCTGTGGACTCTGTGGAGTCGGAGCTGCGGCGCTGCTGCCTACCACTGCTGCTGCTTCTGCTGCTGTTGATAAAAGCGGACTCCTCGTAGCGCGGTATGTAGCGAGGTTTGCGGGACTCGCCGACTCGCTCGTGCGGCGTCACATTGAAGCCGAAGAAGCGCGGCGCCTGCACGGAGATGAGCGGCAGCAGCGTCTCCCGGGCGTAGCGCTCGGCCCGTTGCAGCAGTTCGCCCAGCCGGAAGGGCAGCAGCTGCACCGTTTGCGGCTCGTCGGAGCCGCTCGACAGCTGAGCCATCATTTTGGGTACCGTCGCCACGGCTGGATTGGCCGAGCTCGCTGGACCGACGGGACTGTCCGTCGTGCTGGCTGTGGCATTGATATCCTCGGGCTCACTGAGCTGCAGATCCTTGCCGTGCTTGGTGCGCGGGGTGGTTGCCTTGAGCACCGGCTCGACAATCTCCCCGGCGCTGGCGTGTAGCTCATGCAGGTTGCGACCACGGTTCACGGCCAGACGTCGGTCCTTGAGAACGGGCTCGAAAATCTCGGCGGCGGGCTGCTGTCCGGGCGACAGGGCGTCGGAGAGACTGCGACTCGACTCGGCTGCCTCGGCCTCATTGTTGTCCTTGTCCAGGGAATTGCCCACGAGTATGGGCTGCCAGGGCAGCTCATCGGTCTGATCCAGCGGGTAGGTCTGATTCTCGGCCAGCTTGAAGCTGGTGCCCAGATTGAAGATGTCCTTGCGCTGCTTGACGCTCTCGACCCCGTCAACGCTGGCACTCAGACCCGTTTCCTGCACACTGGAGTCAACCACTGGCGCGTCCGTGCTGGCCGACAACGAGGCCGGCGGCGGGGTGGTGGTATAGGCACCATAGTCGTCCTGGTTGTCCAGCTCACAGTTGCCCGGCTGGAGGCGCATGCGCACGGGACTGCCGCTGCTCAGCTTGGTGCTGGGGCGGCACAGCGAGTGGCTGCGCCCGAAGCTGTCCGTTAGCACCACCTTGTCAATGTCCCAGTGGGGCAGACCCTTCGACAGCCAGCCGCTGTAGGACTTGTAGTGCAGGCTCAACGTGGTGGGGAAGCCCAGCGCCGGATGCGGCACAATTATCTTGGACACAATGTCGCCGGCAAAGAACTCGGCGTCGTCCTTCCTGCAAGTGCAAGGATTAGGTAGTGCCTACAAAATGTTAACAGAGCTGACACTCACTCGGATATTTCGAAAGTCTCGTTGAGGCCGCCATCGCCCTCGAGTATCGCCTCCAGGCGGCCAATCGTGCGCAGCGGCAGATCGTTGAACGAGTTAAAGATCTGCAGCTGGAACTGATGCGCACAGAAAGGCTCCTCCTCGCGCGTCAGCAGATACAGCTGGCCGCGGCCCGTCGATCTGTCCGCATAGTAGCCCATGTTGCCGCAGCGCGGCACGCCCTCGGCCAGATCCTCGTCGTCCTGGGCGCACGGAAAGCACTTGCCCTTCAGAAAGTCGTCGTAGTTGGCGCAGGGAAAGGCGGGAAACATGCAGCGCGGTGCCACGGAGTCGATGAAAAACTTATAGGCGCGACGATGATTACAGAGCGAGCGTCCCTCCTCGTCCTCGGCCGCCTGGGCAGCTGTAAATGAGAAGGAAGTTCAGCAAGACTCGAATGGAACATGGTAGTGGAGCAGCTTACACCAAATAAAGTCCGTGACCGCGCCCACAAACAGATTGGAGCAGCCCGTCTGCACCCGTCCGCCGTTCGGATAGTAGTCCACATGGCCCATGGGCTGCCAGGAGCCCAGGCCGCCCAATATAAGATTCTCGCCATTCGAGTGGATAACGTCCACGAACTCCGCATCGCTGCTGTCCAGCCGTACCTTCGGATGCTGAGCCTCGAACAGCGGCCCCGCCGGATCGAGACCCGTAATGCGCGACAGGCCGGGCAGCTCCGCTCCCGCAAAGCCAGAGACATGCGCCCCAAGGCTAAAGCCAATCACATGCGTGCGCATCAGATTGAGGCCCTTGTGCTGCTGCAGATTCCGGAGCAGCATTGCCAGCTGCTTGCCCACCAGACGCGTGTTCGCCGCGGCACGCACATAGTTCGGAAAGGTGGCTCCATTCTCCCAGTCCACGCAAATAACAATGCAGTCCTCCTGTTCATAGTTGCAGATATGTAGAGATTTCAGTTAATAAATGTTGGATATGTGAACTAAAGCCGGCGTATGCCAGATTCCTGATAGGTAGATTCCCGATAGAGTATACATCTACTATAAGCATTCACTATTGAGTTTTGAACTATACAATTGTGGAAAACATACAAACATACATTTCTAGATGAGAATTGCATTGAGAAGCAGTTGATAACAAATAATTAGAAAAGGAAAGCGAATGTAGAATACTCCAAAGCGGTATGAGAATCACGTTGAAAGGCCATTAACATAATGGAATGTAAATAGAAAAGAAAGCAAGTGAAATTACTCAGTTCATCCCGTTAGTTCCGGGAATGTCTTAACATTTTATAAGATGAGAGTGCCCACGAGTACATGTTCCAATTTTAAAGCCAATAGCAACAAAAGCGGAAATAGTTAGAGTTTGTACGGACAGAAGGTCCACCACGGACGAACAGATGGGCTGGCGAATGGACAAACGGGCGAGCAGACGATCACACAGACGACGAACATATAGATGGTTGGTCAGACGATCGGAGAGACGATTAGACAGACGGGCGGATAGACGGTCGGACAGGCGACTGGACGGACGGACGGACAGACGATCAGACAGACGATCAGAAAGACGATCCTACGGACGGTCGAACAGATGGACAGGCGAATGGACAGACAGGCGAGCAGACGATCAGACAGACGGTCGGACAGGCGATCGAACGGACGGACAGACAGACGATCGGACAGACGGACGGACTGATGTGTAGGGATTGGACAAACGGGCGGGCATCAAATCAAACTGAAGATCGGACAGACGAGCGGACAAACGATCGAAAAGACGGGCGGATAGACGGTCGGACATCCGAACGGACGAATAACATGAAAGTAAATGAAATCCATGGAGCTCTTAATTTCCAGAACTTGTTTCAGCTCAAATGAAGCATCATTATCCGAATGGGAAGTTCAACTTTTCAGATATATTCGTACTCTCTTAAATATGTATAGCTACAAGCAACTATTACAGGCAGGTTATAAACTGAAATTCGTAATTTAGTTACACTTCCGACTCACCACAGCCATCAGTGCCGTTTTCATTTCGTAGATCCAGACGTGGGGACAGGCCGATCCGAAGCCATGGACAATTACGCGCACGGAGAGCTCATCGAAACCCTCGAGGTCATCGATGGAAGGCTGCGGCGGCTTCTTCGGACTGCTGCCCATGCCAGGCGGCTTCTCTGTGCTCGGGCTGAGGCCGGGCATCGAGGCTGTGCCCGCTGGGGCGCTCGTTGTGACCGTTGGAGCTGGCGGACTGTCGGACTCGCGCTTGGCCTTCGCCTTGGCAAACGCCGCTGTCATATTCAGGAAGGACAACTCCATGAGCGGCCGATCTGAGCGCTGGCGCGTCGAGTAGAAATAGAACTTGGTGTTTATCTCCTCCGGCGACGAGGGCAGCATCTCCAGGTAGGCAAATGGGCCCGAGTCCTCAAAGCAGCCCAGCTCACCGTAGCAAACGCGCTTCACCGCCCGCTTGGCCCGGCCATGCAGCGATTGGCGCTGCTGTTGCTGTCGCTCGTGCGCCAGCAGGGAGGCGTGCACCGCCTCCGAGAGCTCCGTAAAGTTGGCATAAGTCAATGGTGTGGGCGTGGCCGCTGTAAATGGACAAACATATGATTAATCGAGTTTCTGTACTAATCGAATTTCGAATTGTGTATGAATCACTTGAAATGGTTCTTAAATAGAAGACTTTGCAGTCAGCGCACGTGCGTCCAAAAAAAAAAGCATTCACAATAGCAGCAAATATAAACAGCCATAAATTCACAATATATGGATAATAATGGGCTCTACCTGAAACTGAAACTGGGAAGTAAATACGCCCCACACACGGGTTCCCTATTCCTAAATCAACTTAGCTAAACATTTGTAAGAAATATCTTCGATATTAAGTTAAGCTTATTCAAGTAACTTTGAGTGGATCTTATAATTAATTCGTCTATCTGAAGAGAAGATCAATGGTTCACTTGTAGAGTTAAAGATAGAGATAGATATTGTTCCCGTTTGTATCTCTAGATGTGCAGCTCATATTAAGTTGATTTATAAATATTGAGGAAGATATTATGAAACTTGTTTATGCTTCTCCTTATAACTGTATTATTCCTGAGGCAAATATTTAATAAATAAGCAAATTATGTAAATTACATAAATGAATACCATAATGTTTATAAGGCTTAAGTCTAAGCACATCTGGAAGTTGATTTTGTAGAGCTTTAAAGTTAAGATGGGAGATCTGTAATTGCGTTTTGTCAAACTCTGTTAAAAAAATGTTAAAAGTTAATAAAAATAATGACAAAAGAAATAACAACAAATTTTTTGGAATTTCTTTAATGGCAGACGTGAAAAATTTTTTCCATATTTCGTTTTCAGACACTACGCCATAATTGGGAACGTGCGGATGACATAACCCCAGCACAAGTCAGCCAAAATACATACAGCTATAGAGTCACATAGGTGTATGTATATGGACGTTAGCTGAAAGCGCTGCTAAATTACCGAAGCGTGATTGCGTTTCTAAAGCGCCCGAAAACCAAAAGGGAGAATCGTCTAAGAGGAGCCACAAATCAAAACACAAATAAAACTGTCCACGGCTCGACTCATGCCACACGCGTTGCCAAATGACAATAAATATGCACATGATAGTCATCTGGTAATGGGCCAGACGATCGAGAATCCGAAACTGATAGAGTGCTACAGTGTTTGCAAACTAGGCAATCCGGAAGAGATCGAATGAGCAAAGCTTAGAAATTTTGAGACTAGACTAAACTGAAATCCCTCTACATTTCGTTCAACTAGATCTTCATCTTCAGTAAAATTCATTCCATAGCTCTATTAAAATTTATTTCAATATGAATAACAGATGACAATTCTTATCCACATCTCAGTCTATGGCTAATGCACTCATCCAGTCACATTAGCGCCAAGCGCACTTAATCAATCAGCTAAACGCGACTTGTAAGTGCTTATGCAACCAAATGCATCCAAGTTTTTTTTAGCGACAATGGCATAGCACTTTACGCTCATGTCCCATGCGAAAGGTGCTTTAAAATAATCGTTGAAACATTTCGCGCACTTACAAGCGGAACTTATGGCCCGACGCAAAAAGCAATTAGGAAAAAAATGATCTTTGTAAAAGCTGAGATACAGACAAAGGTGAGAAAAGAAGTAGAGATGGATGTAGGAATAGAGAGATAAATATGGAAAGGCGGTAGAGGGGAAAATAGAGACAAACATAAAGGTTAAAGTTAGAGAAGAGAGATACAGTTGAATATAGTATAGAGGATGGAGATGATAAAAATAAAAAATATTACAAGGATAGCGGCAGAGTAAGCTCTATCTCATTAGAAGTATGCATAGCGGAAAAAATAAATTATATTAATAGGAAGAGTTATAGAGATTAATAAAATCGGAATATGAATATGGATGTAGCTACCCAAAGCAATAGGAACAAGAATGAAGCTAGGCGATGTGGAGAGGGGTCTAAATTATAGTGTATATTAGTTATATGAAGATGGACATGGGAATAGAAATTTGGATAGCAATAGGAAGTTCGAGAGGAAGAAGAATTTCGATTGGTAATGGAATTTAAATGGGGGTTAGAGATAGATATATGGATAAGGATAAAGATAGGGATAGGGATTGGGATAGAAATAGGGATAATTATAAAAATAGAGATACGGATTTGGAGTACGACAGAAATAAAGATAAGGATAAATACTAAGATAGGGATAATAATTGAGTGATATATTGAGACAGTGATAAGGAATTGAAATAGGTAAAGGGGCAGATGTGAAATGGGATAGGAAATGTGATATGATACTGATTGGAATAGAGATTGAGTTACAAATTGGTATATGGATATGTATAAGAAGGCGTAACTATAGTTGTAGAAATATGAAATAGTTATAGCGACTATTATTTGTATGTTGATAGAGCTAGGAATAAAAACAGGAGTGCCTTTGGATTGAAATAGAAATAATGGATACAGTCCCATGTGCAGGCATGCATGCATGGATAGTATTGTATATATAGTTATATATATATACGTATATAGTGTATCTGAAAACGATATATATATATATATATACATATATATTGTTTTTTTAGTGCGCTTTGTGACTTTCGTTGTTTTGTTTCGATTTTCGATTTTGTTTTCATTTGCCATTTAAAGTTTTGTCAGTTTTTGGCATTGCAATCGCTTCTTCGTCTTGTTGACTGTTTCCGATTACATGTGTGCACACTCTGTGAATGCGAGTGAGTCAACATGAGTGTGTGTGTGAGTGTGTGAGTGTGTGTGCTGTTTATGGCGATTGTGCAATCTGTGAAGTGTTTTGCGCGTCGCTCAATGGCAAAAATCGTCAAGTGAAACTCGTCGGGGGCCAAACGAATCGAAAGACACCCACAGAGAGACGCGCTAGATGCGTCGTACTCCACCCAAAAAGCTCGCCCGCTGGCCTTCAGTGGCCAGGCAGGGGGCAGGTGGGTGTGCCGCCTACACACGAGAGATGAGTTGAAAAACTGAAAGCAGCCTGCATGAAGGCAAATTCAATTTAGCACACAATAAATCAATTAGCAGAAGAGCTGTGCGTCTGCGTGTGTGTGTGCGTGTGTGTGTGTGTGTGTGTGTGTGTGTGTGTGTGTGTGTGTGTGTAGTTCAATTAGTTAATTGATCTGGTTTCTACTTACCACTAGTTCCAGTGTCAAGCAGCAGCAGCAACGACAGCACTAGGCAAATGTGTTGCATGTTGTTGTCGTTGTAGTTGCAATTGTTGCTGTCGCTAAAGATTATCCAATAACGCGCGCACAGTGTCAATTAGCATTGAGAGCTCTAGATGAACCACACACTCTGCCAGCTCACTCTACCTCTCTCTCTCTCTCTCACTCTCCCACTTCCTCTCTCTCTCTTGTTCTCTTTGTGCTATTTGGTTTTTATGTCGCTCAGCCCAACTAAAATTGCATTGCTCGCGTCGCTATTGTGTTGGTCTGCGATTTCGGCTGCTGGCGCTTCTTCTGCTTTGCTGGGGCTTGTGTTTTTATTTCGGTGTTATGTCTCTTTCGCTTTGGTAATAGCAAAACACCGTAAACAAATTCACTTTCACTTATTTGTGAACCTGTGGCAGTCACAGCAGCAACTGTTGCTGCGGTCGTGACTGGTTGCTGGCGACTGGTTCCTGGCCACGGCCAATGGCGTCTGCAGCGACGTCTGCGTCTCTCTGACTCACTGACTGACTGACTGAGCAGCCGTTGCAGATGTTGCCAATGTTGATGCGAATTGTTGCTGCCGGTGGGGGGACGGCGGTTGGCGGGGGAACGTGCGTGGCCGCTCTATGAACCGCGTCTGGGGCGTCGGTGGCGATGGCGATGGCGTTGACTCTGCTGTTTGATTGAATTATGTGGCAGACGCAGCGGCAATAGCAACAACAGCATGCGACAGCAGCAACAGTTGCTGTTGTTGTCGCAGCTTTCACTTGACCAACAGCTACAGCAGCAGCAGCAGCAACAGCTCCAATTTGCGACAGTTGCTCACGCTGTGATTGATGCTGATTGCCGTTGATTGATTGTTTATGAGCTTTGCTTTGTGTGGCCTGCAATTACAGGAAGCAACAACAATTATCAATTGCATGTTTAGCTAAATAAGTGCTGTTGTTGTTGCTGTTGCTATTGTTGCTCTCATCGTCTGGCTGGCTGTCTGCATATTGTATAATAAGCCGGTTCGTTGACAGGATGTGCGCTAAGCGTTTTGGGCCAATGACCTTATTGACTTTAGCATCACTGATTCTCCAGCTAACCAAATGACACTAACGGCAACAACAGCAACAACAACAACAACAACAGCTAAATAAACAATAAAAGTAACTATAGCTAAAAGCCAAACATTGCTAACAAAAGCAGGCACAAGCACACACAGATCTCACACTCTGCTACAAAATAATATTTATTCTATACATATGATCGGAGACTCTATTTTTATTTCCCACTCTTTCGCTCTCTCACACCCGCCCGCTCTCTCTGTCTCTATATCTCTCTCTCTCTCTCTCTCTCTCTCTCTCTCTCTGACTCGACCTCTTTCTTTCTTAATCTATAGCTATCTTCCTATACTTTTGTCTCTCTCTCTCTCTCTCTCTCTCTCTCTCTCTCTCTCTCTCTCTCTCTCCATCTTTCTTAATCTATATCTGTTATCCTATACTTTTGTCTTTCTCTCTATCATTTCATCTACGCTCTCTCTTTTTATATTTTATCTTTCCCTCTCTCTCTCTCTCTCTCTCTCTCTCTCTCGCTTAACTAAAGTTTCTTGGCCACTATTTTTATACATTTGGTAACTCTTTAGATTATTATGTACATAGTCTAAACAAAACAGTCCAGATTGCAGTTCCTAGTCATATTTCTGTAATAATTACCCTATATTTCAAACTAACAAGCAGTTAGCTGCTAAAATATGTCAAAACTTCGAGTTGAGTCGCATTGCACATAAATACTTGACACCAAATGAACTTTCCAATTGAAGATCCAAAAATACAAGCATATCTAATTACAATAAATCTCTCCTGAAACCTCATATAACTCAGAGCTGCAGCCATTCCAAAATTCATTCATTCCGAATGGTATTTATATAATGTAATTCTGAAAGTCTCCATGATGAAAAGAGGACAATATTATTTAGTTATTAATTTCTTCAAAAATCATTTTAACCACATCAGCATGTTCTTATAATTTACTCAACTTATGCTACCCATCATCATTTCATATTCATATTTCAATATTTTGTTGCACAGTGTAATTCAGTGTGTTAAACGTTAAACATTGGAAGTTGAATGTGCACATTTGGGTCAACAGCAGACGGCAGTCAAAACATAAAAAAAAAAACTACAACTACAACAGGTAAAAAAAAAAAAAAACACCTCAGAAAATCAACTCTTGTCATCAAGTTTTTTATATTCAGTTTTTTTTTCTGTTGATTTGGTTGTTGTTGTTTGTTTTTTTTTTTTTTTTTTTTCTATAGCTAATTTTCAAAGAAGAAACTTGACATGAGTCAACTATGCTGTGTGCTGGAGACTGTGACTGAAACTGGGTGCCATCTAACGAAAGTGAAAATCTTTGGAGAGTCGTAAAGAGCAGCAGCCGCAGATGATTTTAACGCCAAGCCGCAATATTGGAAGTAGCAACATTGAAAAGTGTATTTTGATAGATTTATTGATCTATTGACGGCGCTTCACTTTCATTGGCGCTGTGACTTATCAATTAGCATCCATGTCGAAACATTAGGCAAGCCCCACAGTCGTTGTCACACTCGGGCAAATAAACGCCGCGTTTACTAACTATATTTACAACTCAAATGCTATGAACTTGAGTTTACCCAAGTGACGTTTGTGTTTCTTTTTTTTGTAAAAAGAGACTTGAGACTACAAGTTTTTAACATAGGTGAAAAGTGAGGGAGTAAAAATCACTGATAAGATAGCGAAAAGAAGGAGTGGGAGTAAAATTAACATTCGCTTGTTAACATGCTCAAATGTTAATCGGGAGAGCCCAATAAAAAATTTAACAGGTTCAAGCTAAGTTCCTTCATTTAACATAGTTTTATACTCCTAACAGTGACATAACATAGCTGTCAATACATTAGTGAAGCATTCAAAACCAGTTCATATATCAGGCAGTGCATTTCCGGGCCATTAACAAGCCAAAGTTCATATAAAATAGCTCTTAACATTATAATTATTAAACTGTTATTCATAAAATGTTAATAGCTTGTCAGCCCAGACAATAATAATGGAATAAAACCGACTTAAGACTTTAAAAAATACTTTGAATACTTTTGCTAAGACACGCTCGCTAGGCAGAGTTGTACGGATTCCAAAGCTTTTGAAATTCATTCACAGTGAAGACAATTGCAATTGTTTGACGGATCCATCAATCAATGGCTACACTTGTGGCCACCCACAAGACGCTGTGGAAAGGCGACACTAACGAAGCGTGAAGAGCACAGCTAAAGGGATGAAGAGAAACTGACTGAGAGTGGGAGAAAGAGAAAGAGATCAATGCATTTGTCGCGCTGGGAAAGCTAAAGCCAGAGACAAGACGAATGGGCAAAATGGAAAGTATCTGACTATAATGCTTCTAAAGCCGCTTTCGCACGACTTCTACTTAAGATGTCTGTTTCAACCTCCGTCCGTCTATCTGTCTGTCAGTTAGTTCACTCATCAGTCACTTTCAAATAGAGATTAACCCAATTTGGGTGCCGCGTCCGCTTTCAAGCACTGCCAGCTGCCAGCCGCCAATTGCCACTTGCCACTTGCCTCCGCTCATTTTCGCGTTTGCGACTAATTCTGCTCATTAAATACAAATATGCTTCTACATACATACATATAAATATATGTATATATAGTCGCGCGTCCAGAACTGAGCAGCCCGTCCATTCTCAAAGAGAAAACAAAACTGAAGACGCTAATCGAACCATGCCAGGGGAGAAGTGCAATGCCCAGAAACGAAAATTCTAGTTGAGCAGTATTTTTCAATAAATAAATTCATATAAATAATCGAAAATTGTTTAACTAAAAAAAATGGATGCCAAAATATTATACCATATTTATTTATTTAGTTATTAGAGATTATTATTAATGTAAAATGAAATCATTAATAGGAATAAAGGGCTTTCGACTTAAATAAACCATATATTTCTTTCAATTACAGCCTCCAGAGATCTCGATCTCGAACTATATTCTTTACTAAAATACCAAAGAAAACATGAAACAATTTCTTAGCTCTTTTCAACATCATCTATCATTCAGATATCTACCATATTTTTAAATTAAAACTCAAAGCACCTCAAGGCTGTTGTCATATTTATGAATCCTATATCAGAGTAAGAAAGTCGCAAGTTGCTTTGAAGAATCGTGATCTAGAGATATGATATGATATATGATTTCACTCCTGACACACAAAAAGCAATTAATAATTTCCTTAAAACGTTTATAGGAATGAATCAGGGAAACAGAATTAACGAACTTAACAAGATTTTTAAGTGAATCGCCGAGAGAGAGAAAGATAGATAGAGAGAGGTGTAGAGAGATGGACAGCTTTTCACTAAAACTCCATAGTCGATGATGAAAAACAAGATTTATCTTGGATGTTACGAAATACCAAATGCTGCTAAATACCTATTGTAAGCTGGCTATTCAATTCCCATTCTCAATCGGCCCTTTATGTATATAAGGAAAGTATTATAACATCATATTAACAGACCAATGTTATATATGTTTACACATATCATTAGGCTCATTAGTCAAGTGCAAATGGTTTGTTCGTCTTTGTTCAATGTCTTTCTGTTTATTCACATAAATGTAAAGCATTTGATATGCTATTCAAGTTTACACGAACTGGCATGTTATATAACTTGAATCAAGTTACTTTTCAGTCAGACTGAACGCCTAACAGTTACTTCAATATTGAATATTGTATCAGCGACTGAATTCCACTGAATACCAAGCCGATTTGGACTCTGCAACTCGAAATGCCAAGGTAGTAGTAGTAGGTAGTATGTATGTATGCATATTTTTACTTGTGTCTGTCCAATGTTTGGGGGGCGTGTCAGATTGGAAAATATATTATGCAGCTTTACTGCTTTTGGAATGCCAAAAATTTAGTAACTGAACTACAGCCATAGATCATCTATAGATATGGTATATGATTCGACCCCTGATAGTATTTTCGTAGTGCAAAATATAGAATATATCCCTAAGCGAATTCTAGAGAGAGGCTCAAGTACCAGAACAGATATAGAGGCATGGGTCTCTTGATTAATAATCGATTTCTAGCAACAAAATGAACTTGACAAAAATCAAGACTTGATGTTTCACTTTTATATATATCTAGATATATATTTATAGGTGGTTCGCTTCATGTCAATTTGGTCAGCTTTCATTCTAATTTGTTGTTTTTACAACACCGTCCCGTTACGATTTCAAGCTGTGTGTGCTATTTCACAATACGTTTTTGTGGAATGCCCATTTCCAGACGCCTTCTCGTCGTAAACAGGCAATCACAACGAGCCTGTACAAATGGACTACGTTAAGCAATCAATAGCTATCTATGCCCCCCTCTCTCCCTCTCCTCTCTCTCTCTCTCTCTCTCTCTCTCTCTCTCTCTCTCTCTCTCTGCCTCACGAGGTGAGAATTAGAGGATACAAACGAGAAATGAGAAACTGGCAGCCAACTCACTCGGACAAGCTCTCAGCCGCAGACAGAAACCACTGGAACAGTAGGAGGCACTCACGAAGAGAATTGGGAAACCTAGAAAACTTGCATATACATATATCATGTATACATATATCCAGCTGGTAGATATTGCTAATAAAGCTTGCAAATTAACACCAGCTGGCGATTTGGTAAGATTTACTCAACCATTTGATACACCTTCTTGACCAATTTATATGGCGAATCGGAAAACAATGCTTCAGCTTTGTGTCCACGTTTTGGGCAATCGTTTTTTGATTGATTTATCTAGTCGAGTGTGCGTGCGTGTGTGTGTGTGTGTGTGAGTGTGTGTGTGCCATTTAAATGGCAGCAATCGCTTGCAATATGAAAGACTTAGGCAACGAACTTGCAGTCGCTGGCGCGCAGCCAAAAAAAAAAAAGGTATATATACGAAAAATGTTCAAATTTCCTTAGCCAATTTTCGCATGACAGCCGCAGCAACAGCAAGTCGCCTAAATAGTTTCCTGTTTGTTACGAGGGGCCAGCAAAAAAATACAAAAAAAAAAGTTTAAAAAAATTTGTAGATTAAAGGGAGGCAGTCAACGAGCGCTGGACAGCAACAACAACAACAACAACAAAAATCAGCAGCGCATGAAGTTTCCGCCCGTTATATTAGCTATTGCTGCTGCTGTTGTTGTTGTTGGTTTAGTTGTTGTTGTTGTTGTTAACTCTTTTTGCTATATACAATTAGGTGCTTCTAATATTAGTTATTGTTGTCGCTGCTTTGGCGTTTTTTTCACAAGAATTTCCACAACGCTCATTGAGCATGCAACGCATGCAACAAAGAAGAAGAAGAAGAAGCAGTAGAAGAAGAAGAAGAAGCAGCAGTCGAAGAAGTGAAGTTAGCCCAAAAGACAATGCGCCATAAATCAAACGTTGTTGGCTGTGTAAAACCCAGCCAACGGTAAAATGCAATATGACGACAACAACAACAACAACAACAACAACAACAACAGCAATGGCTATAACAATTACAGCAGCAATGGCAAACGACACACTTTTTTTATTATTTTTAGGCTGGGGGCCCACATAAGTCAAGCCTCACAAGCCCCCAAACAGTCGTGGCCCATTTGCTGCCCAAAATGCTGGGCTCAGAGCTAGAGCAAGAGAGAGGAGGAGAGCGAGAGAGATGCAAGAGATCAAAGAACTGAGAGCAGGTCAAGTGGGCAACAAGAAAGCGTGGGCTGAAATGCGACTGCCAGCCGAGTAATCCATGCGAGCCAAGATAGAAGCGGCTAAATACTCCTCTTTATCACTGGGATACAAAATATTGCACTTGTAATCAATCAATACAATCAAGAACTATATGTATATAATAAATATAGATATATAACCCCTATCCATCTATCTATCATTTCTAGAGAATAACAAAAATCTCATTGCAATAAAAATTTCATTACTGTCTTAACTAGAATTTTTCGTAATCATCTTCTTTGCAATCAATTTAAACAAGGAATTGAAAAAGTAAGTAATCATTTGATAGTTATGAAGATAACTGTAGTATATACTATAAGATCGTATACCCACGATAAGGTATGTATGTATATGAGACTCTTAACAATTAAGGAAATTCATTTATATTTGAATTTTAATTAATCAGTACAAAGAATATCTGTTGAAAATTTAGAGAGCTTTAAGATTACTCATGTCTAGCAAGCCTTTCCACATAGATCTCAAGACAACATTTCACTGTTCAGGAGCTAGGCCGGTAGCTGTTGCTCGCATGGAGATCAACTCGGTTGATGACTTGACAAACATTTGCAAGAGCAATTCAGCTTTGTCGACTCTTTCGTGTTCTCATGACCCAATTCAACATGTACTCAACATGTTAGCTTAGATTCATCCAATTACACATCGCATTGTCTCATGTTGCGTTGCGTTGCCTAAGCGTAAGATAAACCACGGCTGATAACGTGTTGACACCGTCTAACCACTTGCCCCACCGACCCCAATACTCAATCTCAATCTCCCATTGCAGAGCATTAGAATAATCATGTATATTCATGTACATATATATTTATTTATATAATTGTATAATGCAAAATAATTGTTCGTTTCATTTAACAAGAAGAAAAGAAAAAGCCTAAGGGAAACAGAGAAAATGAGAAGAAAGAAAAACTCCAAAGCGGATGTTTGTTTTAAAATAATTCTCAAGCGATTAAGGAAGTAAAAGTTAAGCATACAAAATGGAACTAGAAGAAAAATGATAAATGGTATAGATATAAGAATTAATGTCAGCTATTAGTTAATGAATAAATAAATACGTTCTAGTTTCTTCGTATATCTAGGTGAATTCGGTATTAGAAAGGTCTCTCTAGAACTTGTATACTTCCTTAAATGAAGTATAGATATGCACTGATCAAACTATTAAAATATCATTAAGGTACATCTCTAGAATATGGAGTTTATGAGCTTTCTAAATTTCATTAAAATTCTCTTTTTGGACTTTGCTCTCCTTGATATATATTTAGATATAAAGTAGGAGATTTCTTTGGAATACTTCTCGAAAACTTTTAACTGATCCACTTCTAGTTTGCCAAATATTATTAAGATATTATTCTGGAATTCCAAATATTGCTATCTATATTAAATATGGGAATCAATCAAACTTGGAAAATATCCTTGATTTTTAACCAATCGACTTTTGAACTTAATAAGATACTTTTTTAGAATTATACAGCTCTGTAGAAATTTGATCAAGCCTGGGGATGCCTTTGTAGAATGGGGTACTTGATAGATCATTAAACTTTACATATTATCAAGATACTTTTCTAGAGATCCATACTTTAAATATGAAAATATCATAAAGGCATCTCTCTAGAATATAAATAACTTGAGTTCTAAGATCTCCGAATATTATATTAAAGATATGCACCTAGAATGAACTCATATGATCATATATTAAGTAGGCTTTCTCAGAACTTTTTGATTCTCATAGATTTACCCAGTTTACAAGTCTTACATTTGTCAAAACTCATTTCTTTGGTAAATTATAAAATATTTTTTTACTCGAGCAATTTACTACGTTATTTGGGTATACAAAATAAGGAATTACCATTTGGATTTCCTTAGTTCCAATGCTTGAGCCTTGTAATTCTCTTTGGATTCAGGCATTAACGAGACAATTTTCAAGTGAAAATAAATTAGTTTGAATGTTATGTGTGACAGTGATTTTTCCAGTGCTTGTTGCGCCCAATTGACTGACGACCTTGCTTATGTCAACAGTCACAGCGACAACAACAACAACAACAAACCACATTAACAACATAAAGTCTCAATCATTGGCAGTTTACAGCACGAAAATGATGTTAAGTCGTGTTATTCCAAAAGCGACAACAACAATAATGTGTTTAACTAAACTTAAAATGTTTTTTTTTCGCTTCTCTTTTTTTTTTGTGAGTGGCAATGAAGGAATTTATGCACTTTAATTGAAAACAATTTTCAAAAAAAAAACAAGTAAGAAGGCTCTAGTCGAGACTGCTCGACTAGGAGATACCCTGAACCCTCCAAGCTGATATTCTAATCATTCCGCACTTCTTTTATGCACACATATATACACATGCATCCACACGCACGCATAAGCCCGCGCTCTGCTAACTGCGCAGTAAGCAGCGACTGCGCTTGGGCTGCGCTGCTGTGTGGGCAATACTATAAGATTTTATTTGTTGAATAATTTCTTTTGTAGACGTACGATCTTAATGAAACTTTTAGAACGTAATAATAAAGTGTAAATGTATGTACATTCCAAAGCACAAGTCTCTAGTACTTGAAATAGATTTTTTATGAATTGGGGGCGAAGGGGGCGTGGTATCCAAAATCTGTAAATGGCAAAATGTGTGTATTTATCTAATGCATATACACAGTAAATCTGAAGTCTCTACGTCTAAAAGTGTTCAAATTAGGCTGAAAAAACAATATAAATTTATCGATTATCCTCGATAAAAAAGATATCGAATGAGTTATCGAAAAAATATGATAAACTTGTACTGCGTATGGTATACATGAGTCTACACACAAAATTTCAGCTCTCTAGCTCTTATAACTTCTGAGATCCTTTTGCTCATACGGACGGACGGACGGACGGACGGACGGACGGACAGACGGACGGACAGACGGACAGGGCTAAATCGACTCAGCTCATCGTCCTGATCAAGAATATATATACTTTATGGGGTCTGCCACGCCTCCTTCTGCCTGTTACATACTTTTTCACAAAACCATTATACCCTGATTTCCCATTTTCAATGGGTTCAGGGTATAAAAAAACTAAAGGCATGCATGCATAGCTAAATACCCTGTAAGCAAGCATAATTAAACTCTATCCTTAACAACTTTTCATATAACGGTAGATGTATTCCTCAATGAGCAGATCAGCTCTATATATAAGGGATCTATTATACATATTTGTTAAAGGTATAGTTAAGATTTATTTGAACAGAATTTCAAGTGAAACTCTAGCTCATTTCACATGTAGAACAGGGTAACTGTTCGTTGAGCACACTGAGAGAAAAGCGGCTACTAGTTTTTAGTTTATTTTTTCTGTGTGTGTGTGTGTGTGTGTTTGCACTTTGCTTGATTTAGACTTTAAGCCATGAATTGGCTGCTGCCTTTTGTCTCTTTGGTCGCTCGCTCTGCAATTCGTGTCAATGTCAGCATGATTTTTTTTTCCCCCATTTTCTTATTATTATTTATATTAATTTGTTAAAAATATTTAATGTTGTTGTTGTTGTCAACTGCATGCTGCAGGCTGCAAGCAAACTAGTTTCAAGCCACAGCCACTACAACAACAACAAATATGCATAATATCAATATCGGAGAGCAACTGCAGCAGTGAGCAAAAGACTTAAGCGACAAACTTGAACGGCAGGTGCACAAAATGAAATGAAAAAAAAAAAAAACACAAAACAAAAATTAGCCATAAAAAAATGTAATTAAAATACTAGAGCCACCAAAAAGCTGTTCAAGCTGTAATATATAAATGTAAGTTCAGTTTTTCTGCTTCTATTGCTATTGTAATTTGTGATAAACAACAGATGCCAAAACGTTATAAAGTGAGGCAGCGGCGGCGGCGGCGGCGGCGGCGTCGGCGTTGGCGTTGGCAGCGGCTGCTGCTTCTGCTGTTGCCGTTGCTGTTGTTGCTTCTGCTTTGGGGTCCGGGCTCGATTTACAGTTTCACTCGAAGCGCGTGAAAGTTGCGCTTCACAACAACAACAACAACAACAACAACAATACACACAACGACAAACAATTGAAAGACAAAGGTACCAAAAAGGGCCAAAGCCAAAGCTGGAAGCCGCAGTCGCCGCCGTCGCCGTTGCCTTTGCCGCAGCCAAAAATGCAAGCAAAACAAAATAAAAACAAAAACAAAAAGCACAGAAAAAAAAAAAGCATAAACAAACACACAGCAACTGCAATTACGCACTTTTTACTCGTATTATTGTTAAATTTATTATATTTTTTTCTCTTTACTCTTTTTCAAACTTGCGCAAAGCATAAACCGAAAAAAAGGCAAACACAACAAAAAATATCTTAAGATGCAGCGCGTCAGGCGCAGCCGCTGCAAATTAACCGCTGCGAAAACGAAACGAAGCGAAATCAAAACGAACTGCAAAAACACGAACCGCTTGGCGTCGCGGCTGAAGATCAACTGAAACGACGCAACGCAGCCAAGCCACACGAAGCCCCCAATCCATCGGCACGAGCGAATCAAAGCAGCGAACTGTCTGCCGCCTGTATTGGACCAAGCTTCAGCTTCGGCTTCGGCTTCGGTTTCGTCGACTTCGACTTCGACTTCGACTTCGATTTTTGCGCCCGCTGTCCGAATTGCTTGCATGCGCTGGCCAACGGCCACTCGTGGCAGCGCAGCACGTACGGTTGCAAAAAGCGAAAAGGCAAGCGCAGACGAACGAGAAGTAACAAGTGGGAGGAGTGCGCCAAACTAAGATGCCCGACTAGCAGATACCCTAAACTACATGATGAGCTGATGTTGTGAGCATGCTCTAAATATATCTTAATATCTTAATACAAGTCTATATTATATGCTATAGAATAATCTACCAATTATATACATATATATACGTATATATACATATATGATAACATTTGCATTTATTTTAGTCAAACTTGCAAACTATATGGATTTTAAAAATGTTAATATACTCACTGTATATCCGAAAGAGCAATGCCTAAGAACGAAGTACCCGACTAGCAGATACCCAAAACTATGCAATAAGCTGCTGCTGTGAATGTGCTATAAATATATCTTAATATACACACATATGTATGTATATACATAGACACATAGACAAATATATAAAGAAGAGCCATTTGCATTCATTTTACTCGTCTATTCCATCCTTATAGACTTCAAAAACTTAAATAAAAATAATAATAATAAATATGATCAACTTTAATGTCTATTTATGCCTAAGCCAATGAAACTATATATTATATTATATTATGCACCGTGATATAGTCTAGATATCACATTTTTTGACTCTAGCTATACAATTTTTTATAATTTTAAAAACTCTAAAATGTAATTTTCTCATTTCATGCAAACTGAAAAAGAATAGATTCTTTTATACAAAGTTTCTTTTAAGTGTTATCTAGTTCTAACTTGTTCAGGAGACTTAAGACCTACGGACAGATACTCGACTTGTATATAAGTCGCTTCTTTAACTCAAATTTTGATAGAAATCGAGAACGTAAATATTTAATCGCCTACAGATTCTGCTGTTGTTATATTCATTCAAATAATATTGAAATTGAACAAATGTTGAATTTAAATACCCTTTTTAGAAGCTCCAGGGCATCAGAAGCGAGTTTTTATAGCAAAGACTGTATACCCTAACAGACAAGGATAATATCTCTTTTACTGAAAGTAATAAAACTGAGTCTTTTACTAAAGAACAGAGATGAGATAAGATAAAAGTTTACCAGAATATGAATTCATTAAATATGAGACGGAAAAAAGCTATTTAGCATTGTAAGTGCTTTATTTATAGGGTAAATCTGCATTGAACTTCCCTTATAATAGAATTTCATCTTAAACTTATAAAGTGATAATTTATATTGATACAGTAAAGCTCAGACTTTGCATAATATCGACTTCCATACCATATTATATTCATATATCATAATTTGAAATTATAAATTAAATAAAGTAAGAAATTTGTTCTCTATCGAGCTGTATCCATTCAATTGCATCTACTCAATACTCTCAAGGGTCTTTAAGTTACCAGAGGTATCATCCGCTTGGGCAAGGGAAACAGGTGAGCTCCCACTTGTATACAGATGCAAGTATACTCAGTAGATTTATAGCCGGAGCTGAAAATAAAGACAGCAATTGACTCCATTAAAGATCTGACCACGCGCTGCTCCGCTGCGCACAGAAAGTTCTAATTTGACCCACTTAGCTGCCCGATCGAAAATTCAAGCACGCAACCCAAAAGAAAAACGAAAACATATAGGCCTCATGGTTACCCTATAAATACTTCAACTTTCTTTTGTAGGAATTGAATTATGAATTGGAGAGTATTAAATCTTTTAAAATGTCACATTTGCAAATCAATCTACCCTACAAATGTTTATGAAAAGCTAGGTAGAGAGAGAGAGAGAGACTTACATATGACTCTAACATCTTCTACTTTTATTATAGCTCTAAATAGTTCCTCATCTCTGAATTTACATCTTTGAATTCCCATCAGTCAAACATACCTTTAACTATTCCTAAGGGTTACAGGGTATTGAAATGATTTGCATGCCTTGCCAACATAGTTTATATAGATATATTCATATATAGCTATCTCGCTCTTAACCATAAACTCTTATAGATTGCAGCACTTGGAGCTTGATCAAATTGGCAAAAACATTCCGTGCTAACTTTGATAGCTAAATCAGATTAATTGAAAAGATATTTTTTCTATTTAATATGCTTTTCCCTTGCAATTGGATGAATCATTCGCAGATATCATACACATTGATTACGTTTCTATAGCAGATAACGCTCAAATAGCGCTAGTCTACTTTTGGGCTTGGTCGATATATAGGTAGTATAGGGTTTGTATATTGATTTCTCTATATGTACATTATTGACAGGTGAAGCAAGTTTCCACTAGTTATATATGTAGATATACCTAGAAATGCAGTTATAAACAATAAAATATTGAGCATATCTAAAGTATTCGCTATCGGCGAAAGCGTCGGCAAGTTTTTCAGGAGGCGTGGCACCAAATTCCTCTGAAGCATTAAGATACAGTAGAATCGGGTTATAAGATACTCAAGGGACCGTCGTTATAGCCGGAGTAGGCTATAACCGTATAAGTTTGCTCAGAAAAGTTTGTCTGGGGTCCAGAATATTATAAAGTGGAGTCGTTATAACCGGATTCTTCTTTTTATGTAAAATATAATCTATGTTCAAGTTTTTTCTTTCCTTTTTTTTGGGAACTATTTACTAATATTTTCATGAACTACTAAATATTGGGAAAAAAAAATCTTCATTTATAATAAATATTCTTTTGAGATTGTATTTATCCATCATTTATTGCTCAGTCCTACTGCCACAGCTCTATATATATCCCATACATGTTCTATTCCATATTTCCTTCCAGCTGATTTCTCTTTCCATTCCAAGTTTCACTGGAACTGAGTAAGTTCGATTAGACAATTAAATGAATTGGTTTGTATTGGATATTATTTCTATAAGCTGAGCTTCGCCTCTATCCTATGATATTCTTACATACTACACTTTATATGATCCAAGTACGGATCTTTCTTACAACAGATCTTGAAAGACTCAACTCAAATCATTCTAGGCACAACTTAAAATTGAAAATCGAATGTCGAATGACAAATTGTTTGGATTACGATTAAAATACTTATAGATTCATAATATATTTATTTAACAGTTTGTAAGTTCTAAGCATAAACGGATAAACAAAAAAAAAAAAAAAATGTATGACCGAGACGAGAGATGAAAATAAGGCAATATTTAATTAAAATTTAGACAAGCAATTCGAATGTGTTTTCTCTCTTTGCTTCTTCTTCTTTCTGTTGACAGGGCATGTTGCAGTCGAGTCATGCTGAGGGGTTCGTGGTGCTAGCAAGAGGCAGGCACCTCAATATATAGTTTTCTTTTCGGATTTTTTGATCGGTTACATTTAAATTTAGTTTGCTTGCTTTGTGTTGTTGTTGTTGTTGTTGCTGGTTAACTAGTTGATTAGCCAAGTGTCGGTCAGTTCGTCTGTCTGGTCGACTGACTGGATGGAGGAGGCGGGCAGGTGTCCAGGTAAGAGGGCAGCACTCACGAACACTCGTACACGCACATGCACACTCACACACACACACACATGCACACATACTGTAACACATATTTGATAAATTACATTTGATTTCATTTCGGGCTTTTGCTTAACATTAAGAGTATAAAAATACATCAGCTTCATTATTCTTTCTTCTTCTTCTTCTTCGTCTACTTCTACTTGCAACAACCAGCAGCAGTGAGGGGTATTGGCGCAAGGGGCCACAAAACTTGAATTACAATCTTAGATACAATAAATTAACGATCGATCAGCAAGGCATATATATATATATGAATATCAATCGTTTTTGGGATTACAAAAAAAAAAAAAAAACTAAACTGAAAGGTATAGAAAAAATTAATATATATATATATGCATATATATTGTGTATGTGTGTGAATGTGTTCGTGTGTGTGTGTGGATCCATAGAGCCAGCGTGTTTATATGCAATTAGGCAACAATTAGAATTAGCTGTTGATGATGATGGCGACATGGACTCCATGCGGATCGGCTTAGCCCTCCTGACCAAAGTCTTCGGTGAATTTGCGCAGCTTTGTCAAGTCCTCCTCGTTGACAGTGGGTTTCGTACGTGACAATGACTTGAGCATGTCGCGCTGCACAGCAAAACGGTAGCAAAGATAAAGTTAAAGATCAGACTGGATAATTTAGCTAGCTACTCACCATGGTCACGGGCGGTTCGAAGAGCTTGTCGCTGGGCACATCCATCCAGTTCATTTCGATGGCACCCGGATCGCCCGGCGAGCAGGGCACCAGCAGATCGTCAACGATCTGTTCCTTGTTGCTGGGGCATGGGCCGGAGACCCGCTTGAAGTGTGTGGCCGTTTGGACTTTGCGCACCGGCTCCATTAGCGCATCGCGCACTACGATCGATATATCAGCGCCCGAATAGCTGCAGTAGCAGGAGCGATAAGTGTTTATTCGAATGCACAATAATTGTGTGGAGCTTACCCCTCGGTCTTGCCGGCCAGCTCCTTGAGATCCTCCTCGGTCAGCACGTGCGTCGTATTGCCCAAGTGTATTTTGAACATGACGAGGCGCGCATGCGCTTCCGGCAACGGAATGTAGATGCGCTTCTCGAAACGCCTGCGTATGGCCGAGTCCAGCACCCAGGGTATATTGGTGGCCCCGAGCACCAGGATGCCGTCGGTGTCATTGCCCACGCCCTGCATCTGGACCAGAAACTCGGTCTTGATGCGGCGCACGCTGTCGTTCTCGTTGTCTGAACGGGCGGAGCACATGGAGTCAATCTCGTCGATGAATATAATCGATGGCTTGTGCTGGCGCGCCAGCTCGAAGAGATTCTTCACCAGCTTCTCGGACTCGCCCAGCCATTTGGACATCAGATCGGAGCTGGACACGGAAAAGAATGTGGAACGATTCGCCTCGGTGGCGACCGCTTTGGCCAAATACGATTTGCCCGTGCCAGGAGGACCGAAGAGCAGAATGCCCTTCCAGGGTATGCGCTTGCCGGTGAAGAGCTGCGGAAACTTAATGGGCAAGATGACAGCCTCTTTGAGCGCCTCCTTGGCGGCGTCGAGTCCAGCCACATCGGACCACTGCACGTGTGGCTTCTCGATGACGATGGCGCCCTCCAGCTTACTTTGCAGCTTCTTCTTCTCTGGATCATCGCCATCCTCGTCGTCGCTGTCGCTCTTTTTGTCCTTGTCGTCCTTGGAGCTGCTCTCGCCGCCCTCCTTGATCGGTTTCTTCTTGCCCTTTTTCAGGTACTCCTTAAGCTTCTCAGCCCGATCCAAGTACTGTAGGCATTTGGCTCGAATCGAGTCCTTGGCCTTCTCGCCCTGCGCCTCATCTGCAAAAATGCCGTCAGCTAGCAGCCAAAGCAAATGGGGGCGTCTACTTACATTTGATGGTGTGCAGAAAGTATTCCACACCGTGTTCGTAGAGACGCAGCGCCTCGGCATAGTTCTTGTTGCGATCCTCCTCAGTGGCCTTCGTCACCAAATCGATGGCCTTCTGCAGTGTGGTGCCAGCTGCCATGGATGTGGTTCTGTTTCACTTCGTTAGTGGTGCTGCAAAAACATAATGCGGAGTCAGTTGCGAGTGACGTCACGAGGCTCAGACTCAATTAATTCATTGATTTTATCGATCAACAGCTACGCTGGGAAGCCCACGAGGTCGTTAATATAAAAGAGAATCCTTCTCACACGCAAATACAACCAAAGTAAAAGAGTATTCCCAATTTGTGTATGACTAATGCAGGCAGCGACTGACAAAAACAAAGTGCATGACGAACGAGCAGGCAAAGAGAAGCGGGCGCTTCGTTTCTTTTCCATTACCATTTTTTCGTCTATTTTTTTTTTTTTGTGTTTGTGTACATTATGTTGATGCGCATTACTCACTTGTTTGTTGTGTCTTTTGCTGTAGTTGTAGGCTTGCTGTGTCGGCTGCTCTCGTTGCTCTGGATAATGCAGCACGCGCCAATTTAACAAAAAATAAATAAAGAACTTCGAGGAATTTAAACGGAATGACGATGTCGTCGTCAATATCAATGCGCGATTGTGTGTGTGCGAGGGTGGCGGCTGCTGATTGTCTTATCGATAAAATGTGGCGGTCGTGCGATATACAGATGTGCCAAAAATGCGTAAGCCGCCGCATATGCGTATTTAAATATACTCCACCTAAATTGCTTATTTATTCATTCACGTTCAACAATTGAACAATTTCGTAGACTAAAAGATTTAGCTTGCTCTATACTTAAATTATATGTCAAAAATGTGCGCTAGTTGCTTTGTTTTTTGCTGTACGACGCTTTAAGCAATCAAATATAAATTGCGCAAAATTGACATTCTATTAACAGTGCAACAATGCGTCATCGGGATATGGTCAACATATTTGGCTGGATTTTAAAGCACTTTTAACTAAACGTAAGAAGTATAGTGAGCAAAACTATTTATTAAAACCCATCATTACTTTCATTAAAAACAAAAAAAATTCAGGTTTATCAATCTATTTCAGTAACATGAATTCCATTATTTGTTGCTGTTAACGCAAAAATGCGGCTCCAGTCACTTAGCACTGTTAACGACAAATAGAGTCTGTTAACGCAGTTTTGAGTAGCTATTGCAGCGCCCTCTCTCGGAATTTTTTGGAAGATAAAAAGCTGCTAGCAGCGGTAAAAGCCGACAACTTCCAAAATTTCTCTTGACACCATATTTGAAATGTAACTGCGCGGTATAATTTGGGCATTGATTAAAGTCAATACGTTCAAGCTTAAGTTGTGAAAATAAAATGCAATACATTCATTAAGGACATGCAATAAATAATAATGCTTCGCAGAAAATAGAATATGGAGTACATAAATATTCTTCTTGCTTGTATTCCATTCTCCATTCATTTATTTATCAAACCCTAACCCCATGCATGCACGGACATTTCATAAATTCACAATAAACGCAAATCACGGCACATATCGTAGCTCGCAGTTGTCCTCGTCGGCAGTAGCCTGTCCCGCTCTAGTGTCCTCTGCATTAGCATAACAGTGAAGCAGCAAAGCGACCAGCACATACACGCGCACATGCACATACACATTGATACGAAACAATCGTCAAATGCTTTTTGGGAGAGTTATTTAAAGCGAGTACATGTGTCTCGCTCGCACACTCATGGAGTAGTGTACAGGCACAGCATACGGGACATTTTTGGCCACGCCCACGTTTGTGTTCTATGTTTATCCGCATGGAACTCGTTTCACCCCTACACACACACACACGCGCGAATATGTGTACATGTATGTGCGATACGTGTATTGTGGACTCTCCCAAATACACACACAAGCGATTTGTAACGGCTGCTCGCGTATATATGTATGTGTGTGTGTACGTGAGAGCATATGCATACATACATGCATATGCGCGCGTGTCTGTGTGTGAGTATGTGAGGCCGTTTATGTATTGCAGGACTCACAGGACTCGCGCATGCATGTGACAGCATTCACACATGTACACACGGAAATACGCTATGTACTCGAGTGCTTATACATACATGCATATATACAAATATGCGTGTGCGTGTGGCAAGGATATACATATGTATGTATGTACATACAGACAGGCATACATGCATACACACATGCTTCTTTACGGATTTGCTCGTTCGTGCAACGGGCAACTGTTAATTAATTACAAAAAGGCAAATGAAAGTTTCTTCCTCGTCGTCTTCTTCTTCTTTTTGTTTTGCGTCAATTACAAAGAGCAACACATGCGCCTAGCAGCAGTGGGGGAAGGGATTGTACATCACACACATGCAGTAAATAGATTAAATATACATACATGTGTACATACTCACATAATACATACATACATATGTACATACTTACAAATTAATTTACAATTCCTATTGTCGCTCTCTACTTATTTCTGGCAATACAATTTTGTCAGCTCGTTCTCCCATGGCGTTTACAGTTATTTGCGACTGAAAATCTTCACACTTGAGCTTCTTCTGCTACTTGTATTCTCTTTTGTTCTCGCAACGTCTTCTTTGCGCTCGCAACCTCTTCAGCTGGCGCTTTCTTTGTTTCTGCACTTTCACTTTTTTGTCCGGCCTCCTTCCCAACAGATTTAGAACAATTCTTGCATTTTTATTTTACAGCTTTTGCACTGTTTGTTTTTGCTTCTTTTTCTTTTACTTACCTACATAGCGACGGCTCTCCCTCCTCCACTCTTACTTCGTCATAAGTCTAACACATGTACTTAAAATAGGGCAGAGCGAGAGAGCGAGCGAGATGGAGAGTAAATATGTAATAAAGGCGTGGGAAAGTCAGTGACGGGAAAAAAAATAAAAACGCGAAGCGCATCGCGTTTACCGGTTGCCAGGTACAGTACGCGTCGAGCAAATAGAAACAGATTAAATCTGATAATACAAAGGCAAGATATAAAATTGATGTAAATAAAAATCAATTGAAAATTATGGAAAATAAAATTATGAAATTTTAAAAATAAATTCTAATACATAAGATTTACTTGAAAAGTACTTATATTACATATTCAAATATATTTTTTTGCTTTTAAAATTTGATAATATAAAAATACTGCAGTTTTTATTAATTCCACATTGTCTGATGTGGCATCAGTTGGATGAAGGGCGCTGTATTTAACAGTTGAAACTTGGCATCTTTAACTCTAGCGAGAAACGTTGGCGCATAGCGAACGCCTTCATAAAAGGCGTGAAATAAGCTTTACAGTGCGAGTGTTGCGAGTGGGTGGGGACGGAGGGCGGTGTGCTGCTTGTGGGCGTGGTAGAGCACAAAACATTCGCTGCGTGGTGTAAACTTGACTTTGAAATTTGCCTCATTTGCACTTGCTGCATTTACACCTGGCACGCAAAGGCGCCGGCTTCCGGCGCTGCCAGCGTTGCCAGACTACCAGCGCCCCCTATTCAGTATGAGAAGTCAGTGTTGCGGCAATGCTGCCACCCCAACAATGCGTTGAGTCTTTATTTACTTTATTTACTTTTTGCTTTTTTCATATACGTATATATATATTCTGCTGATTTAGTTAAGTATGGAGCATACTTTTGGCACAATGAAAACAAGTGGCGCAAAACGTATTATGCTTAGGCGAAGCTGTTGCATGCTTCTGGGCGCGTCTGGGGCATTACAAAGCCAGAAAGAAAGCGAAAAAATGCTAAATAGAAAATGACATTGAAGCTTTCAACCAGTTACAGATTGAACAAAGAGATAGAAAACTGGTTGAGTCTATGAGTAGCTGGATTCATTTTATAATAAATAATGCAAATTTCAATCAACTTGTTAATGAAACGGCTCGCGTGCGTGTGTGTGTGATATGATATTACGATAATCAGAAACCGGTTAGCAAGAGTAGTATATACATACATATGTATGTATGTACATACCTGAAAATTTTACCAACCATTTGAAATTGTTATATAGCCTTAGACAATTATTATGTGGAAATTCCATATTCTCTTGATTTGTAGGTGAGCAGAAAATTCAAGCTAAGCTGGCTGCGCTACTCACATACACACATACATACATACGCATGCATGTATGCGTGTGCAATCATGTACATACTTAGGCATGCATGTAACTACGTATGTATGTATGTATCTCAGCTTTAAGGTCAATGTCTACCGAGGAGGCTCTGGCAACAGCAGAAAAACAAATACACGCAGCGCCGTTAATGTTAACATGCACATGTGTATGTATGTATGCATGTGACTGTGTATGTATTTATGAATGTTTTTGCATAATGCACGTGCTTGCACTTTTACTTTGCACTTGCCACAATTTTTGTGCGCCTTTTTTTTTTATTTGATATGCAAGAGCGAAAAAATGTGTGTAAAAAAAAAGGGAAAATCTTTGCCGCGTCTGGGCCCAACACACAAAGGGGGTGTTCGGTTGTCTCTCTCTGTGTGTGTGTGTTTTGGGTCTGTGGCCCACTGAAGGTTACAAAGTCTCTCTTTAACCTAGAGACACCTCGGTAAAGCTGTCAGATTATCATAAGTACAAGTGCCGACATGCCGTCGACAATGACTGATGCTTAGCGTAAGACACTGCTATCGATTGCGTTTATTTATTTTAATGGTATACGTGTATGTTGTTGCAATGTTAAACAGTCAATTGAGAAAATGTAAGGATCGCTGTCAATATTGCCAATTTTTCGGGACTTTGCAAAGATCGTCCTAGTCAAAAAAAGCTAAAAGCGAATTCCAAAAGTCAATAAATAGCTAAATGATTTAAAGCAGGCTACTTTTAAAATAAGTTAAAACAGGGGAATTTGTGAATATATATAGTTAACTAAGTTACATCAATTGACTACAGCTATCGATTAGAAAATAAATACATAATGTCGCTACAATTCCCGCTAGGAAAATAGCCAAAGCGGCAACACTGATCGCAAGCAATAAGAGTGTGTAAAACGCAAAGTCAATAGCAACACAACACATGCACACATATACACGCAGTCTAGGCAGGTAGCGCTTCAGCGTAAACTAGAAAGGAAAGCAAAGAGCAAGAACATCGGCTGATCACACTTGTGCTCTCGCTCTCTCCTGTTGCGCCTACGCAATTAACGCATAGCGGGAGTGAGAGCGAGAGCTATATATTGTAGTGCAAATAAGCAAATGTTTGTAATTGCCTTAAAGGAGATATACATGTGTGTGTGTGTGTGCATTTCAAGTGTTTATTAGGTGAATATTTGCAATGCGGTGCTAAGTCAACTAACTGCCATCAAATTGTGTTTGCCGGCGATTAATCAACTGCAATTGTTCGGCTCATAAATCATACTCGAAATTGTTGATGCTGTTGCGTCTGCGTCGACAGCTACTGACCGAAAGCCGGGCGTCGCGGTCGCCGTAATTTCAATTTCAATTCCAATTCCCATTCTGACGATGGGCACGAACGGAGCGCGCGCGTAACCTTTGCCACTGACTCGTTCCACGCTCGCTGCTGCAACCCGATTTGCAGCTTAGCCCAGCGCGATCCATGTCGTCTATGTCGTCCATGTTGTCCGCACTCGGTTCCTCCCCACTTTTCAGAAATACATATTTTGACCGGGTTCGAGTTCGGGTTCGGGTTCGGGTGCGGGTCTGGGTCTAGGTCCGGTCGCACCACCGGACAGGGGTCACTTGCGGTATTAAATATTTTGAAGAGGGTCGCTCAACTCATTCTTAACTTGATTTATATGAAAGCAAACGCGAATGCCGCGCATATAACTGTATATACACATACATTCATACATATATACATATGTATGTGTTTGTGTGCTTGTGTGTGTGTGCGCTCGGACAGGCTTTTGTGGGCAGCATGTGTCACGCCCCGTACTTGAGTTCATCAAGTCCACTGTACAGTTGCTGTTTGCTTTCTGGCTTTCGAAATGGGGTTGTTATCATCTGGAATTGCCGAATGTTGTTGTCAAAGGTGTTCAGGTTAATTCTTGGTCAATTTTTAGCTCGTGTGTACTATATTAATTATCAGGTTATGACAGTGCAAGACTTTAAACCAAAAATTTGATTGTATGAGTATATCATATAACGAATAATAGATAAATTATTCAGTTTTTCAGCTTTTTTATCTGAAATGTCAATAGTTGAGCTCCTTGGAATATGCAAATTCGGGATATGCAGACTGAAAGAAGCGTTACAGAGAGAGTAGAGTATATATTTTTGATAAGATCCTACGATCGCTTGTGTCAACGCCTCGATCTCGGAATTTGTAAGAGCTAAAGACTTGAGAGTTTTTTGTACGTTCCTATATATCATGCGCGAATCGAGTATATATTTAAAAAATCGATCAATATTCTTGTTTAGCATTATAAAAATCCCTAAACAAAACCAGTTATCAAATTATATTCGCCTACATCTTTTGTGCTACAGTCTCCAAATTGTTCATATGATTCCATGTATAGTTTGTACAAGTTTTGATATTTTGGGACCAAATCCACATCCCTTCTTCCCTTATAGACTTGGGGATTGACTAATATTCACATACGAATATCTATCACATACTGAATGCTTGAATGCTTCCATCCATCTACGATACAAGAAAAGTTATTCAACAGAAAATTTCTTGCTCTCTATAAAAATAACTGAATATAAAGTACATATATAGATCTAAACTTATATAGGTATATCCTATATTAAACACATTTCCCTTGTTCAATCTCGCTGCTCTTCGACTTAAAGATCCTTTAAAGCATTCACAATCTCTAGTCGAACTTCATTTTGGATTAATGCAAATCAATTTGAATATGAAACCAGATCGCACTCAATCCGAAGCGAATTGAATGGAATGGGATTGGGATTGGGAATGAGAATGGGCTAAGAATTTTGATTATGTTTTGCATTTATTACATTGCAAATTGTTGTTATTCTTGTTGTTTCACCTGGCTGCCTGGCTGCCTGGTTGGCATCCATTAATAGAAAAATCAAAGTACCTTCCAGTTACGATATGAAAAGTGCGCCCAAACATCGGCAACATTTTTATCGGGTCATCGAAGCGTGCAACGACAGCCAGCCTGGCATCACCCGGCACCCCTCACCCCTCACCCATCTCTCATCTCCCATCAGGCATCATCCAGCAGGCAGACAATCTAACGCAGCTGAAGCCAACAGCCATCGATTCCATTTATATAAACCATTCGGGCAAGTGTTTCGCATATCCATACCACCCACTCACCCGCTCACCCATCTTCCGTCCGTCCATCCGTCCGGCTGACTTGAACGCACATCAATCTGCGCATAATGGCGACGGGATAATAGTGTTTGTTTTTTTGTTTTTTTTTTTGTGTTCGTTTTTTTCTTCTTCTTTTTTTTTCAGTATGCAAAGGTATGCAAAATACATTTACAGTGTCTGCATACGTAAACACACACAAAAACACACACACACATGCTCACAGGGCGAGTGAGAGAGGAGGGAGTGAGTGAGAAACAATTTGCTATTTGGCTGGTGCGATGTACTCGCTCTCTCTCTCACTCTCTCTTTCTTTCTTTCTTTATCTATATCTACATTTATCTCTCTGTTTCATCTCTCTCTCTCTCTCTTTCTTTCTAACTCTATGTCTATATCTTCTCTCTGTCTCTCTCTCTTACTACCTCTCTCTCTCTATCTGTCTCTCTCTATTTCTTTCTCTCTGATTGAGCCTAGCGATCCAATTATCATTAAATTAATTTGGAATTCATATTGAAATAGTTTATGTTGAAATAGATCTGTTATTAGATCGAAAAATTTACTTTTTCACCTCATTGATGGGCTATACGTGAATATTAATAACAGGAAATTAGTCCAAAATAACTATATTTCTTGTTTCTCCTTACGATCTCGTAATCTCGAATTTTAGAATTCATTTGGAATAATCTTTCACAGAATCAACTTATTTTCTTCATTAACATATCTATTTTTAAGATTTTTAAAATAATGTATTATATATAATATATTATATCTATATATAAATATATAAATCAATTGAATACAATTTCTGGAAAAAAAAAAAACAAATAAGCATTCTTAAAAATTTGACTTGAAAAACTCTGAAATGGTTGGAATTAAACTTTTTGAATATTTTTACTTATCGTATATACCGGAGATATATACTTTAGATATACTCGTACACATACATATATGTTATATTTTATATTTTTCTAAGAATCTAATTTTTCTGAGAGTTTTTGGGAAGAAATACTTGTAGAACCGAACATATTTTAGCATTTTATTTTATTTTTGTTTTATAATATTTGTTTATTCATTAAATTATTATTATTATTTTTATTATATAATGATCATCCTCAATGCAATTTCCCACATTCTTTCTGAGAAACAATTATTTTCCAACCTTTCTCAAGACTCTAACAAATACTAAAAAAAAAAGTTGTATGAAATGAATTTCTTTTTTGTGTTATAGATTTTTATTTATTTATGTATATTTTCTATACTAAACTTTAGAATTCATACTGCCTTTATTTGGAATAGTAGGAAAGTATTGGAAAAGTAGGTTTTAATTTTGACATTTTTATAAACTGTACTAAAATATTCCAAGTATTTTTAGATATATTTGCTTAGAAAACATATGAAGCTGAGTCGGGTGAACTGAATAAAAATTAAACTCATCTGGATTCTATGGGTTGAAGCTTAATTCTTTACTAGCTTTTTCAAATTGTTCCATATTAAGCGGGTTTTTAGATTGCAATTATATTATGATATTCTATTCCCCATTTAAATTTCTCTCGACTTCAATTACTATGAAGGGACCGCGCAAAGCCGCTTAATATGGCAACTGTAAATAGCACTTGGCTTACTTTAAGTTTCGCTTAAAGAAAGTGTATATTCGTTTTCGCTTTTAAAAATATATATATATACTTTTTTTTTAAGCAACTACGTGGCGTATAAGCAATGATGGCAATCTGTTCTGCTGCTGGCGACGTCGACTGTGGCAGCGGCAGCGACAGCGACAGAGAGAGCGGTGCTGGCTTTGTATATTTTATGCGTGATTGTTATTGTTTGCAGTTTGTTGGAATAACGGAATTTTGAGTTAACCGTTGCGGCTCATATGCCAGCGACTGCTATACAAATTTCGGCCGCAATTATGGAGTGTACCACACACACACACACACACACATACACACAGACAAAGCACACACACACACATACACTCATCTATGTATATATACGCATAATATTACTTATAAATAAGCGCGCGCCCATCTAATTTGCATAGAGTACGCACCCGCCCGAAATCCCGTCGGCTACGGGGCAGATGTTTTCGCTTACGCCGAATCTTAACCCGAACTCGAACTCGAACTCGAGTTCGAGCTCGAATGTGAACCCGAAACGCGCGTCGCGCCTTACCTGTGCCCCAGGTGCACACGTAGCACTCGATTGAGCTGCCTGCCACTCTCTCTCTCTCTCTCTCTCTCTCTCTCTCTCTCTCTCTCTCTATTGGTGTCTCCCTTTCCCTCTGCCCCGCACAGTTGCTTATTCTTCATTTCTTTTGTATGCGCGCCCCCTGTGGGCGAGAGCACGCAACTGTCACTTGCAAGTGCCAGTTGATTTCATATGTCAAATTTGACAGACGTCACCGTTCAGGCCAAGTCGGAAAACAGCTCCATTTTAGAGTAAATGAAATGCGCAATTGGCAAAGGTTTAGCTGAGATGAGGGAGAGAACAGCTATTGGATAAGGTTTCTGAAATGTACCTACCTATAGGAAATTGCTATTGCCTGAATGATTCATTGAAGATCTCCGAACGGAACTTGATGTAGATTTAGACAGACGATGGGAATATAAGCTATGAGCTATATATGTATATTTTGATCATGACTTGCTCTGCTGCCTCTTTCTGTCATTATATATTCGCATGGAACTGCTTACTTAAGTACTTTCAATTTGTTTGAAATCATCAAATTCCTACACTTATATCAATTCGATCAATATCGACTCAATTCGATTAATATCGATTTCAATCATCAACTTTTACAAACTTTCATCAAGTTGTATAATAGGCATATATCCGATAAATTTGTATTATATGATTCATAAATTCTTAAATTTTCATAAATTCGATAAATATCGATTTCAGATCATAATTTTTATAGCAATATAAGTGAACTTTTACAAACTTTCATCAAGTTAACTGGGCATATATATTCGATAAATTAGCATCATATGATTCATATATTCTTAAACTATCATCATTCAATTAATATCGATTTCAGATCATATCAAAGCAACTTTTGTAAACTTTCAGCAAGTTGTTAATTGAGCATAAATTCTGTAAATGTGTGTCATATGATTAAAAAATTCATACATTTCCATTTCTTTGGTTGATATCAATTAAAGATAATATCAAATTTGTTTAATGAACTCTACTATTTTCGATTAATACGGATTTTGTGCTGGACTTATCTTGGCATATCTCTGATATTATATGAGCTAAGCAAACTCATGTTAATTCATAATATACATAGATAGATAGATACTGGAAACTAAGACACTTATTAGGTAACATAGACGTAACATATTTCTCACTCACATATATACATATATATTCGATATCTAATATAGAGCTCCATATTGGAGTAATTGATAAGGAGCTGAAATTTTTTCTTTGTAAAATTATAGAATATTATATTGACTTATATAATCTTTAAATATTAATAATAGGTTTTACCTATATTATAAACATTCACTATTTCAAAAATCTGTTTTTATTCGTCAATGTGTTTCCATAAAGGTCTAGGCATGTACTGCTCTAGATCTAGACATTCAGGTACCTATATGATATATCTTCGTATATCTCAATGAAGCTTATAGAGTTTCTACTCATCGTTTTGATCTGTGTATATCTAGTCTCTAATCTATCGATTCTTAATTCTGTTTCGCTTTGTAATCGAAGAAATCACGATTTGTTTCAGATCATATAAATCGGCGCTGTCTTAGATATATTCTATATATAGCTTAGTTTATTGCTTGATTAAAACACTATAATCCTTTCGTGCATTTGTTCCGGCGTATGCCTATTATGAGGTCTATAAATATATCTAATAATAATCTATAGTCTTAATAGGAAAAGTTTTCTTCATATTTGATTTCTGACATTTTGCTATTTCGTTAGGTCCTGCAGGACTTTCGAACATGCTAAAGAGCGTCGCTGTCTATGTATTCTCTATATCCTTCTCCCTCTCACTCTCTCTGTCTTTCTTTCGTCCTGTATATACATATATGTATATATGAGCTGTCTGCCTGTGTGTGTGTGTGTGCACATGTGGGTGTGTGTCCTTTTTGTGCTCAGCTTTGGCTGGCAATGGCAATGGCTGCTGCTGCTTCTGCTGCTGCTTCTGCCTCTGCCTCTGCTGCCTCTGCTGCTGCCCAGGATACACACGAAAGGACGCGAGGACGCGAGACAACGATGCCAATACATATATGGCCAGAGCGGCGTGCACAAGTGAGGGTTGTATGTATCTACGGACATGTGTGCTATGTATGCTATATACATATACATATGTACACGTACATGCACATGTGTGTGTGTTTGTGTGTGTGTGTGTATAATTGAGTATCAGTTTAGTGTCTGTGCGAGGACGAAGCTGCGACGATGGCGACGACTGCGACTGAAGGCAGCCAAAGTTTTATTAATGTGGGTGGCGTTCGTCCGGATGAGGTTGCTTTTTGTTGATTTTGTTCGAGGGGGGACTGGGGCTGTAGTAGCTACATACGGGTGTATGTATGTGTGTGGGTGGTTTGGTTGCGTAGCAAAGAGCCGTAGCCAACGGCTCCTTTGGTGGCTCCACTCGCGCATTGTCTCATTTATCATGTGCACACACACGTCCTGGACAGAATGAGATTTAGACAGAGCAACAGACAGAGACAGAGACAGAGACAGAGAGAGAAAGAGAGAGAGAGCGAGCTGGAGTGAGAGGGATGACATTGTGCGCGCGCGGGCGTGGCAGGGGCAGGGTAAATGTTATCAGTGCCATTTGCAAAAACCCAAGTGGAGCCCACGCGCTGCCTGCGAACCGATTGCCAACATCAATATGTGTGTGTGTGCGTGTTTGTGTGTGTGTGTGTGTGTACATATGAGTGCGACTGCAGCAGGTGAGGCTCGGCGTGGGCAACGGGCCCTGAGTTTGGGTCTACAAAGTTTATCTTTTCAATTTGCGTGCGGATGGCAGCTCCCCCATCAGCATCATATCTATGTATGTGTGTGTGTGTGTGTGTGTGAGTGTGTGTAAATACATGTATGCATATATGTATGTGTGTGTGGGCTAATGTATTTGTGTACTAGTTGGATTAGGGTTGCTGTTGAGTACATTTATTTGAGCGCTGCTGTTTGCTGCCTCTGCCACTGCCTCTGTCGCTGTCGCTGCCGCTGTCGCTTTCGCAGTCAGCGTCGCTGTTGGCGTTGGCGTTGCTGCTCTGTCGGACAGCGTCCATATCAATCATTTTCAAGGCTTGCCAGCATTTAAGGCGCTAAACGTGTGGGCGTACACCGGGGCTAAAATGTATTTAAAACAGCAAAAAAGAAGCGTCACTCAGAATTATCGATAAATTACATGGAAACCGATAACTTTATGTAAATTAATTTATATTGAATTTAATCTTCTGTAACTACAGGAAGCCCATCGATTACAGTTTCATATTTAATAGGCAACTCCAGTCGATTGGACATCAAATTGAATCGATAATTGATGCAAGTATCTCAATTATCGATTCAGTGCTATGAGTAATCGATCTAAGTATAACAATTATCGATTCTGTGTTATGAGTAATCGTTGCAAGTATATTAATTATCTATTCAGTGTAATGGAGCAGGTTATCAATCATTAAACTGTAATCGATAGGTTTTCATTCATGGCTGTGCTAGCAGAATCTTGATCTGCACCCACCGAGCAATTCCCAACAGCAGGGATAACGTGACCATTTCGTCGAAAATAGAAATAACGGCAATAGCCACATGCTGTTCCAAGAAACAAATCTGCAAGCCCCGAGGTTTGAGGGTGGACTCATTTCTGCATAGAACCAATATAAATTTTAAATCTATTTTGACACAGCTTTCGCGCTTTGCTTCTTCTTTTATTTGTTATTATAACTCGATATAAATTATCATAATACAATTATATAACTGAATATTTGAATTAATGTTTCTCGCTGTCATTTAATAGAGGTATCTCCATATCACATTCTAGCCCATCTACCTGTGAGGGCAAGTAGTTTTCAAAAACAATTTTAATCTTAGTTTTTAGATCTGAAAATGTTTCGAACAACAGCTTTTCTTCCTCCTCATTTTGGGGCTGAAATTCCTGCAACTCGTGAAAGAAATCGACGCATCCATCAAGTAATTTAACTTGTTTCATTTGTAGTTCAGCCAACTCTTTCTGTGCATCCCTTATCAATATCAGATGACCATCAACACGCGTTGGCATTGTGGCAATAAAGTCCAACTGTATCTTATGTAGAAGAGCATTCTCTGATGATTCTTTACCTACTGAGCTAATTTCGTTTAGATTCTTTGCATCATTAGCTGCATCATTAATAGATTTCTTCTTATTGGAGTGCGGAGCAGATGTAACTGCTTTAGCTTTTGAACGATTTTTATTTTCCTTTACTTGCTCCTTTACTTGCTCCTTTACTTGTTCCTTTACTTGCTCCTTAACTTGCTCTTTTACTTGTTCCTTTATTTGCTCCTTTACTTGTTCCTTTACTTGCTCCTTTACTTGATCCTTTATTTGCTCCTTTACTTGCTCCTGTAATTGCTCCCTTACTTGCTCCTTTACTTGCTTCTTAGGAGCTTCTTCGCAAGCTTGCTACAAATATAAACGCTCGTTTAGAATGTAAGATAGTTCAATATTAAATACATTTGCGTTACCTTCTTTTTAGCAGTTTTCGATTTATTTTTATTTACCATTTTGGAAAAGCACAAAACGACAATAATATAGAATGAATTCTTAACGTTCTGAAATATGAAAGTTATATTATTTAAGACTGCAAATCCAAATGACAGTAAATTCCCAGCACAAATATAGCATATACATTTATCGTATCGTATATCGATAGGTTGAGAAGTTTATTCATCTTTTGGCATTTCGGTATTTTTAAAATTCGGCCACACTCTTAATAATTGGCATCTTTTGGAATTTCGGTATTTTTAAAATTCGGTCACACTCTTAATAATTTACAGTGGGTATTTGACCTAATAATTTACGGAAAACCGAAAACTTCAGTTAAAAGTCGCAAAGTATTTGAACTTAATGAGTGTCATTGGTAAAAGCAAGATTTTGTCGAGATTTTTCTGCACTACACGCAGAGATAGCTACTTATAAAATTTGTATCCATTGTTTAAATATTCTCTAGGCATACCACTCGCAAATTAAGAACTTTCGTCAACAGGTAGGCAACATGGCTATTCTACCATTACGTACGCAGGTGCGTGGACCAACGACTCACTTTCGTTTTCTATGCGAGAATGTTTTTGAAAGCTACTAAGAATCACTTATCGATAATTTAGTTATGTTGGGTAATTCAAGAACACCATTAATGACTTATCGATTATTTGGTTATGGAGCTTTATCTATAAGTTTTTCAGTACAATTAAGCGAACACTAATTGATAGTTGTGGATTCATACTATATACTTATTGAATATTTTCACTAACTGTTTCAGTGTAGTTATCGATACTTATCGATAAGTAATAGTACTTTAGAGGCAGCCAAAGATAACCCAAGGGCAATTTGATATACATTTCAAATCGTTTCAAAAGATAATAATATACCAAGATAAATAAATATATCTCTAATATAATATGCGATTTATTATCGATACAAGTTTTCTTCTTCTTCAATAGTTCAGGAATGAATTCATAAACGCCTTAACATTGCCAGCAAATAAAGAAGTAGAAGAAGTCAATGATGTAGTTAAATATTCTGCTGCAAAGCTCTATTGATGTGGTATTTGCATTGAGAGTTTCCAGTGTTGCACAGTGCCAATGGAAAGTTGAGTGCAAAGGAATCGCTGAACGATAAGTGAGGAATTGCGTTTTATATGTAATCACAAAGAACTTATTTAGATTCCGGCACAACAACAACAAGATGGCGCTGTGGGTGGTGCGTACGCCGATTGGACGCCTTTGTGGCAATAGATGCAGTTGCCACATGTGGCACACACACACACACATATATATGCATGTGTGTACATATATAAATCCATATTTGGCTGGAATAATTTGAAATAAATGGATACTAGTTCTTGGGGCGACCAACGGCAGCAATCCAACAACTTGCCGCACACACAGAGCCACAGAGAGAGAGAGAGAGAGAGAGCGAGAGAGAAAGAGAGGGAGTGAGCGGGAGTGAGTGCGGCAGGCAGCGCCCTGTGGCGCATTCATTAGCGCATGTGGCTCCATATATGCGGGCTTTTGGGCTGCGGATGCGGATGTGGATGCAGGATGCAGATGCAGATTTGGCCTCGTTCGCGCTTCGTTGTTTTGGTTAACATCTAGCAGGAGCTGACTCCCCCACACACACCCCCACACACCTCCACTCAACTCAACTGTTGTACAAGTTTTGTTTCGGCAATTTATGGTTAGAAATTTTGCATATGGACCGCCTCAAAGCGACGCAAATGCTCAGATTCTGCAAAATTTTTGGTGGCTTCCAAGTGCAGAAGCTACAGAAGCAGCAGGAGTAGCAGGAGTAGCAGCAGAAGTAGAAGCCAAACCAGCAGCAGCAACGCTAATGCCGCTTTTAATTGGCGCACACAAACAGCGGCCGCCCCATCCATGGATGGGGGTGGGCTGGGTTGGCTGTGGAGCATGTGTGGTAATTTAACTGTTAGCTGCGTCGCTGGCTACCAAAGTTTATGGCTAAGTACGAATACGAGCAGAAGCATAAAACAGCCAGAGTCCTGCCTTGCACCAGAAAAGGGGTGCCGCGGCGTGGGGCGGCCTGAGTGGAAGATTGGTGGAGCTTTTCAAGTATATAGACGATGGCGTTGGCAACGCTATGTGCACACGTTGCTTAGGATGGCGTCGTCTTGCACGTCGTTGAAGCTCCTCCTAATTGCAAAGCCACAGCCCGTTCGCTAGCTCGCAATTGTGGCTAGCTACATACATATGTGTGTTTGTGTGTGTGTATGTATGTGTGTGTGTGTGTACTTGTAGGGATGGAAGGTTCAGGGACGGGAGGGCTGTGACATCGTGTGTGTTCAATAATGCAAGTTTCTTAGCCAAGAAGCAAGCAATAACTATATGCAAATCAGATTGGGTGTGGTCCGTTCTTTTCATTTACCATCAATCGATATATATCGATTAGTTGGACACAATCATCCGATGATTAATCTCTATAAAATTCTTAGTCTTTTTGGTTTTTGTTAATTTTATACGATTTGAAAATATATCGATTAGTCGATATTTGATTAATTTTATCGGATTTATATTGAAACATGTTGTCTATATATGTATACACTATACAGGAATGTTTCCATGTAGATTAGGTTAGGGTCGTCTTAATAGAAAGATTTACTTTTTATAGAGAAATGGAATTTATTAAGAATATAAACTTCATCGATTATCGATCGTAACACAATTTATCAATCACTCAACTAACATGATTCATATAAGAATGCAACAATACCATTGGAAGACAAACTATGAATTAAGATTAAATTGATTTCTTAAACTTAACAATTATCGATAAATGCAATTATTTCTATAATTAATAAATTTCCAATTTCCAATTATTATCATTATTAAGAAGCTATCATAATACAATTATATAACTGAATATTTGAATTAATGTTTCTCGCTGTCATTTAATAGAGGTATCTTCATATCACGTTCTAGCACATTTACCTGTGAGGGCAAATAGTGTTCAGAAACAATTTTAATCTTAGCTTTTAGATCTAACAATATTTCGAGCAACAGCTTTTCTTCCTCCTCATTTTGGGCCTGAAATCCCTGCAACTCGTTAAAGAAATCGACGCATCCATCAAGTAATTTAACTTGTTTCGTTTGTAGTTCAGCCAACTCTTTCTGTGCATCCCTTATCATTATCAGATAATCATCAACACGCGTTGGCATTGTGGCAATAGAGTCCAACTGTATCTTATGTAGACGAACATTCTCTGATGATTCTTTACCTACTGAGCTAATTTCGTTTAGATTCTTTGCATCATTAGCTGCATCATTAATAGATTTCTTCTTATTGGAGTTCGGAGCAGATGTAACTGTTTTAGCTTTTGAACGATTTTTATTTTCCTTTACTTGATCCTTTACTTGATCCTTTACTTGCTCCTTTACTGGATCCTTTACTTGATCCTTTACTTGCTCCTTTACTTGCTTCTTAGGAGCTTCTTCGCAAGCTTGCTACAAATATAAACGCTCGTTTAGAATGTAAGATAGTTCAATATTAAATACATTTGCGTTACCTTCTTTTTAGCAGCTTTCGATTTATTTTTATTTACCATTTTGGAAAAGCACAAAACGACAATAATATAGAATGAATTCTTAACGTTCTGAAATATGAAAGTTATATTATTTAAGACTGCAAATCCAAATGACAGCAAATTCCCAGCACAAATGTAGCATATACATTTATCGTACCGTATATCGATAGGTTGAGAAGTTTACTCATTGGCATCTTTTGGCATTTAATTTGGTATTTTTAAAATTCGGTCACACTCTTAATAATTTACAGTGGGTATTTGACCTAATAATTTACGGAAAACCGAAAACTTCAGTTATAATTAATAAATTTCCAATTTCCAATTATTATCATTATTAAGAAGCTATGAATATTCCATATATAGTTTAGCAGTTACTCTAAAATGCAACATTATAAACTCAATTTGAATACAATCCACCTATGTACTTATTCGCAAGGAATGAGTCTATGATAAAAGTCAGCTACAGGTTATCGATAAAAAGATCATTAAACCATATAAGGTATACATATATATGTATACATGGTCTTGTTATCGATGAGCTTAATCAATATTTAGTCTATACAAGTCGATGTTATCGATAATTTATGCTGACTGTATAGCTTATCTAATGTATGATGATAGCTAATAAGGGCTTGCTGAAGTGAAGAAATTAAGTTATCGATTGCTTATCGATTAATCGATATGAACAATATGTATAAGAAACTTTAATATTCTCTTAGCTAATTTAACAGATTTCTTATAAGACGCTGCTTTTGAAGATCATCCAAAATTTCCGATTATTTTCGATTAATAGTTACAAATTGATTTGTGAACCTGTGCGTAAGATATTTTCCACATCGTTTCCTGCCTGAGGCTGAATGGTTTATCCATTGCGTGTCGAAATTGGTTGAGCTCGTCACTGATTTGCCCTCTCTTAATAGAGATGTCAACTTCGGCTGCGGTTCTGTGCGCACTGATAACGATAACGATAACGATAACAGGGCAAATTGTCAATTGGCAGGCGAGCATGCATGCGAGCTGTTTTGGTGTGAAATTGAAATTTCACAACGCTGACATTTATTGACAAAGCCTTGATTAATGATAAGCATCTTCTACTACTACTTCGCTCGCATCCTTGCCAGCGCACAAAAGGATGCGCCGAGCGAGAGCCAGGAAAGCCAGCAAAAAAAGAAAAAAACAGAATAAATGTAAAAATGGAGAGAACGATAGCAACAGCAACAGCAGCAGCAGCAGCGGTAAAGGAGTAGCTCGTTAGAATTTTGACATAAATCAAATAGCAGCAGCAATGCTCAGCCATCCATCCAACCAGCCAGGCAGTCAAGGGCCATCCTTTCACACAGATAGACACACACACGCACACGAACACATGCATGCATATCCTGTGGCCCATATAGGCATTCAAATGCGCGTGTGCAGCATTATGGAAGGAACCGCGAAACATCTATTGACAGTTGGGTGTCATGTTTATCCGAGCTTGTTATCCCATTTTGGCAACATTGCGATTTATGGATTTGGTTGGCAAACGCCGAACGGGCGGTTCGTTGCTTATAGTTATAGATAGATCGACATTGAATAGATACAATGCGCATTTTGCATTCCTCTTCTTTTCGCTGATTTTTTTTGTTTTTTGTTTTATGAGATTTGTGTGTCAAATTTCCATTAGGCATTTGTGCTACCCCATAACCCTTCCCCTAACCCGTTCTATTCCGATTTTTCCTATTTTCAGGACATGCAAATGTCAGGCACGCTGATTGCACAAGGGGTTAACAGTTAGGGTAACACAATCTCTTCACGCTACCTCTCTCTCTCTCACTCTTTAGACTTATTTATGTATATGTGTTTTTTTTCCTAGCTGTTGCAATTTTTTTTTTTTTTTTGGTGTGTCCTCCCTCCTGGGTCGGAGTGGTCCTTATGCTGGCAGACATTTATTTTTTTTGTGTTTGATAATTTATTATTTTGTAAGCATTGAAATGTGATTTTTTGTATTTCAATGCCAGTGCGTTGTTTAAATCGAACAATGAAAGTTGATTTACATACCGAAACGTTTGCCAAAACGAGAGCTCCGCATCTCCTTTGTATACCCTTCCCAGAGGGCAACATCTTATTGCAATCAACTGTGGAACAATTTGATTTGGGAAAAGTGAAGTATTTGATAGACTGCATCTATGTAGATCAGAACAATGTTTCTGTGCATTGGAAAATAGAGTTTGCTCAAATATATGTGCTGATCAAATAGGGTTTATAATATAGTATAGAAGCAGCTAGACTAATACACCCATAAAAGAATCCCAATAAATGTTGAGCCTCTCAATGAACATATATAAAACATATCTATATTTCTATGACTTTAATATGATATATTATGTATAATTGATATTATATTCAGCTAATATCCTAGCAAGGGCATTCAAGTATAGGTCTATGGATGCTGTGCTCTTGTTGTTATTATTATTAGTGATTCCAATTGCTGTTCTTGTTGTTGTTGTTACCCTTTTGAGCTCTGCGGTAAGTTGGGCACCCCCATGGACTCTCTCTCTCCAAATCTATTCTCTCTTCCTCTTTTCTATCGCTCTCCTTCTCGTTCTGTCCCGATGCTTGACAGGACGTGCCGCTGTGTGATGTTTTTACGGTCATGTCGTGGCACAGCGACCCGACCCGGTCACGGGACAGAAGGAGGTAGGGGTTCACACGACTTGGCAGGACCAATATTTATTGGCAGTGCAGCAGCAGCCGCACTCACATATAGAAAGTCAGGCAGATGAGCGAATCGGTGCGATTTTTATGCGTCACCATTCGCACTTGATTAGAATTATTGATTGCGTATCCAAATTGCCAGCTATCTATTCAGATTCGAATTGCTATCTGCGACAACAGCTGTAGCCGTAGTTGTATTTATAGATGTAGCTGTATCTATAGCTATAGCTCTCTCTCTCTCCATCTCTATTTGACTGTCGTAGCAATTTACATTCGCGACGCATTCACGCATTCTGTTTGATCAAGTCAATATGTGAATGTGGGACATACTGCGCCAGCTTCGCTTGACTTGCCATCAAATGTATATTATGTTAATAGATTATTCTTAGAATTTCAATTATGAAAGTCAATTGACTAAGGTCCTTGCCTTGCCTAGCCCACCTAAAAAAACGCAAATGCAAAAATAATGTACATCTCATTTGGCAAAATTTTTTATGAATTTTAGAATTTCTAATTGCATAAAAAATCTAAGAATAGATTCGTTTATGGTTAAATAGATTTTTAAAAATAATAGACTTGTATTAAAAATAGAATTATTCAATTGTTTCGAGGGGTTGCTTATGCAAAAAGATTTATTATGGGCAATTTATTGAAGTTTTCTTTATATAGATTTAAGAGAATAATAGATAATTTATTAATTATTGATTTTAAGATTTTAATTATTCTTGTATTTTTTTTTTATTTATTAATGTTTTTTGTCTCTAAAACTTTACTTCATGTACATATAATTTATTTTATTTATAATATTCTATAGATCTATAGAGATATACCTTAGCATATCGAAGCTCTACATTCGAAACCTTTCCTCACAGAGATTTCCTGTCGTTTGCTTTGCTTCAAATGAAGTGCATCAAATCGATCATCGAGCGAACAAGTCAAGACTGCAACTGTAGCTGTAATGCCATAATATAGGCAAATAGAGCAGAACTAGCTGGGGAGGGGTTGTTGGGACAAATGACAGGCCGCAAGCCGCTCAAATGAAGAGCGAAAAGGATGAGAGCTGTGTTTGTCAGTTGCGTCGAAGAAATGTTAATAAGAACCCTTAGCAAATGGTGCCACGACCCACGGTGCCACGTTGCGATCCCGACTCGACTCGACCCGACCCTACCCTGCCCTACTCTGCCCTGCCGTACCCAATGCACCCCTTCCTAACTGACTGATGAGGCGCAGTTCTCGATGTGCGAGTTGTTTGCATATGAATGCGCCGTTTGTTGCAAGTATCTCTCGGCTTCTGCGGATGCTGCTCTCAAATTTTGATTGTGAATATGCGGATTAAGGTATTTGCGCACGTATAATTAATTGAACCGCACGGCACTACCGTTGCACGTGTCTACGTGTCTGCTCGAAAAGGTCGCGCGCACCCAGACACATCGAGAGATTTTGCGGTTGCGCCGCATCGCACTGCGGGAGATGTGCATCAGCCGGCATCCAATCTGTCAGCCAGCTGATAAATTTGCATGGCAATGCAAATATCTGGGTGCATCTGAGCGTTAAGAATGCAACACTCGGCCTTATTAGCTGCTCGCCGGAGAGACAGCCAGACTGAGCTCCGTTAAATGCCAAATCACACACGTCTCGGCTGATCTCATTTTATGGGCATAAGCAACGAGAGCCCGATTGAAGGAGCAATATGTGAAGCGGCACCTCAATGATGTGGATTGATGTAAGCCCTGACAATTCAATGAAGAGCTTCCCATGTCGGACAATCAAGTAAGTAGAGAGAGAGAGAACTTTAAAACTCTTCAGTAACAGTAGAAATTCAGTTGGAACAGTTAGGCAACAAACCTCAAATTATCTGTAGATCTTTCCATTAAATAAAGATCCAAGAAAATGCACAATTATGTAGAATAAGCAACAGAATAGTGCAGAAAGTAATACCCCCCAGATTTATAGTACAATGCTAAGAACTACAAGGTACACTGATGATGAGTGAGACATGAGAAGAATAGAATAAAGTCTTGTTAAGTATTTGATAGAAAAAAAAAAAACATTTTCTTAGAATCAAAAGTGAAATGTACTTCGTATAGGATGACCAAGCATCCTATTGGGGTCATAAGATAAGAGATCTTGAGTACAGTTCCTAAGACAGGAGCGAAGACGACTGCAGAAGCTGAAACTCTTTAATGAAAAGACAAGTTCAGCAGGATAAAGAAATCACTTATAGAAAGTTTTTTTTTGGTTCGCCTAATTCCGAATCCGCATATGGAAGTAAACAAGTGTTATGTTAGCTATAGGCAACCTTAACTAGTTTTACATGGTTCATAATGCATTTTCATTTCAATTTCTAACAAATTAAAAAGTTTATGATAATATCCCTCGATGCTTGAAGCATTCATTAGCCAAATCAATATATGATATCGTAAAAGTGAGTTTTATATATTGAACAAGAAATTTCCGAGACTAGAGCAAAAGTTTGCCAAGAACTATAAAATTTGGTTGCCTTCTATTAACGATTTTACTTCTATTCATAATATTTCAAATATTTCAAATTTGCTAACAATTATGAGATTAAAACGTGGAACATGATCAATAGGCCCAACAGCAGCTTAGAATTGGGTAAAGCAAAGGAACTCATAGAATCACGATGAGATTTATTGCCCAAAACATTTGAGGAGCTAAAGACGTATTCAAGGGAAGAAAGAACAAAAAGCGGAGCAAAGTGAGTTTGGAGGGCTGGCTGAGTGCATAAATGCTAACGAACTAACTAACTCAGGTAACTCTCAATGCGAATGTCTGCGTGTGTATGCGTGTCTGTGTGTGTGTGTATGTGTGTGTGTGTGAGTAGCTGTTCGTGTGTGCCGCTGCATATAAACGTCGTCCTCAATCACATGTCACGGCGCACGCTTTGCGGCGTTTCATTTTTGTGCGGTTTGCTTCTCTTTCGGGGCTAGTCACATGCAAATACATGTGAAGTGGAGCTCCATGTACTTAATGCAAACACACACACACACGCACACAGACAGAGAGACAGGCATGTTGTGCGATGAATAGTATTGCTCTTTTGTCCTAGTTGAGTCCTTGCTTACCGCAACAGCATTCAGCCCGACCAGCTGAGCACAGAGACAGAGCGAGGAGCGTGGAGCGAGGGGGGAGCTTGGAGCTGATACACTAAGGATGCCTGTCGCTGGCACTCAGGCAGTCCAAAGCCCAGACGATGCCACCTGGACAAGGAGCAGCCTTTTGCTTGCCGTCAAAGCACTTCACATGGTCCACAGACAGACAGACAGAGAGGGCAAGAGAGAAACAGCAAAAGAGAGAGAGAGAGAGAGAGCGAGCGAGCGACAGCAAAAGGCAGAGAGAGGGAAAAAAAGGGGCACGCTGGGTGGGCGGGTAGGTGAGCTATATGTGTTAGACAGAGCACGCAGAGGAAAAGAGAAAAAAGGTCTCGAGAGATAGAGCATGGACAAATTGGGGAGTTGGGCGTTTGTTCGGCCAAGCGAGACTCCACACAATACACACACACGCACACATACATGGGGACAACTGCTGAGTGCCAGACAACTGTGTGTGTGTGGGGCCAGATGGGGGCTGGGGTAGCAGTAAATTGAGTGGGCGAGGAATTTAAATTTTAACATGACTGCTGCCATTGCCGCGCCAACATGGCGCGCGCTGGGCGATGGCCACACACACACACACACACACACATGGACACACACACATACACACCGTCATATGTGAAAGTCATGTGTATGCGGGTGGTGCGAACGTTCGGCCTGTTGGGTTGGTCTGCGGGTGGGTTTTGGCATTTGCTGTCACACACACGCACATATAATCCCCATATGTATGTGTGTGTGTGTGTGTGTGTGTGTGTGTGTGTGTGTGTGTTTGAATGGCTCTACTTTCACAGCGAGTATCCAGTGAAGCGTTAGGACGCTGGCTTCTCGGCAGCCATGATGTCTTTTGTGGCCATCAGCAGCGTTCATCCTCTTTGGGGATGTTTTAGTCCCACCACACCCCCTTCCCATCGCCCATGTACAGCTAGGGGAGCCTGCTCGGTGATGGGCAATGTCGATAGGTGAATGTTTTTTGCTCCCGCTTTCCATTTATTTTTCTCCCTCCATCGTTTTACTCTCCTTTCCTTTCCTTTCCTTTCTTTTTTTCGGTCATGTGTGTAGGGGGGCTAGGAGCTCTGGTGCTCCGCTTGGGGGTTGTAAGTCTCGATATGCCAAAAATGTAACTTGAAATTGATTGCATTGCTTTGTAGCGGCTGCCACAGCTTCTGCTACTGGTGCCACACAGAGTTCATTTTATTTATTACCGCCGGGCACTTGCAACACATTTTCCAAATGCCACACACTCAAAGCAGCTAAGACTCACGGATTGACTGACGAACAGACGGACGGAAGGAGGGACGGATGGGGGCTTCGTTGCGGGTCTTAGTCAACTATTTGCCCGCTTTGTGTTGTATCAAACACATTCCAAGCGCACGCAAATATTTTGGATTAGTGCCGAGAACTATGTGTTCTCATGCTGAAAATCGTCTTCCGTTCGATACAAGTTTGCATAATATATTGCAAAATTAGGTTAGCTTTTGGGGCAGATCTTGAGAAATGGTTTTCTTGGAGAGGAGTTGAGTTCCAATATGCATCTTTGAATAGAATTGGGCATAGGACTATTTTTCTTCTTATACTGATTTAATTTTTGGGCATGGTTCTCCCAATCAATTTTGGGTATTAGTCTTAGGATTTACGTCTTTTATTATAGATTTGCTATACTGACTTTACTTTAATGTCCTCAGCTACCTATGAACTTCGGGTTCTATCTTCGTATAGTATTACTGCTAAGACTTTTGCTTTCTCTTGCTCTCCATAATGATGTAACTTTCTTTTCTTTCGAGTTATTGTAAATTTTATAAAAAAAAAAACAGTAAGTAAAAATTAACTTTTGAGTTATTATAACAAAATTATTTGTAATTATAAAAATTAATTTATATGATAGAAAATATTTATTACACATCAATATTTACCTAAAAGTCAAATTATAAATTTTATCTTCAATTTTTAATATATAAAGTAAAAATAAAACTTTTGATTTGATTTTGACTATACTAATTGAAAATAAAAATGGAATTCGCATATTTTTTTTAAGCAAAGGAGCTAAATAATATATATCATATGTATATGTATCTACGCATTGGATAAAATTTGATAAAAAAAATGGAAATAAAAAATTGCAAATAAAAGTTTATCCTGTTTTTTATACCCTGAACCCATTGAAAATGGGAAATCAGGGTATAATGGTTTTGTTAAAAGTATGTAACAGGGAGAAGGAGGCGTGGCAGACCCCACAAAGTATATATATTCTTGATCAGGGCGACAAACTGAATCGATTTAGCCATGTCCGTCTGTCCGTCTGTCCGTCTGTCCGTCTGTCCGTCTGTCCGTCTGTCCGTCTGTCCGTATGTATGAACGCGTCGATTTCCGAAACTACAATAGCTAGAGACCTCAACTTTTTTTTAAAATGTCCGTATATAGCGCGCGCATATCAAGTTTATCACAGAAGATCGATAACTCGTCCGATTATTTTTTTATCGATGAAAAACCTTATCGAAAGCCAGTTATAAAATTATATCTCCTACATCTTTTGAGCTAGAGTCTCCAAATTTTAAATGTAGACTCATATGCACTTTATAGAATTTCGGTTTTTGTTATAATTCACCCCTCGCCCCTATATCCACCCCCTCACCCTCACTTTTGTAAAAGGCGTATTTCAAATATTAGAGACTTGAGTTTCGGCATATACACGCATAGTAATGATATAATCATAATCTAAAAGTTTCATGAAGAACGTACGTCCACAAAAAAAGTTATTAAACAATTAAGTTTCCATGAGAAGCCCACACGGCAGCCCATGCGTGTTTATGCGTGCGTGCCTATATGTGTCTATGTATGTGTGTGCGTGTGTGTGTGTGTTTGTTTTGTAAATAAAAAGACGCGGAGAATTATTGAAATATCAGTTCTCCGAAGGGTTCAGGGGATTTCCTAGTCGGGCAGTCTCGACTAGAGCTTTCTTACTTGTTTTATACCCTGAACCCATTGAAAATGGGAAATCAGGGTATAATGGTTTTGTTAAAAGTATGTAACAGGGAGAAGGAGGCGTGGCAGACCCCACAAAGTATATATATTCTTGATCAGGGCCACAAACTGAATCGATTTAGCCATGTCCGTCTGTCCGTCTGTCCGTCTGTCCGTCCGTCCGTCTGTCCGTCTGTCCGTCTGTCCGTATGTATGAACGCGTCGATTTCCGAAGCTACAATAGCTAGAGACCTCAACTTTTTTTTAAAATGTCCGTATATAGCGCGCGCATATCAAGTTTATCACTAGAAATCGATAACTCGTCCGATTATTTTTTTATCGATGAAAAACCTTATCGAAAGCCAGTTATAAAATTATATCTCCTACATCTTTTGAGCTGGAGTCTCCAAATTTTAAATGTAGACTCATATGCACTTTATAGAATTTCGGTTTTTGTTATAATTCACCCCTCGCCCCTATATCCACCCCCTCACCCTCACTTATGTAAAAGGCGTATTTCAAATATTAGAGACTTGAGTTTCGGCATATACACGCATAGTAATGATATAATCATAATCTAAATGTTTTATGAAGAACGTACGTCCACAAAAAAAGTTATTAAACAATTAAGTTTCCATGAGAAGCCCACACTGCAGCCCATGCGTGCGTGCCTATATGTGCCTATGTATGTGTGTGTGTGTTTTTTGTAAGCAAAAAGACGCGGAGAATTATTGAAATATCAGTTCTCCGAAGGGTTCAGGGAATTTCCTAGTCGGGCAGTCTCGACTAGAGCTTTCTTACTTGTTTTTTTTTTTTTTTTTTTTTTTTTTAATTTGCTGTAAATAAAGCTAAGGATGTATTCAAGGGAAGAAAAAAACAGCGGAGCAATGTGAGTTTGGAGGGCTGGCTGAGTGCATAAAAGCTAAAGTTTATCTTGTTTTTGAATTTGCTGTAAATAAAATAATAATAAATGTGTAAAACCCATAAATAAAAAAAATATATATATGTAAATATAAAAAATAACCTACGTCTGTTTTGCCTTGGGAGTTTTTTCTTAAATTTATTACTTATATTTTCGGTCCCTACATTTTTTGCTTAGGTAACATTTTAATGCGATTCAGTAGACTTGTATTAGTTTATCTCCGAAATAGAGCTAAATCAAAAATAAATAAATAAATGAAAGTAAAAAATAATAAAGTAATAAATAATAAATAATAATAATAATAATAATGTAAAAAAATAAAATTTAATTAAAAACAAAAAAAAAATTAAATTAAATAAAAAGTAAAATTAAAATAAATAAATAAATACAAAATAAAATAAAGAAACTTAAAATAATAATATATAAATATTTTAGTATTATTAGCGGTCCGTTCTGACAAATAAAATTCTTCCATCGGGTTGCTGATATTATTAAAATAATTCTCTAATAAAATTACTTTTTAGTTGAACTCAAACTAAATTTTAATTTTATCGAAACCTTTTTTTGCGTGCCTTATTTCCCCGAAGAATTTTTAACAAACATGTAAAGCCTATGATAATTTCTTTTGAACAGAGGTTATACAATATTTTGCCTGTTTAGCTTGGCAAAAATTGTTATTTGGAAATAAAGAGATAAGTAGGCTTTGTTTTTTTTGCTGCCAAGTCAAGTCAACCCACTAAACCTCAATCAAGTAACCTTTGAAAATAGTGTTTACACGGAAAACCTTTGAGCATTTTCCTACTCGGAATTTTTCATTATATTCAGAACGCTTGCAAATTCAACATCATTTGATATATAAAAATAAATAATTGTATTCATTTGAATTATTCCAATATGGATTTTGTGTCGTCTCCTCGGCTGCTGCGCGAGCTCGTGATCATGGTCATCCAGTGCGTTGTGTGCCTGTTTGAATTCTGTTTCCTGATCCTGGCGCTCTTCCTGATCATGCTAATGGGCGGTGATCCTCGAAAGCTAAAGTTCATACGCTTGTACCTAAGCTAGGCTGGCCGGAACCAACGGAGGCTCTGTACCTGCTGAGGACCTGTTTGGAAAATTGTTTTCTTCAAAATTTTTCCATTTTAATAAACGCGATTTATTTTTTTCCCACAACAATTTAATTTCAACGCGTTAAACATTTATGGCTCCCACTCCTCCCGCTGCGCAGTCGTATCAGCATTCGAATTGAAGCGTTTTCCTTTTGACTAATGTGCCATGTCGCGCGATTGCGATTGCAGCGCAAGCAATGCCAACATTTTGCACCTAGCTCTTATCAGAGCGCCCTCCCTAATCCAAGCCTTCAAATCAAATGGAGGGCACAAGCGATTCGGCACGGGTTCGAGTTGAGTTGGCAGCGCTTGCAGGTGGAGGGTCTGTTGTTGTTGTTGTTGTTGCCAGCCACATGCCAGATTTTTACTGCTCCCGTAGATGATGATGATGATGATGTTGTTGTTGTTGTTGACGATGGTGGTCTATGATGGGCTTCGCCTGGCAGACATGCTGGCCCAATGGCAGTCCAGAATTCTTTCTATACCCTGAACCCATTGAAAATGGGAAATCTGGGTATAATGGTTTTGTTGAAATGTATGTAACAGGCAGAAGGAGGCGTAGCAGACCACACAAAGCATATACATATATTCTTGATGATTTAGCACTATTTTTCTCTCTATTTCTTCTAAGTATTCCCTCTACGTATTTCGAGGTATTTCTTTTAAGCATTTCCTCAAAGTATTTCAAGTATTTCCGCTAAGTATTTCCTCTACGTGATGCCCTACGTAATTCATTTACGTAATTCCTCTACGTAGTTGCTCTACGTCTTTAATGCTTAGCTGATCGATCACACACTCTGCTTCACTTTATTGCGTTGACCCCTACCAGGCCTGGACGACTGAAGAAATGCTGCAGCTTTATATAGGGCCACTTTTACTCAAGCACTGTCTCTCTCAAAGGTTGAGCCAGACGGCAGGTAGAGCTCGTTGCAGTCGAGCTTCAAGTGAGCAATTGGAACGCTCTCTGCTGCTGTGAGCATTCTAGCTTCGTTTGACCTAAATACAAATACCAAATGAATACTGCTGCATACACATAGACAACTTTGATGATCTTCTGCACTTCTTCTCTCCTTGCTTTTACTTTTACTCACTACTTTTATCATCTCCTCTTTTTACTGTTCTTCTCTGCTTTTCTTTTTTCCTCTCCTCTTCTTTTCTCTCTTTTTGTCTTCTCTTCTCTTTTATTCTCTCTCTTCTCTCTTCTTTTCCCTTCTGTTATCCTCTCCTCTTCTTTTCTCTTTACTTCTCTGCCTTTTCTATATTCTCTCCTCTTCTTTTCTTTTGTTTTGTCTTCTCTTCTCTTCTTTTCCCTTATCTTCCTGCTTCTTCTCTGCTTTTCTCTTCTCTTCTCTGTTCTTTTGTATTTACTTTTATCTTCTCCTTTTCTCTTCTCTTCTCTTCTCTTCTCTTCAATCTTCACTTTCTAAGTATTACGAACTGGCCCTTATAGCCCGTGGCTTGCTTCGGTGGGTGCCTTTCTTTTGATGGGTGGTTGGATGGGTGGTTGGATGGGTGTGTGGGTGGGTGGTTATTTTTTGGCAAGCTGAAAGTAAAAACACATCAATTGGCATGTGCATGGATGGAAATGACACCAGAGAATTGTGCAAAAATGTTATCTTTGGCTTCCGCACCAAGTCCTTCGGATTTACAGTGTTTGCTGTCGTCCTCTGCTGCTTCTTCTACTTCAAGCGTAACAATAACACCCACAACAACAACAACAACAACAAACACAACAATAACATTGGCAAAAAAAAAAAAGCAGAAGCTGAACGGAACCCATTTTAAATAACTGGCAAGGAGGGTGTGCAAAATGTGCCGCGGACCGTCGCCCTGGCCCCCCAACCCATCGTCCCCGCCCCCGCCTAACAATGCGAAATTGCCATAAGATAACTCGACAGGCGGCGCAGACACTAATACACACTCACACACACTTACACACACACAGACACACAGACACTCGCACACTCACCATATAGAAAATTGGCAGTTGGATAAGCGAAAAAACCAATTCACGAATACTTTGCATATATAATATATTCAAAATTTACTGGGGCGCTGCCCAGGCAGCAGGAACTACCCGCACCACCCACTGCCATCCAACCACCCATTTGGGCAAACTGGGCGGTTATGTTGTGCCACACGCGCTAAAGGTAAACATCCTTTTCAGATGCTAAACATCGAGGACGCAGGTCAAATGGCACTGCGAAACGCTTTTGGCGATTGGCATGGGGAAGGGCTGCAGGAAGGGGCGGATGGGATGGGCTGGGCTGGCGGGCAATGCTGGCAGATGATGTTTGAATCGATAGATGTGCAAATTTTTGCTGTATTTTGGCACAAGCTGCAGCGAGAAATGAATTGTCTAATCGGATTATAAATATATTTTCAGATAAAGCTTATAGAGTTGGAGAAAATATTTCAGATATCAGAGAGAGAGAGAGAGAGAGAGAGAGAGAGAGAGAGAGAGAGGATATATGATGAATATACTATATATATTATTTACATATGTAGTGAATTTTAGCTGAATAAGAGAATAATTTTATAATAATAATACTTTTATAAGTATTGTATAGTAATTCATATTTATTTATTAACAAAATAAAATAAAATAAAAATTAATTATTTTATTAATATTTTTAATTATTTCCTCTTATATTTATTTTTTTTTATTTTGCTATTTAATAATAAAAAAGAAAATATTTCAGATATCAGAGATAGAGAGAGAGAGAGAGAATATATGATGAATAAGAGAATAATTTTATAATAATAATACTTTTATATGTATTGTATAGTAATTCGTATTTATTTATTAAAAAAAAATAAAATAAAATAAAAATTAATTATTTTATTAATATTTTTAATTATTTCCTCTATAATTTATTTTTTTTATTTTGCTATTTAATAAATGGTAAATATTAAATTTATTAATTATGTGAAAGTTGTTGCTGCGCAGCTTAGAATATTATAATATTTAGAATATTATTTTTTTTTTAAATTATTAATTTTCATTTTATTTCTTTTTTATTTTTCTTATTTATTAAATTTTATTATTATTATTATTTTTTAGAATATTAGAATACTTAGAAAATAATAATTTTTTAGTTTTATTTATTTTGTATTATCTTATTTATTAAATTTAAATTATTAATTATTAATTAGGTGAAAGTTGTTGCTTCACAGCTTAGAATATTATATTTAGAATATTATTATTTTTTTTAATTTAATTTATTTTTTATTTTCCTAGTTGTTAAATATTTTTATTTTATTTTTTATTAATTATAATTTTTATTATCCTATTTGTTAAACTGTAGTATGTATTATTATTTTTATTAGGTGAAATCTGTTGCTGCACAGCTTCGAATATTAGAATATTTAGAATATTATTATTTTTTAATATAAATTATATTTTATTTGCCTATTTAATATTCTTTAAATTTTATTTTTATACCCTGAACCCATTGAAAATGGGAAATCAGGGTATAATGGTTTTGTGAAAAGTATGTAACAGGCAGAAGGAGGCGTGGCAGACCCCATAAAGTATATATATTCTTGATCAGGGCGACGAGCTGAGTCGATATAGCCCTGTCCGTCTGTCCGTCTGTCCGTCCGTCCGTCCGTCCGTCCGTCCGTCCGTCCGTCCGTCCGTCCGTCTGTATGAGTGCGTCGATCTCAGAAGTTATAAGAGCTAGAGAGCTGAAATTTTGCATGTAGACTTGTGTATACCATACGCAGTACGAGTTTATCATATTTTTTCGATAACTCATTCGATATCTTTTTTATCGAGGATAATCGATAAATTGATATTGTTTTTTCAGCCTAATTTGAACACTTTTAAACATAGAGTCTTCAGATTTGTTGTGTATTTACAATTGATAGATACACACATTTTGTCATTTACAGATTTTGGATACCACGCCCCCTTCGCCCCCAATTTGTAAAAAACGTATTTCAAATACTAGAGACTTGTGCTTTGGAATGTAGACACATTCACACATTATGATTACGCTCTGAAAGTTTCATTAAGATCGTACGTCTACAAACGAAATTATTCAACAAATAAATTCGCATAGTAGTGCCCACACTACAGCGCAGCCCAAGCGCAGTCGCTGCTTACTGCGCAGTTAGCAGAGCGCGGGCTTATGCGTGCGGGTGGATGCATGTGTATGTATGTATGCATAAAAGAAGTGCAGAATGATTAGAATATCAGCTTGGAGGGTTCAGGGTATCTCCTAGTCGAGCAGTCTCGACTAGAGCCTTTTTACTTGTTATTATTTATTAATTAGGTGAAAGTTGTTGCTGCGCAGCTAACATTTTTTTTTTTTTTTTTTTTTTTTTGAAATAATAAAATACGAATTAATTAATTAATTATTTTTTGTACTTTTTATTTTTATTTATTTTTTATTTTCTATCTGTTTTATACTAAGCAATAAGCAAATCTTTAAACAATAACTATCAATACCTGATGGTTAAAGAAAAAACTAAAGAATCTGGAGAGACCGTGTATCCCGTAGTGAGTCACATTTGGGTTTTATCACTATTACTTTACCTAAATCTTTGTTAATTTTGTAAAATAAAGAAGGATGGACTTCAAAACTCACACAGGTAAAAAACTACCCAAGTCACATATCGTTTTTACCATAATAATTTTATCTTACTTTTACTTAATTTTGCAAATAGAACGGATTTATTATATAGTCTGTCATACTTCGATTTAGTCACTCCTATTTGACCTCAATTAATTTATGATTTAAATGTGAGTAATTAATTTTTAAGAATATGTCTTAGGAAATATGTATTTGCAAATTCCAAGCACTTGTGTTGCTGTCAAACATGGCAAAGCGCCATCTATTGGCGCAGGTGGGTTGGTCCACCCGCGCTATAAAGCTGCGATTCTCTGCTTCTTATTTGCGCTTTGGCATACTTTTTTTATTGTTTGTTGTTGTTGCTGTTTTTTTTTGCACGCTGCTGCGAAATTCGCTTATGATAAAAAATGTTTATATCCTTGGCAACATTGGGCAAGGGGGCGGCACAGTGGGCAGGGGAGGGGGTGGGGGTGGGGGTAGGTCGGTGAAGCATCAGTAAACTTGACAGTTGATGTGCAAATGGGGTGTGGCGGGGCGGCATGTGTGTGTGTGTGTGGTCGACTGTGGGCGGGGTGTTAGGGGTTGCTTAAATGGCTGATAGCGAAAATAAAAGTAACACACACACACACATACATAGACAGCTGTGCCACAGTTGCCGCTGGCCGAAATTGGGCGTCATGTGTTATTGTTGTTGTTGTTGTTGGCACATTTGCTTGGCAGCGCTGAGCGGAAAATAAAAAATGATGATCCACTCACAGCTCAGCGCTTGGCCCCCATGTGTAACGCACCGTTGCGCCGCTTCCTGTGCACGCCCCCGCCCATGCCAGCAGCACCACCCACCACTCACCTCACTCCTGGCTGCTGGCTGCTGGGCTATTACCGTTAGAGCAGCTCGGTGCCTGCGATACGCTGGTCCACGGATTCATCGAATAACCGTAGGCCCTTTACCATTTTGTTTGAATGGCATCGGAAGTCTTCGCCAGGGCCGCCTCTGATGAACAGTAGCGTCTGTATATTGTACGTGCATATATACATATATGTGTGTGTGTGTGTGTGTGTGTATGTATTTTGTGTCTCTGTGTGGGTGTTTGCGTGCCGACGATTCTTGGTAAGCAAGTGAAGTGTAAAGAGCTCTTTCCTTTATTGGTTTTGTATTTTATTATCACATTTCGTTTATTCCTGCGCTTTACGCCATGTAACTGTCTTACGGCGTGTGTGTCTGTATGTATGTGTGTGTATGTGTGTGTCTGTGGCGTCCATCCATACATATACTGAAACTTTTTATCATGCATATACATAAGTATATCTCGCATATAGTCGTGCGACTGGCATTTTTGATGGCATCCTTGGAGCGCCCTAGGCTTTGATGACACTTTAGCTAACCCACACACCCGCGTCGCGGGGCTACGTTTACGGGCCATATGGGACTTTGATATGACAACGCAAATATCCGTTATGGGCCGACAGGCACGCACCAACTCGAATCCCCGGCTTCAGGCGTGTCGCAGAGAAGGAGAGGCAGCGGGTGGGGTGCTCTAATGTTGTCATGGACTTGGCCTACGTATGTAGATGGGCTTCTGGATGGCTGGGCTGGTCTGGTTGGCTTAGCTGTTGCCGAGTAACGTCCGTGCACATATCCCAGAGCAGATCCCTCAAAATGATTTGCCGAATGCGCCGTCACCCACATCCAGTTGAATATCCACTCCATTTGCGATTGCCCGCCCAACGCCGACGCTGCAAGGGAAGCTCATATCAATTCACTTAGTTGTATTAATCTTTCATGTAGGCATATTCCCGAGTGTCATTGGACATGACAAGTCGTTTAGCAAACATATACGCCGCATTAATCAATGACTTATTCATAGAATCGAAGATGATGATAGCTCCAATATAATATGAATATCTAGTGGGCCAATCGAATTTGCTACAAATTTGCCGACAAGTTTTTCAATTATCTTCATTTGATCCATGCAAGAAGTGAAAGAGTATATTGTATCTCTCTCTCCAGACGTCCCTCTATTTGTTCGTCTATTCGTCCACCACAAAGTAAACGTGGGCCAATGGGCTACAAATATCTAATAAATATAATCATGACAATTCTCAGCTTTTAAAAAGTAAATATTATTCCCGATTGCAGATATATATACGACTTTAGGCAGAAGCTAACATCTTCTATAGTTGTAAAACTAGAAACTTAGACATAAATTAATAGTTGAGTAAATATGGTCTTTCTCCACTGATGATAGAAATGTAATCCAACCAATAATAAATAATCCTCTTTTTAGGTATTGGCTGAAATTTCTTCTAGTAGGAACGTCACAAATCAAGAACCTATTTAACTTTATTTAGTTTTAGCTTTATGAATTCCCCATCTCTATAACAAGTTGCTTTTGACGCCCTATATTGTTTTTGTAAATGTATACCTCGCAAAGTATTACATTTCTAGAAGTTTTGGTGTAGTGTTCCAAAATTTAATATATAAGTTGCTACAGACTTTTCTCCGGAAAAGGATTAACAAAACGATTAAACTATTTTTTTTTACCGTAAATGGGTATTATTAAGCCGGTAGTGTCCGAATGGTAGGTTTCTAATGGTTTTCTATATTCATGTAAATTACGGAAGGAATAGAAAGGAAAAGAGGCAGAGACTGCGAGTGAGAGAGACAGACACTGAGAAAGAGGGAGAGAGAGTGATAAAAAGAGAGAGAGAGAGAGAGAGAAAGAAAGCCAGCGAGATAGAGAGAATGAGTCGCGGAGGGAGATATCTACTTTTGCTCTTTCTTCTTTTCAAAGATCTTTATTTGAAAGAGAGAGAGAGAGAGTGAGAGAGTTTCGAAATCTATGATTTTTGCTATTGTCATATTCTATTCTTCTTGATGCAAGAGTGATTACTTGAGTGCTCCATAGTCCGCCATCATCATTGTGCTATATATCGATAAATATCGATTATTCCAACTAACAGTTAACAGAAAAGCATTTACATGATGATTTACATTAGTTCAAGAAATTAAATAGACTTTCAATTCGATTTCAATTACAGTATATCTTCTAGTGGAGCACTTTTAATGGATTTCCATTGTCAGATAAATGCTTTATTATAGTATTTATATTATAGTCTCAGCTTAATTTGTGGACTTTGCAGTTATTAGCATTCAATTATTATTCAATCGCACTCGAATAACTCCTCGAACTGAGTTTGGCTTCGTCTTTGTTGTTATTGTGAAATGTTTTGCTTGGGATTTACTCAAAATAGTTTCTACACATACTACTACATACATATATTCGAGTCTTTGTTGGTATTGTGAAATGCTTTGCTCAGGGCTCTACATATTTACTACTGAATGCTGGCGCTGCTTTGCCATTTATGCAAATGTAATTCAACATTTTTGGTGCTCTTAATTACTCAATTTAGAAAAGGAGCACGAGGGGCGGGGCTCCAATCGAGAGCCATATAGAATTGTTAAATGTATGTAATGGAGGCGTGTGTATTTTATCTATACGCCTGTCTATATATATATGTATATATGTATGTATATCTCTGCAGCTGGGGGAAGGTTGGCTCTTCGTTAGTTAAATGACTTGTGGACACTGTGCGTGTGTACGTGTATGTGTGTGTGTGTGTGTGTGAGTATGTGATAAATTTACAGAAATGGCTCAAGAAGTTGTTGCCACGAAAATTGTTTGGCCCTCCGCTCGGCACCAACTATTGTGATTTTGCCACCCCCTCGCACACACACACGCACTCGCACACGCACACACTCACACGCGCATACACAATGAAATTAAAACAAATCCTTTCGTTCCATATTAATGGTCGCCATCTTTGCAGCAAATGACATTCGAAAACATTTATTGCGCCACACACACACACACACATGCGAGCACACCCACCCAGGCATACACACACACACTCACATATGCATGGCTGTTCGGCTGAGCTGAGCTCGTTCGGCTTGCCTTACATATGACCAACCCAATGGAACGCCCAAGCAACCACCCAATCCACCCACCGAACGGGCTGGAGGACAAGAGCCGGGCAAATGCCAACCCCGTCCAATTCCCAGCGCCATTATGCACAGCAGCACATGTGTGTGCTTCAGCGTGTGTGTGTGTGTGTGTGTGGGTGTTCATTTGGTATGTAGTAAGCCCTACAGGACACATTCCTCACCCAAGCCGAAAGGGGTGAGCATTTAGCTTCCTGCCCAGCTCCTGTTCGCGCAGCAGAACAAAAGGCAACACACACACACACAAATGAGCTGCTGTTAGTGAGTGCGTGTGTGTGTGTGTGTGTGTGTGGGTGGCTGTGCAGACCATGTACAGTTATTTCACTTTACATTATTTACCATTTCGCCAAACGACTACACACATTCAACTTTCGCCTCCCACTGCCAACTGCCAACTGCCTCGACCTCATCTCCTGAGCCGCGCTGCGTAAAACTTTCATTTAGTTTTCTAATTACTTTTTTAATCAAGCAACCCAAATATCTGGCAACCCTTTTAGCCAACATATAAGCACGCTAGTCAATAAATTTGCAAGCTAACAACAATCTTAGCAAGGATTGCACAGCAGCACAGAGCAGTCTTAGCCATGGCATAGATGCTGTACTTATGGCTTCTATTGTGTTTTGTTATGTGTTCGTATTGTGTATTATTATATATTGAATATATATGTAGCATAAAGAAATATATACATACAGATAACAAAGAGAGCTATTATTATATATTACTCACGATTCAACTCATATATTGATTGTATTCTTAAATTCATTGTCAAATACGATTTCTTCTGACAGATGATCTATGAATATAAGTATATGTATTCATCTACATATGTAAGCAAATCTGAATGTGTATATGAGTATAATGTATACAAACTATAAAAAATAAAATATATGTATATGCAAAAACTAATACCAAAAACTATTACAATCCACGTTTATTCAAATATCTCCGCAGACTCCTGGCCCTAAGTCCACTATAGTTCGTATACATATATTGAGATCTGTAAGCATCATGTTAGCTTCTAATCAAAAACTTTTTAGTGATTTGCGTGAAAATTGTTCAAGTTTATATACCCAATCTATAACCTTTTAAAAATGGAATAAAAGCTTCAAATAATTCTTAAAAATAAAACTCTTCTATCAGGTTTTATTTACTTCAAAAGTATTTACATTACACTTTAAATATATTATGCTTTCTAATTCAACTATATAAGGAATTTGTTATTCATTATTTTTCTTTTAATTGCAGCTCTTCAACTAATCAACATGTTTATATATATATATATATATATATATATATATATATATATATATATATATATATATATATATATATATATATATATATATATATATATATATATATATATATATATATATATATATATTTGTATAGAGTAAAGATAAATAATTAGATAATAAGAAAGCCGCCATAGCCACGTACTAAGCTAGCCTATAATTTTATTATTAATAACTTAGCTCTTAAATAAATAATTATTAGTATTTAGTATATTATAATTAATATTTGTAAATATTTTCATATAATATTAATAATATTTTAATATAACAAGTAAGAACATTGCAGTCTGGCGTTACCGACTGCGGGATACTCATTCACATCCCATCAGCAATTGAGTAGCCAAGTTGAGCTCTAGTACTGCAGAAAACGCAGTTTTTCTCGATTTACCACGCCCCTAGTGGGCGTAGACATCTCATTTTTGACCAGATCGTAGAACGTGCTAACGGTAGTCTAACTGTAAAGTTTGGATGCTTACGCTCCAAAAATGTGAAAATTACAGGGTATTTTTCGATATGCCACGCCCCCAAAGAGGCGTAAAAACTATTTTTGGGGAATCGATAGAGGATGTTACCAGTAATACAACTATCTAAATTTGAAGCTTCTAGCTCTTATACTATAGGATATATAAACTTTTGCGGTTTGCCACGCCCCCTTTGGGCGGATATATATCCACCATAGCTCGTTGGACTTGGGTGGTCAACTCGCGTATATATACCAAATAGGGTCCCTAGCATCAATAATGATTAAAATATAGCAAAATCGGGAAAATCACTATATCTTCAGGTCCGATTTGTCACGCCCCTAGTGGGCGTAGACATATAAATTTTTCATCAGACTTTATAGAATCATAACATTAGCTTACGTGCAAAATTTCAACGTTCTAGCTTTAGAACTTTAGGAGATACAGTTTTATCCGATTTGCCACGCCCCCTTTGGGCGGATATATATCCACCATAGCTTTTTGGACTTGGGTGGTCAACGCGCATCTACATACCAAATTTCAGCTTCTTCTAGCTCTTCAACTAACATGACTTCTGGTATATCGGAAAATGCATTTTCCGATTTGCCACGCCCCTAGTGGGCGGATCGGGAAAATTTTAACACTTTATAAATCGGAGTTATACACGAGTATGTGTTCCAAATTTCAAGTCTCTAGCTTCAATAGCGCCGAAAAAAGTTGCGTTCATACGGACAGACGGACAGACGGACAGACGGACGGACAAGACGGACATTGCACAAAACCAATATACTCAATTCACTTTCGTGAATGAGTATAAAAATAATAATTTAACACATATTTATTTTATGTGTTATTCGTGGCAAAAAAAAAAAAATAATAATAATAAATTTTAAAAAAGTATTGTATACATATAGTATATGTATATGAATAAAACACTAACAGAAAATTATAACATACTGTTAAGCCCGTTAAAAAAAAAAAATTAAAAAAAAAAATAAAAATTAAAAAAAAAATTAAAATACATTAACATTTCTTATTCTTAAAATTTCTAAAATCTAAATCCTTTGAATAATATATGATACATGATATATACGAATATACGTATGCACACATAGATGCATGTGTTTACGTAAATACATGTATAGCTAGGCTGTGGGATATATATTTGGTTTATGAGATCTCTTACACTCGTATTTCATAACTCCCTGAACACTTTGGGTTAAGACTTTGTCATCAATTGAATAAATGTTGTTAGGATTGCTATCCTCTACTACGAGATTTCAGTAAGTTGCCCAATATTATCATGTTATTTATTTATATATTTATCAGAGATTATAATTAATATAAAATTATGACTAAATTAAGAATCGATTCTGAACCCATTGAAAATGAGAATTCATATTATTATTGCAATATTTGTATATAAATATTTCTTCACTTGACTTTTGTGTTTGGATTTGTATTCTAAGTAATGAAAGTTTATTTTCAATTCCGATTCCCTTTATAATACGACTCCTCCTCTCATTCCCCTATCTACCCCAGTCTTTTCATATATTCATGCATTTTGTATACCTTTCTTCCGCCTGCCTTAATCACTCTACTTGGGCCCACTCTTGCGCCTTTGTTAGCTCTCGACCGACTGTACCTAAGCAATTCAATCATTTATCTATCCGTGCGGCTTTCGCTTTTCTGTTGATTCATTTTGTTGGCTCCGGCGTGCAGGGTCCAGTTGCTGTCCCTGTTTGGGGCTGTCGTCCGTAGGCACTTGGGTCCAGCTATGGCGGCCATTTTGAATAACCATTTACCGGACGAGTGTGTGTGTGTGTGTGTGTGTGTGTGTGGAGTCGTTAGCATGGGCAGCGTTGGGTTAAATTAAGTGTTGGTCCTTGTTGGACTTGGCTTCTAAGTGAGTGCCTGGCAAGCCGCCCCCCTCGCCACCGCTCACGTCTGTCGAGCGCCAACTGTCGCGTCTGGGCAACCCCGTTTTCGGATCGTTTCGCGTTGTGCTGTCATGGCCATGCAACCCCCAAGTCTCGGCCAGTTCAATTCCCTGGCCGGCTGTCAGTCAACGCGTGGCTGCCCCGTGGCCAAGAAGCATTCGCGAGCAAGCAATAAGGTGTGGCGGGTGGGGATCCAGTGGGGGCCAGCCGTGGAGCAAGTCCCGCAAACTTTCGCTTCGTTTTCGATTCGTTGTTGCCGTCGACGTCGACGTTGATAGTTATTGAGTTGCCCAAGGCAGGGCAGTGGACCCAAGTATTTCCAATTTCGTGATGCCCACACCCCACGGCCAGGCTCCAGCCCTTGGGATGATGGACTGGGCGCGCTCGGCAGGAAGGAAGCCAGCTGGGCAATGTAATGTCAATTTGCTTGAAATTGAAATGATTCAAGGGCGAATTTGAGCGTCAAGTGGCGAGTGGCGAGTTGTGTCTGCCACGTTATGTCCTGGCCATGGTTTCGGCTAGGACATACAGAAGGCAGGAGCCAGGAGGCAGCAGGCAGGACACGGGCTGACAGTGGTCGTGTATTTATTGTTACCGCTTTTTGCGGTCGCGTCACAGACTCGACGCGCAAAACTTTTTGCTTCCATTTTCATCGGAAGTGTTGCACAGTCAGCGAGCGGTTAGGCGGGCGGGGGGTTTGCTGCCACAATGAACGTGCCCCTGATCCGTAGGGCTGACGTAAAATATTTATTACTTATCCCCAGCATTGGACGACCAGGGCCATGTCCGTGACGCTTTTGGCCCAAGTCGTTGGCCAGCCAAACACACACACACACACACACACACGCGCACTGAGGGTAAAATATGAACTCGCGACCAGTGCACTCTCCCCCAGCACCCCCCACTACTTCCCCCGTCCTGTTCGCTGTACTCAGCTGCCCTCAGCGGTCCACTGGATGTCCCTTTCCCTTTCCTCCTCAACCAAATCGAGTTGTTTATGTGTCTGGGCATTCGTCGCGGGGGCAGGCGGCTGCTGTTTGCTGATTCAACATTTTGTGTCGTCCACCATTTTGTTTTGGGCAGCTGACCACTGCGACTGCTGATGGGGTAGTGCGGGCAAGGGGTTGCCCGAAAGGTAAACTCTGGGGTAATTATTGATTTCTTGCGTCACATTGAAATTTCTTGTAAATTTAGATGCGACATTTGGCATCATTTGGCAAGCGAACTGAGTTCCAGCAACGCCATTAGCTAACCCCACATACAATTTAAGCGAGCTAAGGCTTTAAACACGCGGATTGTGACAGCATTTACAATTTCATGAAAATCTTCCAAAAAGTCAAGACAGGCCAAAGTTAAAGCTATACCATAAATGCCTACTTTTGATATACACTTCGATTTCAGATAAGAGTTCCTTTGCATATATGATAATAGATCATTGTCATACATCAGTTTGATTTCCAATTAATTCTTTTGCTAATTGGGCTTTACACAAGAGGTTCCCTTGGTATATATGAGGATAGATAATTGTTGAATAATATAAAAGTTTTAATTGAATTTTAGTTAAGAGTTCCTATGGGATGTATGATTATATTTATGTGTTTAATGTCCTATTCCAAATCAATTTTTTTCTGTTGTATGAGATAATACTTATATCAATTAAGTTTCAGATAAAAGTTCCTTGGGATATACGATATTTTGATAGATAATTCGTATGCTTTGTAATTCCAGTTAATTTGTAATTTTAATTGAAAATTTTCATTCAGATCGGATATATGGTAATAGATAATGGTTATATAGTATATCTGTTTAATTTCCAATTAATTGTTATGCTAATTTAGATAGATTTCCCTTAGGATAAATGATATTCTATATATTGTATAATTTCAAATTAATTCTTTCTTTTGCATAAGTCTTGATAGATATTTCTTATGCTAATTGTCTTTCCTGTAAAAGTTCCTTGGGATATATTTTGCTAAAAAATTCTTGCACACTTAACTTGCAATCTCCAATTGATTCTTATGCTAATTGGGTTTCAGATGAGAGTTTCCTGGGATATATGATATCAATTTCTCATATACATATAGAATTTGTTATTTCAATTTTTTTCCCCTCTGTTTTATAAATCTTGATGGATACTTATTATACTGAGCTGAGTTTGGCATATAAATTCTTTTGGATATACATACATATATGATAGATAGATGACTCTCACAACTTTATTGTTTCGAATTATTTCTTTCTGATTCAGAAATGGATTCGTTTTGATATATTTTGATGGATAATTCTTAAACACATAGTTTGTGATTTCCAATTCATTTTGTCCTTTGCATAAGTCTTGATAGATAATTTGTAATTACCAATTGATTCTCATACTATTAATTCTTTTGGATATACCTATATTTGATGTATGATTCTTTTATATAACTTGTAATTTCTTATAACTAATTTGACTGTTAATCTGTGAGATGTGTATATTGACATCCACATATGTATTTGAACGCTTGAGCTAAAGCTGAGCTCTGAGATGAAAGAGCTGAAGTGGTTGGAGTGGTTGGAGTGGTTGGATGGCTGGGTGGTGGGGGCGTGTCCCCCTGGTCTCCTGGTTGACATCGGGGCCGAGTATGTGCGTTTGCTCAGTGCGTCGCATTAAGCCCAAAGCGTGTGTTCAAAATAAACAAAATGAATGTTCAAATGTCGCAGGCAGACCACAAGCTGTCACAGGTGTTTCACTCTGCCACATGCGACATGCACATATGTACATGCATATGTATATACACTTATGTATATACCTATGTGTGTGTGTGTGTGTGTGGCAGAACTTTCGACAGACAGACAGACATAGAGAGACCCCGAGACGGACATGTGTACTACACTTATATATGCTACATGCCTGCCCAACAGCAGCAACAACAGGCATTGGCTGAGAAAGATTGACTAATAGATACCCTGGATGGTATTATTAATGAGAGCAAAGTATTGAAGTATATAGATAACTCTACTTCAAGTTAAGAGCAGAGTTCATTAGCAAACTTTAGCTAATTATCGATATTTATCGATTTTGAAACCCATATAAGAACATGTTGAAGTATATAGATGACTCTTTGAAACACATATCATAACATGTTGAAGTATATAGATGACTCTACTTCAAGCTAGCAGCAGAGTTCAATAGCAAACTCTAACTAATTATCGATATTTATCGATTTTGAAACACATAGCATGCTTTGACTGGACTAAGAGTCAAATTGAATCAATAGAATCGATATTTATCGAACATGCTCTGACTGGACTCAAATTGAATCAATAGTACGTACTACTATATAGCCTAGCTCTGACCATCTTTTATCGACTTCTACAACAACAAGCTACCCATTGGCACATACATTTTCAATGGGTATCACAACAACAATAGCAAAGCTTTGACGCAAAAACTTCCAAAAGTAGAAAAGCAAAACGTAATGGAACGGCAGAGCACGGACCGAACAGCAGTGGAGGAGTGGGGGGAGGGGGTGTATGTGTTTCTGGGTGTGTGTGTGTGGCAGCTAGAGCATTGGGCAACGACGTTAGTAACTGCGAGCGAACCGTTAACCGCCCAGCGCCAAGCCAAGCCCCTCGTCCTCCGGTTGCCGGCTCAAGCCTTTTGTTGTCTGCAGTAAAATTTTCCATGCTCGGGCGTTGCGTGTGTGTGGCGTGTGTTAGTCTCTCTCTATGTGTGTGTGTGTGTGTGTGAGTTCCAAAGTTTAATTCAAATCACAAAAACACACACACACACACACGCATACACATGCAAATGAAAATTCAGCAAGTGTGCATGTGTGTGTGTGTGAAAAGTTTGAAATTCGTGCGGTGGCAAACCAACTGACGTCCTCCATGTGAAAATAAAGGTCTAAAATCCTTTTCGGAACCCCATGCATGTGAGCCACAACCCGACCAAGCCCCCCTCCCTACCATACCCAGCCCAATCTCTCGCTCTCACACTCTCCCCCTTCCTCTCTCTCTCTTTCTCTCTCTCTCTCTCGGTCTTTATATGTATGTGTATAGATGTCTCTTTCGCACTGACTGCTATGTACTCGGCGAGCACACACGGACACACGCTCAACTCGTATAACATTTGCGAAAACTAAAATAAAATAAAACACAAGAGCAAACTGAAGATGGAGATGATGATGAAGAAGAAGAAGAAGAGAAAGAACAGCAAGCTGAAGAAGCAGAAGAGTTTCTAACTAACTTGTGAAATTTTTGTAATTTGAAAATCTCGTCGTCGTCTTCTCCTTCTCCATCTCCTTCTTATCCTTCAACTTGTTTTTGTTTTCATTTTCTTTGTAATTTTCGTACTCGAGTTCCCGTTCGCTCTCACATAATTTAGCTTAGGTCTTAAGTTTTCTTGAGCAGGAGCTGGGGGCGGGAGAGGAGCCTGAGATAGCTACTGTATAGATTAATGATGTATGTACTTACATCTATGCATGATGGGCCTCTTATCGAGTGCTCGATAATGCATACTATTGTTTGACCTATCTGCCGAGTGGGCGCCTAAGATGCACAATTAGTCATGGATACTATTTATGAAGTTCTTATCCAACTATAATCAGTTTAAGATGGAGCACTTCGAGCATATTGTTCGATTTGGTTGCTGAGTGGTTGGAGGGGGGGGGGGGCCGTGGTTGTGGGCGGCTGTGGTCCCACTGGTCGTTAGGCAGACGACAAAGTGCTGGATCTTCGCTGTGAGCAGAGCAGAGCATGTCGTACGGATTTCGGTTGCCGAAGCATCGTTGTCCTGACAGCCAGCAGCAGCCGCGGGCGTTAGTAGACGCCGAAGCCTTTTACTAAAAACTTTGAGCCTGACATGTGCAGCCGACACAGAGACCCCCATCTCCACCCACCACACACTGCTCGCCTCAGCAGCACTACCCGGCAACTACCCCACACATGGCAGCAACCCCAGGCTCATTCCCAAATCAAAAAAGCCAAAGCCCAAGCCCAGACCCAAACCCATTTCCATTCTCAGGCTCAATCCCAAACTGAAACGAGCCACATACGATGTGTATATACAGCGAATCATATATGTATATACATGTGTGTCTATGTGTGTGTGTGTGTACATGTGTATACATATTTATCGACTTTGTGAGCTCGTGAAAACATCAAGTGAACGGAAGCAAAGTGGAGAGCTGGAGTGGAGCTGAGCCAAGTGGTTTGAGTAGCAGCCAACGGACGACAACGACGAGGACATCAAATGCTAGGCGAAGCGGGGAGCTGCAAGGGAGAGGGAAAAGCAACGGAACGGCAGCAGGCGGAGGCTGTGGAGATGCCAAACCAAATGACTGCTGGCTGGCTGGGCGAGTGTGGTCGTACTTGTTGTTGTTGTTGTTGTTGTTGCTGTTGTTGTGCACCAATGTGTTATGGAAAATGTTCCATTAGTACTGATGAGACGACATGGACGAGGACGAGGACGACAACGAGTGCGAGTGCTAGTGCGAGTGCGAGCATAAGGACGAAGGACCAAAGAACGCCACAGCAGCGAGCAGCAAGGACCGAAGACGGCAACTCGGACGACGTCGCTACGTCGAGAAGTTTCGGCCCGCATCCGGCACTTGCGAGCCATCCACCCGCCAGCTCCTTTGGGCATGCCCAATATGCCTATGCCCACCCTTAACCATACACGTCCAATCCTTTTCCAATACACATTTCCCATTTCCACAGCCGTTGCACTGGCACACATGGCACAAATGCAACTCCAACTCTGTTTGTGGACATTTTTATTTGCAATTTTCCATGGAATATATGTATATGGGACTTGGACTGCGAGAGAATTTTTTGAATAACCGATTTGAATCTACAGGAAATTAAACTTAAGATGTAGCTTCGTAATAATATAGTAAAAACTAGAAATTCAAATATTAACTAGGAATTCCGATATTGAGAATTGAATGAAATAAAGAAGAATTCCTCAGTAGGCACTTGCATCCGCTTCATTGGTAAAGGTTCAGCAAGAAAATATGTATTCTGCAATTACTCGTTTACCACTTTAAAGTTAGAACTCCGATTATGTTATGCCTGGTATAGTATGTACCATTGTGTCTTGCCGCTAGATGGCGTATTGAGAAAACCATATGCTCTACACTTTATAAAACGCCGATAGACACGACTATATCTTCCACATTTCAATTCTCTAGCTTTAACAGCGGTGAAAGGATTGACGTTCGGGCGGACGGATGGACAGATGAACGGACGGATAACAAAACTGTCAAAACTAATATACTCATTTATGAAGGATGTATTGTGAGTCTGTAATGAGATATCTAAAAATTTATTCGCGCTGCTTCATGCTAGATCACTTGTTATACCTCACGAAATGATAAACATACTTATAATTGTTGGTTTCCATAGAGCTTACTGATTCCTTTCATAAACGAAAAACAAACTCGAAGTATAGAAAAATATATATTATAAATGCAAAAGCTAAAGGCTTAGATCTAGCAGATTTGATTAAACAGCTAACTAAATCCTCTCCTTAGAGTTTAATTAGATCTTGAAACTAACTAAATACTGTAATGTCAAAACTTATGAATTTTTAAGAATTATATCTTATAAGATTTGCATTAATTGTTAGCTCAATAGATCTGACTAGATCCTTGTCTTGGAGTTTAGCTGAAATGTCAGAGCTCAAACATTTTTTCCAATTATACATTATCAGATTTTATAAATTTCTGGTTCATTAGTTTGTTAGGCGCTATTAACAAGATTTTGTTCAATTCATTTGACATTTACTTGTACATACCTTCAAGCCTCATGTTCTCGTATTCCCGTCTCTCAGATGTTCTTTGTTTTCATAGCGGAATTAGCTTAGACTTAGCTTAGTTTTCTGTTGCATCCGCAACGGTTTGTTGACCCGGAAATGTTAGCATATATAAGTTTAGTTTTAGTTTCAGCTGTAGTTTTTGTTGATTTTATATCTTTTGAGTAAATCCCTTTTTAATTCAGTCATGATTTGCCATTGTTTGTTATTAACATTGGCTGTCAGGCCCGGGGCAAGTAGCTTGCCTCTGCCTCAGCATCAGCCTCTCTCTCCCGCTGCCTCTACAAAGCATATTCGTGATGAGCATTTCAAGGACTTAAGATGCTCTGCCCACCAGAGGGTGGTATCCAAAGCACTAACTAAAACAAGAAAAATAAAATAAAATGAAATAAAAAATAAACCGTAACAACAACTATAACGAAAAGGCTTTAACCGCATATCCCCAACCAGAATGAATTCATAAGCTCGAGACTCAGTTGACATGTGAACAGACTCAGTGTGCGTATGTGTGCGTGTGTGTGTGTGATTAAGTATCTATTTGTTGTTGCACCCTACACTCAAGGCATTTCAATTTACTCTAGAATAAGTTTCCGCTCTTGGAATTTATAAAACTTGACAAGATTCTTTTTTAACTTTCCCACTTGCTTTTCGCTCTCAAGGGAAACTTTTAAGCAGTTCCATGAGGCTTCGCATATGCCTTGCACAGTGTAGGGTACATAACCGCTTACACACACACACACATACACACACAGGCGAACGCTGTAGCCGCACATACATCAACAAGTCTGTTAAGAAATAAAATTTACTTTTCCTTGGGATTACTGTTTTCCTCTCGCGCCCTCTCTCGCGCCCTCTCTCGCTCTCCCTCTCCCTCTCTCTCGCTGCCTGTCTTGCTCTCCTACTCTTTCTTTGTGCTAGTCTTTTCTCTTCTTCTTGGAGCGCCTTGTTTGCCATTCGCCTTGGCAAATAAAAGCTGCTCAGCAAAAGCTTTAAGGTGCACAGGGATCGTAATTGGGTGGCATATGTGAGGTTGCTAGCGGTAACGGTGCGGTAGTGGTAGGGGCGTTCAGGGGTAGAGAGCGGGGGCTAGTGTGTGTACTAGGTAGGACCGCATCGTGCCGCAAGCAGTTCAGTTAGCTGGGGCGGAAAGTTCTATAAGCTCTGTCAGTGGCATAGTTTCCGTTTAAGCATCTGGCTGGGGATTATTATTTGCCATATTATAAGAAAACGGGTTTAGTTCAAATGTCAACAGCATTTATCATGCCCGATGCCATAGTTGAAGCGTTGCGAGCACCGAAAACATGAGCATGGCATGGGTTGGCTGATATGGCAAACGGAAATGGGAATGAGAATGGAAATGGAAATGGCAGTGGGCTGGCAGCAGGGGAGGCGGAAGGCGGATGGCGGAAGGCAGGAGGAGGGGCCACATAGGCAGAAACAGTTGAAAAACAGAATGCTGAGCGTGCATTATCATGTAAGAAACTGTTGGATAAATAACAGAAATGAGCGCTAAAGGATTGTCCGGATTATAGAGCTGTACACATTTAATATTAATAACAAATGAAACTGGAACACGCAAATAGGGATAAGTCCTAGCCTTTAAAATGAACGAACTCGGCCATTTCTTCCGATGCTATTTATATTTTACACTGGGTTAGAGTGAGTCGAAGGGTATGTCCTTTTCTAGTTGCTTTTTTTACTACTCATATTCGTTTATGGTAATACAAGATGGACTGGACTGGATGGAATATTAAAATTCGATTATTAATATTTAATTTAATTTAACAAAGGAGACTCGCTTTAAATAAAATCACTATAAACTATATTTAAATTTTTAATTATAACAAAAATTGAAATTTTATATAAATCATATGAATCTACATTTTAAATTTGGAAGCTCTAGTTCTTAAGATGTAGAAGATATAATTTTATAATTGATTTTCGATCAAGTTTTTAATCAATATAACAATAATGGGATGAGTTATCGACTTTTGCAGACAAACTCAACTTGCGCGTTATATATACAGATATCTTTAAAAAATGACAAGTCTCTAGTTCTTATATCTTCTAAGATCGACGCGTTCAAATATACGGACAGATGGACAGACAGGCGGACAGAGCTAAATCGACTCAGCTCGTCATCCTGATCAAGAATATAGATATATACTTTGTGGAGTCTGCCACGCCTCCTACTGTCTGTTACATATATTTCAACAAAAACATTATACCCTGATTTTCCCATATTCAATGGGTTCAGGGTATGAAAATGTTTTGAAATATGAGTTCAATTCAATGCCTGGGCTTTCTCTTATAAGCACTTGATATATGAGCTACAATACGACAAGTCTCTAGGCTATATTTTCTTCTTCTAACAAGGCCTTAATTACTCACAAGAGAGCGAGAGAAAAAGAGAGAGAGAGAGCGGGGTAATTGGTATCGCCCGGGACCAATAGAACGACGGCATCACGTCCGCCCCTGCTTGCCCCTGTCTCGATGATAATTCATGTGACGCTAAATGCTGTAAGCAGTTAGTCAAATATTTTCATGTTTTGATCGTGTGCCCAGCCCACTCGGCTGACCAATGTCCTAATATATACATACGCACACACACATATGCAGACATGTATTTCGCGTGTCCTATTCAATTTGTTGGGTCGCCGGCACGCTGAAGGGGCTGGGCACTGGCCGAGGCAGTTTTCCACCATTAATTCGGTGATTTATGTTCTGTTTAATGTGAAAAATGCAATGTTTTTACCAGAGAGATCACTCCCCGATGACGCAGCGACCTTCCGGGGCCTGGTCACTAATCAAGTTGACCGCCGGTCAGGCAGGAGCAGACCCCAGAGCCAAGGAACTGAACCCAAGCGCCGCGGAACCGGTACAAATTCATTAAACGCACAACGATCAACGCGCAGTTCATGAGCAAAAGTTTACTTCAATTTGCATAGCAATTGCGCTGGACTGATTTGCTCAGCGAGCGGGGGGTAGCAACCCCTAAAGCTGTACAGCTGCTTAGGGGGGTTGCTGACCCTTGGCTGCGCGCGCCCGCTGGTCAGCAGCCCCTGCTTGGCCCTGCTCAGCCCCTGTGCGCTCTGATTCCTTTATAAGCGTGATAATGATGATGGCTGACCTTTCGAGCTGGACTGTCTACCCCTCGTCTAGCGACTAGCGACGAGCGCTGCGCCAGCCTCCTGCAAAATGGCTGACACATGCGACTCGGACTTAACTTTTGACCAATGGTCAGCAGAAAGAGCACACGCTCAGTTCATAGCACACGCACAGAGCTATGAAGACGCTGTGCGAACATCTTGGACACGAATCGCATTTGTCGGCCCATTGACACTGCAGGCAGGGGGTCGTCCCAGGTCCCTGGTCAGTGGACACCCTATCGAGCTGATCTGCTGCTCCGGTGGTGGTCAGCGCTTGTCAACATTATTTCTCAATTAATTTTTCATTTTTCATAAAATTAACCCAGAAATTTGGTGTGCAGTGACCTTCGCACTTGGCCATGTTCGCATGTTAGCATGTCCACAGGATTTGTGCCGTGTGTGCTCCGCTCCGTTGTGCTGTGTTGTGGCACGTGTTGGTCATTTGGTCATTTGGTCATTTGCTTATTCAATATGTTTAAAGTTAACTGAACTGGTTTCTTGCTTTGCCAATTGCCTTTTGATTTCTTTACGCGCGCGTGTGTGTGTGTGTGTGTGTCTACTTGTATTTATTTGTACAATTTTTATTGCATTTATTTTGCCGCCATTGAGGTGCGTCCTCCTTTGGCGTCATGAGCCGCAGTCAAGGCGAGTCCTTAAATGAAATTAAGTCCGTGCCGGCATGCGCTGCTGCGCCCAGGCAGGAAGTGATAGAATGAATGGCTGCCAGTTGCTGCAGTAGATGTACATCTGTACCCCCATCAGCTCCTGCTCCTGCTGCTGCTCCTGCTGCTGCTCCAACTCCTGCTGCTGCCAACCAGCTTGACTGCCAGCAAAAGAAAAACAGCAGAGAAAAACAGCACACACACACACACACACACAGAGCAAGAGAAACGCAAAAAAAAAGGAAGAAAAAATGAAAAACAGAAATGCACAGACAGACTTCCTGTGGATTTTCCGGAATTTAATTTATTAAAACAACGAGCGACAAGTGCTTAAGCGCAGTCCACAGCCATGCAAGAGACCAGAAACGAGGCAGGAGGCGGGAGCAGCAGCAGCTAGTATAAGGCCTTTAAGTGATCATGATTAGGCGCAGCTAAGGGAGCGATGTGCCTCCATAACAAGGAATTCTTCAAGTGAAATTTCAAGAGAGCTCTACAAACTATACAGCTATAAGGTAGAAGTAAGTTCTTTGATAAAAACTTTGTGGATATAAAGAAGAAGTGAATACAAACATGTACATACAATATCATATTATCAAATATAATATTGTACAAATATCGATAGGTAAATCGATATGAAAAGGTATCGTAATAAAAGCCAATTCCATTTGAATACGAGCTAATATGGCAAGCTCTATAGATATAAAGATTGTTCAATTGTTTGATTTCGATAGAAAAGAACTGAACATAAATTATCGATTACTTATCGCTTACTTATTTAGAATAAGAAAAATGATGACAAGTCTTTTCAAATTTCAGCAATTTTATGTTTACATATAATGAAAATCAGATAATTATATTCTTTTCATCAATTATAAAAATAAAATGATTAATTTGAAATTGAAATGAATTGAAATTGCTGTAAGCTAACATAGAGTGAGGTATTTTAGTGATATTTGCTGTATTCTGATACTACATCAATGCCATCTTATATGGAATAAGAACAGAAGTTCTTAAAAAATGAATCCAGTCAAGGCATTTGATCTATTTGAGGCTGTTACGGCTCAGAGATTGATGATATTCAACGCTTCAGTTATAATGAATTCAAGCTATCGATTATGCTAGCGATATAATTAATTCAGTTTTCGGATGTGGAGTTCTTTAGAGCATTTCTGTTTGAATGGGCACCGCGTGCACTGCACGTTCAGCGCTCAGTTTCTCAGCTCTGGGCCGACGACCCACACTTAGAGCAGAGAACACTCTCTGGGCATTATTATTTGAAAATTAAAACAATTCAACAGCGGGGAACTGCTCTGTGACGTGGCGGGACGATGCATTGTGTCGCTGGGTAAAACAATCTCATTGAAGGATCGCAACGGGATCCAGATCTGAACTCATGAATCAGTCAGCCAGTCAGCCAGTCAGCCAGCAGCGGGCAACGGCTGGACTGACCGGGCACGGAATTGTGAACATAGAGCCGAGGACTGTCAACGTGTCAATCAAGCGGAGTTGCTTTCGCTCAATTCGTGGCACTCCTCACGCTCATTAATTCAGGACGCGTCCTCATTTCTTGTCGTCCTTGACGCTGCGAAAAATATTACCGCAGCGCCGCAGCTTTGCACCCTTTTTCCACTCCCGCGGTATCCTGTGTCGTGATTTGTTCTTCTTCTTCATCGTTCTCTGTTTTTCTGTTGTTTTTTTGTGTTTCCTCTTGCCAACCCTTTCGCTTGGAGCTTCAAGACGTCAGAGTCGGAGCAAGACTCAAAGTCAGTTGGGTTAGGCCCTTCGATCGTGCCTCATGGGCCTCATCTACGCCCTATGACGTCTCACGAAATTCTTTCGTCCTTTCAGGCGACACATGACAGCCATTGTAATAGTGATATGTGTGCATAATCCAAATTGATAGTCGCGACCCTGTCATAGCGCTCACTTTTTACTGAACTTCCCAATTCGCAGAGATCAAAAAGCTATGCGATCTCAGAACCTCAGAAGGACAGTTGGACTGGATTGAATAGGCGCTCTTATGACTATTTGAGTAATAAAACTTTACAGAAGGGCTACTCACAGAAGAATACGCAATAGACTTAAAAAGATATTGATATAAGACCGATCATTTATGTCCCATCATGTTGTAATAATACCTCACCTCGGCTAACATCTTACATTTCATCAATAGCTAACTAAAATTGCAAAAAAAAAAAAAAAAAAATGATTGATAGAGATTCAATTCAATCTTTTATGCAATAATACAGCTTACGAATAGTGTAAGAAACTAAACAAGTCAAAAGTTAGACATATAATAATTTGTTATCCCATAAGTTGTCTAGTGAATCAATATGCCCTATATGGACATACATACATATATAAGTTAAGACTATCGACAATCTAAGGAGCCTGGAGATTCCAGTCAGACATTCAAGGGGAGAACCTGACCAGTAGAACTGATTTAGTTCAGTTTATATTCGGCCTAGAGAGAGTTTAGACTTATTGTTCCAAATTATATAAAATATATTATTTCATTGAACATCAAGCTGTTATATATTCACAAGAACCCAACACAGCGTCCCCAATCACTAACACTCGAGTGTGGGTGCGCTTAACTTATATTATCTGCAGTGCAGATAATATGGAATACTGAATGGAATACTCAGATATACTTTGTCAAATTTTGTGATCTAAGCCTAAGCTAAGGTAACAGAAAAAATCCATTAATTTATTATTCTATTTTAACAAATGCTAGTAATTTTTATTAAGATGAACGAATAATCTCTTACCCTAGTCAACAAATGCAAATAGCTGTAAAATACGTATTACTCCAACTATATATTTCATACCTAGCAGAGGAAAGTCTTTTGATTTACTGTTCTATTGTAAAAAATGTTGAGGTAACTTGAAGTAGAGCACCTTCGAACGGAACTCCTTCTCTCTTAAGTGCAGGGTACGCCCAATCATCACAGCCTGCTATGCTATTGTTATCAACGTTCTTATCAACACCTGCTCTCGTTATCATGATCTGCAGTGATCTGGGCTGCATCAATATAATATACATATAAGCATATTCTATCCATGGATGTGTTAAGGGATATTCTAATTATTTATGCATATACCATTTATACTTAAGGATATATTTATCTATTGCTACATCTTATGATCACTTACCTCTTACATTTTGTAGGCCTCATCCTGGCGCAAATCCATCTTTAGCTCCGATTTGCTTAGCTGCCTCACGACGACTGTTTGGTTCCCTGTTTCTAGGCGCTCAAGCCTTTATCTCTGGCAGCCTCTCACTCATTCGCTCCCTCTCTCCCTCTCTCTCTATCTCTCTCTCTCTCTCTCTCTCTCTCTCTGTATCTTCCTGTTTCACTTTAACTCTCATCGGACTGCGCTGCCTTGGCACATCTGTTGTTCCGCGTTTGGTTTCAGTTTTACTTATTTGATGTTTTTTGTTATTTTCAAATTTCTCTTTTTCCATTTTTCAAGCGCGCAAAACTTATGCAAATTTGCATTTTCAGCTCATTGTTGTTGCTCTCGCAATATGGGGATTAAAAAAAAAAAAAAACTTTTCCTACGTGGCTCCTGTTCCGGATTCAGTTTTTAGTTTCTGGCTCAACCCTGACCCAAAAAAAAAAAAAAAACAAAAGATTATAATGATGCAGTTGGCAGGATGTGAAGAAGCAGAGCAAGAGATCGTGCGTAATGGAGAGAGAGAGAGAGTAAGAGAGAGAGAGAGAGAGAGAGTTGAGCATAGTGCAAATGCCCTGTCATTAAACGCATTTTTTTTTTGTCGATGCCCTGCCTCCCTGCCCTAGCTTCCTGCCAGCCCAAGTTCCATTCAAATCAATAAATATGCAAATGTGAAATATTGTGCTTGTTGTTGTTGTTATCCTTTTGCAACAATGCGATTTGCGGATCGCGTTTCGGGGTGTGCAACGGGTCTTTCGCGTCTCGTGCATTGCATTTCGCATTTTTCCCATTTCCAATTTCCATCATATTCGCAAATAATTGATATCCAGGACATTCGTCATTCGAAATTTGCCAAATTTGAATATTCAAATTACAGGCTACAAGTTTGCATATCCGGCCGGGCCCGACCCAGCCCAGCCCAGCCCGGCACGGCACGGCCCGTTGGCCTACCTACTTTGCATACGTACTATTAACTTGCCTCTACCCCTACCCCTACCCCTAATCTAACCCGAACGTCCCGTTCTTATAAACCCTTCCGTTTCAATTCAATTTTCAATTTCATTGCATTTGTTTTCGGTTCAGGACTCGAACCCGGAACTTTGTGTTCGTATTTCGGCTTCGACTTTGATTTGTGCTGCTATTTTATGTTTGTTTCAAAGGTGTGAAATCCTTCTAATTGATGGCAATGATAAGATTCGATTAGAGTAGTGAACTCTGCCTTTTTTTCTGCTAGTTGGCCAAGACTAAGGCGGAATGTTATGTGAGCTACGAATATTTGTAAGCTATAAAATTAATGTTTTTAAACAATTTTTAAAAGTAAATAATAGATTATCTTGTCCTTGGTCTGATACGTATGTAGATGTAAAAAATTAAATGTTACGATTATAAAAGATTGCTTTCATCAAACATTATAAAATATGATACATCGTTTACAAAACTATATTTAATCTAATATAATAAATTCGAAATAACTACTATGGTAATAATTTGAATAGTATTGATTTGGCAATTCTTTGTCATATACTCTACTAGCTACTAGGGGCATATTAACATAATAATAAAACTCTCTAATTCTCTTTCCTCACTCACCAAAAAATATTATAAGATGTTCAAATATTTTTATACTGAGGAAAATTTTATTTAGATCTCAAGCGTAAAGTATTTGCCAATAAATATGTTTATAATATGGGAATAGTATGTCAAATACAAGTTTAGGAAGAATGCATTTTGTACGAAGTATGAACAAAATTTAGAATTTTTTTTAATAGTCTAGTCAGTTGATTGAATGAAATAGCTCATAATCTCAATATATTTATTTTAAAGCTTAAGCCTCAATAATATTAATTTATGCTAAAAATAAATAGCTAAATATTATAATAAAATAAGAAAAATTATAATCTTAATTATTCCATAAGTGAATATATTTAATAAAAAATATAAATCAATAAAAATTAAAAATAAATTTATTTCAGAGCTTTTTTCGCTTTCAGCCAGAGAAAAGCAAGTTTCAAATTAAATTATCTCTCAACTCCTAATTTGTATATATGGTCAGAAGTCCAGCGTTTATGCTTAAATAGATTGATGCAAATATTATAGAATTACAGTTTTTAAAATAATTCTGATAGGATTGTTAAGGAGGACTGAAGTTATCTTATCGCTTCCACGCAAATTCCGTGACAAAGCCCATATATACAAATTCAATTTCAAATGCAAATACAGCATGTTATACAAAATGAAATTAAGAAGAAGAAGAAGAAGTAACTTAAAAAACTTATCAAAATCAATATCTATCAATATATATCAAAGTAGTATATTTAACATGACTAACAAGAAAAGTACAAGCATTTAATGTTACTTTAATATTCGGTTTTATATATGTACATGTATATGTATATGTTAAGATATGTTTTTATAGCTGTTCAAGACCTTCCGCTTCCATTCATTCAGAGATATTAAGCTTAATATAGTTATTATTATATCGTAATATATTTATGATATGTATGCAAAATGATAATCTAAGTTAAACCCTTAATTGTTCCCTACATATTTATTTATCTATTCAACTATCTACATCTATCTACTCATGAGCTCATTGATCTTAAATTAGACCCAAGCTGTGAGTTGCTGAATGGGTTGATTAATTTCTACCAAAGACCCTCAAAATACTGAATACTCAAATCAAAATTTGATGCGCCAGCTCAAACTTCAACTCCAACTCAAATTCTTATTCAAATTGAAATCTAAACGAATTCGATTGAAAATCTTTATATGCTTATTAAACTAAGAATTATTTGCATATTGAAGAAGTTATGTAAGCTGTTTCTCAGCGCCAACTAAAATATGTGTGTGGGGAAAATGGAAAACAAAGAAGTAGAAAAAAAAAAAAAAACTAAAGAAAAGCAAGGAAAACCTTTTGAGCAAACCGTCACGAAAAATCGAATATGAAAGTTCTGCCACATGTGCGATGTCTAGCTGCTGTGTGTGTGTGTGTGTGTGTGTGTGTGGGTGAGTGTGTGTGTGTGGCACATAAATATCGCGCATTGTGTATGTATTGGCTTACATAAGCTTTTCGCTGGCCTCTCCGTGAATTTCGACCGCTCTCTTGCCCTCTCACTCTTCCTCTCTCCCTCTCTCTCTCTCGCTCTCTTGCTCTCTTTCTGTATCTCACTCACTCACTCTAGCACCCCACCCCCTTCCCAGTGGCTGTCTCTGTCACTCGCATGCTCTCTATTGCACTCATGTGGCCGTCGCTGATAGCACGAAATGTGCATATGCTTAAAAGTGCTCCAACACACACACACACACACACACACACACACACATGTCTGATTCTCTCCAAGTGTGTGTGTGTGTGCGTGTGTGGGCGCACCCGCAGGACATACATGTACGCGGGGTGGCGGGCGTACAGGAGACAATGTGAAGTGGGCTTCGCTTGTGGGCTGTGCAGGGCGGGGCGGTGCGGGTTGGCTGGCGTCTGCACAGTAGTCAAAGGGCTACTCAGCAGCGACGGCGATGCTGGCTGCGCTGCCCGCTGCCAACAGCGTGCTTTGTTTGTAGCGCTGACGTCCTCACATGTCCTCTCGTGTCCTCCACACACACACACACACACACACACACACACACACACAAGTGCTCGCAAGGCCCGGGCAATGCCCATTATAAGCATGAGATATTCATTTGCTCTCCATTCTTCACATATGTAGCCACTGCTATGGACTCCCCCACACACACACACACATGTATGTATGTATATGCGCATATGTGTGTTGCTGGAGTTAGAGCGAGCTAGCGAATGAGCTTGTGGGCGGCAGGTGTGGGCGGAGGGACTCGTGTGTGTGTGTGTGTGTGTGTGTGTGAGCTGCGCAAAGTCCTTCAATTAAAGATGCGGCGATATGGCGAGCGAGATGGAGCAAACGAAAGTTCAAAATGTGCGAAAGCGAAGCACATGTGTGTGTGTGTGTGTGTTTGTGGGTGGGTGGTTGAGCAGCCAAGTTTCGGCTGCGACTAATATTCAATGTGCCTGTGTGTGTGTGTGTGTGTGTGTGTGCGTGTTTTTGGGCGCTTCGCATTCGAATAGTACGCAGGTCGAGTAATAAAACACGAAGCGCCATGCGAGACAACATGTGTGTGCCCCACACACTCACACACACACACACGCACAACAAAATGGACAACGACAACGCAACATGTTCGGCCAGCAGCAGCAGCAGCAGCAATGTTGCTGCCATTGTTAACAGCAACAGCAGCAGCAGCAGCATCTCGTATGGGCACACGAGCAAAACCGACGGCGCACGAGCGCATGCAGGACGCCGTTGACGCCGACGCTGACGCCGATGCCGCCGATGCCGATGCTGATGCCGAGGCCGAGGACGAGAAGGCGAACGACCACACACATTCGATAGCCTTCGATGAGCAATACATTTTGCTTCCCTTAAACAGGCCCGCTTAGGCCCAAAGCCCACCCGCTCAACCGCTCAACCGCTCAGCCGCTCAGGCACACGCACATGTGTGCGAGCGGGACATGCATATAGGCAACACACCCTCACATATGAGCCTCTCTATATGCGCGCGTGTGTGTGCGTGTGTGTGCGGCTGCCATTGCTGTCACTCCATCTAACACACAGAGTGCGCGCCGCTGTTAGGGCCCTGCCCACCAGGTCCAACCACTCAATGACCTGACCAAACCGCCAAACCACCTTTAACTCAGTTTTTGCTTATGCGAAAAAGGGTGCAGCCGACGTCGCTGTCGCTGTCGCTGCCGCTGCCACTGTCGCTGCCACTGTCGCCGTCGCAGTCGCCGCCGACGACCACTTGCTATTTTGTTGGGGGTTGGTTCTGTTTTCTGACGCCAGCGCCACTCCCCCCCCTCTCTGCTAGCTAAATTGATGGCGACCACACACATGACATGGCTGCCAGCCTGCCCCCTGCCCCCTGTACGCGACGGCTATCTGATTAGGCAGCCAACTCTAAGATACTCCACTGGCCCCGCATCGACCCCAGCCCAGCCACCCCCTCGGCGCAGTGCAACCCCCAGCCAACGGTGGGGACTGTCAGCCCCAACCAACTAGCTCGGCTACTGCTGCGCATAAATTAGTTTTGTTTGACGGCAAATGAATAGAACGTCGGCCATTTTGCTCACATATGAGCACACACACACACACACACAGTGCACACACTCCCACTCAGGCATGTGAATAGCATGACCAAAGGATCTTCTTCAAGAACAATACGAAGCGCACTTCACAAACGGAAATGAAGAAGCATGAGAAATTAAAAAATAAAAAGAATATTTTTATTTATATGTATATTTTTGTATGCATATTTATCAACGTATATACATATGTAAATATTTATCTATATATATGTATCTATTTATTCGATTGCTTATCTTCAATGTACTTCAATTAGTCCTTCATAAGATTTATTAGATAAATGTAATTATAATTCTTTCTCGGTACAGTATGAAATGTGATCAAATCTTCATATATACATACATATATAATCTCATATATGTATGTATGTGCATACATATGAATATGTATGTACATACACTCGGTCGTATATCCTATGCACAGCCTATAGGAACTGTCACTTGTAAGCATGGAGTTTGTTTGTTGTTTATATGTTTTTGATATCTCGGAATATTGTTTTATCTATTTCTTTCATTCGAGCTATTTCTATTTATCTCTTTATATTTCTCTCTCTCTCTCTCTCTCTCTCTGTGTGTGTCGCAACCATTCTTGTTATTATTCTTTAGGTAGTATTTCCAGCTTCATCAATGTACATTTTTTTTAGTTTCCATTATCTTTATTTTGTTTCTCTCTCTATCTCTCTGTCTCTCTCACTTTCTCATTCTCTTTTTATCGTTATACATTTTTCTCTCTATTCTTTCTTTCTATTCGTTTCTCTATCTCACTATCTGCCATCCTCTCTATCTATCTCCGCCAATCGCTCTCTGTTTTTCATTCTGTCTATCTCTCGTTCTCTCTCTCTCAATGCGTCTCTCTCTCTTCCTCTCTGTTTCTCCCTGTCTCTCTTTATCTGTCTCTTATTCTCTCTCTCTCTCACTCTCTTTTTCTTTTTCTCTCTCCCTCTCTCTCCGTATCTCTCTTTCTCTTCCCTTTGATTATATTCCATACATCTATACTCTTTCTCTTTCACACTAAATATTCACATCTTACATGTCTCCTCGTCTCGAATTTCTCTCTCTCTCTCTCTCTCTTTCTCTATCTCTCTATGCAATCCCTTTCTTCTCTTATCTCCATCTGGCTCTCCACATCTCGCTGTCTTTTCTCTGCCTGTACCCCGCCTCCCTCTCTCCCCCCTTTTTTCTCCGTTCATCTGTTCTTTCTCTAGCTCGTTCCTCTCAACTCATCCATTCATTAATTTTTCTCATTTTTGGAGTCCCCTTCTCTGCATATGAGAAAATCTGCCGCATGGGAAAACCAAATTACTGTCATGGAAACAAATGTTGAAAAGTATTTCACATATGAAAATGTAATTAGGACAGCTTCTTTGGCATGCAAGAGTAGAAAAGCCAAATTCCAATTATGAACATCAAATGGCATTATCCTAAATATCATAAAACAAAACACAAAAAAAAATTATATTGTATATTCCAATTGTTTTATAAACTCGTTTATCAATAACTTTTTTATTCAAACCTAATTGAAGCACAAGCTGTTTCAATATTCTAGCCATTACTGTAACATACTGTGTGTGTGTGTGTGTATGCGCGTGTGTGCATCTGGATGTCAGTAGGCTCCTAATTAAGTTCACACGGAATGCATGTGTGTGTGTGTGTAAATCGATTTCAATATGTTAATGGGCCTGGCTGTGAGCGTTGAACAAATTAAGTAAAATTCGCTGGCTCAACAACTGCTGTGCGCGCATGTGTGTGTGTGTGTGTGTGTGTATGTGTGGACATTGTCAGGATTCACGAGTCGCTACCATTTGGGCCAATACTCGCACATGCCGAACTTCGCCTTGTGTATGTGTGTGTGTCAAGCGTGGACCCTAGACTCCCCTTGCGCCACCTCAGACTCAACGTTTCGACGTCAAGCACAAGTTATCTGCGCTCAGCGAGCCCCTGCTCCACCTCTTAGACAGTTGCTGCTCGTTCATCTTTGCTGCTGCGCTTTGCGTCCTCTTTCTAGCAACAACAACAACTGGCATTAAGCCGTGGGTGGTGCGGGTGGTGCTCTTGGAGTTGGGTGATGAGCTTGGAGAAGGGGTTGCCAAGTTAAAAGTCAATACATTTCGCTGACGTGTGACTGTACATACGTGTATGTATATGAGTGTGTGTGTGTGTGTGTATCTATACTAAGGTACAGTTTTCAATTACGACGAACAGTTCACAACTTTTGACGGCGCACGAAAAATGTTTCGCGTTTGAAAAACATTTTCACACAACGTTTTTCTTTTATCTGCTGCGCGTCTTCTTCTTCTGCTTCGCTTTTCTAAGTGGTTCGTTAAAAATAACTAATTAAGTACGTTCTTAACTAAAGTTGGGCAACATACTACGAGTAGAGCAACTTTCAACAATGTAAAGTAGTTTACAATGCTTATTGGAGATATTGTCTCTAGAAGGAAGCAAAGAGGTTTAATAGAGTATGGACTACTTAATATTATTTCAGAGACTTTTGTTTGCTTCATGTATATGAATTTCTATATCATAATTATTACATATTGATTTCATGCATTTAATCCCTTTTGACTATTGTCCCTTGATAATTCCATGTTTCTCTCTCTCTCTCTCTCTCTCTCTCTTACTCCACATCTCTCTGCTCCACGCCCACCTGGGACTTTATCTTTTCGCTGACTTTTACTCAAATACTGAATAAAAGCAGCCAGTGCATAATTTTGCGTCATTTATTTATGAGTTAACTCTCACGAGAGCATTTTGCAATTCTCTTTTGTGTATCATTCCTTAAACGTTCTACTTCGTAGTGGCAGAGTAGATTCCTATTCACTACTACATTGCATATTCTGCTGTTCTATCTTTCAATATTGGGAAACTTATTTATCTTTTGGTCTTAAGGGGATCTTATCGTTTGATATTATATATGGAGATACATAAATATATATTTTATATTTAGGTATTGCTTATCTTAGGTCATCTCATTAAATAAAGCTTTTCGCATTACAATTCTAGAGCTAAATATTTTTTAATAAGTAAAAATATATTTTTAATAAATAAATATAAATATAGCTTATGTGACTAACCCCAAGACGAGCCGTGAAAATTGAATACACAATTCTAGTATTATATCCTATTTCTTCCTCATACTTTGTAGCTCAAAATACTTTTTCTAGAGTTAAAATCCTACTTCATATTGTATGTAGATATTTGCATATAATTTTCGGTTTATTATTTGAGCACTGTTTTCACTAGAAGTAAACTCTTTGAATATGCCAGTCGAAAATTTCATTGCATCTACGAAGTATGTATGTTAATCTCTCAACTTTTCCCATGGGGATTTTCTTAGCGGCCTGTCAATCAAACATTTTCGCAATTGTCACCTGGACAGAGCCAGGGCTAGGGCTAGGGCTAGGTCTAGGGCAATGCAAATTATCCTATTAAATTATTTTTACCCATTTGCCTATCGTGCGAATTTTCTTGAAAGAAATCATTTGCTGCGTCTTCTTCTTCGCCGTCTTGCAGAATGGAAAATATTTAAGAGACAGAGTTCGCACCCCTTTGATTTTGGCATTAATTGCACGACGGGTACTTTGCATGCGAATACAGGATCCGAGGGCCATGTAGGAGCTACAGGCTATGTTAATAATGCATTAGGAAAGGGCCCTGGGAAAGGGAAGGAGAAAGGGCAAGGGGCGCACGCAACCTGCCCTTCGTTAGCAGCGTTCGAATGTCTTTTCGGCCGCGTCTTTTCGGCAGCGTAATCAAATTACAGTCGAGAAAAACCACAGAGAGGGTTGGTAGGGGTTCCGATAGGGTTGCGTCCCTCAGACGTATTGTGCCATGGGCCTATGTAAATTTTTCAATATGCGCCCGACTTCAATTATCTGGGCCGTTGATGGATATGCAATCTGAAGACCAATCCCTCAATGCATCAAGATGCACACACGTCTGTGACTCTCTGTGTATGTGTGTGTGTGTGTGTGGAGGAAAACCCTTCGCTACATATGCGCCGCAATTAGAGAAAGGCGCATTTCCCCCGAGTCGCAACTGTAAAAAATTGCAATATGCAAACAGGCGACAGCTCGACAGCTCAGGCAGGCAGTCAGACCGTTAGACAGTCAGTCAGACGATGCCATTTAATTAAAATTCGAAAAAAAGGTATAAATTTCGGTTTCGAGCGCGATTGACAGACATTGTAACGGTTAACTGTAGCTGCGGATCTGCCGACAAAAATTATTACCCATGCAAATTGGGCAGCGAACGAGGAAATTTCCTCAGCCAAAGGGAAGGGTGTCGTCTACCCAAATGTGTGTGTGTGTGTGCCTGTGTGTGTGTGTCTGTGTATCTGTGTATGCATGTGCAAGTGGTTGCCTAGAGTTATGTAACATGACACACGCACCATAAACACCGTGAAAATTATTACTTTTGTTGCGTATCGCATGACCCGTATGCAATATACCATATATGTATGTATGTATTTATGGATGTTACCTCATCCCATGCAGACAGAGCAGAGTGGAACACGCGCATCCCGCATGGCCATCGCATCTCATTTAAAATATGCCAAAGTCAAATTTTTATTATACATATGTACATATATGAAAATACATTGTATTTTGAAGCGTTTTATGATATTACAAAAAATATATACATATATGAAATAAATTAATATAATAAAAAATAAATAAATAAATAAAATAAAAATAAAAATATCTGCTTTTCCAGGATCATAATTAGTATTTTCTTAATTCTTAGTATATTAAGTACAATATATAGTATAATATTATACATAAAAGATATAGCAATTCATTTCTTTCTTGGTTACAATAATTATTCGGTCTAAAATCATATAGGAATTATTAAACTAAACAAATAAATTGTTTCGGAGAGGCTAACATAAATATATATGTATATTTGTTTATAATAATATGTATAGCAATTTTCATTATTCATTATTCATTATTACGATTATTAATAATTATATTACTATTACTATTACTATTATCATTATTAATCTTATTATTATTATTATTTATACTTTTCTGAAAAGTCGGAATAGACAATTTTTGGTCTTGCCTTCTCGAATGAAATGTATGGGAAATGAATTACTATAGATATCCTTGTCTGAGTGATGAGACGCCTCTCTATTAGAGAGGAATGTTACTTTGCTTACTTCTGTGGACAATGTAGTGCACACGTTTTGCTCTACTGCAGAGGGTCAGAAGGCATAAGTGAAGTCAAAGTAGAAATCAGAATAGAGGAAGTGTTAAAAAAGAACAAAAAGGTATATAAAGGGAATCGGAGACATCGTCGAAATTGTTTTACGGCGAAAAAAGTGGGTTGAAATGGAAGGAAGAACGGTGTTCTTAAAACACAGAGGAGAGTGTTCAGCAAGAGCATAGAGACAGATAGAGAGAAAGAGAGAGAAAGAAAGAGAGAAAGAGAGAGCTAGAATAAACAGCTATAACAAATTCAGTCTGATATTCCATGCTCATCTTGCTCTTGTTTCCTTGAAATTTAGAAGATATTAATGCCATTCCGTATTAGATACATATTATCTAAGATGAAAATAAGAAAAGCATCGACTATTTTAGGTAGTACTCCTGGCGAGAACGAAACCCTATCTGATACACCACGCCGAGATACTTCGGCTGCAATCTCAGGCGAATGATGAAAATCTTTTCAAGTAGTTTATAGAGCTTATCGCGATCCGCTGAGGCGTTGAGCCGACGATCCTCAGGACTCAAGGACTTGCTCACACTCTGTCGCCTGCCAATATCGATAGAGCCGAGAGGCCAACAGCTGTCGATGCGATTGGCAGAGCTGCCCGCTGGGATGCAGATACCGTTCTAATTTTCTGTTTCCCTTTTCTGTTTCGCTTTTTTTTCTCTCTCCTTAAACTTTTTTATTTGGGCAGTCACCACCACCATCGACCATCGACCATCGGCCGTTAGGAACCATCATTACGCTTAACGCTTCCTGCAAATGTAAATTATTCAAGTGGTCTTCAAGTCAGAAAGAGAATGGCCTGTTATATACCGTATGTATATAGATTCTGAATACATACATATGTATATGCGTGTATATAAACTATTTATAATAATTTTATATATATTTAAAAAAAAAAATAATAATAATGAGATGAGAAGTGAAATCGCCCCGTTGCGTCTCGAGTGTCCTTTGGGCACGACTGCCACTTCGCATTAATAACGTTGCGCGGCTATTGAATGCTGCTTCGCGCTGTAGGCGGTAGGCGTGGCAGCTGAAGGTCACTTAAAAAAGCTGAACTTGCAGCACACACACAGACACAGGCAGCAGCAGCAACAGTTGCCGCGAGTATTTAAAAAATGCGACCTGAAAATGCGACGCCATAAAAAAGCGTGTATAAAAGAAAAGCGAAATGCAAATAGAAAAGTGCTGGCTGTAACAGAGCACCAGCACCAGGCACCAGCAACACCACACCCCACCCCACCCCGCCACCTCCCCCTACCTGTGACGCGTCGCTGGCAGCGAGTCTTGTCTAGTGTTGGCTGCTGGCTGCCACGTCCTTGCCAGTCAAGTCTCAATTTGAATTTTAATTTTAAATGCCACAATTTTCCATCTATTTACAGCCGGAGCGACACGGCGCGCCGCCCCTCCCCTGCCAGTGGGCACAGTGGTGCGCAGGCAGTGTAAAACTAGGTGAAGTGCTAACTAACTGTTAATTAAGTTGCCCCTTAGATGTTAATTAGCTTGAACTCAGTTTTAATTATATATATACATATTTGGGATTTATTTTTAATTTATATGATAAATAAATACATTTTATAATATTTTATAAATAAATATGTATAGTTTTTATTGCTCATATTTTAACTCGAATTTTCGAAACGTAAATACAAAGATATGGTATATTTTGTATTACGAATTAGAAAGCTTTTATTTTGTGATTTAGATTATATAGAATGTGGGATTGATGTGTAAGTCCTTCAACATGTCTTCATTCCTAACGAAAGGGTTCTCTTCTGAGATTCGTATTCGGTATATTATATAAGTTAAGCGCTCCCACACTAGAGTACTATTAATTGGGGACGCTGTGTTGGGTTCTTGTGAATATATAACAGCTTGATGTTCAATGAAATAATATATTTTATATAATTTGGAACAATAGGTCTAAACTCTCTCTAGTCCGTATATAAACTGAACAAAATCAGTTCTACTGGTCAGGTTTGGAATAGGTCTAAACTCTCTCTAGTCCGAATATAAACTGAACAAAATCAGTTCTACTGGTCAGGTTCTCTCCTTGAATGTCTGACTGAAATCTCCAGGCTCCTTAGATTGTCGATAGTCTTAACTTATATAGCTGTTCCCTAAATTGACTACCCGTATCTCCCTCGTGCATTATGGATTTATTTATTTCATCCTTTATATAAAACTTAACTTAAACTTTGTTATGGATTCATAAAGTGTAAGGGAAGTTTTGATTGTAATCTATTTTTCTTCATTTGGGTATCAATAAGTTTATGAAGGGTTCCATGTAGGGTTTTTTAGAAACTTTTGAGTGCGTCTGGTGTATACTTGGGAGAATGTCGGTAGTCTATTCTTTCGAGGTGTCTCTTATAGGTTTGCAAATATAAGTTAAAGCAAATGCCTGCTCTATTTTTTAAGAAGTAGTAGACACTGCTCGTGGATGGAGTTAATAAGCGCTGAGCTCAATTTACGCTCGCTGCCTAATTATCTCGCCCCACTGTGCGCCATTTTAGAATGAACTACAAACACTTGTTTTGCGTTTGGCCGCCGAGTAGAGGCGAGCGGGAGGGGGGACGGCAACACCAAAAGTTGTCGAAGTGCCTCACACTTAAAGCTTTTCTTTTCATGAATGAATGTTTGTACGAATAAAAAAAAATGCACGAGAACAAAAAATTAAAAGAACAACAACAACAACAACAAAAGCGCGACGCGAGCAGAAGAGAAACAATAAAAGAATGCAGGACTAAGCGGCATGGCAAGGACGAAAGACGGCCCAAAGCAAACGCAAAAAAGCAAAGCAAAAAAAAAAGAAAGCATAAAATAAATATATGTATGTATATATATATGTATATGTATATGTATATATATGTATTAAGTCTGGCCGCCGTCTGCAATGAGAGCGTAATGAGTCTCTAATTGACGACATTGAGCCGACAAGCCAACTCCCCGCCTCTGCCCAGGCCCCCTCCTCAACGAGCCAAGCAGACTCTGGCACGCAGCGTAACTTCTCCTCCTCCCCCCCCCCCTGCCCCCTCGCACCATAACTTGGTATTTTTTTTCAGTTCGCTTTTGCTTGCTGCTTTGCTGCTGTTGTTGTTGTTGTTAGAAATTACGCTATGGATAATGTAAGCGGTCCCGCTCTCCCCCTCGTCCAGCACTGCGCTGCCTCAGCCAGAATGCTGTTAGCTTTAGAGCGGGAGAGCGGGAGAGCGGGAGAGCGGAAGAGAGAGGAGTACAGCCGTGTCTGCCTTATGAGTGTATGTGTGTGTGTGTGTGTAACTGTAGACTGATTTATTTTCAGGCTCTTTCTGCCATTTTTATTATTATTATGATTATTTCTTTGAGTCGTCTCTCATTTGTTGTCGTATTTGCTGCTGCTTCTGCTTCTTCTTCCTCTTGCTACTCATTTTCAAGGTCGTCGCATCGCGCGATTCTTTAATGCGGAAATGTAATGAAAAAGTTTTTTTTTTACATTTTTATTTTATTTTTTATTTTTTACTTGTCGCGCAACAGTTTGAGGGCGCACTAGGCGAGTGGCTGGGGGCGTGGTGCAGGCGCGAGACGCCATTTATTTGCGTCGTTTTGTCTTGCCCGCGTTGTTTGCCCTGCTTTACACACTTTTCACGCGCTCTACACCCCTCCCCCCCCCCCACTCTCTCTCTCGCTCTCTGTCTCTACTTTTCTGTGTGTGTGTGTGTGTTTTTTTTTCTTGCTCCTGCTATTACAGCAAATAATTTCAAATGAGATAAGAAGGCAGAAAAGAAAAACAAAAAAAAAAAAAAGTAGAGAAAAAATTGTGTGCGTGCAACAAGTTGGCAAGTTTTGCTGCCAAGGCAAAGTGAAAGTGGCGCCAGCTCGTTGATGCGGGGCCACAGCGGGGTGAGGGAGGCACGTAGGGTGGCAGGGGTGAGGGCAGAGGGGGGCAGGTAGTTGCGCTCTTGGCTTGTAAAATGAACTCATGAAATTTCACAGTTTCTTGACTGCTGCATAATTTATTAGCTGGTTTCATTCTTGATTTTCCCACTCTCCTCCTTTTCTCTCTCTCTCTCTCTCTCGCTTTTGTCTCTTTTCTTTTTAACTAAAGCTTAATATAAGATCTTTTAAAGAATGTCACTAATTGCTGTACTTAGCACAGTTAGGTCGAGTGAGTAGGTGTGTGAGTGAGAGAGAGAGAAAAGGAGAAAGAGAAAGAGACTGAGTGTAAGCCTGTTTGAGATATTTAATTTACTTTTTTAAATGGCCTTCTCTATTGCAACTTATTCTTGGTCAACATTTGACTTGAGTCAGGTTACATGGAGATTATCTGATATTTGATATGAAAACTTAATTTTTGACCATACTAAATAGTGAACAATTTCAGCTCACTTAAAATTTTTTAACAATTTGTCCTTGATTATGAACTCTTTCAATGATTATTATATATATATTTCTTTACTCTAATTCGTAGACGGATTTCAATTCTTTATGCTAGATAGAATAGCCTTAGGACATTGATATGTATTTATATTTCTATATCTAATAAGTACCTATGATTAGCAATCATATGTCATATAATTTACTTTTTTCATATATGTTTTTAGTCTTATGAACCCTATGCTTGCTGCATGACATAGGACTTTGCCATAGGGCATTTGAATTAGCTATCGTGGGGGCTTTGAAAATAATCTTATATAGTACTTTATTTGTGGGTAAACGAATTTAAATAATATTTTAATATGTACATACACTCAAATGAGAATGAGACTTTACATATATCTTCCACATCTAACTTTATATTTCAGATAAAGCTGTATACATTCGATGAATCTACCTTAGGATAGAATTTAGAATAGAATAGAATATATTTGATATATCTGACTTTATATAAAACGATTATATGCAGCTTTATGTAGCTAATATAGCAGACTTTACCCATATATCTTTGTACATATATAATCTGATTACCTCTATCTACATATGATATATAAATCGCATTTATTAAACTTAATGTTTATCTTAAATTACTACGAATTATCGAACTTTTGAAATATCAAATGGTTCGAAATATAAAGAGATTTTGTGTAATACTTGTGATTACTTTGAATTAATGAGAGGTTCGAAATATCTCAGGTTTGAAATAACGAGAGTCGACTGTAACTGATATATCCTACATTATATATGTGTGATATATCAATCTCTATATATTAGATATAGCTGACTTGATCTATTTATGATTTATCTGAATTTAAACGATATGTCTGATAAATCTGGTTTTATTTACAGATATTTGATATCAACCAGAGTACAAAAGTGCTATATCTGACATATCTGATAGATCTGACTTTATATAGATATATACCGCTATGATTTCTCTTCATTTTCAGATGGTTTTCGCCTGCGCCTGCAACTGACGCCATCGCCTACAAGCAGCAGCCTGCACATTGGTCAATTGAAACGCACACACACACACACACACACACATGTCTCATTCTCTCTCTATATGGTTAGAAACAACCCACATGGCACATAGGGAAATATGTTAGGCTCGTGTCCGCGCGTTCGCTTGCCACACATCAGCCGAGCAGGACAAGGGGTCAGGCAGGCTGGCTGGCAGGCACGAATAGAGGGCAGAGAGCAAGCAAGGGGAGGGCGTGAGGACTAAAGGGAGGGTGTGGTCAATGGCAATTGCATTTCCGTGGACGTCTCGTCAGCAGCGTTTCGGGGTGGATTTTAGCCGAATTCGTAACGCATTTCAACGAATTGGCAAAACAGGAAACTACAAAATGGAAGACATCACAGAGTGTGGGATAGTGCAGGCGGGGGTGAGTGAGGCAGAGAGAGGCTGCAAGCAAATGGCAGTAAAAACTAAATAAGCTGCAAGCATGTGCAACTGTACGTGCTGCAATCGAGGAGGGACGGTAGTTAAGATATACAGAAGATATGCGAAAGTTTGGGCTGAAGAATATTTAGAAGATTCAACAAAAATCTATGGCAACAATCAGCATATATTCATATATATGGCATAAAGTTGTAGTGAATGAACCATTCTAGGTCTGATGAGTATAAGAGAGAAAGGTACATTTCTCAAAGTTTTGGTCAGTTAAGCTCATGTTTTATTGACAATATTAACCGTAATTAGTCGCTTTATTCATATTCCCTCAACTTGCCTTTCTGTTAGACATCTATCACTGTCTCTCCCAGACGTCTCTCAACGTCTTCCGTTAGTCCTCTTCCACATCAAGAACTTTCGGCTGGAACCATTCCCACCGCAGGGGATCTACGAAAGGTAAAATTAGTTGTGCCATGTAATTTACTTTGGATATTTTATACTTACGTACGTCTATCTGGCATACTAACATTCAACTCAAACTTTATTCCATATATGGCTGTGAGATCGGGCATGGCTGGATAGTCTGATAAAGAAAAAGACACTGCTTTGCTGATATTAAATAAATTTTTGCTGATCTTATTCCTGCTATGTAATTTACTGCTATATAATTTACTCTTTAAATTGATTCTTGACTTGTCAATTTCCATTTCAATAAATCTCCTTAAAATAAAAAAGTATATCCATACATAGGTGCTGCTACCATTGTTTCTGAGCTTCGGAATTCATATCATCGATAACTTTTTTGAAATCGAAATTTAAGTGGATTAAAAACCGGAATAATCTAGAAATTTCTTCCCGCATCTTTTATGGGTGATGGAACTCTATGTTGAGTTACCCATCTAAAATAATTATCTGCCCGGCAATAGGTTCATTTGACGTCGTAAACCTATCGATAAGTTGTATAAGTCAATGTATATCTTCATCTCTTCAATCTTCAATATACTCAACCTAGTCAGATACAAAACTTTCACTTACTTAAGACACAAGAAACCGTTGGGTCTATATTTTTAGCTCAGTCTATTAATATATCGTGGAATATATTAAAATATATCTCCAGCTCAGTGGAGTCAGAGAATCTTAAATTAGTTGAAAACATTTTTATATTTCAATCATGCTGTAGAGACGTAAATCTTTCCGATATATCTATCGATATCGATTAATGCATACATATAAAGTTTATTATAGTGTTTTATAACTCGCTTTTTGTTTACCCTTTTCCCTTTCTTCCTTTTGTTTTGGCTGATTCGGGCTGACCTCTCGGCAAGACAATTTCTTGAAAGGATTTTTCCCAGACTCTGCTCCAGTCAACCCTCTCACTGGCTATACATGTGCATGTGTGTATGTATATGTGTGGGTGTGCGCATGTACCACACACAATAGCAAAGAAAACATGTGTGTGTGTGTGTGTGTGTGAGTGTGCTACAAAAATGCCATGCTGTGGCATACTCAACTGTACTGTTTCGGAATTCGAATGCTAAACCAAAAGCATTTGCGCAAAAAGTGTTCAAACTGGCGCTAACTGTGCCCACCGACTGGGTAACTGGTTGGGTGGTTGGTCCGAAGGGGAAGCGGCAGAGGAGGAGAGGAAACAAACGTTAGTCGATTGCGGAATGCTGTTAGCTGCGGACGGCAGACCAAGTGGCTGAAATGTTTGGCATGAATGTGGTTCGCGGTTCAAGCCATGAAATCAAATGGAACGAGCTGTCGAATTCAAAATAAAGCACATACACACACACACACACGCATACACATGGAAAGGTGGGTGGTGACTGGGGTGGGGCCAGCAGAGCGGAAGGCCAAAAATAAAAATTGCAAAAAGCAAACGATACGAAACGAGCGCGTGGAGCACAGGCCGCCATCCATCCATTCATCCAACCATCCAGCCAGCCATCCATCCATCTATCCATTCATGGAGCCAGATCCGTTAGCTTAGCGAACGGCCATGCTGGAGTGGGAGGGGGAGTGGATGGGGCAGCAGGGCAAGGCAAAGAAATGCGGCTAGGGTTTGGATGCTGGTCTTACGCCAAGTGATTTATATTTTTGATATGCAAAACAACTCGTACACATCGTCTCAGGGGCGTGGACAAGCCCGTCGCATTTGCATAGAGCGCACAAAAAAAAAAACACAAATAGAGAGAGAGAGAGAGAGAGAATGAGAGAGAGGCAGAAAGAGATAGCGACAAACAAAGCGAACGAGCGAGAGAGGGCGTATGCACGAGAGAGCAACACACACACACACACACACACACACGCACACACACACAGATAGAGCGACAGTTTTGCTGGATTTGTGCAAAATCGGGAATTTGCAAACGCTGCGAACATCGCCAGCGCCATCCAAATGACAAATATGTAAAGGACATAAGCATAAGCAATGTATAAGGACACACACACACACACAGAGAGAGAGAGAGGAACTGAACCGCAGACCACAGTTGGAGCTTGGAGCTTGGAGTCGTCTGTGCGAAGGCGCGGCTTTGGCTTTTGTGTGCCGGATGTGGTCGTTAGATTAATGCGCTTTGGAAGCTTGCCAGCATATAAAATCTATGTATGTAGATCGAATATATACATATATACATATATATATCTATATATATATATATATATATATATATATATGCATGTGCAGGCAAACGCATGTATGCTGGGGCCATCTATTGGTCTGGCTCTCGGCTTGAGCAGCATACATAACGGCCAGAAGCCGCGGCCAATGCTTTGTCGTTGACGTATGTATGTATGTCACTGTGTATGTCTGTGTGAGTGTATACTTTGTCTGGCCAACGCTTGAGTTTGAACATATCAAGGCCAAAATCAGTTGAGCCAAGTCGACTAGCTGATGCTCTGTGGATAGCTTAACACATAGATCAATGCTCTACCTTTATATATGTATATTAATCTCTCTCTCTCTCTCTCTCTCTCTCTCTCTTTGCCTTTACCTTGTACTCTATCTCTTCCGCTCTGTGTACTTCTATCTCTGCTCCTCCTTCTCTTACTATTTCTCGTTTTCTTTCACTTTTTCTATCACTTTCTCTTTCGGCCTTCACTTCACTTCTTCATCTTCTCTCTCTCTCTCTCCCTCTCTCTCTCTCTCCCTCTCTCCCTCGCTCTCTCTCTCTCTCTCTACCTCCCTCTTTGTATCGAACGCTCCAGCTCTGTCTGGAAAGACTGAGAGGAGAAGTGAACGAAACAGTGACCCAGAACGAGCCTAGCAATGAAAGAGAGAAAGAAACAGAGAGGGAGCGAGAGAAGGAGGGAGGAGAAGGAAGTGAAGAGGACAGACTTGCAAAGCCAAAGCGAAAGAACTAGAGATTCTCTACCATTCCACTTTCGTTATATACATTTCTCTAGCTATGTCTTGTTGTCTCTTTATACCTGTCCTTTTGTCTTTATATTTCTCTCTTTCGGCATTCATTTTTCTCTTATTTACTCTGTCGTTATGAGATTAGTCACTCTCTTTAGAGTTTTTCTCTTATTTACTCTATTGCTATGAGGTTTTTAACTCTCTCTAGCATTTGAACTTTAATTCTCACTGTCTTACCCTGACTGATTCATTTTTCATATCCTGTACATCCTTATTTCTCTCTCAGCTTGTCTTTTTCTCACCTTTCTTTCATTCTTTCTATTTCGCTGAATCTTACGCTACTTTTGATTATAGAAGCTTTAAAAGCTCTGAAAGCTCATTAAAGCTAATCACTTGAAATATTTTACTCAGCTTCGTTTTAGATGAAAATTCAAACAAAAGCTCGGCGTTCTGTGCTGCCCAATTAGAACGGCGTGATAGATGATAAATGCGATAAACATTTTCAAAGGAAGTGCCATCAGAATAAAGAGGTTTTATTACGGTCCTGGCAACGCCATCGAATCGTGTCGTGTGGCAACCCCAGCTGGCAGCTGGGCAGTAGTTCAATATCCTGGGCGAGAGGACGTTATTCGATTCGAATTTGGAAGTGCCCAGCTATGTGTATTGATGGCTTCTGCGAATTTAGCTCATTTGCATATGCCGTTTCGGCTCGAAGGGTGGACAAACACACCGAGAAAGAACAAGCGAACGAGGGAGGCTGAGGTGGGTTGGGGTGGGGTGGGGTGGGCTGGTAGGGGGCTAAGCGCGCAAGGACATAACGAGCGATAATGCTAATGCCTTTATGGCGCACATATAAAATGTCCTTTTTGCGAACATTGTTGCGCTGATGATGCAGCCGGATGTGGCAGGGGCTGGGGCAGGGGCAGGGACAGCAGCAAAAAAAGGTAGCTAAGGGAGCTGCGCTTCTGTGTGTGTGTGTGTGTGTGTGTATGTGGGGGTGGTTTCTCTCTATGTGTGTATGGACTGCCATTATATGGCCATAACATACAACAAAACGAACAAGAAGAAGAAGAAGCCAGCGAGTGGGTTGGGTGGGTGGCTGTTTGCCAGCTCAGTTATTGCCCGGTCTGTCTGGGCAAACATTTGCGAAATGTAGACAACCCACCACTGGGCCGTGTGACCAGTGCAAAACACCACCACCATAGCCAGTACCCCCGCCCCCACCAACCAACACCATCACCACCACCACCACCAGAGCCGCCGCCATGCCACACATATGTACAGCGAGACATACTTGCAAAATATTCAGCATATAGACGAGCGGCCATGTGTATCCAGCCAAACAGTTGCCAGCCACCTAGCCCAACCACCCACCGCACCCACCAGCATCACTTGGGCAAAAACCACCCGGTCACGTCTAGCGCGGACGTCAACTTTTGGCCATATGTAAAGGCGAGGGTGGCAAATACACTCGTAACATGTGCACATATACATACATAGCTGTCGCCGCGTAAGTGTGTGTGTGTGTGACTTGATTTGGCCATTGACTTAGTTAGTTAGCCTCGGCCACCAGCGAATGATGCTCCTCCAGCGGCGCCTACAAATTGATCAGCGGTTCGTGTCTGCGCTTCTTCTCTTCTTTTTTATAGCACCAACTTTTATAGCAACGAACGATCTTGTGTAGCATACTTTTCGGCCAAAGTCCAATTGGGCGTGAGAATTTACATTTTTCCACTCGATTTGCGCCGAGTCTAATTGGAAAATGAGCAGCAGCATGAAATGATAAGCTAACTAAACTTTTTTCCCGATGAATTTCTGCATTAATTGCATTGATTTTCTACTATGTGATTTGCTTCTATACCTGGCTGGACCAGCGCCACCTGTTGGCCGTGGCTGTAGTTCGCCGCTACGCCCACAGATGGCGCTAGTTTAACTGATTGGACACGCGCACACGTAAATGCCAATTGGAAGGCATGCATGAAGGCCCGAGTCGACATTAGGGTGGATTTTTTGGACACGCACAGACACACACACTGTGAAGCATGTGTGTGTGTGTGTGACATATGTGAGTACTTAAATCCTTCGACTTAGATCAAGCAAATTCAAACTGAGTAAATATTGATAGATAAACTGAGATATGTAAATATGCTTTGAATAAGAGTCTAATTAGCTTTAAAATTTGTTGGTAACAGCTCATATGTAGGTTGATTAGGCAGCATTTCAGGAAGAATTAGAGTCAATACTCACTAGGCCTGTTGGAGTGGGTCTTTTAAATATATCAAGTATTTCATTAAAATATTCTGTAATAGTTACTGAGCTGATTTACCTTAGTATTTGATTAATAAATAGTTTGTATTTTATATAATATATATAAATAGTGTATAATATTATTTAATCATATGAATTGGCAATTGTGCTAAGTCAGATTATCATTATCTGTTTAGTTTCATAAATGAAAATGCGAGATAGAACAAAATTTGACTAATCTACTTTCATTTAAAGCTCTTTTAAACCCAAAGTCTCTTTTAATTTTTGATTAGCGTTATCAAAAGTTTAATATAAGTATGCGAATCAAATTTATTTATGTATTTTAGACTAGCTAAATTTTATTACGCCTTTTTGTAACAATATTGTTTTTAGTTTCCAACTTAAGAACTTAAAGTTTTCACATTATTTTATCATATATATCCATACCAAATACCGTATATACCATACAAGATTTTTTCTTCTACAGCTAAACAAACTCCAATGACCTTTGTTTGGCATGAAACTCTAGATGATATTTATATTCAGCACACAATAGTAGAATCCAAGCGAACGGTCCATTGATCAATTGCCTGCGTGATCCTTGCATAACTGTACATTTGGCGGGTCCTTGAAGCGGACAGCGAACCGACAAAAGGCAAACGGAGCCGCGCATCCAAGACGAACAAGTCGTTCGACTGTTGAATGAGAAGATCTTCAGCTCGACGCAGATGCGCTAGTGAAGGGTATTATGATTTAGGCAGTCGATATGAAATAATTACATAGAAGAATTTATATATTTCGTAAATGTATTATTATTATTATTGTTATATAAACTCATGCCTATCTGTTGGACAGTTATTAAGAGAGGTTTTCATTGATCAATAAACCTTTCCTTTTGAGAAACTTCAGAGTCATATGTCGGCAAGGGTATTTCAACTTCTATCTTGTTTTTGGATGCCCGAACATGACAAGCCACAAGACATTAGAGATCCACAATGTGCGCCCCTTTCTCTATGTCTCTCTCGCTCTCTCCCTTGCTCTCTTTCTAACTAAAATAGATGACATAAATAAAACAACGTGTGAGCTAGAAAATTGTTTAAAATAAGAAATTAATAGAGAGTGAGAGAGAGAGAGAGAGAGAGAGAGTTAGAGATATATAGGAAATAAGCGTGGCTTGACAAAGGAATCACAGATTCTATAACTCACCATCTTCTCTCTCTCTCTTTCACTCGCTCTCTTTGTCTGTGTATAAACACCCCCGCGAACAGTGGACGTACGAACCGATGCAATGGGAATCAGACAACTTGAGATTCAAGTGACATTGATAAACATCCTGCAGTTGGTTGCGTCCATCATCAACAAGGCTGGCGCTTCGAGCGGCAGCTATGTCGAGCGACGACATTTCCAAACACTCTCAACCGATCGCAAGACCCAAAAACAATGCCGCAACTTCAAGTGTCTTTTGGCTGTCTATAGACATCTATGCATTTACATTGTTTTTTAAACAAACATCAGACAGTAATTGTAACCAGAACTCAACCCAAATACGGGCGTTTACAGTTCCCTAAATCGGTTGTCAATAATATATACCTCCTATATTATTATTATGTTCATTTGGGATGGATACATTCAGATTTTTTAATTTGGTTGCCCAATTGTCAAGTCGTTCATTGCTCTAATGCGAATACATATTGCTTACATATTTTTAATATGGCTGTCATTATCATTAATATTAGCAATTTCATTGTGATCACTCATCAGTTTGTACTAATTATGAATAATATTATAATATTATATACATTAACTTATTCAATTCATGATAATAATCATATATGTTAGCATTAGTATTATCATAATCATAGCTGTGATATTATTACTAACATCAGCATTGTCGTTAGAAAAGCAAATCATTGTTATTAGCATTGTTAACACATGATTGTTACTATTATATGATTGACGGCTTTTATCACACTGTATATTAGTATAACTAAGAATTATCGGTATCATTGGTATAACTATTATCATTAGCATTATTATAAACATATAGATTTTGATAATTCTTTGTGATTATCACTGCCATAACAAAAACATATTATGTTCTATACACATTATCATTACTATTAGCATTGTCTTAGCATTTTTTCAAAGATTCTCTCTATCTATAATCAGAATCATTATAAATATTTTAACAATATATGACTTAATATGATATTTTATTCATTATTGGCTTAATTTATCATTGATTTTGTTAGCAATATAATTAGAGCTCATTATCTTAAACATAATCATTATCTACAGTATTATCATAATCATGTTGAATATCATAATCGTAATCAATAGCAAACAGCACTAAAAATATCAATAGCGATATTATTATATATTATATAAAGATTATATTATATAATATATCAAGATAGTATTGGTTATAGAGATCTTACATAATTTGTTTCTTGGTGTTTCACAAGGTTTTCAACTGAAACTAAAAACTGATATTCATGAATTGAATAAATACCAAATGAAATGATTATTTTAGAGAAGTTGGATATGTGGGTCTGTGGAATTACGAGCCTTAAGCATAACAGAAAAGCATTGACAGTTATTGCTGATGGCACAATTTAGTACTATCCGAGTGCTAGACGAAGTATCGATTGCTCTGATGAACCACTATAGTCGAATTGTGTAACCATATCGAATCGCTTGACAAGTGCCGCTGCTCCGATTAGCCCATGTCAATGCAGGAGGGGTTTGCCATTTGCATACGCGCCGGCAAAGACAATAGACAGCTCTGATTGTGGGATTGTCAAATTGTCGCACTGTGCGATCTGTGGGCGAGAGAGACTACAGGAGAGGGCGGCAGGGCGGCTGGGCGGCTGAGCTGCTCTTGATGCCAATTAGCGGCGCTGCAGCCGTATCGAATATTGATAACAAAAGGCTCAGCTGATTGATTTTGATGATGCAGCCACGAATGCAGCGAATGTGATGGACTCTTGCATATGGGCTGCTTGGCAGCAGACATCAGCAGAGACAGCAACAGGGGCAGGGGCAGGGGGCGTGGTGCGTGATGCGTGGTACGTGTTGCCGCTGTCTGTGCGGGAAGGACCACCCAATGCAGGCAGTCGTTGCAATTCTGACAGCTCGGCAGCGCCTGAGACGCTTGCCAGTCAGAGTCGGGGCATATTGAAACCAATACGTCAAACGTGAGATTACATAAAAAAACCGCAAAATATGCGAAACAAAGGGCAGCAAATCACTAGCAAAACACAACACACACTCACACACAGGCACACACACACACACAGGCAATGCTGACCTTTGGGCTTGGGCATTGTCCTGGCGCAAAGACTCGTAAAAAACATGAGTAGACAGAGGCCAGCCAGCATGCAATCGGCCTATAAGGATATTAAGGATATTGCCAGCATTCGCTTCAACGCACGTACGCAACGTATCTACAACAACAACAACAACAACATGAAATGCTCAATTGTTGTTGCCGGACTAAAAGTGGATGCTCAGCTCGGCTGCTGCTCTTCCACTCTGCTGCTGGCCACCCATCAACAATGGCCAATTCAATGGAATGGGTTGTGGGCTATGCTAGCTATTCATCATTTGATCTGATTGAGAGCAGCTGAATCAGAGCCAGCTATGAAAGGGTATGCGAAGAGCCAAGCTGAGATTCCCTCGAATGGCTAATGCCCAAACAAAGATGGCTAAACAGCTCTGCAGGAATGGGGCTTATTAGTGGGTTAATTTTTGTATGTAGCTGCATAAGTATTTAAGTCTATTGATATGGTATTTGAATCTGCTAAGTTTAGTTTAATAATGAAGCATTTTTATCCTATATCCTATCTGTATGAGCTCTCTTCATATCATTCCTTCCTTCACTTCAGCTTACTCTGCTTAGCTACACTTAAATTTGCTTCTCTCTTTTCATTTCTTAGTTTAGAACTAGAAGTATAGCCTTTCTTTGCGATTCTCATAGATGCCACATCATGCCCTTCTTCACTTCAGCTTACTCCACTCTCTTTCTACACTCTCATCAGTTGGCAGATATGTATAAATTTCATCTAACTCCTCTCTTTGCGATTCTCATAAATAAGAAATCAATATTTTCTTCACTTCAGCTGACTCTACTTAGCTACTGTCTTTTCAGTTAGCAGTTGAATGTAAATTTCGTCTATAGCCCCTCTTTGCGATTCTCACAGATGCCATAAATGCATAAATATGCTTACTTCTACATATTTTGAAGTACAGTTCAGTCACAGCTACAATATCAAAAGAAATAAAGCAAGACAGAACTAAATCAACGAGAAAGTAAGAGCTGATAGCTTTCTCAAAAACAAAAAAACAAAAACTCTCTCACATCAAACAATTTGCAGTCAACATCCAAAAATAGCTGGCAGTTAGAGGCTTGTTATGAGCCCGGGACCGGCATTATCTAATCGAGTGTATATTCGCTCTGACAACTATCTATGGCGACTTGTACTCGTACCCCGAAACAGCCCACAAATGAGCCACGCAAATAATTAAACAAGCGAGAGAATGAGGCAGATATATAGAGAGAGAGAGAGAGAAAGGTAGAGAAAGAAGCAAAAACAATTGAAGAAATTTGCACAACATTTCGACTGTTTGCACAATTTGCTAACCTGGTCAGGGTTGAGGGTTTCTTCTTCTTCTTCTTTTTTTTTTTTTTTTGTTTAGGGGCTGCTAATTTTTTGCAATTCAATAAAAATAAATCCCAACCGCAAACAAAGTGCCGCATGCAAACGGACAGTGGTCGAACGAACGAGTCGGTCGAGGGTGTCGAGGGGAACTGTCCGAAATTTGAATATGGATTAGATAAATCGTGCGTGCGACGGACGCAAGGCCGTAAATTTTTGCATACACTACTCGAGCCTCACGCCCGGCCCACAATGCCCCGCGCAGAGAGATTTGAGCGGGCAGCAAATTGATTTTATCGCCGAGCCGAATGCGGCGGCGGCTGTCAATAAAACAATTTGCCGGCCCGTTGTGCGCTTTTGTTGTCCAAAACATAACAACACACACACACACACATACACATAAAGTACCTCTCTGTGTGTGAGTGTGTGCGTAAAAAGGCAAATCCTGGCGCAAAGTCAAAATGCGCTATAATGGACCTGCCTAGCTAGCCAGATGCCCACGAACCATGAGTTTGCTCAGCTGTAGCTGCAGTTGCATTATAATCACCTAACTTCATCTCTTTCTCCCTCTCTCTCTTTCTCTCTCTCTCACACACACACTCTCTAAAAGTTAGCTATGCAAACACTCCTCTTAACTATTGCGCTTGCTAAAAGTAATTAAAATTTCCGAAATTAATTATTCAGGTCCTAGATTTGCTCATTATATATTCATTATAAGAGCTGGACTAACACACACGGGTTACTAATCATACATCCATACGATTTCCAGCTAACCCTATCCTAACCATACGGTACAGCCATTAGTTTTCGGCATAGAGCATCTTGAGTGAAGTTATGAAGAAAGTTGTTAAAAAAAAAAAGGATTTCCCTTTGGGGTAAACAAATTTTGTTGAAGCTAAGGCTCGACTTGATAAAGATTATGCAAACTTTACAAAAGGAACTATAGCCGATTGAAATCAACCGAATCGAATCGTTCATGATCACAAATATGTTCAACATGTAAATAATAATATTCTGTCATTTTAGTTAGTCTTCAAATATTAATCGAAATTCAAGGGCTGATCCGATATTGATAATTTTAAATAGTAATTTTCTCACATTTCTTGTTTTGTAAAAATTTAGAAAAAATCAGAAAATTCAATTGAGTAATACTGAAATCTGTTGGTTTACAAAATCAAAGAGACGTGAGCGGCGGAAATGTTTTACTTCCTTCTCCCTAAAAGCAAAGAAGATCTGAACTATATTTACGTGTTTTCAGAGAGAGATGGAGACAAAAAAGATAGAGAGATAGATGGAGAGAGTGAGAGAGAACTGTGCATATGAATGTTTAGAGTGCCGATCGCCGTTGAACTTGACTTTGACTTTGGCAACGCCAACGAATAACAACAACAACAACAACAACTCGAACCAAAATAGATAATTCCGTGCGACTAGGACTAGCCGGGAGGGAGGGCTGTGCTGTGCTATGCTTCGAGCATAAACGTGAGCACATTGTGATGGGGGGAAAGGGAGGGGCAGGACGGCGACATGGGGGTTTCGTTAATGACGCCGTTGCACATGAGTGTGGCAGTAAAGCATTGCGGTACAGCACACACACACACACACACACACACACTCGAACAGTTGCGAGTGACTAAAAATAAACAGTCGCATCCGTTGGATACGAAATCTTGTTCGAGTTGCCTGCTGCAGATGCGTGGACGCAATGACCGTGAGGAGGCGACACTCGCTGCCAGCGACGTAATGCACTGAGTGTGTGTGTGTGTGTGTGCGTGTGTGTGTGTGAGTGTGTTCGATACTTATACAACAACAATTGAAGGGGCGAATGTTGCATGTCGAGCGATGCGCGTCCTGCTGCTGGTGTCCAAAAAGTATCTCTGAAGCAACATTTTGCCGTTACATGGCCTCACATGTGTGCCATAGCTAGGCATGTGTGTGCGTGTGTGTGTGTGCGCGTGTGTGTGTGCGTATAGCAGAAGATGCTGCAACCGAGCCATGGCCCATGTGGCGAGTGCGTTTGACATTGACATGGTTGCTCCTCTCTGTTTACTTTATGTCATTTCGTATCTGGTGCGTCTTTCATTTATTCGTATAGCCGTCCACGTCCAGCAGCGGTCTCTGCCTCTGCCGCCGTCGCCGTCGCAGTCGCTGTCGCGGCTCCTTTGGCCCCGGGGCTCACTGCAGTCGCTACTATTGATGCGCCCCAGCCGTCGAGGGGTGGCTATTTTTAGTGTCCGTTTCAATTTGTGTTACTGTACTTTGTGTGTCCGCCTCGACTCGCTCCCACTCCAAGTCCGCAGTCATACAGACACAGATAGAGATATAAATACAGAGACACTTACAGACACAGACAGAGGCACAGATATATACAGTGACGAACTAAATTATTGGCACAGCAGGCTTTTTATACTTTATAGCGATTTTTAAAGTGTTTTTTAACGCTTTTTTAGTAAAACAAAAAATGTACTACATAGAATAGGGTATTTATTAACGTATACAAAAAAAATATTGTAAAAAACTTCAACGTACATTTTTTAAAAATTCAATAACCAAGAAAAGACCTCGATTTTCCTGAACAAAATTATTGGCACACTTAGTATTTTTTTGGTTTTTTTTAAGAATTAAACCGATTAGACAAAATATATTGGCAATTTCACTATATTTTATGTTCCTTTATCTAAAGCTTCGCAAATTTAAATTTATATTTAAAAAAATTTTTAGCAATTGAGTATATATTTTAACTTTTCTTAATAATGGCACCTAAGCTAAAAGAAACATCAGTAGCTCAGAGGAAAATTATCCTGCATTTGCACGATCAAGGCAACTTTTATGCAGATATTATAGAGGTAATGGAAGGAAGCCGACTCACTACTCGAAGCTACGTGCACCGCTCCAAGGAAGCCCGCAATCTGCAAAGTTCATAAACTTACAGGTAGCCTTAAGTGGTTGAACGGCCATAGATGCAGGAAAATCGTTCGAAAGGTGCAAGTGAATCTCAAAATAACATCAACACAGATTGCTGCTGAAGTTACAAAAGGAATAGGAAGGGATATGCACCCGATTACAATACGCAGAGTAGTGCACAAGGCCAAATACAAATCGCGTGTGGCTCGACGAAAGCTGTGCATCAAAGATGCTTATGAAAAGAAGGGTTTGGATTATGCTAAAGAATATTTTAGCAAGCAATCTGGTTATTGGAGTCAAGTTTTGTTCTGTAATGAGTGAAAATTCAATATATTTCGCTCTGGTGGGCGTAAAACTGTTTGGAGGAAGTCGAAAACTGAATTTCACAAAAAACAATACTACGCCAAGAATTAAGCATGGTGGTTGTAGGGTGATGGTCTGGGGTTGCATATCTGCTGCAGGTGTGGGCGAGTTGGTATTTGTAGACGGTATAATGGACAAACATTTGTGACCAAATATTTTGAAAGATAACCTTTAAAAAAGTGTTGAAAAGCTGCAACTGCTAAGCACGTTCATATTTCAACATGTCAACGACCACAAGCATTCTGCCCATATCGTCAAAATGTAGCTGGTGTATAATACCGCCTATGTGCTACTGCACCCACCACAATATCCAGAACTAAATCCAACCGAACACTTTTGGAAAGAATTGGATAGGTGGATCTCAAAACGAGCAATAACAAATAGACCGGTCTAAAACAAGCTCTTATCGAAGAATGGTAAAAAATGAGTGAAGACGTCACTCAAAAATAATTTTTTTCGATGCCAAACCTCTTATTAAAGCTAAAGGGTTACATACCAAATGTTAATTATAGTTATTATCCATTTTTTTCATAATATTTTTATGTTTTTTAAGTTTTTTTTTTGGTGTGCCAATAATTTTGTTCAGGAAAATCAAGGTCTTTTCTTGGTTATTGAATTTTTTAAAAATGTACGTTGAAGTTTTTTACAATATTTTTTTTGTATACGTTAATAAATACCCTATTCTATGTAGTACATTTTTTGTTTTACTAAAAAAGCGTTAAAAAACACTTTAAAAATCGCTATAAAGTATAAAAAGCCTGCTGTGCCAATAATTTAGTTCGTCACTGTAGATACAGATAGGAATATGAGCGCAGATACAGTAGCTCGATTCACTTTTTTATTGATTTATTATACGCGTTGCATATTTAACGGTAAAGATTTAATGAAGAAATTATGTGCATGAGAATGGAATGCTTAGGATTTGATTTTCCTCGTATTCACTATAATTTGAAGTTACATTAGGATTGTTGTACTCTTAAGCACATTTCAGAATTTACATTTATCTATTTAGAACTTAGAGTATAACTATAACTAACTTATCTTAACTTATAGCTAACCTATAAACTCTTTCAACTTGGTAGTTATTGATATCATAAATGTTGTTCATTGTTTATAAATTGTTATAAATATTTATAACTAAGTTGCTATAAATCTTTTTTATCTCTTCTCTAATGAAGGAGGTTTTGAATTGAGTACAAATAGCAATAATTTGTAGACAAAAATGTGTCAATGAAGAGAGCTAAGGAAAAGAGTAAAGGCATTAAATATAATTATAATTATTGCTTAATATATTTACATCTAAGTTACAGCTTCTATTTTTGTACAAATCTCCTTGACACTTTGTTGCAAAGTAACGTAATAGAGAGTTTGAATCTAGATTATACATATATGAATTTTAATATTTTGTTGTTAGCATTTTAATAGCCAAATCATCTAAAGTGTCCTACATTCATATTCGCTATTTTTATTTTTTTTTTTCAACTTCATTGAAATCAAAAAGAGGTATAAATGGTTGTAAAAATTGCCTTTTTAAAAAGATATATTTCAAATATCAAAAAATATTTAGTTTAACTAATCTAAATTATATATAAACCGAAATAAATTTGGTGTTACTGTAATATACGAGTTTTTATTTACGTCCTACCAGATATATTACGTATGTTTGCTTTTCGTTGGCCTGATGACTTACTTATTATTATTTATAAGACTTTTGAATTTTATTATTATTACTTATTTAAGTACGTAAACATTTATTAATATCACTATTACTCTGTCCGAAACTAATGTGATATGACATATTAAAATATGTTAATGGAAGCAAAAGAATCTTAATAATAAATAAAATATAATTTAATATAGTTAAAAAATAAATAAAATTTAAATTAAAAGAAAAGTTTATTAAAAGTGTTTAAAACAGATTAAGGAATATATGTAGATAAAGAGAGGGATACAAAAAATCATAAAAAATGTGAACAAGGGAGCGGATTTTCGCTATGCCTCTGTGAATAGCAGAACTAGATAATCAGAAGATAATCAGAAATCAAGCATTGGAAATCAAGAAATATATAAAATATTCTAATAACCTAGTTGGTAAAAGTAGATTTATGTCAAAAAACAACTTAACAGAAGTCAAGTATTTGTGTAATACCATCTTTAATACACCTATATATATATTTCTCTCCTTGTCTTAATTCTGCTCATTACTATGCATAGATTCATATGTTTCCTATCGAGTTTTATTGCCCTTAAATATATTGAAATTTCAGTTCATATTAATATGATTTATGTTTCTCGGACAAAGTTCGGAATTTGGTTGCCCTACTAGAGATTTTCAATATATGTGAGCTGGGTGCACACACAGGATGTGCCTGGCGATCATTTTGGTAAGACTGTACAGTGCGCACTCCACAAGAAGAAGCCCCGACTCAAGACTCTGCGAGATGCAGCGAGGGAGAGAAAGGCAAGCGGAATGCTTACTCTGGTCATATGACACATGTGTGTGTCCATTTGGATGCCCCCCTCTCTCGCTCTCTCTCTCTCACTCTCTCCGCCGTGGTGCGCCCAGCGCCACTCATTGAATGCTCTCTTGGCAGTTAGGGGTAGCTCCGGGGCTTGATTCTCAAGTGGAGCAGGCCTGCATCCGCTTGCTAATGATGACAATGCTCCAAGATGCAGCTTAGCTGCCTGCAGATGTATCTTTAGCTGCTGCTGCTGCGGCTGCTGCTGTAGCTGTATCTTGTCTGTTGGTGTTGCACTTTGATTTATTTCAACGCTCTTCAATTCCCACGACAGAGCCGCAGAGCAGAGCAGCAGCAGATATCGAAGTCTGGCAATGCAGATGCAGAATTTCTATATAGACATTTTGTAATTGTGTATGTGCATATGTACATATATGCACTTCCTGTGAGCGGATCCTGCGGGGCGCTACCCGCGAATATTGAATAACCAGGAATTGTTTTTTTAATTTTTAAATATGCATAAGCGTCGCCTCGTCCAAAGTGGTTCAGAGCCAAAGGGCTGCGCAAAAAAGAAGAAAAAACATTTACCCCTAATAAACCGGAACTAATAGAAAAAACTATGAAGCACACATAGAGATACACACACACACACACACACACAGGCGCTTGCATGAAAAGGTCGTAGACAATTTTTTATAGGCATTTGACATGGATCACACGGGCAGTTTTTTATGTGCACTTCCCATCTTCCGTTTCGCTCTAGTCGCATTTTGCGTCTCCCTTCATTAGTTGACTATAATTTATTAATTTACATGCGGCCTTTGCATATGCGAATGCCACAAGGGTTAGCGGGGCAGCCGGGGTCGCGGGCTCGTTCGTTGTCAGCGGTCGCATCTTCGGGGTAACTCCATTGGACCTCAGACCTCGATGACCCGCGACATTCTTTACCAATTTCGCACCCCTCCTCGCCGCCGTTTGCCTTTTTGTCGGCCAGGTCATGTAGGTACCAAAAAAAAAAAAACAAGCAAAAAAAAAAAAAAAATTGAAGCAGCTATAAAAAAAAGTGAAAAACCAACAGCCAGCGCGAGGGGTGGTTCCACACTGATTTCCATGTTTATCAATCTATCTATTCAAATTCAGTTTTCTCTAACTCTTTCCAAAATATTTTCGAGTTTTTGTTGTTGTTGCGTTCATGCTGGTTTGCATGCGGCCAATTTTCAGTGAGAACCTTGGGAAAGTGAAAAGCTCGAAGCGGGCTCTTCTCACTCTGAATGGAGTCTATTGCTAATATTGTTGTTATTTATACGGCCTATCATAGCGAAAAGCGTTGTCAAGTTCTTTGAGAAGTTTCTATGCGTAGAGTAGAGCTGTAATTTAATTTGATGAATTGCTGGTAGTTTCATTTCTTTGTGAGTGTCTTACTTTAAGTATTCTTCTACAGTCTTAGTCTCTTATTGAGGTCACCCTATGAGACAGCGATACTATTTCAGTCTAGACTTATTTATTCTTCGTGCTGTATTCTACAAGAAAAGTTTACCAAATTCCTAGTCAGTCAGCTTATTCCTGAGGATGGTACAGCCCTATAGAGGTATTCCATACAGCAAGATCGGAATGTCCTATTTGTGTCGATCTATATCAGCTGACCATAAGTTCCAAGACTTTCCCTAGCTGTCTATTACCATCCCAACTAGACCCTCAATTGTAAAAATGTTTTCTTGAAACTTTGTACACATTTCTCTACTCTAGGCACATAAAACTTCTCGTTTGACAATTACGTTTTACATTTATTCCAAGTCAATTTAAAAGCAAGTTTTCGCAAAAGAAACTTTGCTGTATTTCAAGCCATCTTTCATGCCTGAGCTCCCATAACTATCTCAAAGTCAGTTGACTTTTACCTAGAGAGACTTCCCTTTCGCTACACCAAACACGATCGTCATCATCTGTTTAATCTCTGCTGTTTCTTCCGCTAGAGAAATGCTGGATGTTGTGGTGTTTCAAGCAATTGGTTTGCAATGTAGAAAATCGATTGACTCGAAGGATTTCATTGACTACAAATTGTGCTGATTGTTGTCCAGTTGGTCTTCCTCTGTGTTTCCTCAAAACGCAATTAAGGTGTAGATCCGCAAAAGGATCATTTGATTTCGCCGGCAATAATTAGTAGCACATACCGACAAAGCGTTGCAGACAATGCCCGGGATACCTGCTTAAGCAATTTGGCTCATCAACGCTCTTCGCTCAGAATCGAATGAAAACACACGCAGGATTAGTGCCGGGCAATAGACCCAGGGCATGGAAGCATGGATTCATGGGACCAGGAAGTCCACTGACCGCAATCGACACGGAAATGAATCGACTGCCAAGTGCTGCGCCTTCTGACTGACCCTGAACCTGCGCTGACCTTTGTGCAGCTCCTGCTGTGCTGCCCACAACTTAACGGTACCAGCTGTGCCTCGCTCACTCCGGCTCGGCCTGCAGGTAGGGCACAGAGACAGCAGCAGGTAGCAGATGCATAGATGCTGACCTCAATGCTGGCGCTGTGATGTGTTTGTAAACACGCTGAAAATGGAATAATAGATCAAAGCCAGATACGAACGCGATCAGCATACACAAAGGACTCGCAGGACTCACAGTTGTGAGCTGCACTTGCTGTTGGCTGCGGGTGCTCAACAAGTGGGAGCGAGAGAGAGAGAAAGAGAGAGAGCTGCCATTGCTTCTGATTAATATGAGCGGACTGTGGGAATTACCGGAAATCGTTGTCCTGCCAACTGCCCCTTCCCCTTCCCCTGAGTCCAGTGCATTTTCATATGTTCCATGGCATTTGGGTTTGGAAATTTGTAACACACATGGCGTTTCCTTTCAATCACAGTGCACAAGGTGCACACCCACACGATACGATCTCCGGGATCTCTGGCAACACTGGACCCCGAAGTGTGAATATTTTGAATGTTGAGATCGGAGAACTATCCCACGGGATGGATAATGGATAATAATGAAAATTGCCTGAAACGAAGTGTCAACTCGTTGAGTCTATTGTTGAACGACCTGAACTACTTTTTGCGACTTGAGCATTGGAATATCTATTGTGGGATTCCGAGAGATGATTCAAAAGGGGCAGATGCCTTTGTAGCGGATCTATTATTAAAACAAGACTAGCGAAGCGCAGCTTAAGCACCGTCTGAGCTGAAAAATCAATTCTCTCTAATGGCACCACAGTGATCCCGGCTAATCAATGGCATTGACCTCTTCAGCTCTTCGGTCCTTCTCTGTCCTTATGGCAAGTACAGAAGTATCGGTGGATGACGGTATGGGGGTACGAGGGCTGGAGGCTGGGGTCTTGTAACCAGCTATGACGGCAACGTTCTACGGTATCTGTTTTCTAGTTTCGTTCCCATTTCGCTTGTGGACAAAGGCAACAACAAGATGTGATGAAAAGGAAACTTAAGACGCTTCGACCGTTTTGTTGTCTTTCTTTCAGTTTTTTATTATAGCGGTACCAACATCCTGCCCCATCATCCTGCAGAAAATAGCAAAATGGACCCGCGCCGGACGAAGCACCGTCATCTGAGGACGTGGGATGGATCGCATACTTCAAGAACAAATGCCTAGCGGTTTTTTATTCTATTCTTGTTTCCATACATTTGTATATCGCACAATGCCAGCCAGCCTTCTCTCCCTCGCACATAGATACACGCCCTCTCTTTCACTTGGTTCTTTCACTCGCTGCCAGCGGCTCCTTCGGCTTTCTATTCAGTTTCGCACGCCGTCCGGTTTCCTTAAAAAAGGGCCGGCGAAATGTGAAAAGAAAGAAAAAACTAACCACATGCAGAGAAAGAGAAGTAGATAAAGTGAGAGAGAGAGAGAGAGAGGGCGAGATGATGATCATTTTTCAATGGTTTATCTGCTTAGCGGTTCGCTTCGCTGCGCATTCAAAATGTGATTGATCTTAATTGGGGACCCGAGCACAGACAGGATAAAAAGCAGCCGGGGCAGCAGGACCAGGAGGGCCGAACGCTATTTGCCCAGTAGCTGAGAGTTTTCTTTAGAGCAGCTCTAACATTGGATAACATCAGGGGACATCCTTCAGCCCTCTCTCGACGTGTGTTGCATCTGTTGTCCTGAAAATCGCAAGACTGTTGTCGTAATGTGTGCAAAATCCATTAGACATGTGAGATCTGCCCGATGGGATTATGCGCCCAGACATACAGACGCACCGAGCACCGATCACCGATCGACGATCAGCATGTGCAGGCAGAAAGAGAGAGAGAGAGATGCATCGATTCGCATCTTTAGAGTGTTTGCTTGCAAATGACAAAACAGACAGCTGAAACAATTTTCATTTCAAGCTTCCACCTCTTTCCCTCTCACTCTTTTCTTGATATTGTGATTATGTCAGCTATAAGACACCATTTCCTTCCTTTCCTCTAACCTAGAGTTTCCTGCTTCAACTAACTATAAATAGTTTCTTAAGCAATTATATAACAAATATCAAATTTATATAGCTTCGATTGATATTTGGCAAAATGTCTTCATCTATTTCACACTTTGCAGAGAGAGACAATTGGCCAGCAAACGCTTCTGGGCTGGGCCGCTCACAGTGCTCTGTGGTAGCCACTGCAGTGGTGCATTGTGCGAGATCTCGCGCCCGCAGACAGAGATGAAGACGATGACGGCGACGATTGCCGCCAACTGGTTGTGTGGCATGGCCAGTCGAGATGGAGTGGGGAGTGGATGCGAGGGGCAGGGGCTCTGGGGAGGTGCAGCAGGCAAGCCCAAATAAATGTTCATAATTTTGCCAAGTTGTCAACGGGAGCGGCCGCAATGGCAGCGGCTTCTGCTTCAGCGCCAATAAAAGCAATTGCGCCATTTGGCTAATGGCTAAGGTCCATGTTAGACTAGACGCTCCTCCAGTGAGTCAGTCAGTCAGTCAGTTAGTCAGTCAGTCAGTTAGTCATTTGGCTAATTGTCCAAACTTATGCATTCACCAAAATGCCATCATGTGGCAGCAGGCAGCAGGCAGCAGGGGGCAGGGGGGCAGGCGGCTTGCAACAAGTCATCGTCAGCATTTTCCTACTGCATCACGTTTTGTGGGCAGCGAGCAAAGATTTTGACTTTTGATTAGGCACAGCAAAAGCGCCAAAAGCAGCGCAAAACGAAACGAAGCGTCGAACGGTGTCTTCTTGGCCCTTGGTCAACTGCTGGCCAAAGCTCGAGTCGGAGTCATGATGGCCAAAAAAGGGACAACCTGCCGTCCAGTTCTCGGCTCGGTCTATTTGGAACACCAGAGAGTTCAAGCAATTTGAACTTTCCTAGCCCAAAACCAAAACCATAGAAATCTCATTGCTCACGGCTCCGGCTGCCAACGGAGTGGAGGGGAGTGAATGGTTGGAAGGGCGGTGGGAGGAGGAGGAGGAGGCAGGCCGTAGCGATCTGTGGCATGCGGCAACTGGCAGCAAAACGGTTGAATCGTGCATTTCACAGCAGTCACATTATGTGAGCTGTGCACATGGCTATGGCCAAGACAAGTTGGCCAAAAAGTGTTGCTTGAAAGCAAATTCTAATTTCGAAACATTGTCATGATCAATAATTAGGAATGTGGTCCAGTGCCCCCACTCTCTCTCCCATTCTCTCTCTCACTCTGTCTTTCTGGTGACTCTCATTATGCATTCATAAGTCTCCTCTTTTGCGACTTTCATCATGCAACAACTTGAATCTGCATTAGAAAACAGCTGGAATCAGCACCAAGTAGTCATGTAAATTACCAGAGCATATCGACTTATATGAAGACGTACGATCGGTGCAACGCCAACTGCTGCTGCTGCTGCAACATGCAGCAAGCTCATGAGCTTAAATACTCAAGTTTGGCAATATTGGGGGACGTGCTCATGGAGCTAATGGAGGCATACTCAGATGAGAGATGGGAATTTGGAGTGAAGCAAGGCAAGACAAAAGGGAGAGAGACAGAGAGAGAGAAAAAAAATTGAGAGAAAGATATAGTATAGTAGACATATAGAAGAGATGGAGTCAAATAAAGAAAGAGAAAGGTGGGAATGGATAGAGGGGAATCCTAAATGTATATAAGGATGTAAGCAGGGAGTAAAGTAAAAGCTAGGGAGATAGAGAGTAGTAACAATAGGAAAAAAATGTGAGAGTGATGAAGACTGGAAACAGAGAGAGTGAGAAAGAGAGAGAGATATGGAGAGAGAGAGATGCAGAGGGAAAGAGAGATACACACATAGACATACCTTGATAAAGAGAAGTACAGCAAATAAAGTAGAAAGAAAGCAAGTTAAAATAGAGAATATTGAAGAATATAGAGACAAAAAGTGATAAGAAAGAGATCAAAGGAAGGAAGGGGAGACTTGCCTAAATTGAGAAAAGGAGAAAGGGAAAATAAGAGATAGAAAGAGAATGATATAAATAAATAGAAGAAGGTACAAGAGGAGACCTGGAGAACAAAATACGTATGAAGCGAGAGAAAGAGAAAGGGAGAGAGACAGAGTTAGAGAGAGAAATACAAAATATATATATTAGGCAGAAATAGAAAAAAGATAAAAAGAAAGAAAGAGATATAGAGACTGTCAGAGAGCCAGTGTGTGTGTGAGAGAAAGAGAGAGAGAGAGAGAGAGAGAGAGAGAGAGAGCAACACATCAAAAGACAGTCGCTAATTGAGAAAAATAGCGAAAAAGGGTGATTAAAACAGACAGAGATAAAAAAGATCTATCTGTATCTCTGCCAGAGAGAAAAATACATTTAAAAATCGATTGTTAGGTTGGTCAAGTCGCGCTAAAGGCCATTCGATGTACAGCAGACAAGTGGCAGCAACTTAACAGGCAACACATGTTAGTACACACACCCAGCTACCCACACACACACACACCTGTCGTTGCAAATTGTGTGCCACATTTGGCGGCTGCTCTTCGCATTTGTTGTCTGTGGGTTCAATGCCGAACCCATCGAACGCCGCATGCCGCATGCCGCATGCAAATGTGTCAATAGCTTCAAACTGGACATTTATTGCATTTGCCATTTAGTATCGAGTATCGCAGCCACAAGTATCGATTCAAGCAGTCGAGCATCGATTGCGGGCCCGTTGCTCGTTCGCTTATTCATGTTTTGTTAGCTTTTGACTTTGGGCCGCTCACTGCTAGGTCTACTTTTTTGTTTCAACTCGTTTTTTTTTTTGTTGGTTGGTTGGTTTCAGCTTGTGCTTGTGCCCCATGACCGGCTGGGAAAATGCTGACAACGGGCGCACGGGCAGCGCGGCAGCAAGTTGCCAACTCGTGAGTGAATCTGGCATACAATATTTTGACAATCCAAAGGATTCTTCAGCAGCAGCGCTCACCTTTAGCATGCGGCCACAGCGCTGTGCTGACATGCAGCCGTAGATCGCCTCCCCCACCGCCACCCAGCCACGCTCTCGCCCCCTCTTCTCCCACTCTCTCTCTCTCACTCTCTCATTGTGCTCTATGAGTTGTGCAACGGATTTGTGGCAGCATTCGGTGAGTCGGCCTGGGCTCCAGCTTTGGCGAGAGGCTGTCGATTTGTTGCACAGATTTGTGCACTCGGTGACTGGCAAAAAAAATAAAAAATAAATAAATAAATTTATTTATATGTATATACAGATGGGAAAACCAACAACAACAACAGCAGCAATACTAATAGTAATAGCTACAAATCCTTTCCGTCGCATTTGCCTTCATTTCTATTTTAAGAATTTGCAAAAATAATAGAAACAACAACTATTTGGCAACGGAACCGTCTCTTACCTTGGCACAATAACGTCGCAGCAGCAGCAGCAGCAGCAGCAGCAGCAGCAGTGGTCGAGGCATCTTCATCATGATCATCTTCATTGCCAGCTTCATTGTTGGCATCATCATCATCATTGCGTTGTCATCTTCATCATTATGATAATTTTGAGCAATCGACAGCTTCAACGATTCCCTGATGCACTGCCAAAGTGCATATCAGCTTAGACATCATCTTCTAGCTAACGGAAATTGTCTCATTATTGTCTCATATTGATGCCTTATTTCGTATTAAATATATTTATATTAATAATTTTATTTCTTCTGCATGAAACACCTGAGATTCAACTTCAAATTCTTCTGCTCATAGAGCATTTAAATTTCGGCTTGCTAGCACAATTTTTTTTTTTTTTTTTTTCATTATTTTTTTTGGCTCTTTGCCTCATTTACATGCGGCGCGCTCTTGAATCTGTGGCGGCTCAAGACGCAGATCACTTGCAGCTAAAAACTTTGGCTACAACTTGGGCAGTCATGATTATATCGTTGTTGTTGCTGGTGTTGTTGTTGCTGGTGTTGTTGTTGCAACAGCCGCCTAAAACACTCATCATCATGTCGGACAAACAACCTTGTTGCCGTTTGCCATTCGCCGTGGCCGGTGCCTGATGCCTGCTGCCGAGTTGTTTGCTTGTTCGCTGTTGTTGTTGTTGTTGTTGTTGCAGTAGTTGTTGTTGCTGTTGGTTAGTTGGTTGGTTGCCCGCTACCCGAGGCTGTCATTGCTTCCTCGTGGCGCTAATGTGGCCGTCGCGGCTGCCGCTGCTGCTGCTGCTCCATTAAAGCTTGGCGCGGCTGCCGCTTATGACATGCGATGCACGCTCGCCCGACATGCAACCAACAACAGCAACAGCAACAGCAACAGCAGCGACAGCAGCAGCAATGCGTTGCCTTCAGCCATAGACCGAAGTTAATATACGCTAACAGTTACTTAACAGTCACTGCCATACATTAAAAATAACAGCATTCGACTCTGTTAGGCTCAATAAACTTAGAAAATTTATATCGACTGAGCTTCTGTTAGATTTGCAGTAAGCATTTTATACAATTCTGATAAGTTGTTCTAATTCGGAGTTAACATTTCTTCAATTAAATCGTATTTTAACAGTATTGTACTATGTTAAGTACTCTGTTACATGTCTGAGTTGTCTGTTAACACATTTCGCTTCACATTCTCTTAGCTTGTGACTCTGTTCTTTAACAGACGCAAAAATGTTAGTTAAGCTTTTAATAACAGTGATCGCTGACTAATATGTTTCTCACTTAAATCGTTTCTTAACTGTATTGTATCATGTTAAATATTCAGTTACGTTTCAGAGTTGTCTGTTAACAGGGATTGCTATGTTAAGTATATATATTTCCCCAGATAATAAATGTATCAGAACAACTTCTGAATAGAATATTACATTGAAATGGTATAGGAGTTTATCTATTAGTTTGGGTAGCCTGGAACTGTCTTAATATATTTAAATTAATCAGTCTTGCCGAGGGTCTTTACACTATATCGAAATAAGCTATCAATCATGTCGAACAACTATAGATGATGAACCTAAAAAAGTTATACTTATAACTTGATAGTCCGTTGCCTTTCTCTAGCACAGCTTTTCGCATTGAGCGGCTGCCATTGCATTAGTGCATAAAATATTAAAAGTTATTAATGATTTTCCATGTATGGTATGAACTTTGAATTGACAACTGCTAAACAAAGAGTCTGTCGCGAAGCGTGCGTCTCTCGAGAGCGTGTGCATAGGGTATATATTGACAGTAAATATATGTATATATGCATACTATATATATACATATGCTATATACACAGCATATATAGAAACGGCAACTGTAGTGCGCAAAATATCTCGACATGAATACAATCTTTTAATGATCGTGTGTAATTTTCAAACATATGGGTACGGTGAAGTCATGGCACGCCGCTGCTGCGGCTGCTGCTGCTGCTGTTGCTGCTATGGCAGTTGCAGTTGCCGTCGCAGTCGCCAAAGTCGTCTGTCACCTGACCTCAGCTCGACTTGCTGGCAATCACTCATTGCGAGCCGGAGATGGACAGAGGGATATACTACATGCATCTCTGTAGCGGCAGACGGTGCAGAGGTAAAGGTAGAGACAGAGGCAGAGGCAGAGATAGAGGTAGAGACAAAGGTAGAGTCAGAGGTAGAGGCGTAGTTGCCTCGACTTTCGGCTGCATTGCACCTTGAATCTGGTTGCAGCGCCATCGCATCACTCACCCACTAACTGAGGACCAGTGCATCGTGGCCTGGTCGCATTTCGCAAGCCCAGCCAACAACAATAAGAACACCAGCAACAACAACCAATGCTAGCTGGCTATAAGAACAACAATAACAACAACGTTTGCTTGTTCACATGCCACTCAAGAAGTCGTGGCACTGAATTCCCCAGTAGTACGGCTCGTATGCCCCACGTACTTTGCATTGCACCAGGGCACAGTGTGAGGGTAGAGGGGTTGAGGGAGTCAGGCAGTGGGGGAGTGGATGGCCTACAGTGGAGCACTCAAGATGGATTTGAACGTTTTGGGCAATTACAATAGCTCAATTTGTTTGGCACTGTGCGCTGGCAATCGTTTTGTCAATTCTCTGTCTATCTATCTGTGTGTATGTGTGTGTGTGTGTGTGCGTTTGCAACAGGCAACTAGCAACAGGCAACTGGCAACTGGCGACGGGCAACATTTGCAGTTATGTTTCTGTCCAAAAAAAAAAAAAAAGAGAAAAAAAATATTCTACTTTTAGTTTTCAATTAGCTGCCGCGTCATGCCGCATGCAAGAGAAAGGCAAAGAGAATGGAATCTGCTCCAAAAGTGTTGGATAATCTGCTCCAAATCAAGTCAAAAAGAGACTAAAACATAATTTGATGAATGCATCAACATATTACATACAGAATATAGAATATAGAACATAGAATATAGAATATAGAATATAGAATATAGAATATAGAATATAGAATATAGAATATAGAATATAGAATATAGAATATAGAATATAGAATATAGAATATAGAATATAGAATATCGAATATCGAATATCGAATATCGAATATCGAATATCGAATATCGAATATCGAATATAGAATATAGAATATAGAATATAGAATATAGAATATATAATATATAATATAGAATATAGAATATAGAATATAGAATATAGAATATAGAATATAGAATATAGAATATAGAATATAGAATATAGAATATAGAATATAGAATATAGAATATAGAATATAGAATATAGAATATAGAATATAGAATATAGAATATAGAATATAGAATATAGAATATAGAATATAGAATATAGAATATAGAATATAGAATATAGAATATAGAATATAGAATATAGAATATAGAATATAGAATATAGAATATTGAACATAGAATATACCTATAGTGATGTATACATCAATTGAATATAGATCTGTTCAACAATATTTTATCCGTATTCTACCTAGAGTTGAAGCATCTGATGATTAACACACATATGTATGTATTAATATATGATGAATAATTACTATACATATAATAATGTATACATCAATGGTGATCTATATATAAATTTAGCAGTAGTGTATCCATCAGATGAATATTCATATATTCATGTCCATACATCAGTCTATCACAGAAACAACATATGCACAAATGTACATCAGTGAAGATAGTCTACATACATACATATGTACATATGTAATGACTAATGCATACGTCAGTTGATTATACACTTATCTTCCTTTCATCAAATGTCATTTCGAAATGGACAAGATACTTTAGCCCCCATATCGTACTACGGAATATTCGAGTATGGATCACATTTGGAGTTCGGTTTAGCCTCTGCCCCGATCTAAAATTTGTCGCCCACTCAGCGGGCTCAGCATGTTTTGGTTTATTGCAAATGCAGCGCTCTATCTGTGCTGTATCAGTATCTGTAGCTGCCTCTATGTATCTGTGTATCTGTGCATCTGTATCTGTATATGCATCTGCATCTGCATCTGAATCTGTATCTGGAACTGTTTGTGTATCTGTAACGTTTAATGTCTGGTGTTTAGCATTTTCAATTTACATATTACACGGCAGTCGAAACAAGATTTGTGGCCATTGGCCAACACGGCTATCGCCGCCTGCCGCCTGCCTCCTGCCGCTGCCGCCGTCTCCTGCTGGCTCCACTAGCCACCAGTTGCCCGGTCGCGCTTCCAGCAGCTACTGCTGCAAAAACAATTTATTGTGACACGAGGTAATTGCCAGGGGCTGCATTATGTCTACTTTGTCCAAAACGGACACGTTAAGGCCAATAACACAGGCGGCCAAGAGTCCAATGCCTTGGCCAGCAGACAATTCTCATAATGCTAGAGATGTTGATGAGGTAGTCCACCAACGAAAGAGAGAGAGAGAGAGATGGGGAGAGGGAGAGGAGAGCAAACGAGTGACGGTCAGTCAAAGGCTAAGTGTGCTGCTTGGTCCATAGATCGATCAGCCAGCGGCACGAAGATGCCAACTAGCCCAAAGCCACGGCTAAGAAGAAGCAGCCGAAGACGAAGTAGAAGAAGAACTTATTTGGTGTAACAATTATTTCGTGATTTAATTTCGACCTTTAGCGACCAATTTAATCGATCCAGCAAACCACCGCACAGCTCCATTGTTGTTGCCTTGGACAACACAGCCTGGGCTCCGCCAGAGCCACAGCCACAACTTGAGCTCTGGGAGTGGGCAGCCAGCAGCAGCAGCAGCAGCAGCTACAACTGTACATTTACAGAGGGTTGACAGGTGAGGGCGAGAGAGGGGTAGGGGTAGATGCATGGGTAGGGGCAAGCAGGAGGGGAGGTGAGGGGGGCCCAAGTGCATTGTTTTGGACTGCCAGTGGCTCCTCAATCGTGCGCGATATTCCGCCAAGCCTACAGCCCCCAAGGCACACAGCAGCTCAGGCAGCCAAAGCAGCCAAAGCAGTCGAGGCAGCACTCGACAATCGGCAGCGATTGCCCAGCGTTTGCCATGGGGCAGCTGCCTAGATACAAAGTTCCCACGTCCATGTCCGCCGTCGCCGGGCAAGTGCTGGTCGAGAGTTGCTCTGGAGTTGTTGCAACAGCAGCAGCAGCAGCAGCAGCAGCAATGTCCCCAGAAGCGTTTCGAGCGAAAATTTAAATTTCGCACCGCTGCAGCATCATCATCGTCATCATCATCATCATCATCATCAGCTGCTTCATCATGATGCTATTGAAGATCGTCGTGCTGTGAGTTCAGCGTCTTGGCTTCTTTGTTTAGATGCCCAAATCCACTCTCATTCTCTCTGCCTCGTTCTCTCTCATTCTCTCTCTCTCTCGCTCTGTTTGGGCCAGGTCAGTTTCGCTGCGGCTTGGTCAGCCCAAACACGATTACTGCCCGCTAATAATTGCCATTGATTTGGATCATGAGGTGGCTCGACAAAAAATAAAAACAAAACCAAAGAAACAACAAGAAAAACAAAAACAACAAAACAAAAACAAAAACAAAGCCAAGACGCGACTCTTACTCAAAGTGCTCGCAATTTGTGAAATTACATAAATCAGCTTTTATTTATTTATACATTTGTTGAGTTGCGAGCTGGCTGGGCGATTGCCTGGGAGCATCGTTTGGTGTTTGGCTTCCTGTGCCAATTCGGCTGCTCTTTCCCATACCAATTGCTTCTTTCCTGCTCCCGATTCCCCCCAACATCACGCACCTCGCTTCCCGCTAGCCGCCTTCCATTGATTACTTATTTTCCCAAAATAAATATGCATTGTGAATTGCGCTGTAAAGCTCATTTGAGTAGAGGCGCTGCCGACTCTTGGCTGGGCTGGTTTTGCGGTTATCGAACGACCATCGCATCGGCGACAACCAACGCTGCGGCGGTGGCATTGGCAGTGGCTGGCGTTGGCTCTGCCGCTGCCGATGTCGATGCTTTTGTTATCGTTAATCGATCGAACATCCTACACGAGCAAATAAACGAAGCCCACGTTAGAGGCTCGCGTAATTGAATTGAATCTGATTCTAAAGCAAAACAAGACTATCACTGTGCAAATAAGCAAGGTGTATCGATTGCAAATATATCGTATATCGATCATATTTTAAACAGACAAAAGTAAAATAAGTAAAGCTAATTATTGATATGCATTTAATCACAGAGATATAACACAAATTAATTTTAATAATTAATGTTATCGATAAGTGATCGATTGGTCTTTATCTGCTATTAATAAAGAAACATAAACCTACTAAAATATGTATATATATTTGAAATATGTATAAAATATTGTAAATAATTTTATCAAATATTATATTAAATACTACATGTTTGTGTATCGATAACTTGAATAACTCTTGAAATTGTTTACTTTTACATCGAGCACTTTAAAGTATCAATTCAATATTTCGTTTTTTCAATATCTCACAAAATTTCGATCATAAAATTTTGCATCGATAAAACGAAAACCCGATAACTGTTGTGATATCGATAGCTGAATCGATTTTATTAGGTATCGACAACTGCACATACATTAATATCAATGATCGATTTTAACTGCATGTTTAGTTGACTTTTAATTGATCGATAACTTCAACCGCAGTCGATAATTTGACTCAAATCTGCACTGGATGATTAATAGCCTTAAAATTTTCAATTGATCGAAAGCTACATAATTAGATGATATATGCAATCGATAAATAGCCCATTTGATCATCAATTAATGTTATCGATTTATTATAAAACGGACATTCGCAAGCAACTCGACTGACAGCTTGCTTAGCCGTATATCTTGTACAGCACATTCACAGCCAAATCCACATCCACTTGTGCCCAGTCGTGAAGCGCTGGGAAAATGCGTTAACACAATTTGCTTGGCGCTTCAAACTGAAGTGGGAGAAGAGCCGAGAGAGCGGCGGAGGGTCGCAGATGGCATGGAATGGTTCGATTTATGAACTTGTAGTCGGAAGTGATTAGAGTCCGTGTGCGTCCACCTTCGCGTACAGAACTTGTTCTCTCTCTCTCTCTCTCTCTCTCTGTTTGTGTGAGTGTGTGCGATTGACACGTTCCATGTGCCGATTCCAAACAGAAAGTTCAGATTGGGACTACGACTACGACTGCGACAGCGACAGCGACGACGAATGCGACTGCGAATGCTGGCAATGCACAGACGCGAAATTCATTCATTCAAGAGCCGAAATGGAACCCACTGCACAGACTGGCTGGTGGTTTGGCTAGCTGGCTGTCTTGGAGGCTTGCTGGCTTGCTGGCTTGTTGGCTTGCCTCGAATCGTGTCTGCCATGGAAATTGAATGAGTTGTGCGCGTGAGCCACGATCGGCGACTGCGTAGAGCAGGCAGAGCGGGCCGAGCAGGTGGAGGCCTGATGGGGTCCCGGTCAGCGCGGTCGCCTCGGGGCTAGCCAGAGAGCCAGTTGTAGGTGCTGCCTGTTGGCTGCCGTGCTGTGATGGTGATGGTGCGGCAAGTGGTGCCACTTGTGGCACAGCTCGTTGCTGCAACGAATCGCTCTGCTTTTGGGGGTAATGAAGAATTATTGTGGCTCATTGTAAATGTCTCTAATTATGGTTCATTAATCAATAAAATTGTTTTGCCCAAACAACCACACGGCACACAGCACACACAGAGCACCACCCCCACCCAGCCGCGCAGCACCACAGCCAACGCCGCTGCATGCCAGAAATTATGTTTAAAAGCTGTGCACGCCGCGCGATCTATCGACATGTGTTTGTGGCATGTATTGCCAGATCGTGATATTTGTAGTGGACACACGTTAGCTCTCTCTCTGTCTCTCTCTCTTTCTCTGTCTCTCACTCGCCAAGAGCAACAGCTAGACGTCGTAGCTAACCACTGACTTGCCCCCTTAGCCACTCTCTAACAACTAAAACTAAACTAAGCCTGAAATTGCGCGCTTCAGTTCCGCTGAACTTTCTTATCGCTCTTTTAATGGCCTAATATGAGTTCTCGTTGCTGTCTCTCTCTCCCTCTCTCTGTGTGTGTGTGTGTGTGTGTCGTTTAAGCATTGACAATAGCCGCGACCAGTCAACGCATTTGATAATGTGGCCAAGTCAAGACTTGCTCGTCCAGGGCCTCAGTTGTCTAGGTTTCGCGCTCCACTGACTGAATGAAAGTGGTTGACGTGTTGTTGTTACAGTGGTTCCAGTGGTTTCAGACGCCCAAAGATCACAGCGCGACATTCGTACTTAATCGCATGGCTGTGCGTGTGTGTGTGTGTGTCCAAAAGTGTACGTCATGCACATTTAGCTCTAGTAGTAACCACACAGTGCATTCATAACGCACCACCCATGCACCGCTCACGGCCAAGGTAGATGACACGAGAACCTTCTCAATGCTATTGCCCGGGGTTGCAACGCTCTTGGCGTTTTACCGGCGTGAAATTGGTTTAACCCACTGGTCACAATTGCACGCACACAACAGCACCACACACACTCACACACACACATACACACTGGGTGGGGGCGGGTGACGCTGTAGAGGCGTACAAATAGTTTGGAGCGCATTAACATTAACATTAACTGAGCCGCAAAAGCGACAAGGGCAGCCGACCAGCGCCTTCGTAGACCCTTCTCCACAGCCCCCGCCCCGCGGCCTCCCTGTCCCCTTCACTAGCGGAAGAGCCCAACTAAAGCGAAGACAGACCCAGCGTCAAGTACGGTCCTCTTCTGCTTTGTTATCTATGTCTCCATATCTATACATGTGTTTGTTCATATGAAGGTGCGTGTGTTCGTGTGTGTGTGTATTTGTGTATGTGTGTGTGTGTGTAGAGGCAATGTCCAAGCGTATGACATACAAGTTAATTTAGGTTAAGTTGAAGAGTCGTTGCACTTGGCTCAGCAATCATACTCAAATACTTCACGCATAACTAACAATTATTTATATGATCGGCAAAAGCTGCAAAGCTTAGATTATCAGATGCTCGCTCTACATTCTAGTTGAATATTAGCCAACAAGCATTACAAGATACTCACTAGAGGTACCACCTCTTAGACTCTACACGATAGATTCAACATAGAGTGGGATATTGAATACATTACTTTGATAGAAACATAAAGAACTGGGATACGAATGTATCAAATGGGAATAAACGGTTAATACGACTTATTAAATGAAGTTAACTAGGCTCATTTTTTTCAATTATATTCAATTCTTACAATTTTTTATCTACCTGTTACTCATGTGTATGCAACTTATATAGACTTGGTATTATAACAGATAAGTTATTTTAATACAAACTCGATAAATATCGATTATCAATCATTTCTTATAATAAGTCTCTCAGTTTTGTATATTGTTGAGCAAATGTAATTATTATAATGAATATATAATTTGACATACAAAGTGAAACTTATCTGCAAATGTCGATTATAAAAACTTGAGGGTTTGTATATAAATTAGCTCAAGACAAAATCAATAAATTCCTATTTTTATTCATTGATTATAAATCGTCTTTCAAGTTTGTGTATAATCAAAATCTCAAGATTAGACTTTTTAATGGATAATCTGATCAAGGAAGCGCAAATAGACAAATATCTATATTTTATTTACTATAATAAAAACTTACTTTTGAATCAACTTTATTCCAGAAATGCCATAAAAATAGAAGTACTTTAAGTATAAATTTCGAGTCAATCCAGAAACAAAATTGCATGAGACCAAGGCTCTTTTACTTACTGCTTCTATTTGTAATCAATTATTCTATAGCTTTCCTAAATAGTCTCAAGACCAAAAAGCATTTGGCAATTCATTGTAGAATTAGACAGTTTTGCCCCGTTTTACCTCATTTAGCTTCTATTTTTAACCCATTCTAATCGATTATTATCCGTTTTAGAGCTGTTCTCAATGTTTAAGCTGCAGCTCTACCAAATGTCTTATGCTCCACGATAAAGCAGTTGTACCTGATGCTTGAAGTGTTTTCTTGAAATTGAAGCGCTTTGAACGAAGGCCTAACGCTCATCTAATGCACGTAATCCTGATGCTACAGTTTGCCTTGAGGGCTTATCGGAACATGGCCATCGTGTGGTGGGGGCGGTGGGGCGATGGGGCGGTGGTTGCGGTCTGTAGCGGTTAGATGCGCCTGGTCGGCGTTTAATTTCGTTCGCCTGCCTGCGTCTTCAAGATTTCGAGTGCTTTTTAATAATTGTTGTTGTCTCCGTTGTCATCATCATCAGGCGATTAAACGAGGCAGCAACAACGCTAAATAATAACAATGGCAACGGAGGTAGTGGCAGCGGCAGCGAGTAGCGGGGCAACATCACCTACAATAATAATAATAAATATTTCTAAACAGTTAGTTACATTAAGAGCCGCAATGAAAACAGTAACTCACATGTAAAGAAATAATTTGACTCGCACTCGCACTCGCACTCGCACTTGGACTTTAATTTGCCACGAAAATGCTCGTTCGCCCGCCTTGGCTCCGCTTGCCGCTCGCTGCACTCGTCTGTGCCACATGGAACTGTGGCTATAGGGCATAACGCTTTTCACTGCGACAACATCTAAGTACAACAACAGCCAAAGCTAGTTGCATCGAAAGCAAACAAGCTCGACTCGCTTATACCCTGCATACTTGTTAGTCTCCCTGAAAAAGTAAAAGTTTTACATCAATTGAATTGGGCAATCCATTCTTATCGATTGGTTTATGTAAAATTGACTTGCAATGGGCCTATATGCAATATGATTTAATATTAAGACTTGCCCTTAAATATAGAATGTTAAACTTATGTAGTATAAATGTGTATGTAGTGAAAGTTTGCTAACTTTACAATATGGGAAAATATTGTATACTTAGATATGTTTGAACAGAAAGGAAGTCTAAAATATTAATAGATTAATTGATAGTAATGAAATTATAAAATAAAATATTTTAATTAATAATACTAGAATATACTTATTTATAATATTAAAAAAAAAGTCATATATAACTTTAAACAAATATATGTTATTACTATTTTAAAAATATTGATAGATAGATTGAGAGTAATAAAAATATAAAATAAAATATTTTAAATAATAATAACATATATTCATTTACAATGTTAACAAAAAGTTATGTACATATATCTTTAAATAAGTATATGATATTCATTTTTCAAAAATATTAGTAGATTGATTGATGGTAATAAAAATTAAAAAATATATATAAATATAAATAAATATAAAATATAAAATAATTATTAAATTATAAAATTTACAAATAATTTATGATATTACAAAAAATAAAATAAAATAAAAAAATGTTAAATATATCTTTAAATAAATATATGTAATTATTATTTCTTAAATATGTAAATTACATTTTTTATTTATAATTTTTTATTATTATATCTTAAATTTATTTATTTTTTTTTACTTATTATAAATCAATCTATTAATATTTTATAATTATTATTATTATTTTTTTTTTTTTTTTAATAAATATAAAATATAATTTTTGATGGTGCTTTGCATTGAATAAAAATATTTAAAATATGAAATTAAAATAAATTATTATTTTATGTTTTTATTTTGTATAAATAAATAATTAAATAATAATAATTAATTCACTAAAATAATGATTAACTACCCAGCTAATAATAATTATTAAATATATAACAAAATACTCACTAAAATAATAATTAATTAACTAAAATAATTATTAAGTAGCCAACTAGTTAAATATTTGTAGCATAGCAAAGGTAAGGAAGTCAACAAGTCTGTTGCTATGGCTCCATTATAGCCCACTCTAAGCAAGCTCTCTATTTAACAGGGTATACTGGCAACAGCAGCAACAATTGCTAGCGAGCAAATGGAAGTCAGCGCCAAGTTGGAGCGCTCCATGGAGCCACATGAGAGCTTCTTCGTTTGTCTCTGCGCAAGTTCCGATCTTTTGATGATAATCAGCAGCAGCAGAAGCAGAAGCAGAAGCTGCTGTCCCGCCGTTTGTTGTTGCTGTTGCTGTTGTTGTTGGCTTTGTGGGCAGCGAGCGTGGAAACAGTTTGGAAAATCACATGCGACATTTGCTCAGCAACAGCAACAGCAGCAGCAGCAGTAGCAGCAGCAACAGTCGTCGACCGTCCAGGGAGGTGGTAATCTTTAGCAGATGCAACTGCTGCACATTGCCTTAGCCATGCACGATTCAGGCAGGCAGGCAGGCAGGCAGGCAGCAGGCTGGCTGGCTGGCTTGCTGGCTTTAAAGCCCATATACCCTATGTCTCGCCCTCCACTACCCCACCTGCCAGATGGCACCTACCCACTCCCACGGTCGTTTATTCATTGGCCCCGTTACATGGCAGCCATTTGGCGACAGTTTTTGCTAGAGCTTGCGGCTTCGCTGGCGACAATTTGCTTAAAAAATAAATCACGAAAACCGCGAGGCACCCAACGACCAAGTCGCGCCACAATAAAATGCCCAGCAATATTAATAATAGTCCGGGCCAGCAATAGCAACAGCTACAGCTACAGCAACAGCTACAGCTTCTGCTTCTGCTTCCGCTCCAGCCTCAGCCTCGGCTCCAGCTCTGCATCCAGTAGCCCCTTCTGCACCGTTCTACGATGCGGTCGGCGCGTCGGTTAACCAGCCAATCAATGAAAGCCAATCGCTAATCGCGGCCCATTGGCACTTTTCGGTGCCTTCTGCTCCTCTCGATGGGCTCTGGGACGTGTGTGTGTGGGCGAGGGCAGCACGCACAGTGGATTGATTCGAGGCGGAAATTAAACGACTTATCGATAGCAGTGCTTAAGCGAATGCCGCATTTATCGATACACAATGAACTCAATTTTGAACGATTTAATAATATCATAATAAGTTATCATAATAAGTTATGAGAAATACAATAACTAGAGAATTGAGAAATATATATGTATGTATGCATAATATATAGATAAATCATTTGATCGATATGCTACATATATTTATTTAGACAATGGTATAGCTTATACATGATCGATATGCATGAAATGCTTTTATGAATATACAGTGCAGTATATAGAAATGAAATACACATTCATAATTATCGATAAGAAATATCGATATGGGTGATGCATATTTAAAAGGATAATTCAGAAAAGCGATATCGATGACATATGGTGTATCGATAGTAGTTATCGATATATTCTCGATATATATCGATAATTTAGTTAAATTGTTTGTTAAATTTAAAAACTTCTGCCTTTAGTTTCGAAATTCAAATGTTTACGTTCGCCTGGCCACACCGTCCCATGTTTACAAGCTGCTTATCGATTGTCCGCTATCGATAACACAACTTCATGATTGCACCGTTGTCAAACAGAGCGCTGATTGCTTCGACACCCACATCCGCCCACTCGAGCGAACAGTAGCGAGCCTCGTAGCTGGGCCGCACAGCTTTTGCGAAATTGTCAAATGATTTACATCCGACATATGTATGCTAAACTCACGAATCTATCTGTGGCACGATTAGGACACAAGCGCGAAATTCGCCACGCGGTATAACGCGACGCGAAACAAGATGCTCGTGTTCGGCTCGCTCACACTCGCTCGAATGCACTCGCATTCATTCGCGCCATTCGGGCACTCACATTCACATTCACAATCACCCGGTGTAATCGTAATCGTGGTTATGACAAATTTGGATGCAACACGTCTCTCTAAGGGGGTGGATGCTGCTTCTCAATGTGGGTGACAGACTCAAACAGAGAGAGGGAGAGTGATAGGGAGAGAGCGAGGGGTAGATCCTCTAAATGCTTAGGCGTCGCGCTGCCATCAAAGTAATTGGAACTTTTCTCACTTTCACGCGCACAAATTATACGATGCCGCATTTTGTGGTCTTGCTGCCCGAAATAATCTACGAACTTTCTTATTTTCAGTTTTGTGTCTAACAATTTTCCATTTTATTTTTTTGCGCTTCGTTGTTTGCCTCTGTTGCTGCTGCTGTTGTTGTTGTTGTTGTTGTTGTTGTTGCTGTGATTGCTGCACTGTGACACGGCAGCTCATCTCAGCGCTTCGTGTTTGGCTAGTCATGACTTCCGCTCTGTCTTTGGCTCAGTCTTGAGTCTCGAGTCTTGTGTTCCTCTCCCTGTTGCAACTGCAACTGCAACTGCAACTGCAACTTGGCACTTTGGCACAAATCCAGTTGCAGCGACGCTTCAATGTTGCCCCATTATGTGGCATGTGTGGCTCACATTCGGCTGCAATGTTCTGCCGCCCACACACACACACACTCACACAGACAGAAACTCATCAACTGCCGCCAAATGAGCCACCAACCAAGCCCCACTCGCCACGAGTCTCGATCGATCCATCGAATTAGCAGAGTCTGTCGATCGCAGTCAAGTTTCAGACACTCACCTCAAATGGGTTGCTTCTCCTATATCTTCCCAAGCCAGATAGTAGCTCAGATGATCCTAGAGCTTGTGCCATCCATCAGTAGGATCTGAATCAAAAATGATTCAATTAACAGAAATACTTTAGGGAATTATTATGATAAGCTACCGAATACTTATCCTATACTTCAGATCTCAGGATCTAGTGGACACTGCTGGGTATTCCGTTTCCTTTCCACTCCTACGAAATATCTCACACTCACAGCTCTCGGTCAACTTGGGCCTAGCGCTCGCCCACATATTCTACGGAAGGCACTTTAAGGCTGTCCGGCATAAATATTTCATTGGGAGGCCAGGCAGCTTATCGCAGGAGCAGCTAAAATGTCCTTTTCACCTTTCAAACTGGCCAAATTAAAAGTTTTTTGTATGTGTGTGTGAAGAGTCTTTGAATGAGTCGTTAAGTGGGTGCGTGGGCGGGGAAGCGGGTTGGGGGGTGCGATGCAGGCTAACTAATTCAAAAAAGTGTATCGTGGCCAAGTCAATTGTTGAGTGTGCATGTGTGTGTGTGTGTGTGTGAGTGTCGTTTTATGTTGTGCCTGCTGGCACACGAACCACCCGCACCACCCTCGGCCTTTCAATTTGCTTGCGATTTAGCAAAACTTTTCAATTTTTTGTTTTGACAAAAGTCGAGCCCGAGCAGAGGGACCCAAAGTGCCTTTTGTTGGGCCAGGTGGGGGGCGGACGGTGGGGCTGACTGCCACCGCTGGTTGGTGGGGGTGGTTCGCTCTGCTTCTTGTGGTCGACAAGTGAAAAGAATGCATGAAGGCTTATCAGTTGGACATGCTGTATTTTAATTGTGGGCACTCGAGTGTGAAGCTGGCCCAGCTCAGAGACAACAACAACAACAAGAGCAACCACCTTCTCGTTGTCGCATACGTTGTGCATGCCTTAACAAAACAGCAGAAAAAAAAGTTACCGAAGATGAGGCCAAGGGCTCCGTATCGCCGTCAGGTACACGTACCCGCACAAATGGCCAACGAAATCCGAATCCGAATCCGAATGCCCAACTCCTGCTACCAGCTACCCTCCGCCGGAGCACGTGAAGCAATGCGAGGCGAAAGTTTTGTTTTTCCCAATTTCTGTTTTTTCGAATGTATGTAGTTGCCGATAAGCATCGCCTGGCCGGCAGGACAGCACTGGAAAGTCGAAAAAGGATAAGCAAGCGGAAAGCCCGTTCATTCCTCTGCACCGGCCAAGTGAAAACCACAAATTGGCTTTTGAGAAACACTTTTCAAATTGCCGCAAAGTTTAATTGTGAACCGCACGTGAGCTGATCCCCATTGCTGGCCATTAGCTCTAATGGAGATGTCTCCAGAAGCCAAGGAAATTTCAAACAACTTGTAACGCTCAAAGATGTGTCAATCTGTCGAACAGAGGGGGGAGGTAGGAGTAGTAAAGGGCAACAAAAGTTATCAAGTGATTATTGAATTAAAGGATTAATCTAAGCTACGCGATTATTATTTCAATATATTGAAGTAAAATAGAACCAATAATCAAATAATTTGTTTACAGTTCTTTTTACAGATATTTTATTGTAAACAAATTTATTAAATGCTTAAAAAATATATCTAACTATTTCTTTATTTAGACCAGAATTCAGAAACTATAACTTTATAAGATGCAGCTTTATAATAGAACCCTCTTTAAAGAAGTTATTTTTTGGACTAATCGCAGCCCATTAGCAATACTATTAATTCGCTAATGGAAAATAAATAATCGATTATTGTGTATCATATTGTGATTAATCGTGAAATTTTTAACGTAAGAGTGGTAATGAGAGTTACTGAGATCTGACTGTAAGAGAAAAGATTGGTGGATCATCGAACTAGAACAATACAAATACTAGGCAGATAAAGAAATGCCTTGAATTGCATTAATGATTATAGAGAACTATTATCCCGTTTTATCCGGGTCAAATTCTATCAGTGAATAACTGCTATATCTTCATGAGTTCCATGGAGCTAATTTCTCCAATCAAAAATATATAGTTACATATGTATATTTAAAGATATATTGATTTCATATGAAGCTTTGCTTATCTTATTGCTGCAACAATGTGAATACAATTTCGAAATAGATATTTAATTACATAGATGGATGATCTGACACGAGGCACGAAGAGAACTCAATTAGGTGTATTTCTGATTGATGTGTGTGTATGAGTGTGTGTGTGTGAGCGCCCCTTGACGCCAGCTATCGGTTGTGTGGAGTGTGGTAGCCACTCTGTCAGCGATTTACATCGGCATATACCCAGAAATCTGAGCGTCAATCTGTAGCCGAGTGCTGCTCCCAGACCGGCAAGAGCCGACAAATCGACAAACCGTTTGGGGAGCGTCCGACAACTGCAAAGTTTGCCCACCCACTCACATTTGCATGTTGCAATTGCCAAGCCCTCCACGCTGGTCAGCGGATCACTGTGTGTGGATCTCGGTGGATCACTGTGCGGATCACTGTGGGTCTCGCCGGCTAGCCCATACGTTGTCTTTTATTGATGGCTTTTAACAGGCAAGCCAGCGTCGTTTAAATAATGAGCCATGGAGTCGAGGCCGCAAGTCACACACACACGCACACACACACAAACAGAGAGAGAGAGAGAGAGACAGTCGTACACACACCTCCGCAGTCGGCCTGCTGTCACAGCAAGTCATCGATGGATATGGATTTGGATGTGGATGCGACCCAGTTGAGCAGTTCGTCTCTCGCTCAGCCAGATCTAAGCCTCGGCAGCTGCCTCGCTCAGTTGGGCAATGGCCATTGGGCATTCATTACCTAATGATGTGGCACTGCCTGAGGCATGACTAATTAGAAATCAGTGCGGCCGCAATGCAAAGTGCCGAGTCACTGGCCAGACGATCCCTGTCCCTACCTAGCACCGTCCCTCGTAGTTGCGTTGTCCAGAGCTTCCTCACTCTGTCTCTCTCGGGGCTCACTTTCAATTTCTGTCCGAATTATATGCGATTTCGCGCACTTTGACCTCATCGGTTGACGTCGTTGTCATCGCTGCTCAAGCGAGAAATTGCAAAGGCAGCTGCTAAAACACACACAAACACACACAGAGATGCACACTCACACACACACATACCTATGCACTTGAAAATTGACCGGCCAAAAGCTGCGACGACGATCGTCAAATGCCAACTCAAGTCTGACATTTATTGTTTGCCGCTGACGATGATCGCCGGGTGACGCTGACAGACCCAAGTGACATCATATTGAAATGATGGACTATGACTTACCACGTAGTGTTTGCTGAAAGAGTGAGATAGCACTTGGGAGTCCATAATACAATTTACTATTAACTGAAACTTGACTTAACTTTCGACACCCTCACTCTTTAGCTACTCAAAACTTCTTCAATCGTTAGCCCTCTGCTCCATACTCAACTATCAACAACCTTTCTAGCGGATTACTTTATATATAGTGCAAACCTGAACTACATAATATTTACTCTTCCTCTACTTAAGGAATTCGCTTAAGTAATATTGGATTCATAATCAGTTCTGCCTAATGATGACTTCAATACATTTATAAACTCAACTTAACTGAAAGAATTATGCTTGATCCATGCTATTTCAGTATATCCCAGCCAATGCTCTGTCAATCGACTACAGGGTATGCTTGAAATGAGCTCAACATGCACAAAAGCGCCATCAACATGAGCTGCCCATGAGCCGGCGCGTCTTTAGCCGAGATCTTCAGTTCAGTTTCAGTCATGGACTCCAATGCTGGCTCACGCATATTGGTGCCATATGATTAGTTCGACGTCGTCGATGCATGACAGCCCAACTGAAAATAGTACAGCGCCAGTTCCATTCTCAACCGAATCTGGTCTCAGCTTTCGACTCTCCACTCCTCCGCTCTTCGACTCCTCCACTTCTTTACTCTTCTGCTCTTCACTCGTTTTGCCTCTCGCGTCGTCTTGTCTCGTTTTGTCTCGGGCTTGACGGCAGTAACAACAACATGAACAACAACAATATGATCATCATCTGTTCCCTGGTGCTCTACCTCCGCCTCTACCTCTGTCTCTGCCTTTGCTTGTGGTGCCATTGATGACCACAAAAACTGGGCGTGGCTGGCTGGCATGCCCCTCAATACACCCAACTTGGGCATGGGCGCACACCCAAAAAAAAGCTGAAAAAACGAGGAGAAAAGTAAAAAAAAAAAAAAAGAGCAAAAGCTAAATCAAAACCCAGCTGAAATACTCCGGAATCCCTCTGCGTCGCTGCGCCGCTGCACCCGCTGGCCGCCCACCTCTGCCTCGGCTCCAAGTGCGATCACTTACAAGTACAAAATTGTCCCAGCCTACGCTCAGCTGCACTCAGTTGCTGTTGTTGTTGCTGCTGGGGCCCCAAAATGATTTCTGGGCGCTGATTTCTGATTTCTCATCCGCTCGCGTGTGCGTGAGCCAAAGCTCGGGCCACAGTTGGGGCCACAGATGCAGAGATATCGCTGCGAATGGGAGCAAGACATATCGCAGGTACGCCTTAGCTCATTTGATATTCATTGATGTGGAGCAGCGAGTCCGATCTGTCCCCAGCACCAGCTCCAGCTACAGCTTTAGCTCCGGCCAGGGGCACGGCCACGCTCCATGCTCCATGCTCCATGCTCTATGTGTGCGTGTGCGTGTGCAAGTGCCAGCCATGGAGGACTCTTGGCTTATTCGCAACCGCAATTACAATTACCTCACCCACTAAATGCCCACCTAACGCACAAGCACAGGAAATGACAAAGGCGACCAGAGCCTATCGTGCCCACCTTTCAAATATTGAATTTAATTTGAGCTATTAGGGAAACAAATGAAGTCTGCCAGAGAATTAACTGAGCTCTGACTGCTGACTGACCGAAGATCTCTACTCCTCGCTTCTCTTCTTCTTTAATTGAACTGCATTCTATAAATATATAATATGAACTCAGCTCTCAATCAAGGCATTCCATTTCGTTTATCAGATCTTGAGCGCCTGGGACAGGGGACAGATTGCTGGTACACCGGCTGGCCATAGAGCACACTGAGGACCGTTTAGCGATGTTCGCAAAGCAATTCCTGCTTTTGGGCCTGGCCAACGGCAGCTTGGGCTTGACTAAATGCTGGCCTGCAGTAGTAATTGTTGTTGCTCTTCAGCATTGTAGTTGTTTTTTTAGTGTCATGCGCCACCTTAACAGCATTTTTGCCAGTCCCATTTGTCATTTAGCCAGCTAAATATTCAGTCAGTCAGTCACTCAGTCAGTCAGTCAGTCAAGCAGGCAGCAATTCATTCATTATGCTGAGATTTAGCCAGGCGAGTCATTCGATTCATAGGCAGACTGCGTGGGCTGCCGCCGCTTAAGCTAAAGAGCAAACAAAACAAAAGAGACTCCCAAGATATAATATTAACAATTTCCACTAACCTATTAAGGATTAAGTCGAATGTCGCTTGCTCTATAAATAGCTATTCATTGTGAAAGCGCTTCACCTAAAAATTTCGAGTAAATATTTACGAATTTAGTTGAGCTCTACAAGTTTTGAAAGTGTTTTAAAATGAACAAATAAAACTTAATATGGTATTGTATTAATTGTATTGTATTGTATGCATTGTACTAATAAATGTATTAATTAAAATTCTCAAATATATTTGAAGAACTTAATTTAAATAATAAATTTTGTTTATGGATTTCAAGTTGTAGTTCTTAACTTAAGTTCATTCTTGTGGGGCTCTTAATATAAGTTTTTCCCACTCGTTACTATCATAGAAAAGAACTGGGTGCTTTACTCTTAAATGAAAAATGTAAAAGATAATACTTTTGTATACCAAAATGAAATTCTATATAAGACTATAATACATATGAAAGATTCTAAAGTCTTCAGAGAAAGGTTAAATCCATAGAGCTTCGACTAGTAGTAGATGAGTCTTGTCTTAAGAATATATACATATATAGTGCTGTTACATATCACATCATAATTTAGCAATACCCTATCGTATTGTAGAGCATACACATGACAATGCTCGAATTGTCTCAACGTCTACGACTGCAGCTCCGCCTCGATTGTGTTTCGATCGCAATGTGCCTGGGAGACACACACACACACACATAAGAATATATATATATTTATATACTTATATATACATATATATATATATATATATAGATACTCGTATATCGCATGCCTGGCCAGATAAGTTCAGTTTGTGCACTATGATGCACCTCAGATTGCAATCAAGAGATATCCAGAGATATTGCAATTAAGATAAACCCACAAATGCCGTATATACGAAGCGTATTTAGCCAGCGCAATGGCTCTTGCTCTACAGATCCCCCCCCCCACCCTCTCTCTCTCTCTAACTTCTCTTTAGGCGCCTCTCCTCAACCGCCTCGCCCCCTGAGCGTTCTATTATTATGTTGCTGTTGTTGTTGGCTTTGTGACTGTCACCAGTTGTTGCTTTTGTTGTTGTTGTTGCTGTTGTTGCTAGCAATGCCATCGTGACTGTGCTCAGCTAGCTGGATCTCAGATTCCCAAAACCAAATCCCGCTCCCAGTTGCCAACTCTCTAGCTAAACAGCTCAACGCCTTTGCCATGCAAAGAAATGCCATCCATCCAAAAATGCCAAAATGGCCAGAAAGTAGCATTAAAATATATCAAATATACCATATATGTATGTATATTCTAATACAAGATTTAGAGATATAGAAGAAGAAGATATAGAGATATCAAAATATATAGAGCAGAAGTCTGTAGTACTGAAATTTGGACTACTTCCCTCAGTTCACATAGAAACTGTGACAAATTTATCTATACTTAATGCTAGATCTTCCCATGCTATGCTCTGTCCTGCTCATGTAGTGCTCTCTCTCTCTCTCTCTCTCTCTCTCTCTCTCTCTCTCTCTCGCGCTCTCTCAACTGTACTTGTGCTGAATGCCATAAAAAAGGAGAAAATCAGAAGAGGAAAACCCTAGTAGGAAATTTATAAATATCTCTCAATTAATGCTTAAACATTTTCAAGTTCACCCCCCGCTACGGCTCCTCCTGCTCCGCTCCCCCTCCGGCCTGGCACTGGGGCCTGGAGGCTGTTTCCTGTGGCTCGGCAACTGTCGCCGCCTGGTCAAATGCTGCTTGCTGCAGCTGAATCTCAACATGAATACGAATACCGATTCGAATTCGAATCTCACTCACTCGGAGTCCGCGTCCGTTCTCACTGTCAAGCGATCTGTGATCTGGGCTGCCGACGAGCGCCCCGTCCCGTCCCATCCCCATCGATGCTTAAAAATAACAACCGGACTGCGTTGCCCGCCGCAGAGCTGGGCGGGCACACACATGTGTCTGCCACATGTTTGTCCATGAGCCGTTGCCAGCCAGCGGAACGGACGGCTGACACTGCCACAGACGCCGCATAAAGTCTCTGCCGCTGCCGCAGTCGCCGTTGCTGGCCGTGGGGCTGTTGCTGCTGCTGCTACAGCCGCTGGCGACTTTGACATTGTCGCTGGGCCGCAAAAATTTGCCTCTCGAGTTGGTCGCATCGCCGCCATCGATCAGGCGACCCCATTGCTGCTTGTACAGCTTCATCTTGTCAGTGTTCCATTTGTGGACACACTTGAGATTCCATTAATTCAAAAATATTTATTTTATTTTTCCATTTACCAAAATTTCATGTGTTGTTGTTTTGCCACTGTTTTCTCTCTTCTTTTTTTTATGGCAAATGCTACTATTTTCATGTTTTTTGTTTCCCCCTTCTTGGTCTCTACCAATGCGTCGCGCTCTTTGTACCCAGTTCCCAATAATGTCATTTGGACATTGTCGCATCGTGTAAATGGAGAAGGGAGACAATTTCACAGCAAGAGACACACACACACACACACACACACACGGGTCTCCTCGAGAGCACTTGAGAAAGCGCATTCGAAATCAAAAATGAGTTCATATTCTTGGCAAGTTCTATTAAAAGAGTTTCTAGTTAATCAATTCATTTTCAAAGATCTTTATGTTTTGAAATGGATCTCTGAGTACATAGAAACAATATATTAATTGGCTGTTTTATAGGCATACTTTAAAATTTAGCTCAAATTGAATTAAAATTGGAAATATTAAGCAGCATATACAAGAATTTCTACTAGAACTTCAGAGTTAATTAAAAATATTAAATCAAATAATACTATATATCATATCATATACATATCACAGGGAAAAAAGACTGTAGATCGAGAAAATATGTTGCTCTAAGAATTTTCAAAGTCATTAAAACAGTTAATATAATATCATATATCATATCATATCATACATACGGAAGAAACTGTGATCCAATAAAGATTTTATTTTAATAAAATTAAATGTAATTAATTTATATTTTAATATATTTAATATTTAATTTAATGCTTTATTTATAATATAATAATATATATTTTATTAATTAATTATTTTATTTTTATTTACATATTTTTTTTTTAGTCCTATCTAAATCTTGAAAATTCCTATATATTACTTTCTGATTTGAATTTTGATTTTTCTCAAGGAAAACTACACTTAAGTACCTGTTGGAAGGATTGTAGGATCGTCGTCACTCTCAAGAGCTGTTCAACCGCAAATGTTCAAACAAAACTCTTAGGCGAAGGCGCCTACTGTGACCCGATCGGCATATAGAATTACCGAATTGCTTGTCCACTTGAGATGCCAAGTGCGTGGCACTTGTAAACGAGATTTGAAAATTCAATTAAGCATGTTATGAGAATTGAAGAGAAGACAGAGAAGGCATGAGGCTAGCGAGTGTCAAGGACTCTACCACAGATCCTTGCACATGTGGAGTCTAGGGTATTATCCAGGACTGAGAATGCAACTTAAGTGCTCTACGTGTGGTTGAATAAACGGAAAGTCGACTATCTTAGGCTCTCCGATCAGAAAGAAGTACAACTTGATTATTATTTTCCCACACTTGATGGCTATATGCTCTCTTTCTGCATTTCTATATTTGCCAGGCAAGTAGTATCTATGGTATCTACGGCTAATGGGTGCCCACGCCCGCGAGAAGGGCATTGAGGACAAAGCTGTTTATAGTTGTTAGCCTTCATGGCCATCGAATGTATAATCGATCACTTGGGTGGGCCTCCGGCGCCGGCAGTGCCCGGCCAACGGGCCGAGCGCTGAGTTTGTTGGGTCATCTAAACAAAGCCAAAACCAAAAGCCCAAACCCAGACCCAAACCCAAACCCGGCCACGGCCGGTGCAGGTCGTCCCAGGAGCCAAATGTGGCACTTGGGCTCAATGAATTTTGTTAAATCGATAAACTTTGTTTAGCCCGCGGAAACAACAAGAATCAGCCGGCCCCTAAGAGCACCACCACCACCATTGCCACTATCGCCACCTGCACCACCTTGGGTAAGGGGCTAACCACAGGCGAGGCAGAGTTCTCAGATTCCATGGCTACGCGGCCCTGGCCAACGGATTGCGTCAATCAACAATTTGTCAACGCAAACGAATTGGAATGGAACGGCATGGAACGGAACGGTATGGAATGGAGTGGAGTACAATGAAATGGACGTAATATGAGCTCGTAGATGCCATGGCTACGCAAGCCCAATCAAACGATTTTGTCAATCGAGACAATATGGAATGAAACGTAACGGAATGCAATGGAATGGAATGCTCGCTGTGGGACGACCCGCATCCTGTGTGGCAGCTCGTTTAATCGATCAACGGCCAGCGCTTGGCATTGAGAACATTTCAATTGGTCGCACGGTGGGCTGGCTCGGTGGGTCGCCTCGGTGGGTCGCTCGATGCTTCGCCCAGTGGGTTGACATAGCGGTGCTATCGAAACTGTGACCCGCAATCGATCCAACAAAGCTGTTCACGCGACAATTAATGGCCAAGCAACGCGCTCAGCGACGCCTGGCACCGAACCTGCCACAGCAACTGCCACAGATGCTGCTGCTGCTGCTGCCACATCTTCTGCTGCTGCTCTTGCCACTTCTCCTGCTGCTTCTCCTGCTGCAGCAGCCAGCCCAACGGTAGCCGTGATAATGGCCAGCTTGTGCAGCCCCTTGGCCAATTGCAAATTGGCAGCGATTGAGCGGCTGCCACTTAAGCGGCAATCATGACCAGCGACTCGGCCAGGCCGACAGACGGACAGACGGACGGAGGGACAAACTGATGCAGAGCTGTCAGCGTTTGCTGGCTGAAGAGAGGCTAGTTTTATAGCTAAACTAAAGGCTAAACTGTAAATGATTTATTGAACTGCAATTTCATATAAAATTGTTGCTCATTCACGTCGCTTACAATAATATTATAGATTATTAAGCCAAGTTAGTTAAATATATTTATGGACCCATTTTGACAAAAATCTATTAAATGCTATGAGCATGATCCTACTTCAATTTATATCGAAACACCGATACTAAACCAGAAAATACAGCGTATTTTATCTAATATAATAATAGTAGAAATACCAAAACACTATAAAACCAGAATATATGTATAAATATGTAGAGCCATATATATACACAAAAATTAATTATGTAAAAAAAAAAATATATATATATACATATATTTAAAACAAAAAAATAAATTGTGATTTTGCTTAAATTCATAAATTTTTTTTTTTTTTTTTTTTTTTTTTGCACAAAAATTTTCAAACTTAACTACATAATTTAAGCAGATTATGCTTTGGCTATTTGGAGGCTGTTCAATAAGGCATATCGAATCGAGAATAAATCATATTTCTATTCAAGGAATTCTAGAGAGTTAAACAAAAATTCGACAGCTGAAATATGACGTTGCTCAACACTGTTTTGACTGGACTAGCTTAATGCTAATGTAGCAGCTGCCCGTTGGCCAGATCGTCAGACATTTGGGCCGGATGAGAGTGAGCGAGAGAGAGACAGAGATACAGAGAGAGAGAGAGGGAGTGAGCTTAGCTTAGATTGTTGGCCAATTTGTCGACACTTCTAATGCTGGACATGCGCCGCAGGATTATATAATGAAGCCCAGTTGCAGTTGCAGTTGCCGTTGCCGTTGCCGTTGCTGTTGCAAGGAGTGCACTCAAAACTCAAGCAGCTTTTGCCACTGCCGCTGCTGTTGCTGCTGTTGCTGCTGCATGTTGCATATGTCACACAGCAACCGAGCAACCCCCTTTGCCTTCTCAACTATACCTCTTGGCTTTGGTAATTGTTGGCAATTCTTGTAATTTACGTTGCAGTTGTTGTTGTTGCTGCTGCAGTTGTTGTTGCTGTTGTTGCTGTTGTTGTTGTTGTTTTAGTTGAGTCGCGCTTTTTGAAAATCTCACATCTTGCCGACATGGAGGCTGTGCATATATTATGCGATTCATACACATGCATTTATATACTTATATATATACTCGTTATATACACTTTGCTTTCCCCCCTCTACCCTCCCCCCTCCCACCATACCACACTTATTATTTACTTCTTGAAATGCCGATGCGAAGGGTAATTACGAGTGCTCCTTTTTTCGCTGGCTGTGTTTGATGTAGCCGCATTCCGAGTGTTGACAAACAAAAACAAAATGCAAAAACTAAAAAAAAAAGAAAAATACAAAAAATATACGAAATCTGGCAACTGTTGCCGCATACCTAAAGACATCCGCGCACCACCGCACCGCCGAACCACCGCACACCCACAACTGTCAAAGAGCGCTCAACCTTTTGGACAAGCCCTAAAAGACAACATCGTAAGTATATATGTATGCACATACATATGTATATAATTCTATATGCATTCTACAATCCAAATATCATTTACATTATCCGAAGATATTTTCGAATTCACAGATTCTTGAAATCTTTTGATCATGTATCGAAATTACAATATTTATGATGAGCTTGAGTGGCAAAATCTTTGCAATGCATTGATTCGGCTTATGTATTTAAATATATACATATATTCAAATTTATTCCTGATCACTTGAAAGTAATTCCACAGAAAATTATCAAATAAGGCAAAAAGCAAGCAGAACTAGTTTATCTTCTTGCCCTCTTTGTCTCACCCCAAAGCAAATTATCTTAAGTCTTGATTTTTGTAAACTCAACTTGAAAACTCGATGAGCAGAAGGCAGTCAAGATACAATGGAATTTCTCAGAATATTTACGAAAGCATCAGAAATATATTATTATAACAAAAAATAAGGAAATGAAAATTTATTTAAAAAAAAAATTTTTTTTATTTTTAAATTAAAATTTTAAATTTAAACACCAAAATTTAAAAAAAAATAAAATTTAAAAAATAATAAAAAAATTTAAATTTAAAAATAAAAATAAAAAAAAATAAAATTAAAAAAATAAAAAATTTTAATTTTAAATTTAAAAAATAAAATTGTAAATTAAAAAATAATAATTTTAAAATAAAAAATACAAATTTAAAAATTAAAATTGTAAAATTAAAAAAAAAAAATTTTTTTAATTTAAATTGTAAAATTAAAAACTAAAAATTAAAAGTACAATTACAAATAGAAATATAAATAAATAAGCAAACAAAAATACAAATACACATACATATATTACAAAAAAATAATAAAATTGAATATTTGGAGAACAAATTTTCTTAGTATTATAAAACGCTGAAGTTATTAACTACTAGGGATAGTATTACTTGTAAAAATGTAAGTGGTTTTTGGGATGAAATTGAAGTACTACTACTTACATATATGAAACTCTTTAAATAACTCTTTATATTAATTTTAATGCTAATCTTTACATATCATAATAATTCGTATAGGCTCAACACAGTGAAAATGGGAAAATCATGGTGTATTGTATTTTTAATGTATTTCCTTTGACTTAAAAACAAAATATATTCAAATATAAATACTAAGACTTAGAAACCAAAGAATATATCAGAAAGATATCGATTTTAGAAATCGATAAAGTATCAATAAGTGTTTAATGCTTGAAAAGTTTTGTGATTTCAGCTAAGAAATAGGCCAGAGGCGAGATTAATGAGGAGTAGATTACGTAATGAGCAGGTATTACGTAATTGGTATAAATGAAATAAGCTGCTAATGGTGATCATTTGTATAGGCTACCTCTTGAGCAGGCGACGTGTGGCTAGTGGCATGTGGCATGTGGCATGCGTTAGCCGTCTGCCGGCATTGTCAACGCTGGCGCGACGACTGATAAGCGCAGTGCTGGATGCCAAAGCTCGCCTGCACACATAACCCCATCCGAAGCGGCTGGCGAGCGGCGACTCGCTCTCCGTTGCTCTCTCTCTCTCTGGTGCGGCACTCTCTCTCGCTCTCTGTGAAGCTGTCTCTCTTTGTCGCTTTTGGGCCAAGCAGGGGTAGCTTTGCCATCGCCAGCGACCGCAGCAGCAGTAGCAGTAGCAGCAGAAGCAGCAGCCGCAGCAGTCACCGTCGCCGTCGACGTTGCCGTCGCAGCATCTCGCTCTCTTGCTCTGACGCTTTCTCAGTCTCTGTCGCTCTCAGCGGCTACCTGTGCGCGAGAGCGCGACTAACGGCAGGTTGAGTGCAAGGCGGCAGAGCGTATGGGGAGCTTGCCATTAAAGCTAGGGGAGAGGGGCAACGGGGGGGAGGGAGCAGACCATTTGGGTTGGGACAGTTACTCGAACTGCGAGAGCGACGATGGCCAATCGATGGGGAGAACGCGCGTGTGCGACGCTCATATGAGTGCGACGCATATGTGAGTGCGTGCTCATAAGTGCGAGTGTGTGTGTGTGTGTGTGTGTGAGTGTGTGTGAGTGTGTGCGTGTGAGTGTGTGCGTGTACATATAAGCCAAGACGCCGATACATATGCTATAGCCATGTAGGTTATAGCTATGGACACAGCGAGGCATGCGTGTGGTGAGTGAGGGGAGGGGGGGAAGGGGTCTGGTGTGAGGAGTGGGCTGAGTGGGTGGCAAACAATGGGTTAAGCTTGAGGTTATCAGCGCAGCATTCGTGCAAGTGTCACACTTATATGTACATATGTATGTGCATATTTATGCACACATACGACACACACACACATACATATATACATTCGCAGTCGAAGATTTGGGGCTTGGGGGCTGGGGGGCTGCTGGCTGGGACTGCGTCTCAGTGGACACTCACAATACACTCATGTGCACACATGTGTGGCGCTAATGATCTCTATCTGTCTCGCTTGCACTCCCACTCTCTCTCTCTCTTTCACACACACACATGTGCTGTCTCTCTCGCTCTATCCCACTCGCTCTCTCGCTCAGCCTCACACTCACAAAGCGCACAGCACAATTAACAATAACGCAAACCTTTGCAATAAAAACAATTCGCATTCACTTTTGGGCACACACACACACCAACACACACACACACTTGCACACAGTCACACATGCTTCGAGTACGTGCTGTGCTTCTCATATCAAAGCGCTGACATTAATGGGTGCAATGCTTGGGCAGCGAAGTCGACGGCGACGTCAGCGTTGACAGCAGCTAGTTTGAGTGCCAATGTGTGTATGTGTGTGCGGCTCGAGCTGCTCGCGTCCAGTCGTGGTCCGCTTGCAACATGCTGCACGAGCCAAGCCGCCAACCACCCGAGCTAGCGCCCACCCACCGAAGCGCTGTTACTGCCACTGCCAGCGTCGACGGCGCTGCTGACGCCGCTGCCGCAGTGATTAATGTGCATTAGCCGGTGTTGACCGCGGTGGGCGAGCACTAAACTCAAGTGGAAGCAGCAGCTCCACTCCAGTGCAACAGACTCCAATTGCAGTTAGTACGCACCTAAACACACACACACACACATAGTTACATATGAATGTACTATGTGAATATGCGAATGTGACTATTGGAATGTCTACCCCACACACAGAAACAAATATGCATGCTCTGATTGGTAAAAATGCATTTTATTTTTAAAATTTACACACATATTCATGAATACACTCATGAGTACATTCGTGAATATATTCATGAATACTAGTGAATATACATGAATACACTCATTGAAACAATTAATTGTGTTTTACTACAAAAATTATAATTGGCAATGAGCAAATACATCCACAACTAAAAACATGAATACACGCATGAATAGAAGTACTTGACTCAATTATATTTTAATTGAAAGTATATTGAAATAGATATAATTGATTACAATTAATTGTGCAAATAAATGAACTTTTACGAATTTGTACATAAGTAAATGCACTCATGAATGTATTCATAATTTAAACATGGTATTTATCTATTATATCTTACTATAAAATGAATTCATAATATCCATGAAAAAAAAAAAAAACAAAACAAAAAAACACTCATACACTCATGAATGTATTCGTGAGTAAATTATAAAACACATGCATGTCTAAATGTGTATTTAACTGCTTAGTACATCCATAGATATATTTATATATGTGAATTAAAATGCTGAAACATCTATGAATACACTCACCTATCAAAAAGTTCAAATGAGTGCATTCAATATATGTATATGATTTTGATATATGTCCTCTTACATATTAAAATGAATTGCAACATACATATAAATAAACATTCAAACCTCCATATTTATTGTAAAAAAAAATCTCTGCAGCTGATGAATGCATTCCTGAATAAACAAGTAAACTATCGAATGCATTCGATCAATTCAAATTAAATAAAAGGTAGCTACATTCACTCGTGAGTACATAAACTTGTCAAAAACAAATACATTTTTCTGGACTTTCATTTTGATTTCATGAATGAATCAATATTTAATTGGCTTATCTATGTGAATTAATTGAATGCTATATCTAGTCTGGGTGTAGTACAGTACATAGACTACGTGCAGTGCTCTCGTTTGCCCCCACAGCCAGATGAACTTCAACCCGTACAGCTCGACGTCGGGCCGACTGCGTCGAATGGCATTCGGCAGCTTCAGCTTTAGATTCGACTGCAGCTGGCGTTAGCTTCAGCTGCTGTTCGAACGCCGACTGACTAGGCGTTTGGGGCCTGCGAAGCGGCCAGGCGAGGGCAGGCTATGGCCGGCCGTCAGTTGGCGCTGGCAGCGACGCCGGCGTTGCGAGTGGTTTGGTTGGTTGCTCGTTCGGCAGCTAAAGCTACAGCCAGAGCCAAAGCTGATGCTGAAGCAGTGGCAGTGGCAGTGGCAGCGGCGACAGCGCCAGTGGCCTCTTGTTGAATGGAAGATGGGCATAAACTAAGTTTAGTTTATTAGATGCACACGAGCAGCCGCGTTGTGAGGACGTGCGCCACAAGTTCCTGCTAAAGTTCTGCCCGGCCTACGGGAAGCGCGCGCGCAAAAGTACGAAAAAGCGAAACGGATGAAAGACAACGACAAATGTGTTTCTAGCTAGTGTTTGGCTCGAGTTCCAATTGGAAACTTTAGTTGGGTAACGGCACCAAGTCAAGCTATTATGCATATTCCAGTTCATTCATTGTTGTTGTTGTTGTTGTCGTTGTTGCTTTGATTTTGCGCGGCAAACGTCGCGCAGTCGTCGCTTTAAGCTGCGCGCGCATTCGGTCAAACGCCGGCTGCGTATAACGGACAAAGGACAGCGACGCATTAACGAGCAGCAGCAGCAGCGGCAGCGGCAGCGGCAGAAGCGGCTGCTCTGCCCACTAGCCCACAGTTGATTCTCTCCTCGCGCTATCCTTTAGCCTGCCCATCTCCCTGCATGCATCATACGCACGCTTCACACATGTGTGAACCGTTATCAGCGGCAAATTTGAGCAGTTGCCGCGCTGCCAACGTCGACGTCGTGTGCAGTCTGGCATGAAACAGTCGCCACATCGAACTTGGCTATTTTCATTTGTTTCAACTGACGCGAGCTTGGCGCGCGCTCTCTCTCTCTCACTCTCTCTCTCTGTCTATCCCTATCTATCTATCTGTTTGACTGCAGCGCTCTCGCTCGCGCATACACTGGCTCGCTCTCGTCATCGTATGCGTATGTGTGTGTCCACCCCCACATACGCACACACATGCGGCCAACGGACCAACGAGTGGCAGCAAACCAAATAAACAAATCTAACGGCAGCGACGTCAGCAGCAGCACCGGCAGCAGCAGCAGCAGCAGCCCACCAACCCACAAACCCACCACCACCAACAACAACAAATACGAGTATAATAACAATAACAACAACCCACCACCACCACCACCATCACCACCGACGACGACACCATAGCAAAAGGGCTGTAGCTTTGACGTTGGCATCAGCGTCGGCGTCGGCGTCGGCGTCGGCGTCGGCGGCGGCGTTCGTGTTGGCATCGCTTAGCCAAAATCAAATTTTCAGATTGGCATTAAAGTGCAAAACCCTAAAATAAAATTGAATTATCTGAACGTGTGCGTCCACAGTCGCTCGCAGGACATCGTCGCGTTCGGACATGCTCTCGTCGCTGCTCTGTCTCTGTCTCTGTCACTGGCTTTGGCTTTTCTAGGCTCTCGCATAAGCTTGGCCGCTGCCTCAGTCGCAGTCGCAGTCCCAGTCACAGTCATAGTCGCTGCCAGAGTCACAGCGACTGCTGTTGCTCTGCCTCTCTCCACACTCACACACACACACAAATAGACGTATATTCGCTCACTCACTCACTCACACACACACACACAAGCACACACGCTCTCAACGTTCGCTCTCTCACGCACTGTGCTCGTCCACTCGTCAAGCTTTCGTTCGTTTCGCTTAGCCGACACGACGACGACAACGACGACGACGACGCCGACGACCGACCACGACCACGACCACGACCACGAAGCATAAGTTCTCTCGCACTGCCGCCCGTTGCCCATTCAGTCAGTGAGTGCGCTGGTGTTGGTGTTGGTGTTGGAGTGTGTGTGTGTGTGTGTTGGTGTCGTCACGGCGCTTTGTTGGTTGGACAACGACAACAACTGCGACAACAGAGCGACTGCCGTGGCCGTAGCCGTAGCCGCAGCCGCAGCCGCAGTCACAGCCGCAGCAGAGCCAGCGAAGACGCGCTCGCCGCTTGACGCCTCGTAGTAGTCGCGTACTTCCGCCGTTACCGTTAGCACCACACATTTCTGACGAGGCTGCCACCGCCGTCGCGGTGCACGCAGCAGCAGCAGCAGCAGCAAACGCCAAGCGCCAAGCGCCAAACGCTGAACGTCAAATGCAACAATAACAGTTAGCCAGAGGACAACGACAAATAATGACGCGTGCTTAAATACGTATTCAAGCAGAGTTTTTTTTTCATTTGGTCGCACATCTTTCGACACTCACCGTCTCGATCCCCGCCCGTTAGCAACTAAGCCCGGTTAATACACACGCACACACGCGCTCACACACATACGCAATCAGCTTACAACAAATTTTTTTTTCTTGTGTCTTGTGCATTTTCCAAAAAGGAAACAAAAACAAATGTTCGATTCCAATTGGATGTCCAATTGCCAGTTGGATTGTGCCGCGCTAACAGCAAGGCGAGCCAAGAAACAGCAACACTGTGTTGATAAATTTGTTTAGCACAACAAAACGCCGACAAAGCATGTGGCCAAAAGGAACACGCAAAAACAATTTCGTCAGCTGCCAAACTGCCAGCAAAAGCAAAAGCAACAGCAACAACCACAGCAACAGCAACAACAACAACTACTAAAACAAATGCTAATCAGATTTACAACAACAACAACAACAACAACAACAACTAGAGTGCATACGGTTCCTATAAGAAAGTCTAAGCAGGAAGCAATAGCAGTCGAAGAAGAAGAAGAAGCAGAGCAGGCAGCAAAAAGTGTTTTTTCAAGTGCGAAAATTTGTTTGTTTGTTTTTTTTTTTATGTTTTATCTAAAACGTAAAGTAAATAAAAATCAATGAAAATATTATAAATAAATAATGAAAATAATGTCTTGAATCCAGAAACAACAACAACAACAAAAAAAGGTGGAAAAATGACAAAAACAACGAGAAAAATTCTGAAAGTAAAGCTGCGGGACCGAGTGGAGCCCATGTGAGGCCACAGATAAGAGATAAAAGCGAAAATCTAAACAAAATTCTGTGCATTTTTTTCTATCTCTGTCGCTCTCTTGAAAAAAAAAAAAAACTACAACAACAAAGTGCAATAAAACTAAATAGAAATCAAAAGCAAAACAAAACTAAATTAAAAAAAAAAAAAAAAACATTTGACCAGTGTTGAGCAACAGCTCAAAGACTAAAGAAGGAGTCGAAGGAGTTGAAGGAGTTGCCCGCCCAGCTGCCAGTGGGGCGAGCGCTCGAAAAGTTTTGAAACTCCCTTTGGAAATTGAAACAAAAATGAGAATTAAAATGCCTGCGGTTCGAATTGCACAAGGTAAGTGAAGATTTTTGGAAGAGGGCATCAAGTGGAATGGGAAGAGGAAGAAGTAGACAAAATTGGCATAGCACCTGTGCTGTAAACACCTTGCTGTACGGTGCAAATGATAACCCAATTATTTGTATACATACATATATACATATACATATATATACATGTGTATGTATGTGTGCCACGAGTCAATTACACTTTCCCTGAATGTTGCATTGTTTATAGATTTACCTAAACAGGTGAATGCGCATTCGAGTTGAGCTAGATTCTATGAAGTTTTCTATTTAGATTACAGATACATGAGATACAGTTCGATATGATATCATATGAAATTGATATATTATTTCTCACTCTGGACACGACTTCTATTTAATTCAGCTTAGCTATGCAAGAAGAAGCATTTAATATCTATGCTTCTAAGCAACATGAAATTCAGTCAACTCAAGCGAGCTATACGACTATATATATATAGAGTGTTTTCTTAGGTTTCTTTTCAGTTAAACTAAATCAAAATATCAAAATAATGATAAATGCATTCTTAACAAAAAAAAACCTTAGCAATAGAAGGCAATATCATATCAGAGATATTAGAAGACCATAAATGTTCCATAAATATGCCATAAAAATTATTATAAAGTACATACTCTATACATTAGCAAATCAAACAAATCAAAGTAGAGAAAAACTCTTTAAAAATATGGCACTAAAAAAGTTGACGTTATTCAGGGATTTCCTAAGCATAGCCTATAAAAATCTTGATATAAAGCGATCATAATTGTATATGAAGATCACTTCAGGAGTATTACATTTATAATTATATATATAATATAATAGACAAACTGATAGTATATACTGACTGTAAGGGGATATAGGCCATGGCCCATATATCATTTGTCTCTGTTCCATATCCATATGTGTGCGATGGGCTTTACTTTCCAGTTATTCTTGGCCTATTTGGTGTTTTTGTTTTTTCGTGTTATCGCGACAATATCGCACTGAAATCAGAGTTCCCCCTGTTTTGGGTGTGTATTGCCATGATTTCTCAGATTTTGTTCGCGATTTATATTTTTTGCTGTTTTTCGGTTTTTGTTTTTGTTTTTGGATACTTGGTGGTTGTAAAGTTAACGGTTCTTTTTGGCCAGGGCGCGACGTTGGCCGCAATTTAGTTGCTTTATTGCTGCTTATTGTTATTGTTATTATTATTATTATTATTATTTACGTTATTTGGCGGTGGGTCAACAACAACAACAACAACAACAATTAACATGACAAATAACTTCGTTTTGTATCTGTATCTGTATCTGTATCTGTATCTGGTCACGGCTAGTTCAAAGCAAAATCAAAGCCGTATAACCATAAACTCCAATACACACACACACACACACACACATACAAATATATATGTATATATATATCCGTATCAGACTGGCCATAAAATATGACTGGCTTTTAGTTTTGGCAGAGATTCTTTATATGTTATATATACATATATGTATATATGTATGTATGTGCGTGCCCCTCCCACGGCCATGGCTCTCTTGCACCTTTGCTGTTATCTCGCTGTTATCTAGATAACACAGAGTGCCGTCCAGCCCTGAGCTGCCCAATGACGCACGTTTGCCACGTTTCGCGCTGCTGCCCATTTATCAGAGCCATCCAGAGCTGCTGCACAGGGCAGACCCAGCACTTCCACAGGCCCCTACCTGCCCCTACCTGCCCCTACCGGCACCCACTTGCGCCTGCCCGAATTGTCGTCAAACAGTTTTAATTGCTCGCAAAGTTGTTTGCCTTGTTATTGTTGTCGCTGTGCCTCTCATTCAGCTCGTTGCGATATTTTTCGGTTTATTTGTGTTACAAATCAAAAGAAACAGTCACTGGAGACGGTGTCGAGTGGGTGGCTTGGTTGGCTTGGGTGGTTCGCTACCCAGTTCAATGCGATAAGAAGCAAATTGTGGACCCAACGACTAATTACCAACGATCGCTTACGCCGTGGACCCGCTTTCAGTTTCTTCTTTCATTATTTTATTCTTGTTGTTGCTGTTATTGCTTTTCGGGTCTCACTTGTTATCGATATCGATGTTACGCCCAAAATTGCTGTTGTCAGTGGCTATACACCTATACACCTGCTGCTCCCTGTCTCCTGCCCCTCCCCCTGTCCATTCATAATTAATTGTTACAATTTCATCAATTTTCCCCCCACATTTTCGACAATTTTTGAAATCTTTTCGATCTTCGCCTCTACAAGATTTCGTCACAAGTCGCGTCAACGCTCTTATCAGACGCTAATGAGTATTTCTTCGTCTTCTTCTGGGGAAAAACAAGTCACATTGCCAAATGCAATCAAACAATGTTAAACGAGAGCTGAAAGCTGTGAGCAGTCAAGCAATGTTTGGGCTAATGGAGTGGGATATGGGCACAGACTGATGAAAGTTAAAACATCGATTGAGGAATTCTCTGTTTAGGAGAGAAAAAACTTTAGATTTACTTATTCTTATATATCATCAAATCATAATTTGTGATATTCCAAATTCATGTAGAGTTCTAAATCGACAGATTGTCTTCAATATAGAGTTGGGGGAGTTCGAAGAATATTTGTTCAGAGGCTAGCTCTAGTTTGAGGAGTGTTTAGTGCATAGAGAGCTATTGTTTGAAATTCCTTCAAATCGTGTATATATCCATATAGTAAATGTCTTCTATAGTCAGCAGGAATGAGAGAATATGATTATTAGATTTTTTTTTTAGCTATTATCTTTATTATACGTTTGCTTTATCTTAATTATTTACTCTAGTATGTAGTATTTAGGCTAATATATTTTTATTAATCATAAATCGAATTCAATGCAACTGAGTTTAAGGGCAATTAAATAAAATTTTTTCTTAGATTTTTCACGCTAAAACAATTCGTATTCAAATGATGTACAAGCTTTAACAATATTGGTATGGAATATCTAAGGACCATAATATCGTAGATCTATGCTGATTTCAGTGATTAAATTCATCAAATTCATAAGTCGAGCTCCTCTTGAAATTAGAAATACATCTTATATATGAGATACTTATATATGATCCATATGATATATGTATGTGATATAATATGATATACATATTTAATATTTATGATATATGATAGATACGATATATATGATATATATGATATAATATTATAGATATGATATATATGATATATTTCTAGACTTGTTTACTTTCTAAGCAGTCATATTTAGACAACGAGAAAGAGAAAGAGAGAGAAAGATAGAGCGTGCGAGTGATTGAGTTCTGCAAAGTATTTTTCGTAAAGTTTAAACTTGAGTGTGTTTTTGGTGTTGTCCTGGCGTTTGTTGTTTGTCCTGGCCAACGTCCTCGTGCTTGGCTTTTTGGCAAACCCCTTTGAAGTCCACGCGTCAGTTTCGCTTGACTACGGTCAGTGGCTAATCGAGCGGCACGCGCGGTCCGAGCAGCTGGCCTCGAGTTAGTTGAATCGATAGTCCGGCTGGACGCACGAGTCCTTCGCTCTGTGCCGGCACCTGCTGTGGCCCAGCTCCCACCGCTCCGTCTCCTGCTGCCGCTCCCATTCCTTCTGCGTGTCACTATTTTCGCTGCTGGCTTTAATTTGATTATCGACCAAACAGTGTCCATTAAATGAGCGACCGACCGCGGCCGTCGCCGTCCGCTTGGCATTGTTATCCAGCTCCTGTTGCAAGAGCGCCATGGCAACCTCGCTGCCCCTGGCTCCCCTAACCCCTCTCGCAATTGTTATAACAAATAACAGTAGAGCAGCAGCCCGTCCCCCACCCATCACCTCGTCTCCCCGTCTCCTTCTCATGCCAACGATCCGATTCGCCGCTGTCGTCATGTGGATGTCAAACTTTTGTCCAGCTGCTTTGGCTTAAACGGCACTTGGCTGGAACTTGCCTGTTGTATTGGAGCCTGCAGGACATCTGTGGAGGGCGACCCCTCGCCGCCTCCTGCTCTCCACACAACAGCAAATTGCAGGCGCTGCGGGTGTGTGTGTGTGTGTATGGGTGTGTGCTGATATGCTCGTCATGCAGTCAAAGACTCTGCCAGCAGCTCCTGCCACTGGCAGCATAATCAGCCACAACAGCGCGCAGCAAGTTGCTTCCGCTGCAACAGCCTCAGCCACCGCCCCCCGTCTTTGCCGCCGTCCGAAATTCCCCAATGCCGACTCCTGTCCCGCTTCTGCGGCAATTGTCAGCCAGCCACCGCACTAGGTGCATCCGTGTCCGTTTTTTATTCGACACTCGGCAGCAGCGGGCGGTCGCAGCCAGTCGGCCGGCCAACCCAGACGCCAACAACAACAACAACAACAACAACAACAACCACACTAGCTGCTGTCGACGCTTTTCGTATTTGGCTCGACTCGGATGCGACTTCACATTCACAGCGAGTCACATTCACATTCACATTCACAGATTCCGGCCAGGCGCATGAATTGTTTTGCACTTTCTTTTGTTTTAAATACGTTTTTGCCTATTGTTTTCCACTCACACACACACACACACATGCTCTCTCTCTCTCTCTCTCTATTTTTTTGCGCTCAGTTTTCAAGTTTCGTCCAAAAATAAAAAGCAGCGAAACAAAAAAGTGAACCAAACAAAGCGCAGTTTGAAATAATATATATATGTATGTATATATATTATAAAAAAAAATACCCCTACCCAAATCACACACACTCACTCACTCTCCATAGTCCGGCTAAAATATATGATATATATAAATACATTCATACATATATAGAATGCACATGCATGCAAAAAGTTTCACAACACACAAATAAATCAAAGCTGCGCAACAGCTGCAGCCAAATCATCAAAGGTCGTTATCGATCCATAAATCGATAAATCGTCCATCATGGAAAAAGCCCAGAGGATTGATAAAAAAACAAAAATGGAATTACGAGTAGATCAAATTGGAATGCATATAGAACAATTTAGTCACGGCTGCAGGTGCTCACAAATAACTTGATATAATTTTATAATTTTAATTCTTTTATGGAATTTGCTCAAAACTTTGGAACTGGTTCGCCAAGTAGTTCCAGTAACTTGGCTTTCTTTGCAAATGCATATTTTAAATACTATTTATATTAATGTATTTGATTTTTATTATTTACTTCATACTTCATATTTTTACTTGTGGTTCAAAGAACTGGTTCCAAACTTTGTTATCCATCTGCCAATGTAGCTCTATAACTTATAATTTCAGTAGTTCAAGCAACTGATTCAGATCACTGTCAACAATTGCTGATATATATAGCTTTTAGAATTGAGTATATTATTTATTAATATGTTGCTCAAGGAACTAGTTCCAAAATTTGCCATTAATTTGTTTGCCAGAACAAAAATTTTAACATAAAGTGACTAGAATTAGTCGAAATACTTCTTAAAGTTTCTTCTTATATTTAATTTTATGCTTTTTGACTGGAACTAGTTCAAAAACCGTTCACAGCATCGACTGGGGTCGAGCCAATGCGTCGTATACGCAATGTCCAAGCAGCTGTGCGTTTGTTTTGGCTGACCAGCTGCTTGAGCGAAAGCGAAAATAAAAATCGAGGAAGGAAGGCAAAGGCAAAGGAGAAGAGCAAAGCAAAGAGCAAAGAGCAAAGAACAAAGAACAAAGAAAAGGCAGCAAATGAAAAGGAAACTGCGAGGCGAGCAGGAGCAGACTTAATGAATCTTTGCTGCGTTTGTTTTGACGCGCATATTTTTTATGGCGTCGCCAACACCGACGCCGACGCCAGCGCCGACGTCGACAGCAGCGCCAGCGTCGCTCACTTCGCACTTTGGCAAACTTTTCACTTTCAATGACGGCTGCAGCCAGCCGAACCACCCAACCACCCACTGGCTGCTAGAGAGAGCGAGCCACCTTTTTGGCAGGAGGCGTAGGAAATGGGGCTGGGGCGGTCGGTTGGGGGGGAGTGTCGTGAAATTTGCGTAGCAAAACAAAACGCAAAATGTATTTCACACTTTATTTACTAGAGATGCCGCCAAAGAAAAGCCAGAAACTGAATGAAAAGAAAGAAGCGAAAAAAAAATAGAAGAAGAAGGGAATGGAAGGAGGCAGCAAGAGGAGAGGCAAGGGGAAGCAGAAAAGTCGGCCTTGCTGCGTAGCCTATCTGAGGTGCAGGCCCCGCGTACAGCGCACGCGCCTTGCACACACCTTTCGGCTTTTGTTGCTGCTGGGCCGCATCCTGTGGCAGGCGCCGCGAGCACGTGCCACAAGTTGCAACTTGAGCCTGGCTGCGACAGCCGCTGCTTCCGGCCAGGAAATGCGCCCAAAAAAAATGCCAAAAATTATAGTTGTTTCATTTTTTTTTTTTCGGTATTTTTTTGCCGTTTTGTCAATTGCGCATAAATTAAAGCCAGAGCCTAGGGTCTAGCCCTCGTCTCTGCTCTCGCTCCACAGCCAGCCAACCAGCCAGCCGGCCTGATTAGTTCCAGGGCCAGCGTCGGAGTCAGGGCCAAGAGTCATTCATTAAACGGGCCCGCAACGGGCTTGGCTCTGCCGCCCACGCAATGTCAAAATGTGGCGAGCAGCAAAGGCCCCACCAGCACACGCTACATGCCCCCATCCACAACGATCCCCCTCGCCCCATTGCCTAGTCAGCGCTGTCCCTTCTTGGGTAACATCTTCTGGGTTTGGTTTTCGCTTGGCTTTTTGTTTTTTGTCTACCTTTTTAATTGAGCTGCGCGCAATTATTATTTGCTGTCCGTCCGCCTGTCCGGCAGTCGATTCGTTCATTCATTCAGTCGCGCGCTCGTTTGTTCATTCATTATATATAGAAAATAAAAATAGCACAGATTGAAAACTGAAGCCCACGCGCTGCGCCGCACCCAGCTTCAAATCTGAAACTGGAACTCGAATTGGAGCTACGTCTCGGACGGTCAAGGTGTGCGTGTGTGTGTGTGTGTGTGTGGACGCTGCAGCTGTCAAGCTAAGGGGTATGCCCCCTCTATAAAATCGCCATCTCACTCGCTCTGCCTCTCCCTCTCTCTCTTGCTCTCTGTCTTGCTCTTGCTCATGTGGGTGTCAACGCTGCAGATGAATTCAATAAAAGCTTCACAGCCAATAAGCAGTTCTTGCACACGCTAACTAAGGGTATATCAGTGCTTATAGACAAGATGTGACAATATCAGGATTCGCCTTATGGCTGAGCCTAACTTGGCCTAGGGTATTCACTCGACTCGACTCGACTCGACTCGTCTCGACTCGTCTTGACTTGCTGCATTCGAGTTCTTGGCTGGGCGACGCGTGCTGCAATCTCGGAAGATTTGCTCGTAGGTGTGGGTGCGGCCACAGCCCAGCCCCGGCTCGATGGCTGGCTGGCTGGCTGGATGGATGGATGGATGGATGGATAGATGGATGGATGGATGGCTCCACTTGGCTCGAGTTGGCTTGGGTTGGCTCGCTGCTTTTTTTTTTTCTGGGTTGGTTGCTTAGCTGGCATAATTTAATTCAATGATTACTGATTTTAAATGAAACGAAGACGTCGCATGACGTTGCCAATGCTCCAACAACAACAACAACAACAACAACAACTGACAAGAAGGCGACGCGTGCGTCCGCAGCTCAAATAAATAAATCAATCATGCCACTCTCTCGTGCTGCAGGCGAACAACAACAATTGTGTTGGAGACCTACCTCGAAACTCCCAGTGTATATGTGTGTGTGTGAGTGTGCGTGTGTGTGTGCGTGGCACACCCCATTTCCGCTTGCCTGAGCGATTAATATCGAAAGATGGCACCACAAGACCCGCTCAACTCATATTGCCGCCCACCCCGCCCTCATCATCATCAGCATCATTATCGTCCGCATTGTCATTATCATTATCATCATTAAACTGCCTTTGTCGCCGCACACCTTAACTGGAGCGCCGCTGGTCCAGGTGCTGCTGCCACAGCATTCCACACTGATTGCAGTGCAATGCGTACTCAGAATGAATGCACAATGAATACATTTGACAGCGAGTGCATATTCACACCCACTGCTCTTAAATATATTCACTCAATGCATCAAGTTATAGAAATCAAAGTCAGCCAGACTATGTCTGCAATTGTCAAATGAATCCGGTTTGAATGTAAGCGAATGCATGTGAATACTATTTGTTTAGCTAAATAAGGAGGTATTTTAAGTTGTAGTTGATGGGTAAGTGAGTGCATTCAGTGTTTGAGGTACGTGAATGCATGTGAGCATGTGAGTATGAGTGCTTGATTCATGAATAACTGAGTAAATGCATGTGAGTGTTTTCAAATAAGTAAATATGAGTGTTTAGGTACATTTCAAATAAATATTGAATTGAATTTTCGAATGCATGAGTGTTTTTGAATATGAATGAGTGTATTCATAAACACTCAATAATGTTTGAATACCTATGAGCATACCTATATACAATTAAGGCATTCTGAAATACAGTTAATGAGTGTTTGACTACATACGGGTGTATTCATATGCATTCATGAATAGAGACAATGAGACTTTACCAGCTTGAATTCAGCATTTTAGTCAAATAATCATCAATGATAAGATATCGTATGTGTAGATAGATCAATATGTGAATATGGGTGTACCCATTTGATTCGAATTAATTAATTCAAGTCTATGGTTTTAGCTCTATGATCTTACTCGCGTTAATGCGAGAGCTTACACTCGTTTGTCTCTGTTCAATATGTAGCGGGCTTCACTGTACAATTGTCAGTGTTTGGCTCTTATTGCTCTTGGCTTTCCCTCTGTCAACTGCTCGCATCGAATCGCTCGCTCAGCTTGCCCCAAATGCAAACACTCACTCACACACACTGACACACACACACACTCACTGATTGGGGCCCCTTCCTGATTCTCCTGCCCCCTCTTCCCACCTCCTCCTTCTTCTTTTTTTTATACGCTTTCTGCCCATTTGCGGGCTCCCCCTTTGCACAAACGCATTCAGATTTGAATGGGCACGCGCGACTTATAAATCGCTTGCTCGCCATTCGCTATGCTTGCTTCACATGTGTCCCACACACACACACACACATGCAGAGTCCCCAACTGTGTGTGTGTGTGTGCTCAGTCTCCAAGACGCGCTCTGATCTTTGTCAACGACGTAGCTCGCTTTGTTGTTGTTGTTGTCGTCTTCTTATTGTTATTCACATTGTTGTTGCTGTTGTTGTTGTTGTTGTTGTTGTTGTTGTTGTTGTTGCCGTTGTTGACGCCTCCCCTTTTATATATTCATTCATTTTTCTTCTTTTTTCTTTTTTGCTTTCGCATTTTGTTTTGTTTCGCTTTATGTTTTCGTTTCCAGTTACAATTCAACTGATAACTTATTTACTTTGGGTTGGGGCTTTGGCTCTGGCCGTTTGCCGTTGCCGTCGCCGTCGCCGTTGCCGTTGGCTGCCTGGCCGTGGCCCAGCCCCAGCTAGCTGGCTGGCTGGTTGGCTGCATCGTCTGCGTAAGCGAGCCAGACTGAGCAAGCGAGCGAGCGAGTGAGCGAGAGGGAGAGCTACAGCACGAGAGCGAACCGAACCGAACGGGCTGAGCTGTGGCCAGCGTATTGAATGAATATCAGCAGCAGTCGGGAGTCAGCGCACTTAGCAGGTTTTTGGCTGGCCAAAGAGAGCGCAAAGAGCGACAGTGTGTGAGTGTGAGAGAGCGGGTGAGCGGGTGAGCTGGAGAGCGGCAGCGGGTGAGTAAGCTTATCTGCAGCCGTGTTACGGTTTGTTATTGCCTGACAGCGCTGGGGCTTCACACCTGTCTGTCGGCGACGTTGTCGATCGCGCGGCCTCCGCACGAACCATTCAATCTGCCCAGCCTCGATACAATGTGTGTATTTGTATGTGTGTGTGTGTGTGTGTTTAGTTGGCTTTTTGATTGGCCAGACCTTGATATCTCTGACTGTACATAGGCCGAGGCCGGGCCGGGCCAAGCCCAACCAAAGCTGCGTCCAAAACAGAAACAACAGCCAGCCAACGGCGACGTCTCTGGGCTCGGCATCATAATCATCATCGTAATGGTCATTACGATCATTATGTTCATGATCAGCAGCAGCAGCATCGCTCGTCGACTCAAAACTGGGCCTGGCATTTGCGACTGCGCAGCATGCCCACATTTGCATGTGACAACTCACACACACACACACACACACACGTCTCTCTCTCTCTTTCTATATATGCATAGGTATATAGCGCTACTCCGATTTATATGCCACATCAATTGTCCGCCATTTTGAGTCCGCGAAAGAGTCAAAAGTTTTTCTTTTTGCCCATTTTATTTCATTTTTTCTTCTTCTTTCGCCTGGGTAGTTGCAAGCTGCCGCTGAGCGGGCACAGCTTGAGCTGCGACATTTATTGGCCGGCGTCTGGTCGTCTGGAAGGGGTTCGAGATTCGGGTCCAGCTAGAGTGAAGCCATAACAAATACATTGTCAAACACTTTTAGGGGTAGTCCAGCAGCAAGTCGCAGTTCAACAGAAATCTTGAAAAAAAAAACTTGAAGACAAATTCAATGAATATCTATTTTCAGTGTAGAGAATTGAAGTTCCGAAAAATTATGTAAAACTGTCGCACGTAGACTATTTGTTAATAAATATATGAAAATATATTATATAATAAATATATTAAAATTAACAAAATATATTTAAAATTCTATGAATATGAAAAGAAGGAAATCAGTCTCTAAAATATATTGACCAAAGACAAATGTAGAATCTGAAAAAAAGGGAGCTGGACTGAAATGGTAGACAGTAAGAGAGCGAAAAGAATGAGAGAGGGAGAGGCAAAATAGAGTACAGGTAGGGATAGAATAAAAATGAGAGAGTGAGATATGTAGTTGAAGAGAGAGGGAGAGAGAGAGAGACAGAAAAATATAGATAGATCAGCAATGGATAGAGAGAGGGAGAGACAAATAAAATTGAAAAACTGAGTAAGAGAGAGAAAGAAACAAGAAGAGAGTTACAGAGAGAAGTGAAGGACATAGAGCGCTAGAGAGAGAGAGAGAGAGAGAGAGAGAGAGAAATAAAGAATGATACAGATAGACCATCTATATAGAAATGGAAGTTACAAATAGAAAGAGAGTGATACAGATATAAACTAGTGAAACAGAATATGAGATCAGAGATGGACCTGAGAAAGAAGTAGAGAGAGAGATTATGCAGAAAGAGAGAGCAACAGAGTATGAGAGAAAGATTGAGTAAGAGAGATACAGATAGATCAGCACTAGAGAGTGAAAAGTTAGAGAAAGAATATGGAGAAATAGGACCAAGCGCTGAAAAGATCAAAACTATGAAGAAAATGGAGAAGAAAGCCACAATAGAAAGAGATGCAAAATATATGTAATAAAACAGATGATTGAATGAACTAGTTCCATGCAATATAAATGATAAGTTCTTTAACTTATAATTTGGATATTCGCATATCTACCTTCCCTCTCTCTCTGCCTCTCTCTCTCTCTCTCTCTCTCTCTCAGAGCAGCTAATAGCTATAATAGTTAGTTAATAGATTTTATGGATCTCATTTCTAGCTCTCAATGCTTTCGCCCACATTGCCCCAATTCCCATTCACAGACACATTTGCCGTTGCCGTTGCCGTTGCCGTTGCCGTTGCCGTTGCTTGTTGCCTTTTTGAATACACTCGCAATGTATTCACAGTTCGCCGGGCTTCGCATTGTGCCATGTGAATGCATGTTGAATGGCTTCGCTTTGCCCGGGCTTGGGGACTTGAAGCTTTGGCCAAAAGTCTTGCCATAAGCTCACAAAAAAAGAGAGAGAGAGAGAGAGAGAATTAAAGTGGTAGCTGAAGAAGAAGAAGAGGCTGTGAGGTATCCTGTGGGCTGGCCGTGCGCCAAAGGTTGAAAGTTAAGGCGAAGAGTGCAAAGGCCTTGGTGTGCTGCAAAATTACCGTTGGCTACTTGAGCCCACCTTGCCACCTCGTGTGGCAAGCAGGCAAATAAACGCAGTTGCAGGCACACTCCCGACTCCTGTGCGTGTGTCAATCTAACCTCCTGCGTGTGTGTGCGTGTGTGTGTGCGTATGTGTGTGTGCGTGTGTGTGGCATATGTTAAAGAAATTTATGCATCAACTGGCAGAGACATTGCCACACACGCAGCTGCAGGAGCATGGGCAGGATCCTTTCGGAGCCCGGGCCAAGTCACTTTGCATCATCATTTAGCGCAGGCGAGCGAGCAGCTAAAGCGTCGCCATTGTTGGGCACAAGTTGCGCATAATTGAAACATAAAACGCTTGGACACCAATTCACAAAAGCCAACGACAAGGCGGCAGGCAGCTGTGCCAGCCAAGGGGCCAAGGGGGGCCACCAAGAGGGCTGGGGTGGGGTGGGGGGTAGGCAACTGCGACTCACTGGGACTCGCTGTGCATTGTGCGCGAGGCCAAAAGAAAAGAGACAATTGTGTGTAAGAAATATGCCAGCTGTATGTATATGTGTGCATGTATGTATATGTGTGCATGTGTGTGTGTGTGTGTGTGTGTGTGTGTCTGTCTGATTTATGTTGCTGCTGTTGTTTCTGTTGCTGTGTGTTTGGGTTGCTGTTGAACGATTTGTTGTAAATTGAAGAGTGCCAAACCGCATATTTGAATATGCCAGATATGTGTGCGTGTGTGTGTGTGTGTGTGTGTGACTGGGTGTGTGCTTTGGCTATGACTTGCACTGTCACAAGCTCTTGGCATTTGCTAATAAGCAACAATGCCCCAGCCGCAGCTACAAATTGAGCGAGACACAATAAAAATTCAAATCCAATTATGAGGCTAATATGCAAACATATATCACACATAAAGCTCTATAAAATTCACAGTTACAACTTAAAGCTGTTTATTCAAGTCTTTCAATTCCTATTGGAATCTTACAATAATTATCAAAGTATCAAAATTATTATATCTTGGCGCTGATGCTTAAGGAATTCCTATATACATATTTATTTAAATGTAGATATGCACTTATGTATATTATCATACTATTTAGCATAACTCCAATCGAATCAGTTATTTGAAAGAACAAGTTCAGTTCACATATCTGCATTTATATATACATACATAATTATATATAAATAATATATATAATATAATTGAACCAGTTTCGGGACGAACAAGCTCAGTTCATATATATTACTTTATATATTCATTATGACATTGTTTATCCGAAAGCATTAGACAAATTGAACTAGTTCGTGGAAAGAACAAGCCGGTTAATAATGACAAATTATATTTGAATGATTGTTTTCTTTTTGCAATTATAGAAGTGCTGAACAAAAGTTAAATGGAACTAGTAGTTCATCAATTGATGAACTAGTTCAAAAGAACTAGTTCCCTTAAATAGCAAACGTTTCATTCATTTTGTAGCTGCAATTAGAAATAAGCTGAGAAGCAGTTCAATTGAACGTGTTCATTAAAAGATCCAGTTCCGATACGAATGTTCAGTTATATAAAAGTTCTGGATTAAATTGTTCTTTTTGTTATTGTAGTCAACAAAATATTGATCATATGTTCTATTAAAATAGTTATTCAGAACTAGTTCAGTTGAAATGTTCGGCCATATAAAGGCTTTTGAAAACTAGTTCCTAAACCAACAAAAAGTAGTTCGAATTTAGATTTTGTCTTGAAGTTTCATTCTATTGGGAATGGAGTTCCTGAACCACTAAATTGTGTGTGTCGTTCATGAACTAGTTAACAAAAATTGAAGCTCTTGCAGTCCTATTGAAATTACGAATGCAGCCCTATCACACGTTGTCTTAGATTTTTATAGATATTCAGCTTAAGTTCAATCAAATATTTCGAGAACTAACTAAATATTCTATTTGCTGCACTTGCCGAATCCTTTTTGCAATCCTTTTTCACAGCTGAAGTGCTGCATAACATTTTTCGTATGTCCTAGGCAGGCCCAGCTCCTGCTGCTGCTCCTGCCTCTACTCCTGCTCTGACAGCCAAGTCCAATGCCCGAAAATTATTTGCGCCCATAAACTTTGCCCGCTTTTCAATTATTTCAACTTGTGCATTTTATTTGGTGCCTTTTTCGCCTGCGGTTAAAGGCGGCAACAGCCACCGAGCCAGGCAGCCAGGCAGCCAGTCAGCCAGGCCACCAGCTCACCCACCCACACATGGGCCACAATGACCAACGTGGACTCCCATTGCGGATGCCGTATGCCGGAGCATTCGGAGTATGCGTCAGCATTTTCGGGCTGCAGATGCGATGCGCTTCTCTTGACCTCCAGTTAAACCGCCGAAAAAAGGAAGCAGACGCGAAAACAAAAACTGGCGAGCAAACAGTCAGACCGACAGATGTTTGCAACAGACAGACATCAAGTGTGTGTGTGAGAGAGAGAGAGAGAGAGAGATAGAGCATGTCCCGGCTGGGTACGTCCCTTGCAGTGGAGCATTGGAAGCCCGGCTGCAGCATCTTTCGCTACTTTCATTTGTTCACAATTTGCGTCCTGCCCTGCGGTCGAGGCTGCTGCGGTTAAGTTCTCCAAATTGCAGTCAGAGACGACGACGACGACGACGACAACAGGAGACACACCGACACACACACACACGTATATATGTATATATAAATACGTCTATTTGAATTCAGCCAGTTTGCTGCAAAGTTGAAACAGTTTTTAGCCAAGGTCCATTTCGGCGCGAGCATAACTTGAAGCTAAGACCTAAGGAACGATCCATGGGATGTGTGGATTGTCTGCCATTGGCATTGGCTGCAGCCAGGAATCACTCAGCCGCAGCCGCATAAAGTTCACATTGCAAAACAGTTGCCAGCACACAGACTGAAAGATGCAGATAGAGAGACAGAGAGAGAGAGAGAGAATGAGAGAAAGGCAAATAAAGCAAATAGAATCGACAGGACTTCAAGTTTTTATTGTGAACCCGAGGCGAAAAATGCTACCGACCGTTGCATGTGTGTATTCATGTGTGTGTGTGTGTGTGTGTGTGTGTGTGTGTGGATAGCTCGTACGTGTACTATCAACGTCATCGGCCACATTTGACTCTACCCATGCTCCAGACTCTGATTGACCCCAACTCCTGCTCCTGCTCCAACTCCTGCTCCGTCTTCGACTTCGACTTCGACTCGGCGCCGGCAACGTCATCGTCGTCAGCGTTTAAGTGCCGCATCCGGTCAGAGCGAGATACCACATGAGCTCTCTCTCTCTCTCTCTTCCTCAACTCCAAAAAGCCCCCGACACACACACACACACACTCACACACTCGCAGTCAGCGCCGACTTTGGGGCGCTATTGATTTTAGCTACGTTGCGTTGTTGAGTTGGGTGCAAAATGTGCCATTCGTATGTGTGTGTGTGTGTGTGTGTGTGTATTGTTTGGGGTTGGACGGAATGTGAATTTGGGATGCTCTCATGAGCATTGGACCCATTGGACAAATGGGCGTGTGCTGTGGTCAGTCGACGTATGCGTGATATTTTCACAATTCGGCTTGTCCAGCATCAGACTCCGCCCATTGGCTGAGCACTTTGATAAAGAGCTGAATGCCATAGCTGAAATGGAAATCGTAGAGCAAATATGTATATTTATTCATTGCATTCGTCACTTGATGAGTAAGAATTTATCTAAAGATAATGCTCCTTATCAAAAGCGTTTATTTGCTCAACATTTCTCTGGGGGTTTTTTTTCGCTTGGTTTTGTCTCCAGAGTTTCTCTATTATAATTCATATTTTAAGCAAAGATACAAATCCTTAATGGCTGTTATCGATAATTGGATTATTGATTTCTTGAGATCCCAGAGATCTCCATGATGATCTATAGGATAGCTTGGCCCATGCTCCTCTACAGCTGAGTCGCTTTCTCCAATCAATCCTAGCTGCAATTGTTGCTAGCCAAAAAGTGCGAGACGGTCGCTGTGCAATGCCCTGCCACAAAGTATTGCTCGACCACATTTGTAGCTATAAATAATAATGATTCCGCTGCAGGTCTAATATCCAGCAGCAACCAGCATCCAGCATCCGTCACCTGTGCTGCAGCGAAGCCATTTAATTTCCAGTTGTTGTCCCATTGGCAGCTAGCAGAAGATTGCTTGTTCCTGCTGCTAATAGCCAAGCCATAAAACGATAGCAGGCGAACGGACCCAAGCAGCCAGCCTGGATCATGTGGCCCAAACTGTAACTGAAGCCCAGCCACGGGCCACGGGACACGGGGCAAACCCTGAGTTATTGCTGCGACAGATACAATTACGAGCGATTGCCCCGAAAGCCCTGCGGTCAATGGATGAATGAATACCGAAATGAATGAATGAGTGAGTGAGCGAGTGAGTAAGTGAGTGAGTGAGTGAGTCAGTGAATGGCTGGCTAAGAGTCGAGTCGAGTCGAGAGGAGAGACAGAGGCAGCTTTCTCACCTTTGTCGCAAATCGGAAGCGATGCCAATCGCGATTTGTTATCGTCTTTGCCCAGTTGCAGTTGCAGTTGCAGTTGCAATTGCAGTTGGCAGCCTGAAAGATTGCAGACTCGAGAAACCATATCCGACTTGGGCAATAGGATCATCGAACTCTTTGCGGTGGGGATATTGTTTTTGCTGTTGTTTGGGTTTGGTGTTGATGCATTGTCTGCACATCGCTCTGGCTTATTGCGGTTAACCGAAAGCTGTCTATAAATTATTAAAATTGTCTCATTATTCATATAGAATACAATAGATTTCATTTACGTTTCATTTTATTGCAACAAGAACAGCAAACAGGCCGAAGAAGAGCCACAGCTCGAGCTGCCACCACAGAGGAACCGGTCACAGATCACAGATCGTTCAATTGCCTTTGTTTGTTTTTTTGTTTGGCTCTAGCTGTCTCTGTCTCTCTCTGTCTTAGTCTCTATCTCTGTCGTCTTGGCCAAGTTGGCTTTGCTGGCCAGGCTTAGGTCACCCGACATCGGCGACCAGTCTGCGATGCGTGGGAGAATTTTAATGAAACCACAGAGAAGCAGTCAAACAGTCGAACAGTCAGAGAGCCCCACTCACACACCTAACTAAAGTCTGAATGGACCCAACCCAAATGCCAGAACTTGTTGTGCTAAATATGACAGTCGAGTGGCCTTTAATGCATATTTATGGATTTGCAATAGACCCAACCTATCATTTAATAATAATTTGCGCATTTTTCTTTCTCTTTTCCATTGCAGGTGAGTTGCTCAGTGGATGCGGACGGAACTTCCTGTTCGAGTGCCTGGTAAAGTCGATGCCTATGATATTCTTTGTCTGTCTTATGCGATTTTGATTGCAGCTAAACAGAAATGTCATTAAAATGATTTCGGTTAAGGCGAGGAGAGTACGACATATATCTGCTCAGTTCTCGACTCGCGAGGAATACTTCCTCATTACTAGAAAAGGCAAACCACAAAAGCAAGAGCTAGGCCAAGTGAATTTCCCAGAGATTTTCTGCAGCTTCTGCTGCTGCTGCTCTACAAGCATCGTGAGCATTGCTCTGATTTCCCATAGAGTGCTCGAGCAGCTGCTGCGGAGGAAGGGGGCCTGGGGTCGGTCACATGGCCGCCAGTCGCTGGCATTTCAATCAGATGGCTGGCTGTGTTGGCTGGGCCGGCTGCAACAAGTTAAGTACATGGCCCATAACATGGCCAACGCGTGTAATCGCAACTTGTTGGATGTTGGCCTTTTAATTATGCCAGCAGCATATTCAAAGGCCCTCTCGGTCAAATCCTTAGAGCCGAGCGAGCGGCTGAGCGAGTGAGCTCGTTAGTCGCCTGCCCAAATGCCAGCAGAGCTTGGCCGGCGTGTTTGATACTACCCGAATGCCCCCATCATGCCATCTCTCTCGCTCACTCATTCGCTCACTCGCTTACTCTCTTTTGCTCCCGCGATGACATCTCAATAGCTGCGGCTCTGGCCTAGCATGTCAAACCTCTGAGGGCGCATTGTCAATGTCCGAGCATGGCTTGTCAATTGCCTGGGAACGGGACTGCGATAGCGACGCAAAAATTTTCATTTCATGTACGCTGTGGCACTGACTGACGGACTTGCAACAAGCATTTGATGCAACGTCGCTTAATTAGCATCACGTGGGCCAGACTCGCAGAGACGAAACGTAACATTTGCCTAATTAGTAACCTTGACTGCCGCCTGACTGATGGATGGATGGACGGATGGATGGATGGTTGGCTAGATGGTTGGCTGGTTAGTCGGTCGACTACTGGTCTGTTGAATGTTAAATGGCATTTAACGGGCTGCCAAAGTGAACTCTTTGTTAAGAGCCCGCTTAGCCGCTGTCTGACTGGACTGTTCTGCTCCTTGCTGACTCTGGCTCTGGCCTGGCCCTCGCTTTAGCTCTTTGTTTAGTTTTGTCATCATCCTCATCAGCATCAGCATCGGCATCGACATCAGCATCAGCAGCTTACACGACGGAACACGAATGTGCGGTAATGTTGCGTGCATGTCTAAACAATTCAAATCCCAACGACGACGTACGCAAGTTTTCCTACGACAACAACAACAACAACAACGACAATGACGACGACAACGACTAAGTGAAACAAATCACAGCATCTGCATGGCATGCCACACCCCCTCAGCCCACTGAGGTGCAAGATAGTGGGACATATCGTGTTTGAAATTATTGAAAGGTGTCAATGTGCGTGGCTGGCTAACGGCCCTCCGGCTAAAGCCGAGTCGAGCCCTTGCCGAGCTTCCTTCCGTGCGGCAGCTCCAGCAGGCACCATGGGCCAAAAATAGCTTCACCTAATAGTAATAATGATAATATAGTGCAGCTATACAGAGGAATAACAATAGCAGTTCGTAAATTTTAATCGAATTATCGATAGTTATTCAAAATACAATTAATACTTAGACAAAGCTCAAATTCTTTGAAAATCAGGAACCACAAATAAGAGATAAATAATAATAATTATAAAAATTTAAAAGAAAAGTTAAGATTTCTTGTTTTATATACAAATTGATGAGAAATAATTATTTTTTATTAATTTTTTTTTTTTGTGTTGCCAAGAATTAATTCTAAAATAACATTTTTTTTCTTTAAGCCAAAGCGACAAAGGCCTTCAGGCAATATTTTTTACTTCATTAAAAAAAAAAAATGAAAAATGATTACTTTTAAATAACTCAAAAAAAAATATTTATTTTTTCTCAATTTTTTTCTTTTTTCTCCCAAATTATAATAATTACGGTTCTGCCTCAAAACCGAAGAAAATTATTTATATTGTTTGAATAGTTCAGCCAGAATGACATCGATAACATTATCGATAGTTTATAAGTCAGTTTCACACTGAAATAATAGCTGTAATAATAGTCCCTCAAAGACTTTCAATTTGATTGTCTATTAGTTTCTATCGATTATCGATAAATTATCGTTTTACTTTCTATATTCAGCAGTGTCAAATCGTAAGAAATTATGACATCGATTAGATTTTTACTCTCCGAATTTGCCTTTGCCAGTCACTGCGCAGTCCTTAAGCACACACATCCGATTGATTTCTCTGGCCATGGAGCCTGCAGCCTGATCGCTTGGGCCGGGCCGGGCTGCGGGCTGGAGCTGGGGCATCGCTGATGTCATCCACGGGCTTGCGGCATGTCCGACCTGCGGCAAGTGCGTGTAAATGCAAATGCTGTCAGTGTGTAGCCAAAAATTGAATTGCGAATCGGAGGCTTTAGTTAAATGCCCGTCGCAGCCGGCGACCGCAGTCCCGTTTGTCCACTCAGCTCAAATCCTTAATACAAATTGCAAGGCAACCGCGACCGAGGGCCCAGTCGACTTGTCAACGTGGTTGTAGTTGTTGTTGTTGTTGCTGTTGTTGTTGCTGATGCTGTTGTTGCGGTCGACTAAGCCAAAAAGCAAATCAAGTCGCTGTCGCTCTGACTGCTGCTGCTGCTGCTGCTGCTGCTGCTGATGCTGCTGTCCCTGCGACTGTCTGCGTGGTTAGCGCAACGATGAGAATCGAGTAGAGAGGCAGTGCGGGTGCGAGAGCCGCATTGAATGAATTCAATTGCCGACCGCAGACAGCAGGCCGAGGGCCAAAACTAACACGACGCTCGTTGTTGACGTTGTTGCACTTCCAGTGCTCCACGTGTGTGTGTGTGTGTGTGCTTGTCTTATGTGTTGCTGTTAATGTTTTACGATTTTTATATACCCTATAAGGCTATAACTTGGCTATGCCATAGCCAAAAACCCTTTTGATGCGACTTGGAAACAAATTTCATTATCATTCGAAGCCCAAAATATGTAAAATTCTAAATCAATTTATGTAGCTGATAGGCAGAGAGAAGTTTTGGATGTAAAAATAATGTATATACATGTATGTATGTATGTATATTTATATATATAGATAGCTTTATTTATTTTATTTATTTATTTATCATTTTAAATTTAGGCTCCAGCGAGCATTTGTAGTAGCTATAAGCTCTTACAGATTATTAATTATTTTTGTATAGGGTATCTCGTAGCCGAGCAAGCAGATGCTCTTTTATTATATGAATAACATTTAAAGCTGGCAATATTTCACTTGCTAGATAACACGATAGCAAGATAAGTAAATAATTTTGACTCCTGCTCTTCTGTTAGAGGGTATCTCATAGTCGATCTCCTCCTAGATCTGTTAGCTAGTTTCACTTCGAGCCATGCTATCAACACACCCTCTCATAGCTGCTCATTTAAAGGGTATCTCGTAGTCTGGCCGTACCGTGCGCTCGCCAGATTTGAATAGATTTCTGTTTTTGTTGATTCTATAATGTAGTCCTGTGCTTGGAGGCCTTCAATTGCATCAGAGAGCCGCAGCAGAGGGGACGTCGACGCACCGGGGCAGCGGCAAAAGTATCTGTTAGATGCAGTTGCATCTGCACTTGTATCGCATGTATCGCAGTTTTAATCGTGCGCCCAGCCGTCACATTTTATTTTGGCCGCATTGATATGCAAGTGGCGACTAGAGACTGGCTGTGGTGCTGTAGTGTGGTGGTGCTGTGGTGGTGTGGTGGTGCTGTGGGGGCAGCTGCAGGTGCCCGCAGATATGCAGATACCTTGCCTCAGCTATCTGCAGCAACATGACTTTCAAACGTTATACAAACAGTTCATACATATGGATGGATGTCTGTCCGTCCGTCCGTCTGACTGTATGGCACCTGGCAGCCTAGGTCGGTCCGTCTGTGGCCAACATCGACAGTCGGTCGATCACGCAGAGCAGCTCCGACTGCAGCTGCGACGGCGACGGCGACTGCAGCGCATCTTTCAAGTATCTGGCAGATACTTTAGCCTGACTTGAGTCAGCGCTTGGCTCTCAACTTTCAACTTTAGGCTTTTAGCGCTTCGTTTTCTGCTGGCTTTATTTGGGTTACTCTGCGCTGCTCTACTCAGCGCGCTGTACAGTTAGAGCCACCGCTCGCCGCTCACCGCCCACCGCCCACCTGAGTCGCCCTGTGGCAACTGATGTGCCACCCCGTTGCACATCACTTGTCTATTTATTTACCTTCATTTTCCCATTCGTTTGTGTTTGCCTGCTCATTTTTCGAACGGGCTGCCGTTCAAATGATGAAATTGAATTAATGCGCCCAGCATTGAAGGCTCCTTCAAGTTGCCTGCCCCATTTTGCGGCAGGAGCTGTGCAAACACTAAAAAACAACAAACACACACACACACGCACACACACGCTATGCACTTCGTTGTTCGCATTGACAGCTTTTGGGCCATAGATCATGCTCATGTATTTCACGTTGCACTCGCACTCAAGTGTGGCACTGCTCTGATCTCAACGTGTGCCGAATTCGATAGGCGCTGACAACACTGTCCCACTACGTTGTACAGCACTGGGTGGCAGCGCAGCTGACATCTTGAAAAGGGCTAAGGCAAGACAGTGAAAGAAGACAGAATGCTCCCCATATTAGATCAAATTTATGATCGTAGAATTTTATTAGAATTTTTATGCCTATGCAAGTTTTATTTATTTATTTATTTTTTTAAATTTGTTTATTTTTTATTTAATGACTTTTCTGTCATCAGAGTTGATATACATATACATTGTATTAGAACTAGAATTAGTACAACATTTTAAAGTAACGTTAAAGCTTGTATTTTATATGACAAGGGAATACTCAATTATTCGCAAGGAAAATATTCCATTAATATTAGAATTTCTTAAGTATCATCAATAATTATTATACATATATAGTATATATTATAGAATGTGTTGGGGTCCATCTTTATATTTTATTAATTTTTGTTATTTATTTATATATTTATTTTTATTTTCGAATATTATATGACAAGGGAATACTCACTTTTTCGCAAGGAAAATATTCCATTAATATTCTAATTTCTTAAAAATCATCAATAATAGATGATCTATTATTATAGATAGAATATATTATAGAATGTCTTGGGATCCATCTTTATATATATATATACATATATAGGAATATATATTTATTTTTATTTTATTTATTTTATTAATTTTTAATTTTTTTTTCATTTTTTTTTTATTTATTTATTTATTTTTTTTTTTGAATTCCCGAAATCTCCCACTTAGCCGAGCTTTCTGTTGGCATTTATCACTCTCCTTACCGCTCTTAACACTTGTCAATTCCCCAACATCTACATATGCCTCTAGGTATATAAATGAGTTGTGATCCATCTTTATATATTATACAATATATATTTTCTTAAACCTCTATAAGTCTCCTGCTTAGCTGAGCTCTCTGTTACCATCTCTCTCTCTCTCTCTCTTTCTCTCTTTGTCGTCAACTCCCCAAATTGTATGCCCCATTGGTATGCTCCATTCAATCTTCTTCCAGTTTTTGACTCCCACTCGCTGCTGATCTCCGTTGGCGACCTTCGTTGGCTGTTGCTTTTGAGCTGGCCGTGCCGAGTGTGTGACCGCGACCCATTTGCTGGGTTCCCATGACACCTGCTCCTCTCAGGTGCCGTTAGACACACACACACAAATGCACGGAGAGCGACACCGAATTTCGGGCTGTGGTTGTGCCTGACATTCATCAATCAGCTAAGGCTGAGCCGCGTGTTCACACAGTTTAACTGGCTCGCCTGTGAGTGTGAGTGTGAGTGCGAGTACTCATTCATTTTATTCATATCTGAGTCGCTTGGTGCACAATGGGCTCTAGCTGCAGTTGTCAACAGTTGCCCTATCTCCGCTCCCCCCCGCTCCCGTCACGCCGCCCGTGGACTGTGGGAATCTGTTACCCTTTCTCTCGCCAAACAAATACAAAATAACTTTTGTGTTGATAGCAACGGCGAACCACCGCCGACTGGGAGTGGGGCAGCCACAGTGGGTGCGGGCGGTGGGGACTCGGACTGGCAACCTGCAACTTGCCGCATGCAACTTGGCAACACTTTCCCGTTGCTGGCTGGTGCCGTGTCAGGTGCATTTGCAGCTAGCCATTGTCTTTGGGATGCGACGCGCCCCCGCACCGAACCAGATCAGAGCAGAGCAGAGCAGCGCAGCTGCCCAAAAGGGTGAGCAGCCAGCATTTGGGTGAAGGTTGGGCGCCCAAGGGGCACACTGGAGTAGGGGAAGGGGGGGGGGGGGGCAAGGGCTGCCCGTTGAGTTTGCTGAGGAGTCGTGTTGTTCGGATTATCCGTGAGATAATTTCTTTTGCTGCTGCTTCTTTTTTTTTTTGTATTTCGTATTTCATTTGATTTTTTTTTTTCACTAGTCTCTGCTGCTGCTGCTTCTTCTTCTTCTTTTTTTGCTCTATTGTGGGTACAAAACTGTCTTGTTCGCATTTGCCGCCTGTCAACGCTTGGACTTGGCTAAGACTTTACTCCCCCGCTCCCCCGCTCTGGATGCCTCTTTGTGTGTAACTGTGAATGCTCTATTACTAGTGTGCGAGTGTGCAAGTGTGTGTGTGTGTGCATGTGTGTGTGTGTCATGTGCAGGCCATTGCCATTATTCCTAATTTCGTTTTAAATCAGATCTCCCAGCGAGCGGCTTCTGCTGCTGCTGCTCACTCGCTGCTGCTGCTGCACGGGCTCTGACATTGTCGACGTCAACGCCAACGCCGCCTACTAAGCTGCTTGACATTCCTATTGCCTACACCAGCGGCTCATCCAGCTTCGCCTCCTCCTGCTCGCCTTTAGCCCACTCGAATCTTTATCGTTTCGAGCCAAGCGCCGCCAGCTTCAGCCAGAGTTTTGGGGCAGCGGCTAAAGGCCAAAATTGTCCAAGCTGCAGCCAAAGCTGGCACAGATCAGGCCAGGGCAGGTTAGGGCCATTGTGTACTCTGTTTTCTTTTTCTTTTTTTTCTGTTACGGGACTTGCAATAACAACAGCAACAGCAGCAGCAGCAGCAACAATTGCCTCCGTTTCGTAGCTGCTGCCGTTTTATTTTCTATTTGTTATGGCTTTTCTCTTAATTTGAGGTCGTGAGAATCATGGCTAATTAATTGACTCGCTGACTGACACAACAACAAAACACACACACACACACACACACATACACCTACACTCATCTGCAGGACTTTAACGAATCGCAACTTGAACTAATTTTTGCTAGTTACTCGACTTCAACTGAAAACTTTCAAACAAAGATCGTACATGTATATGGATATGTATATGGATTATATACATATATAAATATATGACACTTTGCGATTTTTCAGATAAGCTTTAACAATTAATTATGAAGTGCAGCTTTTCACATAAATACAAAGTAAATTTTACTATGTATAATAAAACTGACTATGGAAATGGCAAAGATCACAGATATTTTATTATTTTATTAATATTAACTAATAATATATATATATAAGTCGGCTAGAATTTTAGTCAATTATATAGAGTAATTAATCTGTTTTCAATTGATCAATTTAAAAGATTATTAGGCTTATATTTTGTTATTTTATATTTGTATAATTAATCATTTAAAAAAGAACCAAAATTCAAGGAATCAAAACCGTAAAAATATATCAAATGAACATAGATAAATAATAAATATAAATAATAAGAGGAAAATTATAATAATTAAATTAAATTAAAAAAATAATAATAATAAATTAAATAAAAAATAAATATTTTAATCATATTATTATTTTTTATTTATATAAATAAATATTTTAATCATTATACTTATTTTTTATTTTTTCTTCTTATTATTATTATTTTTTATTTTATATTATTTTCTTCTTATTATTCATATTTATTATTTAATTAAATTTATTTTAAATTTAAAAAAAAAAAATCAGTAATACAAAATTAAAGAAACAAATATTTAAATAAATATAATGATTAAATTAAATTAAAAACAATTACATATAAAAATATAAAGAAATAAATAAATAACAAACAATGCATATTTCGAGTTAAAAAAAAAATTAAATTAAATAAAACTAAATTAAATGGAAAAATATATATATCAATCGAAAAATAGGGGAAAAAAATCATTTTTAGAAATTTCATAAAAAAAACTCTCAAAGAGTTTACTTTCTTTACATAATCGAAAAATTATAGATCATATGATATTTTAGAGTTTAAAACAAAAAAATGAAATCAATATTTTGATTTAATTTATTTAATATAAAATAAGCTTAAAGTTAATAAATAAAATAAACAAAAGTCAAGTGGATTTATAGAATCCACTATATGTAGTTCCGGATGATGATGATGAAGAGATTCAGCATAGCTTGACTTGAATCATATTTTTTATGTATATTATATTTGACTAGATTAATATTTATATAATTAACTCTGTTTAGTGCATGTGTGGGTAAATAACGTTAATCAATGCAAATTATAGAGGGGGTTGAGAGAGGGGGTGACAAGAATGGGCAACGGGCTAAGATTCTCAGATTGTTTTTAGCTGAGTAGAGCAGAGAAATGGCGAAGAAAGCGACGAATTGTTGTTGTTGTTGTTGTTGTTGCCCTTTCGTGTTGCCGCTTCCGCATCGATTTTCACATTGGCCACTGTTGCCGTTGCCGTGGCAGTTGCAGTTGTTGTTGTTGCTGCTGCTGCTTGGTTGTCTCTTCCTTAAGTTCATTACAATTTATTTTTATGTGTAATGCAATTATTGTTGTTGCCGTTGCTGTTGCCGCTACATTTTTGTTGTTTTTGTTGTTTTTGTGTTTAATGTTTATTCGCGCTACTTGACGGGGGCGTTTGCAGCAGAGAATGGGCCAGCCAAGACAGCAGGCGGGGTGGCTGAGGCAGCGGGGCAGCGAGGCAGCGGCGGGACGACTGAGGCACCAGGTTATTCAGCGAGGTCTTTGTTACACTCTCGGACATGACAACGGAGGCACGACCACGACACGTTGCGAATTTGCCACGAACGTTGTTGCGGCAGCAGCAACAGCAGCAGCAGCAACAGCAGCTTGGCTGGCGGGCAGTGGGCGGTGGGTTGACCTGCCGTTGCACCAAATACAAGCATGTGCATAAACATACACAAACACTCACTCACACACACACACACACACACACACACACACACACACACACACACACACACATACAGTCACACATCTGGCGCTGCAGATCGCGCGATTTCTTAATATGAGAATATTCCCACCATTGTCTTTGGGGCTGCCCTGTGGCTCCCCCAGCTCCCCTGCGCCGCCTTGGCGCTGGGGTGACTGACTCCACGAGGCGACTGACTGACGACGACGACGACGACAACGACGACGGCGTCAATGTCCACTCCAGCCCATCCGAATGCACCGCTGCTGCTGTTGCTGCTGCCGTTGCCGTTGCCGTTGCTGTTGCCGTTGCTCCCACTGCCCAGCGGCTTCGATTGCATGTGAGCTGGCCCTGGCTCCACTCTGTGGCCCATTTAGCACTCGCGCTACCCACGAGCTCCGTTTTGAATGTGTCTGCCAGTTGCAGTTGCTGTTGCTGTTGCAGTTGCAATTGTTGGTGTTGCTGTTGCTGTTACTGTTGCTGGTGTGTGGTTTGGCGCTGCTTTAATTCCAGTTATGCGAACTTCACTTCTTTTGTTTTTGCACTCGTAAACAGCGCGCATTCCCGAGCACATTCACATGACTGCAGCGTGCAACAACAACTTGCAACTGCAACAGCAGCAGCAGCAGCGCCTCGCATCGGCCCTTTTGGCTAAGGGCCCCTGGAGGTCATTACTGGTCACTGGCAGCTGGCACCTGGCACCTGGTGAACGGTTCCCGTTGCACCCACATCCACACCCACATCTACACCTACACCTACTCGCGTGCAACACGTGGCCAGCAGCAGCAACAACAGCAGCAACGGACTCATCAGCTTTTTCTCACCATTTGCTCTAGCTAATTTATTTGCATTTGCCTCCCATTTTTTTTTTACTCTTACCGCCACTAATTAATAATTTATACTCATCTCCCCTCTCTCTCTCTCCCTCTCTCTCTTTGTCTTTGCAGGTGAGTGTAACGGTTAATGGCACCGCGCAGTGCGTTTTGGGAGCAGGCATTACCGCTAAACTCCCATCACATGCAATTAAACAGTCAACTATACAAAACGGGTAAAAAGCTGAAATTATTGCTAAGGCTGATGGCAACATGATCAGTGAGCAGTGAGCAGTGATCAGTGACTGGGAGTGATCACTGATCACTGATCAGCTATGATCAGCGATTGGATTATGAACTGAAGATCGGTTTGAGGAATTGGCATTGATCAAAGCTCAGTTTAGGCTATTGATCTTGCAGGGTGAAGTAAACTGATCTAGACTTGATCAAGGCTCAATTCATAGCTATTTGAAAGGGATGCACATTCTTGCTTCTCTAAACACTTTCAATTAATTTAAAGCAGATCTTGCAATAGATTCATTAGTTACAAATAGGAATTGAATCAAGTCGACGATCATTTCTTTGCATTGACCAATACAGATAAATCGTTCAACCTTAATTACTCGGATCAGACTTGCATATACATAGATGCATTAAATCTTTCATTAAACTAAATCCGATTGGCATATCCAATATTTTCATAGCTGTTGCGAGTGCAATTGGCTGCGATCAGTCGATTGTATAAATCTGGTCTAAAATTCACGCACACACACACAGAAACACGCATGTACAGTACAATGAACACCTGCAAAACGATCAAACAATTGATCAGCGAGAGATTAACAAAGATTTTCCCACAATTTTCCTGCAAAATGCCCGAAAATTTGCTGCACTTTGCAGGAACAAGTCTAAAATTTCATTATCGCGCACTTGTGTGTGTGTGCGTGTACAAAAGTGTGTGCCCCCCGCTCTGAGTCTTAGCGCTGCTTATCCCATTACAGCTAGCAGGATACATGAGGGATACGAGCGCGTCTCCTGCCACTTCTTGGGCCGCCTCATGTTTCAGGCCGAGGCCAGACAAAAGCCTCTCGATCGAGTCGTGAGTCTCGAGTCTCGAGTCTCTTGGCAAGGACATTGTCCGCTACTTGAGTTGGCAGGACAGCCCGCAGTTACAGGTGCCTACAGCAGATCTGCCCTGCAGTTTCCCTCTCTCTCTCTCTCGATCTCCCTCTGGTTCCGATTAGCCATTCGACGCGAAAAACGATTCGCAAAATGAAAATCGCAGTGCAGGAAAATTGCTACAGTCATGGGAAAATCGAGCAGGTGCAGCTGCTGGGTGAGGCTCCAGTGCGAGGCCCCGCTGCCTGCATATCCTGCATGTCCTGCGCACAGGAGACGCGCTGCAGCGCTGCACTACATCTCGCCCCGTTCGTAATTGAATTGATCGTGATTTGCCATTGTTGTTCCGAATGAGGATGCAGATGCAGTTGGCGATTGTCGTTGTTGTTGTAATTGCCTACCTGGGGCAGTTTGTAGCGGAATCGCCGTTCGCCAGGACAATGACAATGCGCATTTGCTGCTACTCCTGCTGCTGCTGCTGTATTTGGCATATTTGCAACGTGTCATCCGTGAGTTTCAATGCTTGAGAATATTTTTAGGGCTCTTTCTTTTTGCTCATATGCTGCCCCTACTCCTGCCCCTACCCTGGCCCTGGCCATAACACTGCTGCTGCTGATGCTGCTGCTGCTGCTGCTGTTCTGCTTCTTGCCCTTTCTTTCAATAAATATATATGTATTTTTTATTGCCAGCGAATGTTTTTTGGTGCGTGAGAAAAAGGATTAAGAATTGTCATTTAGAGGTGTCTAACAAAAGCCAGAGCCGAACGGACTCAATCTGTGTGCGATTGAGTGATGGAAGCAGCTGTGACCACCGCAAACACAACTATATACAGGAATACCTCTCGATGCTAATGATAGAAATGGAATATGAGAGATTTGGAATATTGTATATGAGATAGATGTTAGTATGTATTGATTTGGATTGAAGATTTACTGTATCGTATTTATGTTTAATTTATTTGTGGTAGTTGAATCTAGTCTAGATTCCACTATGACAGAAATGAGAAGAAAATTTAAATATATATTTATTATATATTTAAAAGATATGTATATTCCCAAGCTAGATCAGTTGCTAAAGGTAAAGAGCGTCAGTTCCAAGTTTCTTATAGACAAACACCGATTATGAATTATAAAGACTAAAGTACTAAAATCCATTTAAATTTATATATATTATATAAGTAATAGCATTGGCTAGATCAGCTGCTACAGATACAGAGAATCAGTTGCAAGTTTCATATTGGCCAAGCGCCCCATCGATGCTGTAGCTGCCCCTGCGTGGCATTCGAATGTTAATCAGGCGAATCAATTGCCAAATGTCAATTGAGTTTGGCTTTCGGGCGCATGGCTAGCCCGGCTTGGTCTGGCTTCCACGTAGGACACGTTGCGGCGCTCCCCACTGCCCACTCGCGTTCTGCTAGCTGCTGCTGCTGCTCCTCCTCCTGCTAGCTGCTGCTGCTGCTGTTGCTGGCCAGCGATAAGCATCAAGTTCTCACGAACTCGTATTGTGCTCTTCGAGCTGCAGTTGGGCGCCGCTGCTGCACGAGCGGACGTGGGCACTACGGCAATTAATGCGCCCAAAACGCTGATGACAATTTCAAATTTATAGGCAAAACTTGAGTTGGCCAATCGAGCGTGAAATATGAGCAGACGACACGCCCAGACAAAAACGAAAACGTAAACGAAAACGAAAACCCCCAAAAAAAGAGCTCCAAATAAAAAACGTGAAACATAAAAGCGGAAGCGTGGCTGACGCAAACAGAGCGAGAGTCATTCGCCCATTCACTCAATCCGTCAATCGCGAGCCACCTTGGAGGCCAAATTTGGTTGTGCTCTATGTGTGACCCAATTAACCAAGCGACGCTTCTGATAAGCGTTCGCCTCTACCAGAAATTCCTAGGCGCATGCGCAGCCCGTGTCTAAATGCTTTCCCTCTCGCTCGGTCGCTCTCTGGTTGGCGCACAGATGCGGGACATGTGGAAATCCAAAACCTAATTAAATTGTAAAATGAAATTAGCTAAATTCATAGAACGCAATTTAACCCTTTTTTGGCAGCCCGCATCACAGCGTCGCATGACTCAATAATGCATTCGGTCTGTAACAATTCGGAAAATGCATTCACAAATTTAAATTCGTTGCGCAGATGCAGTTCGATAAATTCACAATGGCCGAGAGCCAATTTTGATTAATGATCAGCTTTTCGTTGCTCTTGATCTGATTCGCCGCACATGTCATAAAGGGTTGCAGCGACAGTCAAATTTGATCAATTCGATAAACATATCGATAAGTTATCACTCACAATTGATCATAATTTCGATATTAGCATCGAACGGAATTTGTTATCTTCAAGAAATTATAGCAATTCTCTCTCTGCTGCAGTCCTTTAGCCGTTTCTCTGGCTGCCACGCCCACTATTGCAATGCGGCAACAGCTGCCGCTCGCTGTGCGACACTTGTTCGATCTGCATTCGATTGTCATCAGTTGTGGTCGTGGTCGTTTACCCGAATGCAATTTATATTTACGATTGCGCACAGCATCAAAACAAAAGGTGTCCATGTGTGTGTGTCCATGTGTGTGTGTGTGTGTGTGTGTGTGTGTTGGTATAGGTGTTGTGACTAGTTGCACTCACCCTCAGCTGGGCGCTCACCCTCATCGCTGCTTGAGAGCAGCTACTGTTGTGGGCGTTGCTATTGTTTGCCGGCATGTCCTTAATGCCAGCGCCGTTGTCCTGCTGGTCCGCTGGTCTGCTGGTCAGCGACAAGTTGCGGCCACAATGGGCCAACAACTGCGTTTATTGCGTGTAAATCATTGTTGTTAGCAGCCCGAGGCCCGGGCTAGCTCATTTGTCGGCCCATTAGGGCAGGTAAGGTAAGGGACAACAAATGCGATAAGCACAGATTTACAACACGCGAATGCAAACGGACTTGTGACAATCCGACTGTTGCATTCCATGTGTTCCAGAGTGGCTCAGTTCGAGAATAATGCAGCAGAGCAAATCTTACTCTCTGATAGAAAGCGCATTCCATTCCACATTTACCAATGTGCAGCAATTCACATAGAGCTCATCGGGTCTTATATTATTTCAGTTACTGATTCATTCCATATGTTCCACCACAAATATACCATCCAGTCCACTTCATGTGTTCCAAACCATTTCGTTTCACACGTATTCCAAATTAACGTACCTAATCTGAAGAAGTCCAGACATTATTGTTTCATTCATGTCGTTCTTTCTAGTTTGCACTCGTTTTCATTCCATGCATTCCAAAGCTAACAATGCATGTGCCAACAAATCCAAAGACCAGAGAAATGCCGTTGCGAAACTGTTCCATTCCACGTGTTCCAAACGTGCCTGCCCTCAACGATTGCTAATCGAAAATGCTGCCCACGTAGGCGAAGGAGGCAAGAAAAAGAGGTCTTAAGACGTTGCCCGACTGGGTTAACCGATACTGCGGCGCATGGGGCACGTCCACAAACGCCGCAGATGCAGATGAAGATGAAGATGTGTCACTTGGAGTAATTGTTGTGAACCCCCCTTCCCTCTGCCACTGCCCTGCCCCCTGCCCCTTGCCCTCTGCTCTAGGCAGCTTATTTTATTTTTTCTATTTTCATTTTCGTTCTTGCCGCGCACATTGAAGAAAGTTTTCTGTCTCCGTCGGAGAGTAAATAGTGAAGATGGCAAGGGGGCAAGGGGGGAACAGAGAAACGGGCGTTGTCTGTTGTCTGTTGGACATGTGCAGCATGCGGCTTTGTTGCCAGTCTGTGCCTGGCCAGTTGCACAATCTGCGTGTCAATGCGTCGCGTCTTGATCCCATCAGCAACCGAGACGCTCCCAAGAGACCAACGCAAACAGACCCAAACTCTGACTGTGTGTGTGTGCGAGTGTGTGTGTGTGCGGGTGTGTGCGATCGTTTGGCATGTCCAATACGCTGGACGCTGCTCAACGTGCAGCTATTTTGGACACTTTGTCTCCGTCCAACTCCATCCGAGATATCTGTGTAGCTGTATCCGTATCTGTATCTGTATCTGTATCTGCATCTGTATCTGTATCGGTGCGTGTTTTGTATCTGATTGTTAGCCTCTGCGTCGTCTGCGTCTTTAGTTTGCTTTCTTTTTCTTTCATTTCATTGCATTTCATTTTTTTTTGTGCCTCGGTCCCATACGTGCGCCTCAGTTGTCCGGTGTCGGCCGACCTGTGTCCACGTCCAATGACAACATTCCATCATCATGATGATGTAGATGATGATCATCCTGCTTCTTACGATCGGCACGATGATCTGCACATAAAGCAAACGGAGCACCTACAACAATAATTGTCAAAAACACATTTGACGAGCGCTGAATGGGCCTCCAGCTCGAACTCGAGCTCGGACTTGAGAGTTTTGAGACCCGGGTGTGTAGAGACTCAGCGACTCAGAGACTCCCTCGCCACTGTTTATTATGCATGAGACTCAGTTATGACACGTCTATTTCCCTCTCACTCCTGCCACCTCTCCCACTATCTCACCCTCTCTCTCTCTCGCCCTCGGTCTCCTTCATTGTTGCTGGGAATTAGCAAAGCGACAAGCACTTCAAAAGGAAAAACCTATATGGAAAGAATAAAAAATGTGTGCATGGGAAAAACTGATTGATACGCCTGATTATGACAGCAGCTAAACGAATTCTCCCGGCTTAGGTCCTGCACAGGTCAAGCAGGTTATAAAGGTCCGCAGAGAGGCCCATGGAAAGCAGAGTTTTGCTACTTCATGAAATGCAGCTCAAATGATGCTACAAATATTTCATAAAAGAGCGAAAAATCAAACATAATTCTATCATACTCGCTGTCAAGTCAATAATTGTATTAACTATGGAAAATCATTATATACATTATATAGATATCATTCTGAATGAATGTAAATACTACATAATATTCATATAGTCATTATTTTCATTATATTATATATGAAAAAAAAAAAACTATAGAGATATATCTTATTCAGCTTTTTTCCATTTTTCAAAAACTTCATTTTGAAACATCTTTTTATAAACCTAAATTTTTTTTGCATTTTTTTTTTAGCCTAAAGAACTTTTGCTTTTTTTATGTTATAATCTTTCAAGTTTTTGGAAGAGCCGTTACACTTTTTTGCTTCTCAAATTACCGAAACTCTGTTTTTTTATTATTTTACCCCATTTCGAACACAGTTGCCAATTCATAACCATTTCATCCTGAGATCTATTTGGTTTGTTCAAATGCGCAGCATCTCTTGGATTTCTATCTACAACACGCAACGGTAAACCAGGAAGGAAATTATGCAAGAAAAAAAGCATAAAAAAATAAACAAAAAAAGAGTTAGGAGCTGGTAGGGCTGGCACATCCTTTCGCTAACCCGATTCGAGTTCTCATAAATTTTCCGTTAAAAACGAATGCATTTTTTTGGGAAGATTTGCTCATTTAAACGAAAACTACTGGAAATAGTGGAGAGAAAAAAGTTGAAGCTGTGCTGTGCATAGGGAAAACGGGGCACAACGAACCGGAGACGACAATTGCCCGTCTTGGGTGCCTGGCCCGGGACGCAGCTCCTGTCAGGGTGTGTTGTCCTTTCTTTAGCTTGTTTTCTTTTTTTTTCATATATCGGGCTTTGCACCCAGGCAGCAGCAGTAGCTTCGTTTTTTTTTATATCATTGTTGAATTGAATTAAAAAAGCGACGGTAATCAATGCGCAAGGACAAGTCGCGCACAGCCGGCGAGGGTCCCGGCTCTGGGTCGGTCGTCCTGCCTAAATCAAATGCAAAACCTTGTCTGCCTCACATGTGACAACGGCTGCCCTGCTACCTTCCCTTTTTGCTCAGCCTCATTCCTCTGCATATTTCATATCTTGGGAAAATCTTGGCCACCACCCAAGGAACCCAGCGACTGACAGTCACAAAAAAAAAGAAGGACGAACAAAAAAAAAACAATAAGAAGCAGCTCACAGGGCAAAAAACAACACAACAAGGACACACACACACGCACATACGCAAACAGGACACGCACGCGGGACATAAAAAATTAATATAAAAAAATTTGCATAGAAAAAAAATGCCGTTACACTCGCACACACACATCTGACGTCTGAGGGGTGGAGAGGCCAGCCTGCGCCTACCTGGCCAGGACACGGCACGGCACAAGGCAATTGCCAAGCCAGCAGCAGCAGCAGCAGCAGCAGCAAGGAGCTGTCGATCCACGAGTGAGCACCCTCGGGGTTGCAAAAAAAAAAAAATAAAGAAAAAAAAACTGCTGATGGAAAACAACTCAAGAAAAAGAAAAACGAAACTCTAGAAATCAGGCGTCGATCAGCAAATTGCATAAAAAAATTGCAAGGCGGCTCTGCCTTTACCTTCTACCTTATACCCCCTACTCCCTACTCCGTACTCCCTACTACCCCCTACCCCCTGGCAATATTTTCCATTTCCCATTTCCATTTCGCATTGAATGGCATTTGATTAAGCGCACAAAGAAGGGACACGTTTTTTCTTTCGTTCCTTCTCTTTTTTATTATTGTGTACGCTGCCTGGCAGGACATTAGCAGCATCCTTTTACACGCTGCGCAGCTCACGCAAGACGTGACCGTGGCCTACCCCTAGCATTCGGCTCGGCGCCTGCGCAGCCGTCTCCTGGGCCAAGGCGATTGCAAGAAATGCGCGCGCAAAAAAAAAAACACACACACACAAGAAAAAAAACATTTCTTACCCCCCGAAAAGGATTAAGCTATAGTAAAAAAAAATAATACACACACACACATACACACACTCACAGAGCAGCAGCAGCAACAACTGTTGGTTGGAAATTCTATGGAAAAGTATTACGGCATCCGCTGCCCGCTAGCTGTGCATCCCACTCACTCTTGCGCGAGCCGAGCATCGTCTATTATTAGATCCAGATCCAGTCGGGGCTAACGGGGCATCAAGAATTTCGGGGCTGGCCGCCACGCTTATTGCGCAGCTTCCATATGGACCAAGCGCAAATCTCTCTCTCTCTCTCTCTTTCTCGTTCTCTCTCTTTCCCTCTCTTTGTTCATAGCTGCGCAGATGCCTCAACACTGCGCAGAGGGCAACAAACTCAACTCAGTTGGATGCGCAATCCAAGGATTCCCAGCTCTACATCAAAGATGTTGTTGCCAGCCAAGTGGAACAGCCTGAGCATGGGGCTACCATTGGGCTCTGATTGTGTCAAAAGTGCGCATTAGATGCTGAGACAGACATACTATGTATACGTATAACATCTATGTGTATTTGACTAGTACAACATGTACAAGCTATACGGACTCTAGTATTAACTTTTAAAGTGGAATAGCTCAGGAATATCAAGAGATTAGCTCAATTTGCTTTGCTATCTACTTAGATAATGTTTAACAACTGCGGGACACTAACTTTCACTTGCATCTATTTTAATTCTTGGATTGTTTAGATAGGTGTACAGTACATCTTATATAGCAATAAATCAAAATTCTGTGTAAATTGAATATTAAAGAAATAAATAGTAAAAATAATAAATAATAAATAATAAATAATAAATAATAAATAATAAATAATAAATAATAAATAATAAATAATAAATAATAAATAATAAATAATAAATAATAAATAATAAATAATAAATAATAAATAATAAATAATAAATAATAAATAATAAATAATAAATAATAAATAATAAATAATAAATAGTAAATATAAAATAATAAATAATAAATAATAAATAATAAATAATAAATAATAAATAATAAATAATAAATAATAAATAATAAATAATAAATAATAAATAATAAATAATAAATAATAAATAATAAATAATAAATAATAAATAATAAATAATAAATAATAAATAATAAATAATAAATAATAAACAATAAATCATAAATAATAAATAATAAATAATAAATAATAAATAATAAATAATAAATAATAAATAATAAATAATAAATAATAAATAATAAATAATAAATAATAAATAATAAATAATAAATCATAAATAATAAATAATAAATAATGAATAATGAATAATGAATAATGAATAATAAATAATAAGTTATAAATATAAAATCAATGAATTAAAAATAAATTATAAATTATAACAATTAAATAAATACAAATTAAATAATATATAATAAATAGTCAACAATAAGTAATAATGAGAATTAATAGTTTTACTTGGGCTAATTCAAATCCGAAAATATATTCCCATAATATAATATAATATGCTTAAAATGTATATACATATTCTTAAATATTTATTTCATATTATTATTTATTCATATATGTATAAACATATTTTTAATACATTTGAAGTCTTTCATCCACATATATACGTTTATTCGAAATATCTGCCTAATTAGAATTGATATAACCTTAACCTGATGATGATTTCACCCATTTTTGATACCTGAGGAAATCTCTTAATTTTATATGTTTTATGAGTTCTTGGAGATCTGAATGTAGAACTATGTCAGATTTTGCAACTGATTCGCTCTTTTACTCTAGTCCACCTCTCTCTCTCTCTCCCTCTCTGTCTCTCTTTCTCTCCCTGTCTGTGTCAGCCTGTTGCCTTTAGATCTTTAGTTATCATTTGCCGCTTGCCTCTTCCTGCTGTTGTTGTTGTTGCTGTTGTTGTTGTTGTTGCTGTGTAACAGCTCAATTGGCGATGGGCAGACGGCGAAAGGGGAGGTGGGGGAGAGCAGATAGCAGCAGGAGCGCCAAACAAAGCGAGCGACGCTAACAGCGACGCTTGCAGCGAACGTTGACAGCAGCAGCGCAGTTGCCGCTAGCGCTGGCGCTGGCGCTGGCCAAGGGAGCAGAGCCGCAGAGTCCAAAGATGTTTTCATCCCCCTTTTTCTTAGTCGACGTCCACTCACAACACACACACACACGCGTGAGTGTGAGTAGTGCGAGCGAGAGGCAAGCAGCAACTACCCCGTGTGTGTGTGTGTGTGCGTACGTTCACACACGTTTTTTTTGTTTTTTTGTTTTTTCTCTGTGTGTTTTCTCGTGTGTCCCGCACACGGACCGAGGGCAAACGCAGTCCGCAGCACACACTCACACTCACACTCACTCACACTCATATTCACACAGAGACGTACGCAGTCACCGTGCTGTCGACGCTGACGTCGACCGCACAGCCTCAGAGACTGAGAGACAGGGGCAGGACCGTTGACGACCGTCACAGGAAGACTTTCGATTGTCAGTCCACGTGAAGCCTCTGTGGGGTCAACAACACACGCGCTCAGCCCGTACAGACCAGAGGACGCGCTCAAGATCCTGTTAGGCTAAACGACAAAAACTACGTAAAAACGCATTCGACGATATCGAAACCGAAATCGCATCAACTTAACCGTTACACGTGCGAGAATTTTGAATACGTTCCGAAGTAGCCGAGATTCGTCTCGTTTGCTCGTGCGCTTTTTTTTTTTTTTTTTTGTTGGCTCCGCACACAGCGCAGGACACTTGGATTACCTACGATCGTGTGTGTGTGCAACGCGGTGCCTTGATAAGAACTCTACCAACCAATTAATACAAATATATATATTTATATACCGGTGTATATAGATACTTCTATGTGATGTGCCAAAAACTGAAACACTGACCAAGCAAATATTCCAATTTTTTTTTTAAATGACAAAGTGAAGTTCCCACTAGCTGAACAACATAAAACACCAAATTCTACAAAATGTACAACAAAATGCTGTCGATCAGTGAGGATCATGGATTCCGTTCGCTGAGCCGTAAGTGTACCAAAATAATTTCGGAGCAATGCAAGAGCATGAGTATGAGCGTGAGTGTGAGTGAGTGGGTGGGTGGAGGGGCGTGGCAGTGTGTGTTTGCTTATCAAGAGGCAATGTTGCGCGTAATAAGTCGCGCTGAGATAGACGATCTTTCAAGATAGTTTGCAGCATTTCCAAGAATTCTTCACCTTTCCGGTTGTTCGGCTCTTCTTGTTGTCTCTTTAATCATTCGCCGTCCTCCACATGGCAAAGACAGCAAGAATCGTGTGCCTTCTTTTTTTTTTCTCTGTTTTTTTTTTTCTTCTTTTTGTACTTTTGATAAGCGCCTGTTACCGAGCAGAGCAACAAGAACGCCCGCACCCACACAATCTGAGATACATTTATGTGTACCCAGGTCTTATATGGCATAGACCCAACCTATCTGCTATATATGTATGTATGTATATACATACATATAGACATTCTTATATAGATCGCGCCTATTTACATATGGCATGTCCGTTGTTGTCGTTGACTTTTCGGGTGAATATAAAGCAAACGCGTCCCACCACAGAATGCAAACACAAATACAAATACAAATATTTTAGCGACCTGGAAAAATTAAAAGTAAAACCCCCACATTACAACATTGTCGCAAGCGCTGCAACAACAACAACAACAACAGCAACATCGTCTTATCACTGACAATAGCTACGCTTCATGCCACTAGGCAAACAGCGGGCCAGGTCTTTTGGACTTGGCCGCTCTGGCTGAAACCTTTGCATGACTGCGCCACGCCCCCGCAAGCTCACGCCCAGCAAGTCGACTGATAGCGTTGTTATCGATAATGTTATCGATCGGCACATATCGAGGCCAAGACATTGTAATGTCATGAGCAATTGCAAACCCAGATGAAGTGCTCCGTCTTGAAAGGTTTGTTCTCACTGTCTCATTATTTATCGATAATTCGATAAACAGCTTAGAGCTCTATGTTGACTTGGCTAAGAAATCATTGCTCACATCACTTTACTGCATTGCAGTTGCTTCGTTTGTTCGCCCCCTCGATACATTTATCGATAATTTTGTGCCCATGCCTGCCAATTTGAAATGTAACTGAAATTCGTATGGCTTGACTTGCGTGTCGCTGTGCTCATTTCCTTTGTACTTATCAGCGCCGTTTGCCATGGCTATATAGTATATATGCCCCCGATATATGTATGTATGCATATATCTAAACAGATGTATGTGTGTGTGTGTGTATGTAGTTCAACAGTTCTCGCATGTTGTGTGTGTCCAGCTTTTGGCTTGGCACACACATTGCTCAGTTTATTGTTGCTGTGTCGCACAATATATAAATACACACAAAGTATGTGTGTGTGTGTGTGTGTGTATGTGTGTGTGTGTTTGGATATGTGACCACATTTAATGCTCGCTTCCAGGCCGCCTATATTTGCATATGGCTCATTCACTCAACCTCAACCTGGCGGACTGTTTGTTTGTCCAGATACACACACACACGCACACACACACATACGTTGGCATGGGGTTATGTTATGGGGATGTGAGGATGTGGAGGGAATGGGTACGAAGTCGGGCAGCACATGCGGGTGTTATCAGCATTCAGCGTTTGGCTTTTGGCTAACCGCCGCTGCGCCACCCTCGCATGCAAGCCAGTGTGTCGAAGCTCCCTCGCTGCCCTTGGACTATGCCATGGGCACCTGGCCACCACCAGCAGCAGCAGCGCCGCTCCAGCTGGGCCAGCAGCAGCAGGAGGAGGAGGAGGTGGAGGAGATGGGGAGGCGAGCACCAGGTAACAACAACGCAGGCAAATAAAACCAAATTTGTATGCTAAAACACTTTGCGATGAAGGCGACGCGTCGCTGGCCGCCAGCTAGCTGATAAGGCACCCACACACACACACACACACACACACGGACACGGACACATAGAGGCAATTGCATGTGTGTTTGTTGTAGTTTCAGCTGCTCCAAAAATGAAATGAAAGAAACACCTTTAGCCGCTGCCAGCCGCCTGCCTGTTGGTTATCCACGTAATTTGTTTAAACAAATTAAGGCATTGCCCCCTGCCCCCTGCCCCCCTGCCTCCAGCCGCCGTGCCCTCACATTGCATGAGTTTTCAGCTGCCTGACGTCGCTTTGTCACTGTCAAGCTGTGTGTGTGAGTGTGTCCACTACACACACACACACACACACGTACGCCCCCACAAAGGTGTGTGTGTGTGTGTGTGTTATCGCAATAGCAACGAAAAATTTCGAATTTGTTTAACCTTTTTTTTTTGTGTCTGTCCCGCTTCGTTGTCAGTGTTTTTTTTTTTTTTTTTTTTGTTCGTTAACTTTTTAAATGAGCTCAAGAAGCAGCCCCGTTGGCCAAAACCCAACAACAACAACAACATAACAATAATAATAATACAAAAACAAAAAAACAATACAATAAGACGACAACAAACAAAATGTGGCTCAGCATTTTTAAATATTTACACAGCATTTCTTTTCAACAACAACAACAACAACAACAACAGCAACAGCAACAGCAGCAACAATAACTTGTTTTTTAGTACATAATTTATTTGTCTATAGACAACGACTCGACAAATGGAGCACTCGGTGTCATAATAAGCTCTGCTTCTTCTTATATTTCTTCTAACCATTCATAAATGAAAAGAAAACTTTGAAGCGAAAATTTAGTAGAGAAAACAATGAAGAAAGTTTATTAAAATAAATATGAATATAGAATACAAGTATATGAAAAATAGCTAAAAACCCCTTTGCACTACAATGGAGCTTGAGAGAAAGGAGTTCTTAAACTTCCTTTTAATATACTTACAAATGGACTAGATGTTTATTTGTTGATCCTCAAGTGAATTCAGATACTTAGGAACATAGAGAATAAGCGAAAGTTGGGAATAATTTGAGATATACTTTTGTGTTCAAGTGTTATCTATCTATCTAGCTATCTATCTGTCTCCATATCTATCTATCTATCGGTCTATCTATCTACCTATCTATCTATCTATCTATCTATCTACCTATCTATTTATCTATCTGTCTATCTATCTATCTATCTATCTATCTATCTGTCTCCCTATCTATCTGCCTATCTATCTATCTGTCGCTCTATCCATCTATATATCTATCTATTTTTCTATCTATCTTTCTATCTTTCTATCTGTCGATCTATCTATCTGTCTCTCTCTCTCTCTCTCTCTCTCTCTCTCTCTCTCTCTCTCTCTCTCTCTCTATCTATCTATCATATATCTATCTATAAATATAGATACTATATACTCATTTTGATTCTTAGTCGTAAACAACTATAGCATAGCTAAATATTATTTTATAAATATATTATATTTAATTTGCTTAAATAATCTATTAATTTGATCCAAAAATAGATATACATTTATATTTATTCCATTACTTAACGTCTAGGAATATATATATATAATTGACTTCAAACAGCATTCGCATTTCATACTTTTCATCGAGCAGCTCTCTGAGAACTTTAGCAATCTCTTGCATATTTTCTAAAATATTATCTAAAATTGACTTAAAACGGCATTTTCATTTCATATTTTGCATAATGCAGCTCTTGGAGTTGTAATCTCTGGCAAATACTTATTTATTCCTTAGCTCTCTTGAGCACTTCCTTTCGACTTCCTTATCAAATCTAGTTGAATTACCTTAGATTCCTGCCAGCCCTAACTTTAAAGAGCTTTAAGCTTGCCTTGCCAACTGTGCATAGGTATACAAATACATATATAATTCTGGCTCTGCATGTGTGTGTGTGTGTGTGTGAGCTCATGTGCTGCAGCATTCGCGCTGACCTTCCGCTGGGCGCACATCAAAGCTACTGCAGTTGCTTCACATTCGGTTGGCTATTTTCTTTTTCTCGTTTTTCCCATTTGCTTTTCTTCCACGTAACAATTTTCCGCTATTTTTCAGTCGCCATTTTTCATTTGGTCCGCGCCTGTTAGTGCTCATGTGTGTGTGTGTCTGTGTGTGTGTGTGTGTGTGTGCGTGGGCACCTAAAAACAGTCGTCCGTGTGGCGCTCGCCTGGTTTTTATGGCCAGCCTGGTTTCCAGCTAAACGGCGACGCGCAGCCAGCCTCGACTGGCCCATAACCTTTTTGGCCATAAAGCGCGTCCTTTGCTCCACATGTGTGTGTGTGTGGGTGTGTGGGTGTATGGGTGGGGGCATAAATTAGCACAATCAACGTATTGTTTTCTGCCTGTGCCACGCCTACAACAAAAGCAGCAGCAGCAGGAGCAGGAGGAGCAGGAGGAGGAGGAGGGAGGAAGGCGAGTCAGCATATGGGAGGTGGTTGGCTTTGTGGGGTTGGGCTGGATTGGTGGGGCAGTTGCCGCAGCGTGCAGTCAATAACATGAAAATGTTATAAATAACAAAAATGGGAAGAATGAGACAGAGAGAGAGAGAGAGAGAGAGAGAGAGAGAGAGAGCGATGTATCTGTATCTGTGACTGTGTATCTGTAGTTGAGTCCTGCTTGAGTTTCATATTTGTGCCTGCCTGATAATTTGCGCAAAAGTCCTATTAATATGTTAATTCTTAATTGTGCTACTTGCCACACACACACACCCACACACACACACTCGCACACACACACACACACTTAGGCGCATATTAATAGCCGCAGGATAGTTTTATTTGTTTCTTTTGCCAGCAGCTCGTAAATAAATCTTAAGCTGCGCGGTTTACAAATCGACGCACTTCAATTTATTTATTGTCTCTGTGTGTGTGTGTGTGTGTGCGTGTGTGTGTATGTGTGTGCATAGAGGGCTGGGGGCGCAGCTGAATTAATTACACATATGCGATGACATCACAGACATTTTTGTGCGAAAAATTCAAGAGATTTTCGAAACTGTTTTTGGCTGTCAGCGCAGCTGGTCAGCTGGAGGTGGGGATTGGATTGGAGGGGGGTGCTGAGCGCATTCGTTCTGGCTGCTTAAATTGTTGTTGTTGTTGTTGTTGTTGGCTGCGCTTTTGTTAGTGTGTGAGTATGGTGAACCCTTTTTAGGTCGTGTCCTTTTTGCCCTTTTGTGCAGATAATTCAATTTATGAGCTGACTTTATGAAATATTCGCCAAATACACGTGAGCTCACTCTCACACACACACACACTCTCTCTCTCTCTCGCTCGCTCACTCTCTCATGGCAAGAGTTAGAGCTACCTTCTGTTGACACTTGTCAGGCGACTGTCAGCGTCTGTCTGACATTTGACAGTTGCTGGCACTTTGAACACCCTTTCGATACACCTTTTTGGCCAGCAGCTGCTGTCGCAGCCGCCTGCTGCTGCTGTTGCTGTTGCTGCAACCCTAGCCCCCCCCCCTGCCCTTGCGCTCACTCCTAATATTGCAGCAGACTCTTTGGAGCTGTCAATAAGTTTTGTATATTATTTATATTTACCTAGTTTTTGCCAGACGCGCGCGTTAATCTCTCGCCACACACACACACACACACGCACACGAACACACTCATTCGCCTCTAATCTAATCGCTTAGTCAAATAGTTACGCCCCCCTCGACTCGGTTACCCCTTGGCTAATGCACACACACGCACACACGCACACAGAGAGCAACTCAAACACTCTCTCTCTCTCTCTCTCTCCCTCGCTCTGCCAGTCTCGAGTGAGCGCGAGGCAACGCCTACAACATGAAAGCAGGTAACAAGTCAGTTTTACCTGCCCGCTGGCTGTCCACTGGCCAATCGCACAGCAGCAGCAGCAACAGCAGCAGCTAACAACTACTAACAACAGCAACAACAACTGACAACAACAACACATGTTTAATTCATGGAGTCAGACAGGCGGCTAATTGCGTCCTGCGTCGATTTCACGCCAATGATCGCCAATCAATAAATAAAATACCCAACAGCAACAACAACAACAACGACAGCAACAAAAAATGGGTATAAAAAAGCGAATGTCAATAGGCCAACGAGGGGAAGCGAAAGCATATTCTTTTTTTTTTTCCTCTATATATGTTTTTTATTGTTGTTATTATTGAAACAGAAACCAAAAGCGAAAAGTCAGCAACGGCCAGCGGGCAGCGGGCAGCGGGCAACGGGCCAAGGTCCGCCCAAGCAATCACAAAAATTACCCAAAAAAAAAAAAAAAGAGGAATATATATATAAACATATAATAATAATATGAGCATGTGTGTGTGTGTGTGTGTGTGTGAGGACCTTGTTGTCACCCTGTCGCAGGACAATCAATTGATAAAAAAAAAAAAAAAAAAAAAATAGCAAACGAGCGGGCGGCAGCTGTGGGCGGGGGTGGACACACGGAACAGAGAGACGGACAAAGGACGTGGCAAAAAAAATAGTAAAAGAAAAAGTTGAGCAACGCTTCAGGGCGCATTACGCGATGTGTGTGTGTGCGTGTGTGTGGGCAACCGCAAATTGTTCAAACTGCCCAAGCAACAACAACAACAACAACAACAAACTTGACAAGTGGCAAACGACAGCGCGTCAATAAATATTTTTTGTTTTTTCCTTTTTTTGCTAAGAATGTTGCGACAGCTAATTGACAAAGTCAGGCAATTCGAGCAGGAGGCGGCAGGGGCGGTAGAAGGCTAGACTGTAATCCTGCTGCCGAACAGCGGCTGTGCGTAATAAAAGATGAGCAATTAGCTTAAGGGCGCAGCCAAATGTGAAGCCTAAAGGGAGAGAGAGAGAAGGGAGAAAGCGTAGAAATAAATCAATAAGTAAATAGAACTAATTTAAAGGTGAATAGAAATTAGAGTAATGGGAAAAGTCTCCACAATAAATACATACTATATATAATAATATAAGAAAATTGATATTTAGAATTAATTCTTGGCAACAATAAATAAATAAATAATATAACATATATTTCAGCACAAATTATAAATAGGAAAATATATAATAAAATAGCATTTAAAATATATTAAATAAACAAAACACAAATATACAAATACAATAAAAAATTAAATTAAATAATAGAAAAATAATATTTAAAAATAAAAGATTTCTCATTAAATAAAGCAAGTAATAAAAAAATAAAAAGTTAAAAAGTCTTTTCAAATTAAGAAATATTATAATATTTTTTTAATATACTATAATATATCTTAATTTTAAAAACATATTTATTTTATTTTATTTGTACTATATAAAATATAAATAAAATACTCCAAGTAATCAACATATCATAAAATAAAATCAGATTAAATAATAAATAAAAATATATAGAAAAAAAAATTAAAAATAAAATAAATAAAATTAAAGTACATATAATAAAAATATAGAAAAACATAAGGAAATAAATCTCTTGAAAAATAAGAAACAAACATTTCTCATAGATTCCATTTGGTGCTTAGCATTTGATAGGAGCTCAGTCTCAGCTTCGGCTTGATCGGCTTTTGAATTGGGTCAACTCTGTTTCGGGTTTCGGGATTGACCAAATGTGAGGAAAACTTTGTCAATTTGACAACATTTCAATCAAGTTTTCTTTTTGCATAGACAAACCCTTGTTGGTCGCATATGCCTGACGGCTAATCTGCTGCTACAGCTTCTCCTGCCTCTCAGCGACTCCTGCTCCGGCTCCTGCTCCTGCTCCATCCCCCTTCTGTTTGTGTTTAGTTGGTGCGTAAAGTTCTTCTTGCTTGGTCAATCAAAATTCATCGATAAATTACCAAAAGTTGCCTGGCCCCGAGGGCAGGCATAGCCATAGCTGTCCCTGCTCCGGCCCCTGCCACAGTCTCTGCTGCGGTCGCTACTGCTGCTACTGCTGCTGCTTCTTCTTCTTCTGTGGCACAAACAATTGGCAGCAATTTTGGCGAGTTCATTGCGACTCGAATTAATTGCAGGCGCCTCACAACATTTTTCGGCATTTCGCTGGAATTTATGTGCACATATATTCACACACACACACACTCGCACACACATGCAAATAGTGCCGAGCAGGAGGAGGGCAGGAGGAGTTGTGGGCATAGATTACATTCGATTGAGTGTGGTTTTTGCTGGGGTGAACTTACCATTTGTCGCTTTATTTGGGCGCGCGCAAATACATAAATTAACAGTGCAGGCGAATCGATTCGCGTAATACTAACCGACGTTCCGGTACCGCCCCCCGCCTCCCGCTGGCGTCAGCCCTGCTACTGCAGCAGCAGCAGCACGCCCTCTTATCAGCGCCCAGAGCAGTGTCCATATGTAAATAAGTGAGTAGCAGCAGGAGGCGGGGGAGTACGAGCAGGAGGTGGAGGAGACATTTGGTCATGGGTGCTGCCAGCGTAAAAACCCAACCAAATTGCTAGGCGTAAATTGTTGTTGCAAATCAATTGTGACACATCCAGCTAAGTGTGATTCTCTCTGAGTGTGTGTGTGTGTGTGTGTGTGTGTGCCAAATGCCAATTACCAATTGCCAATTGATATTCGCTGTGCTTAATGCATTGAAACTCTGATTAGCGAAACTTATCGATAAGTTGCTGTCAATCGATTTACGATACGTTTATCGATATTGATTTTCCGTAAGCTCTATTCTATGGTGGTAGAGACTCTGCCCTGAATGTGAGACAATTACTCATGGCAATCGAACGGCAGAACGTAGTGGAAGTACAAGTAAATTAGGCTACGGACGTACAACCACCCGGCGGAGAGCTCATGTGGTTAGCTGGCGGCGCATTAAGCCAGAATTGATGGCCCACTGGCGATGGCCATAAAAGCGAAAAATGTTGCCCAAATTTATGAACTGCAAGTGCAAAAGTGTCACACAGCTAACAGCGGGTGGTGCGGTTGGTGCAGGGTGGGGCAGCACCACAATTGAATAACGTTGACTAACCAATTTGTTTGCCCATTGCAGATTCCGACTCGACAGAGAACGATGCGGTCGCCGCGCAGGACATCCTCACGTGCGGCGCATGCCAGAAGACCTTCGCGCTGTCGGACATTGTCCGCTTCATACAGCACAAGGTGATGCAGTGCAACAAGGAGAACTACGGCCAGTGCACCACGCAGGCGCCCAGCATGGATCGCGATGCCGACGAGGGCCGTCCACTGAGCCTGGTCAATCGCCGTCCATCGATATCGGCGCCCATCACCGGTCGCAAATCGGCTCCGGCCGGAGTTGCACCACCCACCGCAACCGCTGCCGCTGCTGCGGCCACAGCTGCTGCTGCTGCGGCGGCGGCGGCGGCTGCTGCAGCCGTTGCGAGCAGCGCAGCGAGCGGCTCACGCATCCACACACCACCGCCCAGTCCGGCGGATCTGCTGGCGGACGGAGCGAGCAGCACACCCAAACGCCTCGTTGATGGTAAGTACTCCAGAGCAGCTCCACGGCTCACAGCCTAACACTTCCATGTCCTCCACAGAGAACGACAATACAACGCCCAAGGCGGACAGCGAGGCACTGCCTCTGCAGCCGCACAGTCCACAGTCCGGCGAGCAGGACGTTCACATCGGGCGCGCTGCGGTCGAGGACTGCGCGCTGCTCGACGACAAGCCAAAGGTCAAGCAGGAGCCCCTCGCCGACGACGAGCTGCCACAAGAGGAGCACCAGCTCGACGAGGAGCAGCAGCAGCAGGAGCGGGAGCAGGAGCAGGAGCAGGAGCGGGAGCGAGAGCTGGACCAGTCACAAGTGCTGCCAGCGGGCGACGAGTGCCAGCAGCCGCTGGCCAAGCGGCCCAAAATGGAGCTCGTCGATGCCGAGGCCAACACGGTGCATACAGGTGAGCAGCGGTCCCACATTTTGTGGCATGTTTGTGATATGCGCATATTTGCGTAATCAAAATTAAAACCCAAAAGGCCACCACCCCGTGTACCCCCCCTTACCGACTCATGCCCATGTCCATGCCTGGCTTTAGTGACCAGCGCCAAAAAAAAAAAATCAAGATCAAACGAGGCGGCAAAAATGTGCACTAAAAAATGTGTTTGAAGTGCGTGTGTGTGTGTATGTGTGTGTGTGTCAAAGGATGTGCACTCGCGGCTGTCCATAAGTCCTTGCTGATCGGGCCGCGGGGCTGCTGAGCTCGCGAGATAAGCTGCAGCTGCATTAACACAACAAAGCTCCCCTGCCCCGGCCCCTGTCCGTGTCCCCTTTCCCGCCTTCAGCATCTCGCAGGACCTTTCTGACCAATTGCGCTGTAAAACGCTTTGTCCTGCGACACAGAGGAGGAAAAAAGTAGAAAAAAAAGCAGCTGAGAGAATGTCGAAGGACATGCAGTAAAAAAAAAAAAAAATGGGAACGTGGGCGACATCAAAGCGCAAAACGGCTGATAAAGCTGAAGTGCAGCAGGACCAAAAAGGACACTCGGACAGCAGGCGAGTGACAGAGAGAGAGAGAGAGCGAAAGAGTGAGAGCGAGGGACAGCTTCGATTGTCACGCGGCTGCTGCTGCTGCTGCCCTTTGACTTTGACATTTTTCAATGCAAATGCTGCGAACGATGAAGCTGATGAAAAGCCAAAGCCCAGCGCCAAAAGACAGCAATAAAAACAATAACATGAGAGAGAGAGAAAGAGAGGGAGAGAGAGCCAGTGGAGTTATGGGCAGGTCAAAGAGAGAAGAGAGAAGAGGGAAAGGATAAGCCCAACAGGACACTGAACAAAGCAGCAGAAAGCAGAAGCTGTCAGCAGCCACAGAAGTCGAGCTGCCCTCGAGGGTAATTTAAAGAGGCAAAGGAATGTGCGAGAGGGAGAGCGAGCAAGAGAGGGTAAAAAAAGAAACCACTTGAGTGGACAAAGCACACAGGACACTCGAGTGCGAATGTGAATAGGAATGAGAATTTGAATGCGAATGCGAACTGGATTTGACACACGCACAAAGGCGAAGAATGCCAAGAAATTGCTAAAGGGGTTGAGACAGGGTCAGGGGTCAGAAGTCGGTGGTAAGCACGCTGACCATTGAGGCGGTCAGCTCGCTCCTGGCTTGACCAACGGTAGGCGCGCCACGTGCCGAGCGGGTTGAGCAGAGTCAAAGGTGAGACGCGACAAGCCACGCGACGTCAATCGACAGGCGTCGTTCGAGTTCGACTTGATTGAGTGAGTGATTGAATGAGTGAATGGATGAGTGAGTGCACAGCAGGCATGAGTAAAGTTATTCAGTTGCACTTAGTACTCTAGAAAGGTATTCATATGTAGCTGGCCCTCATGAATACACTCATGAATAAACATAGCACATGAATGCAACACATCATATTAATTGAATGTTATTTGATATAAATAATTGGTTGAATGCCATATTTATTGAATACATTCATGAATACTCATGAATACACTAATGAATAAAATTTTAAAATCAAATAAAATATGTCAGCTTTTTTTATTTACACACTTAGCTACAATTTACTCGTGAATACTAATGAATATATTCATAAGTATCCTATCATGATTAAAGTTAATTCATTAATCATTTATTGGCTGAGCTGCACTTATGTTGTTCATCATGAATACACTCACATGTTATTAGTTAGACCTGTCGCATCTGAATTTTTCGCTGATCAACTTGCCTAAACCATCAGCGCGCTTGACACTTGATGCGTGTCATTCGCATTTGAATGCCGCATGCGAGTACACTCACATACATTGTCGCAATTTAACCCTTGAACTTTGCGCTTTTGACACGGGCAACACCAACAACAACAATAACAGCAGCAACAGCAACAAAGTTGTTTGACTCCTGACAATGCAAAACTGTCAGCACATCAACGCAGTCGCCACAGATACAGATACAGATACAGATACGAGTTACAGATACAGATACAAATACAGATGCAGATTAGAGGCCTGCACGAATACGTCTCAAACGCCAAACGAGACACCCGTGTCTTGGTGGTGCTTGGTTTCACACTGTCTCGTTTTTTTCAAATAGTGTAAGCACGAGCATCGTGGACGAACGAAACAAAACGAGCATTGCTCACATACCGAAAAGTTCGGTATGCAGCTGCTCGTACTCTAAAGAAGCAACGAAGGAAAGAAACGATAAAGCATAATTCAAGTATTGTTTTCGTTTTAGCTATCAGCTAGTGATGAGCTAGACTATTTCAAGCTAGATTTCGCATATTACTATCAAATTCGTTTTGGCTATTGGGTATATAAATCAAGCAATCATAAATCTTTTCAATTTCATGTAGTACTTAATATTGCATCATGTTACCAAAAAGAAAAAAAATAAACATATCAGTTAGTTTTTTATAATTTAACTTTCTATTGCAGTATATTATTTACAATTTTTAGCCAATTCTAGCCTGATTTTTGCTCAGCAACGGCGGTCAACGCACAATAAAAGTACCGTACGATTTTTTTTGGACATTACTCGCTTTTCGTTTCGTTTCGTTTCGTTTGTCAAGGTTTTCGTTTTACTCTGCTTGAAGCGTAAGAAGTAGAGTAAAACAGAATACTTGACAACTTCGGGTACTATTCGTTTCGTTTTGCAGCAATGCTTGGTATGCTCAAACACTTGCAAATATCAGTATATTTGGAAGACGACCACAAGCAAGCATACCCATGCAGGCCTCTAATGCAGATGCGAATACGTTAGCAGATACATTTGTATCTGTAGCTGTCACGTTAATTACGCATTGTTTGACTTTTTCATGATTCGTATTTTTCTGCTCGCATTCACGAGCTGCTGCTGCTGCTGCTGCTGCGGCTGTCCTCGCATCCAATTGTTGTCCATTTGGTAATTATAAATATGAAGCGACTGCTGCCATAGCTACCACACACAAATACACACTCACACACACACACACTCACACAAGCAGCGAGCTCGCTGTGAAAAACTGTCAACAAAATGGGGGGAAAATTTAAATATTTGTTGCGCAGCGCGCGAATGTCACGAAAAATTTTTTACACGCTTTTTACGCTGTTTGCCTGTCAGCGCACATGTATGTGTGCTCGTGTGTGTGTGCGCGCGTGTGTGTGTGTCATGTTAATTATCAATTTGCTGGCAAAGTTTCAAATGCACAGCGTGTCGCGACCGCAGCAACAATGAAAAACCATCAGCCGAGAGCGGGTTGAGTTCTTCTACCTTTATTTTCATTTTCATTTTTTTTTTTTTTTTCGTTGGGTAGGGGGAGGGGGTCGTGGGTTTGGGGGTGCCGCAGGGCTTACAGGTCGCATAGGTCAGCCAAAAGGACAACAGTGCTTGAACCCATTTTATCAATACACAGCCTCAACCACTTTCCCCTCCCCCTACCCCCTACATCTATCCATTCAGTCAGTCCGTTTTTCGCATTCACCGCATTCACTCGCATTCAATTATTGACTCATGCTGGCACTAAGCCAGGCATTAGTGTCGCCCCTTTTCTTTTTTAAATATGTGTGTATAAAATAAAACTGCCACGCCTCCGGCCGCCTCGGTGTCGAGCCACCTGCTTACCATCTCAATATCGAAATCAATGGCTAATGCGCTCGGCTCATGCAATTCCACGTCCACCCACAAAAAGGATTACGCGCGCGCCTTTCTTTGTGCCACAACAACGACAACAGCAACAACAAAAAAGAGGAAGACAAGAAAAGGATAAACAGCGAAAGGCTTAGGCAAAGGTCGAGCCATGCAAATCGCCGCAGGAACCCGCAGGACACTCGACGGCTGCGTTGGCAACATGCGGCAAAAAGCTGCAACAATTATCCCATTACTGTGCAACCCTTTTTTTCAAGTGTGTGTGTGTGCGTGTGTGTGTGAATGCTGCTGCCCACCCGCTGACCTCTCGTCCTTTGGTCTGGCATCGCTCATACGTGGCGTTGTCCTGGCGCACTTCCTGGCTCCACTTTGCAGCAGGCGGTCAATTTGCCATTTCCTGGCTCGAGACGAGACGAGCCGAGCCGGGACGCGACTTGGCTTTTCTTTGTTTTGCTCGCTTCCGTCTGAGCTGCTTTGAATGCAGTCACTCGGCTAACTTGAGCTGGAGCTGGAGCTGGTGCTCCCAACTCCCGCAGGACAATGCCAGCGGGCGAGCTCAACGAGCTGCCAAAATCAGAGCGTGCCAGGCGCAAGGCAAACAACAGACAGACAGACAGACAGAGAGACAGACAGACAGACAGACAGAGGGACATTTAGACAGGCAGGCAGCAGTTGCGTCTGCCAGGACATAAAGGATGCGCGCTTGGCGCGTGCGCAACGCGCGTCTATCCAAAAAAAAATGAAATGAAATGAAATGAAAAGTAGGAGCAGTTGGCAAATGCCGCACGTTTTTCGACAACTTTTGCCTCGTTTTTTATGACAATCATGATGTGCCATAGAGCGATAATGATCATGAGATCCCTAACAACAACAACAGCAGCAGCAGCAGCAGCAGCAGCAGGGTTAGGCAACCCCTAACCCCTAAGGAGCAGCAACCCTTTAGTTGAGAAATGTATTTTGTGTATCTGTCAGATTCATTTGCATTTCCTGCGGCCCGCATCAGGCTAGGCAGGATTTTGGGCACAAGAGATCCGCCTGGCTCTACCTACCTACCTCCCTCCCCTCCTCCCTCGCCATCAACCCGTTGATCGGCATTGTCCTTGCGTCGGGGTCGTGGCCAAATCATGTTCAGCACGCTCTCACCTTTGACAGGAAGTTAAATAAAAAAAGAGAAAACGTAAACGAAAACGAGAAGCTGCAGCCGCGCGGAACGTCATAAAAACAACGAAAAACTAAACAAAAGAAAAAAGCAAAAGTGTAGTTACCTCAGCTCTCTCCCTCTCTCTCTCGCTCAGCTGATGAGCTCAACCTTTATGGACTCGTGCGCGACATGCGTTTTCCTTCTCCAGCTCCTCGCTCATTTTCATTTTCATTTCCATTTTCATTTTCATTTTCAATATTTTTTAAAGCGTCATTTAAATGCAAAGTGCGTTGCACAGTTTTCCACAGTTTTCCACAGTTACTGCTTCTGCTTCTTCTTCGCAACCGAGGGGTAGCTGGCTTCTAATAGAGGCGCATTAACACCTTGTTGCCCGCATGGCCAGCGTCTGCGGTGACATGTGTTGACCCGTGCAGCAGCAGCAGCTTCCATCGATTAGCCCCGTGCCCAGCCTGTGCCTCTCTGTCTACGTGCTGATACCCTAACCCTGGCAGGGCTACAAACACCTTCAGCTTGCCCTGGAGCTATTCGATATTTACATAGTATATAGATATATCGTAGAGTTAGCTTCGAGCTCACTTCTTCTTCTAGTTCTTTTCTATATTGAACTTTGGAATTATTCTATGTTTCTTCTAGTCCCTCTCTCTCTCTCTCTCTATCTCTATCTCTGTTCTTTAACAGATCTTCAGATAGTCTCATATCATCTCATCTTCCATTTCTTTGACTTTAGCGTATTTGCAATTCGTTTTCTTGCTTTGCTTCGCTTTCGGCTCTCATCGCATCGCATCTTTTTACTATTATTATTATTTTTGCTGTCTTCGGTTTATATTCTCTCTTTTTTTTATATGCTTGGCGTAGCAAATTTTCACATTTTCACATTTTTCATTTTAAAAATCGCATCTGTTGCGTTCTCCTCCGCCTCCGCCTCCCCCAATTGAACCCTCGTCGATAGTTATGGCCACATATGTGTGTGTGTGTGTGAGTGCTTGTAATTTCCGCCGCAGGACATGTGGCTCCTTTCGGGTGGTTTTGGTGGTTTCGGATTTTCAGTGGCGTTTTACGGTTTACAGTTTTCGGTTTCCGTGGCAAATTAACAAACGTCGCGACAAACCGCACGGCAAATCACATAAAAAAAAAATTGGAAAAAGAAGCAGAAACTATTACGATACATGACATGTGTAGGTGTGTGCGTGTGTGTGTGTGTGTGTGTATGTGGGTGTGTTTGGCAATATCCTGCTGTAAGGGACAGCACCTGCAGCTGTTGCTGCTGTTGCTGCTGATGTTGCTGCCGTGCGCGCCCATTTGTATGCTAAGCACGCCAGCAACACGCGCCTCTCTCTCCCCCTCTCTCACTCTGTCTCTGTGTGCGTGTGTGTGTGTGTGCGTATTGCACACAAAATCAATAAATAAATAAATTCGCCGCCGAAACTTTGCAGCAGCAAATATCTGCAACATATCCGCCCCACCCAGCCGCCCCCCCGCCCACTCTCGCTTTGCGCTGGCATTTATTAATAATTAATAAGGCAAATTGCTGGCAGCCTCATTTCCTGCCAGTTCACATATTTGACAGACAACATAACTAAACTACCTTTCTCCCTCTCTTCCTCTCTCTCTATCTGTGCAGAGCCCAGCAACTATACGTGTTCGAGATGCAAGACCCGCTACACCTCCGCCTGGCGCCTCATCCAGCACGTGCAGCACTCGCACGGCGTCAAGATCTACGTGGAGGCAGGCCTGACTGTGGCCACGCCCGCCGCCCTCAATGCAGCCGCGTCGGCGGCCGCGAACGCCAGCCTAAGCCCCAACCGCAGCCTCAGCCCCTCGTCGGCGGCAGCAGCAGCGGCGGCGGCAGCAGCAGCAGCAGCAGCAACTGTTGGCATGCCGCTGCCGTTGCACGCGCTGATGGCGCAGGCCGTCGCCTCGCAGTCGCAGTCGGCGTCACAGTCGGCGTCAGCGTCGCCGGCCCCGAAGCGCAGCAGCAGCAACAGCAGCGCAACGGCAATTGTTGGCGGTGCCGGCTCGGCCAACACCAGCAGCAGCAGCACTGCGAGCAGCGGCAACTCACCGACACAGCAGCTGCTGCAGCAGCGCGTACAGCAGCAGCACCAGCAGCAACAGCAACAACAGCAGCAGCAACAACAGCAACAGCAGCAGCAGCAGCAACAACAGCAGCAACAGAACATGGCCACGGCAATGGCAGCAGGCATGCGGCATCATCCGCTGCTGGCGCCGCCCGAGGCGATGCACGCGAACCCGTTCCAGCTGCTCCGCATGCCGCTGCCCCCGGCGCTGGCCCAGGGCAATGTAGTTCCTAGCGTGGCGCCCCTCTTCGGCCGCCCCACGCCCGCCGACCACTACCGCATGGAGCAGCTGGTCAGCGAGCAGTTCCGCCACCACGGCTTCAATCTGGCTGCCGCCGCCGCCGCCGCCCAGGCCCAGTTCAATGCCACCACCCAGCAGCAGCAGCAGCAGCAGCAACAACAGCCGTTGCCAGGAGTTGCCGTCAATGTTCCTAGCGGCGTCGAGCCACGGCCGCCTTCGAGCAACAGCAGTCAGCGCGGCTCAGTGCCGCCCGCTGCGCTGCCGCCACCTTCGCTCAGCTCTCAGCAGCAGCAGCAACAGCAACAGCAACAACAACAGCAGCAGCAGCAACAGCAGCAACAACAGCAGCAGCAACAGCAACAACAGCAGCAACAACTGCAACAGCAGCAACAGCAACCCATTGCCGCCGCTGTGAGTCCAGCGGGCGCCGCTTTGCAACTGGAACCGCAGCAGATGGATTTTTACTCGCAGCGATTGCGTCAGCTTGCGGGCACAACAAGCCCTGGAGCTGGCAACATTGTTAACTCGAGCTCGCCGAGTCCTAGACAGAAGCAATCGCCGCGCTTTGCGAGCCCCTCGCCCAGCTCCGCAGCCAGCTCTGTGCAGCTGACGGCGACCCCGCGGCCCCACTCCCTGACGCCGCCCGAGAAGAGCGCCGAGAATGGTGGCGCACAGCTCGGACAGCTTGGGCAGCTTGGACAGCTCGGACAGCTGCCGGGCACGCCACGGAGCACGGCCAGCACACCGCCCAGCAAGCCCTTGGAGGGCGAGCGCAGCGAGGCGGAGCTGGAGGCGAGCTGCTATGCGTGCGGCTATTGCGACAAGAAGTTCCGCTTCGAGAACAATCTGATCATCCACCAGCGGACGCACACCGGCGAGAAGCCGTACAAGTGCACCGCCTGCGACTTCGAGTGCTCCCACATCCAGAAGCTGATGAAGCACATGCGCGTCCATCGCAGCCCCGCGGAGGGCCAGGACGGCAGCAGCAGCAACGGCGGCGACAACAACCAGGATGGCCACGACGGGGGCAGCAACGCCGACTCCCTGGAGACGAACGAGGCGGACAACGACGAGGATCCCAATCCGGATGACTCCGACGAGGAGCTCAACGACGAGGACGTCGATGCGGACGCGGACGCTGATGCGGAAGAGGACGATGAGGACGAGCTGGACGACTGCGAGGACGTTGACTACGAGGCCGAGGATCTCAGCGTCAACAATCGCATCGACGGCAAGAGCCAGAGCCCAAAGACGACCAGCTCCGGCGCCACGTCGCTGGTGGGCGAGCTCATGGACAAGTTCGGGCTGTCGAACATTGCCCAGTACTCGGAGGCGTACAAGCAGGCGCTGCAGGAGTCGGGCCGCAAGGAGGCGGCTGCTGTGGCCGCAGCTGCTGCCGCCGCCGCTGCCGTCGACAACAACAATCGCGGCTCCTCCGTGGCAGGAGGTGGCTCGAACGCAGCTGGCGCTGCTGGCGATAAGCTGAACGGGCTGCCGGTTGCCGCGCTGCGATTGCGCGACGAGTTCGCCAAGAACTGCAACATGTTCCAGCCGCAGCCGCAGGACGGGCCCGCCCAGGTGCCGCTCTTCAATCCGTTCCCCAATCCCTTCGAGCTGTCCAAGCGCATGAAGATGGACGGCGGCGACTGGTGGGGCATGTCGGCGCTGCACCGCAACGAGGCGCTGTTCGAGAACCTGAAGCTGAAGCCGCTCGGGCTGGGCGGCGCCAACTCGCTGCTGCAGGGGCCCCTGCTGAAGAAGGAGTCGCGCCAGAGGAACGACACCTGCGAGTTCTGCGGCAAGGTGTTCAAGAACTGCTCCAACCTGACCGTGCACCGGCGCAGCCACACCGGCGAGAAGCCGTACAAGTGCGAGCTGTGCTCCTACGCCTGCGCCCAGAGCTCCAAGCTCACCCGCCACATGAAGACGCACGGCCGCACCGGCAAGGACGTCTATCGCTGTCGCTTCTGTGACATGCCCTTCAGCGTGCCCTCCACCCTCGAGAAGCACATGCGCAAGTGCGTCGTCAACCAGGGCAAGGCTGCAGCAGCTGCGGCCAATGCGGCCAATGCTGTCGCCGCTGCCCAGGCCGCTGCTGCCGCTCAACAGTTGCAGGCAGCGGCCCAGGCCCAACAGCAGCAGCAGCAACAGCAGCAGCAACAACAGCAGCAGCAACAGCAGCAGCAGCAGCAACAGTTGCCCACACAGTCGTCGCCCTGCCCCATGGGCGTGGCTGTGGGCTTTCCGCCGCAATTCGGACACAATCTGTCGCTGGCGGGCAGCGTGAGCGGCGACAATGACTCGAACGCCTCTTCCAGCCTGCCGGCGCACTCCATCTCGCTGAAGGAGGAGGCATGACTTTTTAGCAGCTGGAGCAGCAGCAGCAGCAGCAATCACAATCACAACCACCCGCCGCCCACGTTGCATGGCCCGCTGGCTGCACATGTGCTACAGCCGCATCCACACGCGCTGTTGCCGCCCGGTCAGCAGCAGCAGCAGCAACACCACCAACTCCAGCAGCAGCAGCAGATGCAGCAGCACCACCATCATCCGTTGGCCAGCAGCCGCAGCCGCCTCATGTCGCGCATCTTCTAAAGATGTTGCCCCGCCCAGTCTCCGCCTCCGCCGTCGCCCCTTGTACATATGAAGTGAAGCACAGTTGTCGTACAGTTATGATACAGACCCCCCACCCCCTCTCCAGTCCCCTTGACTGCAACTTTCTAAAAGATTGCGCCAGCAGTTGCATTCGGCTGCTCCTTGAAGGCGACCTACAACACGACCAGAGGCATTTAATACCAAAGCAATAACCGTTATGTAATATAATTTTAAACAAAAAAAAAAAACTCCATTTTTTTTTCAACAATTTTTTTTTTATTACGTTTTATATATGTATGTGTGTGTGTCTGCTAAAGAAGTACTATACTACATATGCCTAAATATAGGAATATATATATACATATGTATATATGCATGCATATATGAATATATGTATTTACGATTAATTTTCACAATTTTTTTTCCAAGTTTTTTTTTTTTAATATTTTTAAAATACTTAATTTATGCGAAACATATATTTAAATATATACATACATATATATATAACAAATTAAGAATATATACGGCAGGACAACTGCGTCTGACACATTTTCCAGTGTATTTATAGCAACTAAGTAAAAAAAAAAAAAAAATTACAAACAAAAAAAAAAACAAAAAATTTGTATAAAAGTAAAACCAACAAAAAATACTAAAAAAAAAAAAAAACTACTACTGAGGGAAAAACACTAAAAGTAAATCCAAAAAAAAAGACACGACAAAATACAAAATTACTATATACAATATATAGTAAACTTATATATAAATCTTTTTTTGTGTGTGTTTTAAGATCGCGTATTTGTTAAACATCGATGTACATTTTAGTAAATCTAGATATCTAGGCACTAAAGAGCAACACTTGTATAAAAGAATTCTTATTAACTATAATTATTACGGTATAACGATATATGAGCATATGCATATACATATATATTAACAGATCTATATATATATATATATGCATATCATTTTTTTTTTAATATTATTTCGAGACATTTTTTGCATAGAGAATAATTCTATTATTAATTGTAATTAAAACTAAAAAAAAAGCAAAAAAAAAAAACGAAAAGTAATCAAATTTTTTACATACATAAATAAATCTATAAATGTAAACACAATTTTTTTTTTTGTAAACAATTAGCTTAAGTATCGAAGAAGAAGAAGAAAAAAAAAACACAAATTCGTGACAAGGCAAAAGCAAAAAATTTAGCAGCAGTTGAGCATTAGAAAAGGACAGAAAGAGCACGTGAAAAATGTGTGAAAGATTAATTAAATTTGTACGTAAAACTTCAAGCGAAAAGCAATTAACAATTATAAAAAAAAACAAAAACAAAAAACATCAACAACAAACAACTAGATTTAGAAGACTGAGGAACTAACGTATGTATTTGTTTTCTTCCCTGAGATAAAGAAAGAGACAGAGAAAGAGAGAAGAGAAAGTAATACGAGAGATGAACCAATTTTTTTTTTTTGCATAAATGTTTTTGCTGTTGATTTTCGTTATTTGATTGAAAGTAAAAAAAAAAAAAACACACTTTTAAATATATATAAAAACAACTCACATTTTGATTAATATTTAATAATTGTTTTTAGTACAAATTTATTTGGCGAGCGAAAAATTCAAATCGAAAAAGAATTAAATTAGTTTCAACTTATTTTGTTCTTTTCGTTTTTGGTTTTTTTCTGCTTTCTTTGTTTTTTGTTTTGTTTTGGATTTCAATTTACCAAAAAAAAAAAAAAAAGAAAAGTAAAAAAAAATACTTAAAGTAAAAATTGCTTCTACTGTTGCCGCACACACACACCCCTAAAACAAATCCCCTCTCAATCACCCCCTCCCTTGCGACAACACTACAAGCAATTTTTCCAACTATGAAGTTTATCGTGCATAATTTATTAGAGAGAGAGAGAGAGAGAGAGAGAGAGAGAGAGAGAGAGAGAGAGAGAGATAGAGCAAAGGAGAAGAGAATGTTTTAGTTTTTCGTTTTTGTGAAATTCTTCAAATCGATTGTGTTTCAGACAAGACAAGACAAGACACGACAAGACATATACATTATCTATATACCTATACATATAGTTCATATAGAAAATCAAGAAAAATTGAATAAAAATGCAAATATTATACAAATCATAAACTATTTATGTTTTATTTTCAACTCTATAAGAAAGACACTTTCGTTTTTTAATTACTTTCTTTTTTTAACAGCAACAAACACAAAGTTTTTGAACTTGAGATCAAAGTCGAAAACAAGAGAAATCCAAAATTCAAAGCCCAACAAGCTAAACACTATCATACAAGATTAGAAAATTTAATTATAGCTATAAAGAAAAAGAAGAGAAAACTTTATACTAAAACAAAAACAAAACAATGCACAAATACAAAAAAAAAAAAAAACTTAAATCGCAGCAGAAATAAAATGCGAGCGAAATGTGCAACTAAACAATTTATAAGTAAAATTTCCAAAAACAAAAAAAAAAACAAATATTTTTCAAGTGTGTGTAATTTTTTGAACATAAACAATAATAAATACAAAGCGTAAATTAATAATTAAAATAGTTGTCTGTGTTACAAAATACAAATATTAAAAAAAAAAAAAAAAAAAACAAACAAACAAAATACATACAAATTAAAGAAAAACATGTAAAAGAAACAAACGCATTTTTCATTTTCGATCGCGTGCCATAAACTTTATAGCAACGCACAAAAGTAGGCAACGCCAAGGGTCAGCAGAAATGATCGTGTTATAAAAAAGCATTGCATACTTTGCAGCGCGCACGAAAAATCCGCCAGATGTCGCTAGCTCAACGCACGAAATGCAAATTGCTCGCACGCACACGCACACACACACACATGCTAGACAGAAGCACACACTCACACACACATGCAAGCATGCATGCCATGCATGCCAGTCAACTCACACATGTGTGTGCGAGCGAGGGAGAGAGAGAGAGAGCGCGTTGCTGCTCGCTGTGCTGCCCAATGGGCCATTGGCCGTTGGGCATATAAACCGTACGTAGCCGGACCCCAAAGCCCAGACTCGACCAGCAGTGACCAATCCAGCATAACTGGCCGCCCAATTGGCGGGGCGGAAACTTCAATTGGAATTGGCATTGGAATCCACGCTCGCAGCACACATGTGGCCGGCGCATGTGTGGGCCAGCTAGAGCCCAAATTGTAGCCAAAGCCGATGCCCACGCTGGCAGCGCAGTCAACGTTGCGACGCGTCGCTGCCCAGTCTAGCATTGCCAACCCCCTGGCCGAGGTTGCGAATGACTTGTGGCCGGCTCGAACTTGTGCGTCAGACATGTTCGCTCTGCTTGGGATTCGGACTGAGTCTCGTTCTTGGATACTCTCTCTCTCTCGGCCTCGTCGAGTTGCGCCAAATTGTTATTGTTATATTTGTTTATTTCAGAAATTTCATAATCCTTGGACAGATTCTGGCGATGATTGTATTTGTCTAGCCTAAGAGTTTCATTGACTTTGCTGAATTTAACATTTCCTCAAATGAATAAATAAATAAAAATAAATAAATAATATATAAAAACTAAAAAAAAGGTACAAATAATTATTCTTTATTAACAATACATATGTATATAGGAATTTAATAGTACTGGACTGTGTACAATGTTAATAAATTAAATTATCAAAAATAAATGTTTAAATGCAATTTTTAATTTTAAATATTTTATTTTCTTTAGAGCCATTTGAGCTTGAGTTATTATCATTCTTATTATTATTTTTTTTTGTTTTGTTTTTTTTTTTTATTAATTGTTAAAGCCATACGAGGTTTTTCAATAACCCCTTTGTGAGCTTATTTATTATTATTATTACTATGATTTTAGTTTTAATATTATTATTATTATTATTATTATTATTATTATTATTATTATTATTATTATTATTATTATTATTATTAGTAGTAGTAGTAGTAGTAGTAGTAGAAGTAGTAGTATAATTTTTTATTTTTTTTATTTTTATTATTTTTTTTATTTATTTATTTATTTTTTTTTATTACTATTATTATTATTGAACTAAAACATACTTAGCATACTTACTTTTAAGTTTGTATTGTCATATATATTTTAGCAATATTAAAAAAAAAAAAAAAAAAGTATGCTTGAAATATTTTTTATTTTTTTTTTTTTTTTTTTTGTGGGCTTATGCACCGTCTGTCAGCTCGTCACTCTGACCGAAGGAGAAGAAAACAGAAAAGTAAAAGAAAAACCTATCCGACACTCTGGAAACTATGTCCTGGAAATTATTCTTTACTTCTCTATATTAAGCAAATATAAATATATTTATGGAAACTATAGATAAATATATTGCATAGGATCTGTATACAGATTAAATATTCTCAACATGAACACTAACATTGCCTAAAAAGAATTTAATTACATAATAGAAAAGAATAAAAAAAAAAAAAAAATGTCAATTGAAGAAAACAAATTAAGTGAATTACTTTCAGAGGTAAAAAGTTGAACTAAAACTCTTTTCCAGAGAAATCCATTGGCAAACCAATCAAAGAAAGATAGATGCACTTGCTAATTGCTCTTAGCTTGTATCCAAGCTGAAAACTAAAATGGAGGACCAATACTGCCGTGGAGCCCGGTGAGCCACCAAAGGATTGGTCTTGCAGCAATCTGGGATGCGAGACAGTTCGTGCAGAGCGAACAATTCAAGTGTGTGTGCCTGATACTCGTATATCACGGGTAGCCTACACCCAATGTGTGTGTGTGGCCATAAGGGTGAAACTTTTACTGCTTGCTTACAGAGATTCTTTTCTGATGATAAATTAATTTATTATGTTCGAATTGAAGCACTCGCAGCCAGAACGAGAAACCGGAGTCAGAGCCAGAGCCGGAGCTGGAGCCAGAGTCAAGGAAGAAGACGCAGACGTAGGCCGAGACGTAGACAGAGACCGAGCCAATGCTGTTAATGTGAGCGGATGTAACAGCCATTGCCAGGCCAAGACTAAAGTTATGTAAATGAATATAGATATATATGTATATACACACATACACACACACACACACATACGTATGTATGCATGTACGTGTGAACTGCCTCAACTTTGTAAGCAGAAACAAATGCGGGTTTCAAGCATGAGTCTATGTCGAATATATTTGTGTCTGTCTGTGTGTGTGTGTGCGTTTCAACCCTATCGCAAGTGTGTAAGTAATTACAGCAACAGCAACAACTACAGAAATAATGAACAACACCATCTGACCACTTGAATAATTTGGAAAAGTGGCGGGTGGCCCGAGAGACCGAGAGCCGGGTGATGTTTTAATTGAAAGCATCGCCAGCATGGCGGACCAAATGTGACAAGGACAGCGGCCACCCCACATGCCCAGTACCCTTGCAGCCCCTTGCCCAACCCCCGCAGCCAGTTAACCAAATATGGCGGCGAGCGTCCAGGGAAAATGCGTTGATTACCGAAGGCACCGAGCGCGAATTCCCAGAGTGTGCACAGCTCGCATTGACTCGAATCGCGCGAATGTTGGGGCTGAGCTCCAAGGGAGCCGGGCGCTGGCCACTGCCAGAGGGGCGCGCCGACTGGCCATGCATTCAAACTTACTGGAAGAGCAAATAGAAAATGGCCAAAAACGGATTCAAACTTTGAATCGGATTTTGTCTTGGCCATTGCCATGGAAGAAGCAGAACTCTGCACACACACACACACACACACACACATTCATATGAGGGGGGGAGTTTGGGGGTGGAGTGCATTGGTTTGGGCTGCCCGGAAAGCAAAGAAAGTCAAAGAACAAATGTCTACGGCTCCGCGCCGACTGCGCCGGCATCCAGCAAGGACACACAAAACATTTGTAAAGGCAAAAAGTGGACAAAGTGAGAGTTGAAGAGGCAACCGAATACCCTGTAAATTGTCTCTAACAAATAGTCAGTCCAGCTTGAAGTCTATTGTGAACAGATTAAAACTTTGAGCATAACTGCAGCATAGTCTCCATTTCATTAGAAATATATATATATATGCAGATAATATACCCTGTAATATATGTTATAAATGGGAAAAAGTGGTTTCATTATACAAATATCATATACACTACATATATGCAAGATTTTCATAGGTAGAGTCGAAATACTGGAAATGTTAGTATACTCAAAGCAGAGTCAAATGATAATGAACGACTACTATATACTCATTAAACCATACACTCTGCTATAAGACTAAGTCTGCTAGCAAAATTATATCAGAATTAGATAGAATTCATTATAGAGGAATATATTTCCAAGTCTTTAGCTATTAGCAAAGTGCAGCTGTAAGTGGTGCAGCCCTCACAAATATATACATATACAGCCCATTATATGCTCTAGTGCAGGGTATATGTATATCAGTTAAGGGGATGCATTGGGCATTGCCACCGCAAAGCAGCCCGACGAAACCAAAACCAAACCCAGCCGAGCCAAACCAAACCGGTGCTCCAACTCCAGCTCTAGCTCCAGCTACATCTTCAGTCAGCCAACACGAACGTATACCACACATGTGTGTGCGTGTGTGCATGTCCTAACGCTGAATATCGTGCTCTAGAGACCAAATGGAAACTTAAGCCTTTCTTTTGTGCCCGGCTAAGGACTCTCATGCTGTCCATGAACCTTTGTGGCGCTTTGGCTTTGGAGCCGGAGCCCCAACTGCACTGGGGCTGTGCGGGGCTGCTGGAGAGGAGTGGGAGGAGTGGGCTTTCCAGTGACGTAGATACAGAGAGCGGCCTGAGCGCGCCTTCTTTCAATGCATCCTTTTTGGCGCGCACAAATTTCGTGTTGTTGTTCGTCTGCCCAGCGACCATGTTCAAGTGTGTGTGTGTGTGTGCGAGTGTGTGTGTGTGCGAGTGTGGCTGTGTTTGAAAATAGCGTGTGGAGTGCACTGTCCTTACATTGTACTCTCTTTGCAATGACTGAGAAGAGGCAGCAACACACACACACACACACACAAGCAGAGACAGAAAGAGAGTGGGAGAGAGAGACTGCGAGTGGTCTGTCGCCTGGCCGAGCAGGACACACGGCAGGACATGGTATGCTCGCTCGCGCATTCGCTGGCTCGTTAATAACAGCCCCCGGGGCCCCTCTGCGCCGCTGCCCCTGCCCCTGCCCACTGTCCCCCCCACACACACACACAAACACCACAGCCAGCGGGCGCTACGGCCTCGCAGCGTTTCTTTCACGTTAGCCATGGCTACCTAGCTAGCCCACAAGCTCCCCGCTTCGCCCCCACTCGCATGCCCCACCGGCCCAGGTCCAACTCCCTCGCCACGTTTCTGGCTAAATGCGCGCCGCTGTCCAAAGCACATGCGATATATGCAAAGTTCGTATGGAGAAAGAAAAAAAAAAACATACACACATAATAAACAAGTTGATGTGCTCCACTCGAAAGCGTCCGACTACCAGATACCCTAGTCTAAAGTAAAAATCTAATCAGATATATAAAGTTTAATAAAACGTTTACCCAGATCTGTTCAAGAAGCAGAAATCATTTTGTGTTTATGTATATGAAGTGAATATGATGTATGTATGTATGCATATATTTGATGTATATTGTATATTGCATTTACATAGATGATACAGATGTAGGAATAATATATGTGTGAAATATATATAGTATATAGCGTATATTTATTTACTTATTTATTAGAGATTATGACTACTAATTTTATTATAATATTAATATTTATAATATTAATACCAACTTAAGAATTGGGCCTTCGGCATATACATATATAAGTTAAGACTATCGACAATCTAAGGAGGCTGAAGAGTCCAGTCAGACATTCAAGGGGAGAACCCGGCCAGAAGAACTCAGTTGGCTCTTTTCATATTCGTCGGACTTGGGAGAGTTTTGACCTATTGTTACTAAATTATATAAATTATATTATTTCATTGAACTCAAAGTTATATATATTCACAAGAACCCAACACAGCGTCCCTAATCACTATTACCCTAGTGTGCGAGCGCTTAACTTATATATTTGACCGATTTCCACAATATTCATTGAGTTCCATTTCCATTTAGTATAAAAAAATTCCATTATGCACAATATATTAATATAGCATTTAATTTGGAGCTATGTTAAAAAATACAATATATTTAAATATTCTACAGTATAATCCTGTTATAATGACTCCGCTTATAGCGTACATACGGTTATAGAAAAAAGAAGGTTTATAATTTTAATGTCTTCCGGGCTTAAGGACGGTCCCTTCTATAGTAAGTTAGAAGCAGAAGAAGAAGAAGACTATAGCCATTTTGTTCCATACAAATTGAACAGAATCTTGACCCAAAAAACTATTATACATATATCCAATTATACTCTATATAACTCTCGCTTGGCCTAGCTTATGTATTCTGGGTACAGCTTCCACAGCCTTCCAGATAAATGATATCAATTTGTGCACTAATTAAGTTTACCGAAACTGACATAAAAGACAATAGGATCCATTAATAACTCAAGTAACTCGGAAGTATTTGAAGCAACAATCAAGGCAATCGGACAGAGGGACAAATTAAACGGTAAATACATAGAACTACCGCATACCTTGCCTTCTGGGCGTACAACAACATACCCCATTGAGCCATTTCGAACGGTTACAGGGTATACAAATAACAAAAAAGAGAAGAGCAGAAAATAATGAATAAAAGAATCATTAAGCCGGCGAATGTGTGTGCGATGGCGTTGCAAGGATGCAAGGATATACACGTAGCTACAACTGGCGCAACTGAGCTGAGCCCACAGTCGCCCACACACACAACCACCCAGCCACCCAACCGCCCAGCCACCCAACCACCCAACCACACACCGCCTGCGCTTGCTGCATGGCTGACATTCAATGACTTTTCTAACTTTTCAGTGGGTTTTTGTGCATTCTTCCTTTAGCTGCCACATAGTGTATATTTCTATCTCTCTCTATCTCTCCCTCTCTCTCTCTTTCTCTAAGTGTGTGTGTGTGTGCGTGTTGGCTGAGTTTTTGTTGTTCTTTCGACTCTTTCAAACAAATGCGAATGCGAATGCGAATGCGAATGCAATTGTGACTCGACTTTGGCATTGCCACAGCCACTCCGACCGCCCCCGCTCACGCCTCTTTCCGAGCATCGCCCACTTTTCGTTTATTTGGAAAATCCATTTGTCCACCTTGCCTAAAGGAGTCCGCATACTTTTGCATGCCGCCCCCCTCCCCCTCCCCCTCCCCTTACGCTTCCTGCTTCCAATTTCCAGACGGACTTTTGCTTTGCTGCCCCCTGCTACACTCACCACGTTTTGTTGCACAATTGCAACCGGGCAATGCATTGGGGAGCAGCAGGCTGGCTCCCTGCCCTTCCTCCCTCTAGCACCAGCCCCACTCACGGCTCTCCTCGCACTTCCTGTCCCTGTTGCTGGCATCTTTAATGACCCGCACATTGAGCTGCTTGAGCAGCGATTGCCCCCTAAAAGCGCAACAACAATGAAATCTTCATCTGGATACGATTCTGGCTTTGGCTTTGGCTTTGTGTGCTGTTTGTTGTGCACATCCAAGGGATCCAAGTCGCACAGCGCCAGGCCAATCTATGCAGTCCGAATAGGATGTCGTATAAGCCATAATATGTATGTACATATATCTATCCATGTATCTAATTGAGTTATGCTACATGGTGTAAAAATTATGAAATCGCGGAGTAAAGGATTAATTATATTATAAATAGAAATTTATATTGAAAAAGTCAATATATAGTATATATGGATCGATCACTTAACTTAATAAGAGAGGTATTCCGAATTTTTGAAAATAAAAACATTGTGAGCCCATGAGAATAAGATTTTAGGGTATGCTGGTTTTGTTCAAGGGTAAGCAACTGGAAGAAGGAGACGTAGCAGCCCCCGGTATATATATTAGGATGATGATAGACGATCTGTTCGTATGTCCAGCCGTCTATCCTTCTATGCAGCGATCTGGTTCGTATTATAAACCATAATCTAAATATTGTATATTCAATTTTAAATAAAAGTCGTATAAGCTTATCTTTTGTTTAATAGATTTATTTTTTATGGAAGACAATCTTCAGAGAAGTTTACCTTTATTTAATTTTTTTTCGGAGTTTCGTATGAATACCAAGATTTTTTATCATTCCGACGCAATAAATCCCCTAATAATAATAAAAATAAAATTATATTGAATTCAAAAGACTTCCGCTTTGGCGAATAGACACACATGAATGCAGTTTCACGCCTTGAATAACTCAACTAGAAGTGTTCATCTAGAAAACAAGTTATTTTAGCTAACAGCTATAACTTCCTATAGTAAAGTTCATTCCGCAGTCGCTGCGTCAACTGCGCAGTTAGCAGAGCGCGTACGAATTGAATACCAGCTCATCATGGGGCTCAAGAAATCTACTAACCGGGCAGTTCCGGCTGGATCAATCTTAATTGATTTCCAACAGGGACCGCAAATAAGTGTTACGCATTTTAAAAAATTTAGGGTCAAAAGAATTCCAACAATTTCTTTTCACAAAAGTCTCCATTTTAGCTGCCTCGCAAATCTAGAATATAAAATCTACAAGTATAAATGTATATGCCTGTATGTAAATACCGTAATCTATTTAAATATTTCCTTTTCTGTTTTTTTTTTTTTTTTTTTTTTTTGGGGGGGGGGTCTTTTAATTAAATTTAAAATCGCAGTGCATTCCATTTCAATTGCGATTTGCGCTAATTAATGCGACGCGTGCTCATTGCTCGGACAGAGCTGAAGTCCGATTCGGTCCATGATGCTATAAGCTCACGCCCACACGCACGCCCACCTGCCATGGCAACCCCTTCACAGCAGCCTGGCCGGGCCTGGCCTGGTTAGCAGGCTCAGTTAACTGTCAGGTAATGAATGCGCACATGTTGTCATTTCAGCAGCTCGTCAAAGAGCTGGCTGGCATGTGGCATGTGGCATGCAGCATTGTTGCACGTTCAGCTAAGATTGGCTGCCGAATTGTCACCCAGCAGTTGGCTTGCCTCGGTTTTAATTAAATTTGCCCGCGACACTCTAATTGCCAGCTAAGTGCAACAATTTGCTGCCGCCTGGCAAGAGAGAGGTCAGCGGGTCAACAAGCCGGAGCCGGAGCCGGAGGTTAGGGCACTGGGGCGCGCGCCTCCCATTCAAAAAAAAAAACAGAAACTCACTCGAAATAATGATAATAAAAACCCGTTTCTTTTTCTATTAAAGCACAGCATCCGAAAGAGCAGGAAAAGTCGGTGATCAGTTGCGATCCCGACAAAGGTTAATTGGCTCGTTAGGCAGGGGGTAAGAACTGACCAATGGACAGGAGCGGCGCCAGCGGCAGCATCCAGGGGGTGCGATCTGAGTGATGCTGGCCAAACTGACTGCGAAATTTGCCCTTTAATGCCCGAAAATAAACAGCAGCAGCCGCAACCCTTGACTGGGCGGGGTCGAGCATCAACCGGTTCCAGCATTGCGAGGCTGTGGTTCGCTCGCTCTCTGTGTGTGTGTGTGTGTGTGAATGTCGCAGCACTATTTATTAGCCTTAGGATTAATAAATCTATTTGGTCACCGTCCTAATGAAATCACCAACGCCCCAACCAAGGCCCTCTAGCCCCAACCCCAGACCCAGCTGGCAGACGCCCCAGTTCAATGGGGCCGCAGGCGCAGCCGCCTCATGTGTGTGTGTTTGTGTTTGTGTTTGCCGCAAAGCTTGAAGATATGTATTTTCACACACACACACACATGCACACACACGCACTCAACAGCTGCTATCCTCTGCTCTACTCGCTAACCAAGACACGCGAGGTCGCAGCGGCCAGCAAATGAGCCCGGGCCGCATTGCGATTGCTGGGGCGGGAGCTGGGAGGGAGGGGCTCAGAGCAAGGGCTGCTCAAAAGTTGCCAATTTGCCTTTTTGAATTTACGCATAGCTAAAAGTATCCTTTCGGAAACCACAAATATTTACCCAGCTCAAGGCTCAGGTCTGCGGTCGCCTCGAGTCCTACTGCAGACCCCAGCCCCAAGCATTCGGCTCGACAGCAACGCGACAGCAGACGCCATTCCGTTCACCCACATGCCGCTCTCCCCTCTCCCCGCCTGAAGGCACTTGCAGCGACTGCCTGGCGGCTGTCTGTCCCATCTTGTCGTCCTGGACGAGCGACGGGCAATTTTCAAAATCTGTCGGACCATCATTTTCAATCCACGCGTTCGAGCCCAGCTCCCATTCAGCGAACCCCAAAAACCCCGTCGACCAGAACTTATTTTTCCATCTGACACTAGCCAAGATGGACCAATACTCATATTTACACCATATGCACATGTACGTGTGTGTGTGTGCGTGTGTGTGTGCGCGGTGCCTGGAAAGGACTTTTGAAATGAGATTAAAAACGGTAAATTCCTGCAAGGGTTACACATCCTTTCGGCTAAGAGTAATGAATGCGGTTTCTGCCCAAAGTCAAATTTTAGAAAGTGTTTTATTTGACTAGGCTAGCAGCAGCCCAATACAGCCAACAGCCCCCAGCCCCCTTAGGACCAACCCCTACACGTCGCGGTCAGGGCCCAAAAAAGCCTGCACGCGGCCAAAAACATACAAACAGTGTGAGCAGAAAACCAAAGAGAGAGAGAGAGAGAGAGAGAGGGAATGAGAGCTAAAAAGAAATTTAAATCTATGCCAAAATTAAAATGTGGAATTTAAATAATACAGAGACTAAAAGAATAATATTGACTAATTTAAAGTGAGTTGCATTTACTGCAGTGTTGGAAAATGCTGCCAAAACTTTTAGATAAATCTGCCATCTGAGTGTGAATGCAACGAATAAGAGATCGGGAAAGCAACTGGAAATTTTGTCAACATTCGAAGAAAAATAGTGTTGGAAAATACCTCGTTTTTTATATATTTTATTAATTAGATCTCAACATGCAAAGACTGAACTCAGCTAAATAGCCAAATGCAACTATTGATGAATGATTTCGCAAAGGACATCATTATTTTAATGGTGTTGTAAAACACCATTATATACCATTATATATTATATGCTTCATTCCAAACAAATAAATTATATTTAAAGTTTTATTTTACGACCATTTCAAATACTTCGAATCTAAACTTATTGCTGAGAAAAAACAGCTAAAAGTTTAGTGTTGTGAAATGCTGTTTGGCTATGAGGCAAGTAATCTTATTGCCAGAAAGAGTTACATACTTGTTTAAGACTTGTTTAGGGAGCTATTTGTCAACTCATTCAAGCGATTTGATTAACAAATACTGGTTAAATTTACTTTGCATAAAATCTGTGTTGTAAAACGTTGCAGAGAGCTTCTTTACAATATAAGACTACTTGCTTTCTTAACTAACTAATGCTGCTATTGTCAAATGTCAAATATTTCAATCATTTATAAACTGTTAAATAAGATTAGTGCTGTAAAATAGTATGACTTGAGTGTTGTAAAATATTATGATTTAAGCATAGACCTGCAATCAAATTAACATTTTCTGCAATCTATCTGACTCCTTGCTCTATGCTAATGGCATTTGAATTAAGTGCTGTAAACCGTTAGTTAAGATCAGTGCTGTAAAATAGTATGATTTAAGTGTTGTAAAATATTATGATTTAAGCATCATAGACATGCTATCAAATTAACATTTTCATCAATCTGTCTGACTCCTTGCTCTATGCTATTGGTATTTTAATTAAGTGTTGTAAACCATTTACTCAAGTCAAGTGCTGTAAAACATCGCATAGCCATAAGTTGCTCAAGGAGACTTTTTAGGCAAGATATTGTCATTCATCGTGATTTGCTTCAATTGCTCGTCGATTGATATTAAACCCAGTCGAGTGGTTCTTAAGCAAGCTGCTAACTGCCAAATGCTTTCATCATAATCAGCCAAATCTAAATACCAACACCAAGTTTGAGGCCCCACCTATCCGGGCAACTCGCTGCGCGGTCTGCGGTCCGCTCAGCCAGAGGCTAAAAACTGGGTGTACAAATGTTTATTGCCTACTTGCGGATATTTGGCGTAGGCCGCAAAATTCGAAAACATTGAAAACATTTTGTAGGCATTTATGCAACTCATTTGATTTACGATTCGCTTTAATGGGTTGCCTGACTGGCTAGCTGTGTGGCTGCTCTCGCTGTCCGGCTTACAGCAACAACAACGAGCACGTACATGCCACAAGCTGCTTTGCCAAGCTGCCACGCCGTCGAGTCAGTGCCGCAGCGCAGCGCAGCGCTTGCCGAGGCCCCGACAAGGTCGCGAGTGCTAACCTTTAATCTCTTCTTCCCGTGCGTGCCTGTCCTCTCCTATCCAGTTGTCTGGCAGTTCCTGTGCCTATTTCTATTTCTGTTCCCGTTTCCAACTTCGAGCTTCGCGCTGTTGTTGTTGCCTTCTGCTGTGAACGTGCAGCGCTTTATAAGGCTCGAACAATATTTTCCAGTTCCCAAACTCTAGTCGTTCGACCAGATGCAATGGCTGCGTCTCCCGTTACCATTTCCACCAGCCAGCTTTGTCAAGGGTTGAAAACAGACTCACACACATACACACACACACACACATACATGGACAACAAATTACCAAAGGGCAACGCAGTTGCTGACCGAGCGACCAACGGCCAGTGCCTGTCCTCTCGCCCGGGCCGTTCCTCGGCCCATTGTGTGTAAATATTTTGAGGCACGCGTGTGTTCCTTGCTCTCATTATAAAGTTTAGCAATCAACCCTCAAAGCGTCACACACACACACACACACGCACACACTCAAATACATATATAATTGAGACTTATGTACATTTGAAATTTGAATTGAATATTTATATACGCTAGAGCTCTAAACTTGCTTGCACAACTTCAAAGGACACTTTTATCACACTACTTAGTTTAATTACAATCTTGTTGCATGTCATCTACCCAAGGCTCTACTCCATTCCAAGCAAACAATAGATAACATGAGCCCCAGAGTCTGTGGGATAGCTGATCTATAAACCTGAGTCAAGAACTTCAATATAAGGGTTTCTTTTAATTTCAATGTAATTCTAGTAGCAACTACTTTCAGATTTTTGTTTCTTTATAGTTTATAATTTAGTATTTTCAGATACTGCACAAGTATTTATACCATCAACCAATTGATTTTCTAATCATCATAGCATATAAATTTCATCAGAGTTTCTAAAAAGAATTTGCGATTCATTTAGAGGTAGAGTTCACAATTTCATAATATTTGCAGTGCCTTGTTGGACGTCTTCTTAATATAATAAGTCTTAAGAATCAGACATCGGAAAGTTCACTTCCATAAGTCTGGTTCTATACTATATCTGGAAATCCTTACCTTTGTGAGCTGATCTTGTCTTAACACACACATACTATCGATTTGCTAGTTAAGCTATGATCTACCAATATCCATCTATATATCTTTTGAAAAAAATTCCACCTCGTATACTACAAAGACAAACGCATATATAATCGAGTATTCTTACATACGATACACAGTATAATTTTTCATTTCCTTATAATAAATTTTTTTAATAATTATACCCTGAACCCATTGAAAATGGGAAATCAGGGTATAATGGTTTTGTTAAAAGTATGTAACAGGGAGAAGGAGGCGTGGCAGACCCCACAAAGTATATATATTCTTGATCAGGGCGACGAACTGAGTCGATATAGCCATGTCCGTCTGTCCGTCTGTCCGTCTGTCCGTCTGTCCGTATGTATGAACGCGTCGATTTCCGAAGCTACAATAGCTAGAGACCTCAACTTTTTTTTAAAATGTCCGTATATAGCGCGCGCATATCAAGTTTATCACTAGAAATCGATAACTCGTCCGATTATTTTTTTATCGATGAAAAACCTTATCGAAAGCCAGTTATAAAACTATATCTCCTACATCTTTTGAGCTACAGTCTCCAAATTTTAAATGTAGACTCATATGCACTTTATAGAATTTCGGTTTTTGTTATAATTCACCCCCCGCCCTTATATCCACCCCCTCACCCTCACTTTTGTAAAAGGCGTATTTCAAATACTAGAGACTTGAGTTTCGGCATATACACGCATAGTAATGATATAATCACAACCTAAAAGTTTCATGAAGAACGTACGTCCACAAAAAAAGTTATTAAACAATTAAGTTTCCATGAGAAGCCCACACTGCAGCTCATGCGTGTTTATGCGTGCGTGCCTATATGTATATGCCTATGTATGTGTGTGCGTGTGTGTGTGTGTTTGTTTTGTAAATAAAAAGACGCGGAGAATTATTGAAATATCAGTTCTCCGAAGGGTTCAGGGGATTTCCTAGTCGAGCAGTCTCGACTAGAGCTTTCTTACTTGTTTTTATTTTATATATGTTATTTATTATTTTATACATAATTTTATATTTTCATTCATCAAATAGACTTTATGTTACTCGCCTTTTAAAAATAAATGCGTTACTTTATAAACTAAAATATGGAGCGGCAGCGCAGGATAACTTTTTTTACATGGAAGTGTAATTATCCTCATTTTCTTTTTAATAAAATTCAATTCAAACAAATAACTATCTCTAATTTTATTTAAAAATATATTAAATGAAGAACATATAATATCATCAGTATATATTTGTATAATAATCATCATATATAATAAATAAAATAATTAAGTATAAGAGTTTCCATCCAATAACTCCAAGATTGCGATTATTCATTTAATTTTTATAGAGCTTAGAGTTTGCTCATTCCCCCCATATTCCCCTATTCAGAGCTAACTATTCTATGAGTGAAATAGAAACTTTGCACGGTATCTCGCAGTTGGGCACTCCCTGCAAACAAATATATATATGTATACATATCCAACGTACTGTTGCTTAGCTCGACTGGAAATTATATTCTTATATGACTTCTAACGTGATCTGTTAATAAAGATATGCAAACATTGTTTTTGTTGAGCCTAATGCTAATCAGACTGGCAGCTGTTCTGTTGTATTCCAGCGATATTCAAATTGATATTGAACGAAAGAACAAACATACGAAGAGTGAGAGAGAGAGACAGAGAGAGAGAGAGAAAGAGAGACAGAGGGAGACAGAGAGAGACAGAGAGAGACAGAGAGAGACAGAGAGAGACAGAGGGAGAGAGAGAGAAGGACAAAGAAAAAAGACATTTCAGGAATAATCGAATGTCCAACAATCGCTCTTATATTAAAATGCTAACCATTTTAATTATTTGTTTAATTGTTACAGAGAATTAATTAAGCAACAAATTCCCACAGGCAGACTTATTTTCCTATTTAGTTTTTTACATCCGTTACACTTATGTATTTACATTATATACATTACAATTCTTTGTTTAGTTTATTAATTATTTTTATAAAATTTTCTATAGTCGATTTATTTTGAGATGACGGTGTTGAGTGTGGGAGAATTAAGGTATTTGCAGATATACAGTACGTATTAAAGTGCCAGCAATACCTTTGATTAATGTACAAAAAAGTACTTGTCCATAAAATTTCATTGATACCAACATATCTCGTTTCCATATGTATGATAATGCATATAAATTGTCCTATAACTTGAAGTTCAATAAAACTTCAAAAACTTATCATCCTTCTGCTTTTTCCTTTTCAAAGTAGTCCAATAGTTAAACCATGGTTATATAAATCCACATAGAATCCAGTATCCGTTTCAGCTCAAGGGACCATCGTTATACTCGGAAGCCGCTCTAACCATATAAGTTTACTCATATAAGTCTGGGGACTAGAGTTTTCTTCTCATTAATTGTAGGGGCGCTATAAGAGAAGTCATTATAGCCGGACTCTACTATATATACCATTCTGATATAAATATGTATATAGTGTGTTCATAGCCAGTTCATCCTAAAATGCGGATAACCTTTCCCACCGACTGTTGCAGTACATTTAGCTGACGATCGTTGTGCTTCCACTATGAAATGAAGAAGCTGTGATCCATACATTGTACTACATTGTCACACGTATGGACTCGACTTCAAAAACTGCTAAGATTTGATTGCGAGCTCATATAAATATGCATGATTTCCGCATTTAGATCATCAGCTATCGCGATCAACATTCAAAATGGTAGGAAATAGCCTCTTTGGAGCATCCACTCACAAGTGGATCGTCCTTGATGCTCATTCGGCACTTGATTTTACGGCATAAAAGTGCGAATAATGTTTATCAAGCCTTAGCTATTATCATATGCAACGTAATATCTAGATATAACAATATCTCATCTCTTGCCCAGAACTAAAATTAGCCTCTATCATGTGGATCTGGCTAAATGTCTGGAATATAATCAACCAATTGCCATTTATGATAATTAATTATATATGTATATATATTGGACTGAAATATTTGCAGCATAAAATATTCTGGGTGAAAATACTCGCACATTTTCGAAATTCTTAATTTGGGTAGCTTCAAAATCTGCTGGGCACTCTTCCGTGTTTCTGCTAATTGTGAGTAAGAAACTTTACAAAGCTGGACAAGTTGAAGCTAATGCTAATGCAAAGCAGTGGGCAGCCGTTGCGGCAACCATTGAATACACACACACACACACACAGAGACAGAGACATAAGCTAAGAGAGAGAGAGAGAAAGGGAGAGATAGAGAGAGAAGGAAAGGCAATGGCAATGGATGCGCATCGCAATGGCGGCGGGTGGATTTACGGCTGTGGATGGTCGACTGGCAGCCAAAGGCCGTCGACGGTCGATGGTCGTCTGTCCGCCCGCTGTCCGATGTCCACGCAGCTAGCAGCCGGTGGTGTTTGCTTGCCGCTGGCAATAACCCTTTTCACACACACACACATACACACACCTATATATATATCTACCCACGCCCACTCTCGCAATGTCGGACGCAGTGCGCCTGCCTGTCCGCCATAGTCAGAGCCGTAGAGCTCTAGCCCAGCCACCCAAAACCCATCGCATTAAATAATTCTGACCATTTGAAAGCGAATTTAACCTTTTGTTCTCGACGCGAACGTGAGAACAAGAACCAGAACGTAAACGTGAAGAGAAATGGCATAGGGGTGATGGTGAGAGGGGGGAACGGTGAACGGAACGGAACTGAGAGTCAGAGTGGGGGGTATGGGTGGACTCCAATGGGGAATTGAGAGCATTGCGAGTCAGCCATGTGGAGCTGCAGCCATGTCGTAAAAAACACACACACACACACACGCACACAACTACTGGCTATACACATGTGACAAACACACACACACACGCACACACATACTGGCATGCCAGCTATATAAAACTGTGTACAGAAGCCGACGCTGGGGGCCTTTTGTGCTCGTTGGCGACTTGGCTTCGGTTTTTTGGCTTCTAATTGTTGCCCCTTTCCCTTTATCTTATTCTTCTTATAGTCCTTATTCGTTGTCACCCGATGCCAAGCTCATGTGTGAGCACACACACATGTGTGTGTATATGTGTATTGGGTGTAAATTAATTTGAGACCACTCGAAAGATATTTAAATGTGTCTCGCTCTCTCTCTCTATCTCCATGTGTGTGTGCGTGTGCGTGTGTGTGTGTGTGTGTAGGTGTGTACCTTTGAAAAGTATTTCAAACAAATCACAAACAGATATTCGACATTCATTGTTTTTAGGTCTAGACAAGTCGACTTGACAGACCCACCCAAACATTGGCCTAAGCCCAACGTTCCCCTAACCTCCTCACTTCTTGCTTCGCCCTTCTCCCTTCTCTCTTCGCCCTGCTGCCATCGACTGCTGCAACAACTACACACATTCCACATTCGTCAGGCAAATAATTTGCTTATGATCAACATTCCGGCAGCACATTTGGGAATTACCCAGGGCCCGTCCCCCAGAAGTAGACTGCGAAATTGTTTGTGGGACTCGTCTTTTAAAAATAAATGCGCTGCTTTATTTATAAACGCAAATATGAAGCGACAGTGCGGGATAACTGCCTTACCTGGCATTTAAGTGGAATTTTTCATCTGTTCTTTCTTTGAAAATTTCGAAAACAGAAATCACAATTAATTCATTTTATTAAAAAATGTATATACTTGTAGTAATATTATACCATAAAGATATAAGTATTCATAAAGGATAAAAAAAAAGTATCATATATGCGCATTTCCATCTAATAACTCAAGAATAACAAATATTTATCTAATCAGATCAATCCCCCTCATATGCCCTATTCACAGACTTTCTAAATGTTCGACTATACTTCTCTGCCTAGCAATTCTTAGCTACCTTTTCTCGCTTCCTCTCCCTCTCTTTCTCTCTTTATCCATCTATCCATCTCTTTCACACTCAGCATGCAAAATTAGATATTTTAGTTTTGTAGGGGTTGTTTCATAGCCAAGATCAGCAACTACCCCTAGCAACAAGAGCAACAACTCCCGATTGGCTAGTTTTTGATTCCAATCAGATCGGGGAGGTGACAATTACCTGACCTTTTGCAGTGCCTAATGGGCAAATATTTTGGACGCTACTGTAGCATCTATCCCAGATCAGCTTGCCAACTGAAAAATTCGTCAGTTGTCGAGATTCCTTTGCGCAGCTAGCAGTCGATTGTAGTGCGATCACACTATACTGAAGGGAGTTGGATAAGTTAATAGAGATAAATAATATAAATATATCAATTAAAATTTAGTCAACAGTACTTGAAATATTAATAACAAAATACATATTTGATATATTCACATTTATTTATTGATTTTCGTTAGTTTAGATGGAGTTAAGGTTACTTGATAAATAATAATAATATATTCCAACTTGTTTATTGATTTTGCGTAGATTAGATGGAAATTTGACTATTTTAGGTTATATTTGTTTAAAATATAATTTGTTTTCGATATCAACATTTTAAAAGTGTTTTACTCTTTTATTCTCTTTCTGAAAATAAATAATAGTATACATATTTATTTTCTATAATGCTAGCTTGAGACTTGAGAACTTTAATCTATGTTTACTCTTATTGGACTTAGTGCTCACATTTCACGTTTTCAGAACTAAGACTCTGCTTCTTTTGAGATTTGATTCCAGCATTTAACATGCCTCTAGTTATGGTTCAAATCAAGTAAAAATGTATATATTTATGTTTTAGGGACTGGAATTAATTTAAATTAAAGACTATCTTAAGAATTAAGCACTGAGAACTTGAGCCTTCGACTTGATAAATCAAAATATTGATAACAGGCGAAAGGAACGATATATCAATAATATGATATGTTACTAAAACTTTTTTATTTTTTTATTTATTTTTTTAATATATAGAATAGAATAGAGTATTGGGCAATTTAATATAAACAGAAATATTTTTTAAAGATCTGTTAGATAACTATCACAGGAAATACAGATTATTAGACGAAAGCTTTATATATCATAAATAGAATTGAAGACATTTGATTTTATATATAAGATATAAACCTAGTTAGCCCAATTCAGCAAGTCCTGCTGATAATTCTATGATTATTGAAAGTATATTTATATCGCTGTGTTCACATAGACCAAGAATAATATAAATGGTTCTGACATACCTCCCTGTGCCTGTTAATACATTCAAGCCAAATGTACCTCAAATCTCACTCTCAATTCCCTTCATAAATTCAGGGTATACAAAAAAAAAAAAAAGCAATTTTCATAAGAAAATCATAGAGCTATCAAAATTTGTCATTTCTCTTGACCTTCCCGTCTGTAGCCAGAGCGAATGAGTTGGTAATTAATCAACTATCTAATCAATTTGAACTTTGCCGTCGTGTTGTGACGCGTGTCTCAAGATGAACATCAAAAGGTGATCGAGCCAAATGCCAAAGGACAGAAGCTGGACAAACTGCTGTGCCGCCGGCCACTCCATGTCCAGCTGACCAGTTCACTCGGCCTGCGGATTTGTGTCTTGAAGCAACCCCAAGACGCCGTCGCCGAAACCCGTTTTGCCAAGGAGGACCTCGCCCAATGGTCAAATGTCCGATGACTTGGACGAAGAGTGCGCGCGGGCCAAATGCCAGGCACCCCAATTAGGTTGCATGTTTCAGCTTTTCACGGGGAAAACTCCTCGGGGAAAATCTGCAAAAATGATTGATATGTTTTTTTTTTTTTTTAATATTTTTCACCTCTATTTTGTCTTGCTTTTGCTTTGGAAAGGCAACAACTGTGCTGAAAGTGCATAAAAATGCGAACAAAAATTAATCATGTTTTATGCGTGAAAACTTGAACGTGACCTTGCCCAGGGCTAGGACAAGGGGCTAAAGCGACAGGCGGATGTATCGGGTATCCGGTTACAGAAACGATAATGTTGTTGTTGTTGTTATTGCTTTTTTATAAGCCATAAAAATTGCAAATTTGGACCGCTGTCCATTTGCCAGATGGGCCAATCGGCCATACTAGCGATATGCTCGTTCTTTCGTACGTCATGCATATTCCGCCGGGAACTGCCAAAAGGCCAATTCCTTGAGCCATAACTCTGCGACACACTCACTCTCACTCTCACTCTCTCTCTCTCTCATTTTCTCTCCCTGCTTCTGTCTCTGCTGCTCAAAAGTAATTGACAGTTTGCAATTAGAAATGGATGCAAACGTCCAGCTACAACTCAACCCTAAAAAGTATCGAATTACCTTCAACTTTCAGGACCCATATGCCTGTCGTACTGCAGGAATGTGTGCTAAGAACTTGGCTCGACCCCTCTGAAAGGTTTTGTGATTTATGAAACTGCGCGCAAAACTTCCTTAGTCCACGCCAGAGATCGTTCAGTTAACCGTAAAGTATATTCTGTATACAATTTCTTATATAGTGGAGTTATGCTGGAGCTTAGTAAATAAGTTTATAGTGGGAACTAAATGTTTTTACCCTAGATTGAGCTCGACTCGGATTTGAAACTAAATGAAAAAAGTTCTTAGAGCAGATACATAGACTACTTGTCAGTCATTAACAGCTGGGGAAAAAAAGTTACTTCTTTCATTCATTTATAAAAAACAATATAAAGAAAAGAAAAAACCTAGAGCATTTGTTAGTCTCATTGAGAGAAATGCTTTCGGGGCTAAACTACTTACCTAGGCACTATGCGCTATCTGAAATTGGAATGGGAAATTGGGAAAGTTTAGCATTGTGGTGGTTGGGGCATTTGGGTTTCGCTAACGTATGGATGGGTACTATTCAAATGACGGGGCGAGTTGTCGGCTTGGTCCAACGACCGAAAGACCGATGTCAAAAGGCGCAAAAAGAAATGTTGGGTGTGTGGCCATAAAATACACAATGCCCCCTTTGAAACGAAAACCCCCAAGACACACACACACACACATACACACACACCCAGAGGCAGCCAAACACGCGCACAAGCACAAACACACATGCATGCATGCAAATAGCCCTTTTACGAAGGACGAAGGACATTTGAAGCCCAACAACGTTCGCCACGTCCACAAAAGTGACCGTCGAAATCGTAAAACGTAAGACGAAAACGAGCTGGAAAATAAAAACACATTAGACACAAGCAAATATCCTTAACACAGCGTCCCGCAAGTCCTTGTGACCACACACACACACACTCACACACACACACACGCAAATTTATCTCCATTTGACCCTCTTCAAAGTGCTTTTTATAGTCATTTAGTGTTTTGGCCCTCCCGTCAAGTACTTTTATTATACACGTATAAATCCAATTCGGCATTCGGCGGAGCCACAAAACATACACACACACATATGTATAGATATGTGTGTGTATGTGTGTATAGAGCTGAGCTACATCCCTTCCCCCTTAAGCCCCAACAGCATGAAGGTAAGCGAAACGACAGTCCAACTAATGAAACGGAACCGGGCAACAGAACAAGCATCTGGACCTTCTACCGCCCAAAAGGACCACAAAGCACACACCCTCACACACACACATATATATACTATTATATGTATAGAAATATATAAATATCTATATGCCTGGCTTGCATATGTGTGTGTGTGTGTGTGTATACAAAGCACAAACTTTTTAGCCCAATGCTCGTTGTCAAAACTACACCCAAAAGTCCATACACACGCACACACGCGAGCACTCACACCCACACATATGCAAAGCAGCTGCCAAGGTCCTTTCTGGCCGTCGCCTGGTCGCTGCTGTGGTCCTTTTTAAAATTTTAAGACATGTCCTGCGCCCTTCCACACCACCCACACTCCCACCCAGCCGCACTTCCACATACAAACAACTCCCACAAAAGTCCGAACAGCGCGTTTCGGGATCTCTCGATGTGTATCATTCCATTCAATCTATAGTCCTTCGTCTCTATGTGTGCGAGTGTGTTTATGGTCTGCGCTGGGAGCAGCACATATCCTGACCGTTTGGTCGGTCCGTTTGGCCAAAACGTCCTCTCATCCCCAATCGTTAAGCCCCACTCCTCGTGCAACCTCGCCGACCCCTGCCTCTCTCTCTCTCTCCATCTCTTTCCATAGAAAACCCGCCGCAAACAAGGACAAAATATCTGCAAATGTTGTTTTCCTTTGGGTTGTTATTATTTTAAATTTTTTGCATATGCTTCGTCCTCTGTTGTTTTGTCCTTTCCCCTTTCACCCCTTCCTCTCCCTCTCCCTCTAACACTCTCTCTCTCTTTCTCTGTCTGTGTCTTATTATTTCTGTTTGCTTGCGCCCACTTCAGTTACCAATATTACATAAATATATATGCAGATATACGAGTATATACATATATTAATGCCCTGACTTCAACATGTTTTCGCAATTTTCTCTTCGTTATTTTCTTTTTTAGTTATTTTTAAGACTTTTTCCCTATATTTGATTCCCATATATTAATGTTATCTGACTTTCTAGAGAACGAAGTGGAACATAGTCGCAACTATTTGTAGAGCCCTTCAAGCTGAAATTCAAACACGAGATAAGACCGAATACCGAATACTCTTCTCATGAGTCTGCCATTCTACCATCCGCTTGGTTAGTTTAGTCAAAAAATATACATACTTTATTATGTTCTCTACAAAACCAAAAAATCAAATTTAATTAGTTTTGGGATCGATTGTATTTAGAATCTGAAATATGAGTAGAATATACAAATAAATACAAAAACGAGATGAAAACCCAATTAAAGTTAAGTTTGGAAAAGTGGAAAGAAAAGATAGATGAACAGAGATTAAAAAAAGATGATAAATAAGAAAGAAAGAAATAGGAAACAAGAGAGGCGAGAAGAGAAGAGTAGAGACAAGTATAAAGAATATTGAGAAATTGAGAAGGGGAAGATTTTTTTAAAACTTTGTCTGATATTGGAAGAACGAAGTAGGGAGCTGGAGGAAAAGACAGTTCTCCTACTAAACTAAGTTCTCCTACTTAACTAAAGGATGCGAAAATAAGAAAGTCAAAAAAGAGACAAAAAGGCAAAAGATAAGGGGGGATAAGAAAATATGAGAAATTTGATGGAGAGAAATAATAAGAAAAGAAAAAAAACAAGAATGAGAAGAGTAGATAGAAGACGGATTGTGAATAAAACAAAAGCCCTCGTAGGTTCCGTGTTTTTAGAATCAATATAAAAGCTTTCCAGCTGTGAACTATATTTTTAGTTATTACATATATAATTACAATATCTATATATGTATATTCCATGTATTTCGAGTTATTTTATATGCATTATAGTTATCATATAAGTAACAAAGAATTTACTCAGTAAAAATTTTAATTTTTCATCAATATTTGATAGTACTTAAATATTTATAGAAAAAATAAAATGAAAACATTTATAGAATAAATTAAATAAAAATTTATTAAATTATCATATTTACATCTATCTATTTTGTATTTCGAATATTTTCTCTTAGAATATTTTTATTGCCTCGCAAAGTAAAAGTTTAAAAGACCTAACAGACAGCACACAGAGCTACATATGGGCAATAAGAAAAAACTTATTTAAAAGTAAAGTTTCCAGACGTTGAATTCCGTGCCACACAAATTCATAAATCCCACTGCAAATAGAAAAGCCGCAAGAATGCCAAGTCCACGTCCACGTCCAGGTCCTGGTCCTGGTCGAGGTCCATTTCTGATGCACAGGCTAAGCAGACAAGCACTCAGTGGGTGGCAAACGCCTCCTATCAGTCAGTCTGCAAAATAAATAAAAACAAGAGCAAAAAAAAAAAATGAAAGAAAAAAGGAAAACATGTGCGGGAGTGGCAAAGGGGGTTTAAGGAAAAACCCTTTAAAAAACAATACACGAGCCGTAACAGGGCCATTAATTTCCCAATTTACAGTCTATTCGCAAGCCGTTGCCGAAATTGTTTAAGGTTTTAAAACCTACATGGAGATAACCACACACGCACACACCCACACACACACACACAGACAGACAGTTATGCACTGATAAATTGTGGGTGCGGGCAGTCGGGGCTTGGGCATGCCAATGGCCATATGTCCATTTTGGAAAAGGAAAAAACAACACAGTTACCAAAGAGAAGAAGCAGCAGAAGGCACAAAAAAAAAATGAAAACAGGAACAACAACATTAACTTGAAGAATTTCAAACGAGCGCCCAAGGTGTATGTGTGTGAGTGTGTGCATGTGTGTGTGTGGGTGGTTTGCTTGTAGCGTTGTCTTCTCACACAACTGCCTGTGAATGGGGTGGCAAATGCTGCCCAAGGGACTTGTAGCCGGATACCAACAAACTTTTCAAAATAAACGAAAAGAAGACGCTCCACAAAAAAAAAAATACACACACGCACACACATACATGCACACACACATACATGCAGACACATGTAAGTACAACAAAAATGAAGGCAAACGCTTTCTTCTCGGCTCTAACCACATGACCAAGTGCGCTATGCTCACACACGGACACACACACACACACACACACACTGACACAACCGTGGACACACACATGTGCCGCTGCAGCGCATTCAGCAGTCGCTGCGGCTCGAACAGCAGCTGAAACGCAAAAGGAACGTCACCGCATGGTTTTATTATATTGTGAATGTGATTACCTTAAGGATATGCAATAAGCACATCCACACACACACACACGTACACTGCCTTCCACTCCTGCAGAGCCTTATGGAGATACGCAAACCACCCCCATGGGCGATTGGCGTCCACACAGCTAGACACTTGGACACTTGGACATTTGCTGACTGCAGTTGCATAAAAAACGGCTGGAGGAGAGATGCAGCCGCAGTGAGAGATTGCCCAAGGAAAACCTATGCCAATATAGTCTATGTACATCTCATATACCTCGCCACATGTGCACTGACTGCAAGAAAGTGCCTAAAGTAATGCCATTAGCAAATAATTACATAAAGAAGAAGAAGTTTATGAATCACTAAACAACTAAAGCTGAGCCAGTTACGACTTGATAAGCTGAATACTATGAATACACATGAATACATATACATATATTCCATATAAAAACACATATATATCCCGAATACATCTATGGAATAGATGGTGTGAACACATAAAATTGCTTCTTTTTCGATTCTTGATCAGGGCGACGAGTTGAGTCGATTTAGCACTATTCCTCTGTCTATTTCTTCTAAGTATTCCCTTTACGTATTTCAAAGTATTTCTTCTAAGCATTTTCTCTAAGTATTGTTTCCAAGTATTTCCGCTAAGTATTTCCTCTTTCCTCTAAGTATTTCCTCTACTTATTTCCTTTACGTAAAGCCACTACGTATTTCCTTTACGTAATGCCATTACGTAATTCCTCTACGTCCTTAATGCTTATGATTCACACACTCTACTTCACTTTCTTGCGCTGACCCCCACCAGGCCTGGACGACTGAAGACTGACTGAAGAAATGCTGCAGTTGCTGCCCTTTATATAGGGCCACTTTTACTCAGGCACTGTCTCTCTCAAATTTTGAGCCCTACGGCAGGTAGAGCTCGTTGCAGTCGAGCTTCAAGTGGGCAATGCTGCTGTGAGCATTCTAGTTTCGTTTTGCCCAAATACAAATACCAAATGAGAACTGCTGCATACATATAGATAACTTTAATGATCTTCTGCACTTCTTCTCTCCTTGCTTTGTGTGTCTATGTGTATGTGCGTCAGAAAGACGCGAAGAATTATTGAAATATCAGTTACCCGAAGGATTCAGGGGTATTTCCTAGTCGAGCAGTCTCGACTAGAGCTTTGTTACTTGTTTTTTGTTGACAATAATAATCATTTTATTTAGTTCAATTAGATTTGTTGAATATGATATCGCTCAAATGGCCACCTAGAGCCTCTACGGCGTATTGTGCCCGTCTCTGTGAAAATACATACATATATAGGGTTACCAGATGGGTTCGCCGACTAAGGACAGCCCTGAATGTATATAACTACACTTTAAGAGTCTGCAAAGCTCTCTTATCTAATCACATTTGCTTTAACATGCGCATAACTGTTTTCAATGTATCAAGTGCAGTTAGTCCGTGAAAATGCGAAAGCTTACGTATATCCCATGACTGAATTGCGTCAGAAATAAATAAGGGAAAATGCAATGCAAGACTTCTGCATAACGGGTGTATGAACCCTCGTCAGCCAGTCGTATGCAGATATTTGCAAGCAGATGCAATGTCCTGTAGGCCAGTCCTTGCTGTGCATGTCCTTGTGTGTTTGCTTTAGTGTGTGTGCGAATCTTTTGCTGTGGAAAGCGACTAAAAGGGTAAAAACCAAAAATCGAGGATAAGAACGGATAATCTAATGTCGCTGTGAAGTAGGTAAAGTTAGAGCCTTTCCCGCAACGGCCGTCACTCAATGAGGCGTCGAGTCATCGACAACACATACACAGAGAGAGAGAGAGAGAGAGAGAGAGATAGAGAGAGAGAGCTGACTGACTGGTTGAAGGCATATAAATAACTGCAAATAAATCAAAATCTATCAATGCGAACAATTCGATGTGTTACAATTGACTTCGCCGATCAAAGCCATGGCTGCTGCTGCTGTTGTTGCTGTATTTCATCCTCTTTTTCATACCTTTTGTATGAAGTGCAGGACCAGAGAGTATCCTTTGTGTCAATATTATTAGCAGCAGCAGCAGCAGCAGCAATCGAACGGATAATGGCAAAAGGGTGAAACATACACGGACAGCAGACAGACAGACAGACAGAGGTTCGATGAGACTGAGTTACCACTGGGTGAGTGTGCGAAATTTTACAGTAATTTAAAATAAAAAAAAAAAAAAGAGCGAGAGGAAGAAGAAGGAGAAGGAGAGAGAAAAGAGTTTCACCAATTTAATCAATATTACACAACGAAGCGACCAACCCAGCCACGGCTACAGATGGACGAACTGACAGCAGTTGCAGCCAGATACATTTGCACACCAGGCGTATCTGATAGGACGCGCGTAATGGACGCAAGAGGCGCTGCCAAAGGCGCTGCTCTAATTTTATTTATGATCTAATGTGCTGGCAATGACGAGGACGGCAGGACCTTTGCCATGGACGCCATGAGGGGCGCCGATAACGCGGTGTGAAAGGGCATGTTTCTGCGGATTGATATCCCGTTGTCCTCAAACACACACACTAATACATGTGTGAAAAAACAACTGCACTTTGTTTTATCTGCTTTTGACACAATTTATGTGCTACGTGTCGCATCCCGGCGCATCCTGACAGTGGGCGATGCGCAATTTTTTCAAAATTTCGCCAGACGCTCACCGCAACAGCAGCGCGAGTAAAACAACAAAGCGCAACAGCAGCAATTAGAGTTGGAAAAACGTCAATGGAAAATGGGAAATTGGCAAATGCGAAGGGGTGGGGCCTAGACAGAAAACAAGCAAAACGTAAACAATCATGGCAAACAAAAGCAAGTCATATTCCACATAAACAGCTTCAGTTGAGAGCAAAATGTGACTGAAATATTTTGACAGCGAACAAACTGAATATAAGCAAACATAGACACTTGTACGAAATACTTGCAGTTAATATACAGTAGAATCTGATTATAGCGACGGTTCCTTGAGCATCGGAAGATGCCATAGCCATACAAGTTTGTCTGGGGAGCTTAGCTTCGCAATAGCCGTACGGACGCTATAAGTGGAGTCATTAAAATGGAATTCTACTGTATTCTAGATCACAATCAGCCAAGCCCAGCTTTGCCGTACCCGCATGATTCAGAGACCTGATATATACAGCTTAGTTTTTTCGATCTCTATGAAATGGATTCCAAAATCATTTCAACTTCTATTTAGCTAGAGCTATTTAGAAATAACATTTTAAAAACCCAAAATATATTAGGAACATAGATGAACTCAGAGCTCCTCAGCCACTTGCATCAGCTTTATCAACACCGTCACCTCGCAGCTCAAATGCAACTTAGCAAATCTGAGCTACAATGGCTAATTACAATTCAAGCACAACTCCATAGACATTGTGATGCATTGAATCAATTTCACATACATATGTATGTGAGGGGAAAATGCCTAAGCTTATCGCTGCATGCCTTTACCAATTGCCCACATGATTTGTTTCATATCTTATGAGTTGCATATGATATAAATAGTCGATTGAATATTTGTCAATTTTAGTAGAATAATAGCTCCTTCACATCTCGTCGACATCAGCTACTAAACATAATTATAAAGAACTTAAATGAAGTAAAATTTGAAATGTATATGGGTATATTTCCTTCAATCTATACATCTCAACGAAACCAGTAAGTCATAATTTTCCATTTTGACTGGGTTCAGGGCAGAAATAAAGGATCTTAAGTCTTAAATAACTTAAATAACTTAAATACAAATTCAAAATAATATAACGCTTATATAAATATAATAAAAAAAAGTCTTCCTCTGCTTTGAAGTTTCACTTACTCAATATATAAATTGTTAATTGATACAAACTAAATTATTTATGAGCTATTCACATGCTGTAAACATATTGCATAAAACAAAAATTCATACTCAATATGAATTAAGTAAAATCTGCGATTAGTAGTTTCTTCCCTTTTGGGAGTAGAACAGTAAAACCCATCCGATCTGTGAGGCTGCTTACAGATGTTAAGGCTAACATAATGCTATTTCATAAGAGTAGAGTTCGCTCTCAAATCTGTATAAAGACAAGCCGAAAGGCCCAGTGGACACTAGTTAAGTTAGTTTCAATTTTAAATGCACTCAGATGCCTGATTTTAAATAATATCAATAAGATTTTAAATTTTATTTTTTATTGCAGTATTTTTTACACATATGTATGTACATCAACATCAGTCCAGTTAAATGCCGTTCATGCATGTCTAGAGCTTAAATAATTTATGAATATAAAATTTCCAACCTTTAAAATGTTATTAATCAATCAGTCTGAGTTTGATGTAAATATTAAGCATGCCTTATCAAAGCACTTAGATGTACTAATAGCCAAAAGAGAAAACACTGGAAAGCTGTTTCAACAAGTTCTCAAATGTAACTAATATATCCTTTACTAGGAATAACAAGAATTATGGCCTAAGTCTGAGCAAGCCACAGATAAGTAAATGCTATTGCCACTGGGTGGCTGGTTGGCTTGGTGGTGGGGTGGTTGGGTGGTATTTTTGGTATTACGCAGTTGCCGTGTACAGTTGACCACTCGGCAATCATTTTAACTCTTTAATCAAAAGCCCACAGAAAGCCCGGCTGAGGTCCTGTGTCTGTGTCCCCCAAGGGCCGTTTTGCACTAATTAATAAGAGCGAATTCCCCAAACGAGCGTCAGACGAGCCTGGAGCAGCCAAGCGAGCGAGTGTGGCAGTCCGGGTATGCTGCGCATCCTCTGCTGGCACACACACACACACACAGACACAGCAGGCGAGCATCTTCTGGTGACTGCACAAAACTGACAGTTAAAAATGTTGCATAGTTTTTTACGTCTTTATGAGAGTCAACCACCCAGTCGGACGGACGGACGTTTGGTACTTGGCTACCGCTTGACTCACGTGGGCAGCTGCTACAGTTCCTTAAGGATGTGCTGCTAAAAGAGCTCTATCTGTGTATAAGTGTGTGTGTGTGTGTGGTCCACTGGCAGATACAATCGCAACGTTTCCCTTTTTGCTAAATTGGCAAAATTCTAGTCTATTCATCCATTCAGCAGCAGCTTCGTCCTTTTGCGCCTGCCTCTCTCCTCTCTCTCTCTCCTCTCTCTCGCTTCTGCACACGTACATACATACATATATGTTTGAGAAACCACCCAGTGGGTGGCTTGTGGCCCATTTTGGACATTCAAATGCGAAACGATGCTAATTCATATTCAAATGAATGCGAAATAAACCCCAATCACAATTATTATGAGACATGTTAAATGGACCAAAAGTCCTGTAAAGCGACAACAGCAATAACAAAGGACTTTTACACACATACACTCACGCACACATACACACATGGAGAGAGAAAGAGAGTTCGCATACACATATGTACACTACCCACATATTCACATAGAAATAGATGGGCGAATGGACGAATCTCTCCAGCCAAAAACATAAAAGCAGTATATGTGTATGTGTGTGTGTGTGTGTGTGTGTGTGTCCATGTGTGTGAGCACAATATCGCGCATGTCCGAAATCGGACATATGGCGGACAAGCGACTGGACAGAAATGTGGACATGTGAGTGTATTCATATGCGAATACAAAACCAGAAAAACACTCAACAGTTAAATAAGCTCTTGAATTTATTCATTTATATTTATACAATTGAGTGTGAATATATGAATATGTGCTATATATAAGAATATATAAGTATATAATTAGTATTCACCATAGACTTATAAATGTATTCAAATCAATTCATGACAGAAGAATGAAAAACTATTCAAATAAGTTTAGGATGATTTCAAATAAAAAAATATATATATTTTTAAATTTGTTTACTAGCGAAAAGTTTTATTCATTGTGAAATTATGTCCATTATAAATATTACCATTATTAAATAGCAGCATTCATAGTAATTGCATATATCTTGCAATGAGTATATTCATTGTATCCAGTGGTTATGTTGAATTCAGTTCATTTTCGATGCATTCATTGCAATCCCATGAGTATTAAAATAAAAAATATATCCATTGTATTCATTATAAAAATGACTAATATTAAATTGTTGTATTAACTAATGCTCATTGTGTCTGCATCTACATATATTGCAATGAGTGTATTCGCTGCTGAAACTGAACTTTTGGATGAATTCATTGCATTCACATTTCTGTTCTTCTACATTCAAACTTTCCACTTCTAAGAATATATATAATATAAGCCAATATATTCACTATATTCATTATTAGAACAACTCATATATATTACTATTATATGATGAGTTTATTCATGATACTCTGAACGTATTTAACAAATGAATACAACTGTTCATTCAAGGCTCAAGAATTCTACTTCTGAAAAACCCTATATGAATGTATTCATTGAACTCATTTGCAGCACCAAAATGTTCTATACTCACATATATAATAAATCAATGTGAATAAATGTGAGTGTATTCACATGCATAGTGTTCATAGCAAGCCGCGAAAAATACGAAAAGGTAGGCTGCAACTCGGACGCTCAGATTGACAGTGCCCACATCTAGCGCTCGAGTGGAAGGAGAAGCGTGCGGGAGAACGGGGGAGGTGGACAGAGGGGGGGACAGGAAAACAAATAAACATGCTGTCAACTGCCGTCTGACACCACACGTCGCGGCGTCCTGCCGCCCCCGCAGACGCGCCCATCAGCACATGCTGCAGGGAAAGCCACATTTGCATACGTGCGGCCAACGTCCCACGACGCCAACACACACACCCACACACACACACACACGCACACATACAGATTCGCTGCGAGAGCTGAGTCCACACTCCCGTAAGCGGCTTGCAAAAGTTTTTGGAAAGAACTTTCATTAAACAATGCGACCAACTCGGTACATTTGTGGCCCGGCCCATTCATCTCGAGCCTCCGTCCAGCGAGTATATGTTGTGTGTGTGTGTGTGTTGAGTGTGTGTGGGTGAGTGCGTGATTGTTGGCTGTGTCTATCTGTCCGTCTGCCCGACTGTGGGTCTGGGTCTGTGGGGCGTGGTTTTTGTATGGCATCATCCCAGACTTTACAGGCAGCCATTCAGTCTGCAAAAAATGATTTTAATATAAGCTAATGGATAACGCGCCAGCACAAACACACACACACACACACACACACACACTCATACATATACACACGCACATATTCATGTTTAGATTCATATTCACATGTATTCATATGTGACCCATGTCCCGCATCATGGTATGATATTTCAAATGCTTAATAATAGCACTCAAAAATAACGAATGACACAGCTATTTTATTCTGTCTAATATTTCGCTCCTCTCTCTCAGTCTCTCTCTATCTCTCTCTCTCTCTCTCGGCCTGACTCTTTATTTATGTCCTTTTCTCGCGTACTTTCGCTTTATCTATGCCTCGCAGTTTTTAAGCCTATGCAGTCGCGTTTTCTACACTGTATTTTCGCTTTGTTTATGCATTATTAATTATTTTGCTTCTTTTTTTTTAATTTTTAGTGCACAACCCCCTGCCACGCCTCTCTGTGACAGCGCCCACCAAATTGGCTGCCTTGGCAGCAGCTCGATATGGGCCAATTAGGTTGAAATTGTCTGCAAAATGCTAACGTTCATTTTTAATGAGTACACCCATTCACCAAGTGGGTGCTGTGTAGCTGTGTGAGTTGTAGAGTGTGTGTGTGTGTCTTTACTCTATCAATGCTTAAATGGAGACACATTACAAGTGCACTCAGATACCCCAATAAACACCCTAGAATTGTGAATGTAATAGAACAAATTTGATCCTGCTGAGAAAGCCTTTAACTTAACGATAAATAGAATGACTTTACTAGCATTAACTAGTAGTTAAGTACGCTTAATTCTACTTGAAGGAATAACATTCGAGGTTCGAGAGCTAATGACAATCAGGAAACTTAAATATAGGATCTAAAACAATGATCTTAAGAGTAAACTTCGACAGAAAGTTTTCAAGAGTGAATATTTTGTTGAATTAAGCCTTAACTAATAGTTAAAAATATTTGACATAGATTCACAAATTAAGATCAAAGCCCAATGCAGGTCTTTTACTTACTAGACTTCAAGTCTAAAATATATAAGAATAGACTGTATGTAGTACATATTACGTGCCCAATCAGATTACTTCTTAGAGCCATTGATATTTAACCACTCGTGAAAATTGACTTATCTATAGATATAAGTATTCACATATACCTAAACTACCTCTACTTCCAACAAATTCTCAATCATAATACAATCACTTCATATATTTGCCATATAAGTAAATCCAATATTCAAAAAATAAATTTACATACTTTCAAGGTTCAGCTCGACAAAGGCTCCCCAGATGAACTTTGACACCTGAATATTGACCCATTGCATGGGTCGAGTGGTCGCTGCTCCGTAACTAATCCGGAAAGTGTGCGAACCAATCGACTGCATGAATTATGGGCAGTTGGCATGCGTTAGGTGGGGGCGGCTTGAGTGGGCGTGGGCGGTATTGGAGGTGAGCTGGCTCGGCAAACACTCAATCATGGTCAAATCTTGACAAAAGTATTTATTCGCATGGCCTGGCATTATGTTTATCCACATGCATATTTTATGAATTTAATGGTCCTGGATATCAGGTATGAATAGTGCGCGAACAAACAAAGACGAACCGACAACAGACCGACTGACACACACACACACATACACCCGCACATGGAATACAGAACAACGGAGCAACTTATTTCGAATGCTAAATCGTTCGAATCCTTTTGCCCGACACAGTTGAGCGGACAGCCAGAGCTTGGGACTTTGCACACGCTCAATAGCACAAGGACAAGCAGTGCAACTGGCCTAAGGTCCTCGTTTTGGTATCGGTCTCGGTCTCAGTCTTGGTCGTGGTCGTGGTCGTGGTCTTGCTCTTGGTCTCCATTCCATTCCCGTGCTCGGCCTTTCGACAGCTATCGGCATTTTGAAGCATCTAAGCTGCTACAAAAGTCCCCACGGCACATGTCCCATCCATCATCACACAATCACAAAATGAGTATCATGCCACCGCCTAACCCCTTTCGCCGGCCCCTCGCCCGTGCTACAGTTCGACCAGCTTACCCAAGCTATCGAAGCTATGGCCATGGCCCAGTCAGTCAGCCAGTCAGCCCGTCAGCCAGTGAGCTAGTGAGCCAGTGAGCCAGGCAGGCAGACACACGTAGCATTCGAGAGGCGGCATCAAACGTACTTATCAGCTTTCCAGAGCCCCCATCTAAACCGAACAGTGCTGAGCGGCTCTGAGCTGCTTAAAATACCAAAACCAAAATCTCGAATGTCCATTAGCATACGTATGGCTCCTTCTGGCCACGTCTCTGGCCTTAGCAGCAGTTTCTTTTATTCTTTCCACACACACAGACACACACGCACACTGAGTAAACCACCCTGGACTAGAATTGAGTTCGCATCGGTCGGGTTACGGACTAAACCCTTGCCTTGCCTTTGCCTTGCCTTGCCTTTGCTTTTCACGGACGCTCCACAACAACCAAGACACACACACACGCACACACAAAATCCACACCATCTGCTACACCTTACGCCTAACAATCCAATTCCGAGCCAACAATATGCTTGGAGGCGCACTCTCGCAGAAAGGGGTTAAGAGGGAAAGGGTTAAGAGATATTTTGGCCAGCAACATTGCAACGTATGACCAAGGCACCAAGGCATGGCGCATGCCGCATGGGGAATGGCACACGCATCTCCAACGGCTCACGGACAGCTACGTGAATGTGGACGTGATGTCCCATCTCCATTTGCGTTTCAAATTTAAATTTAACCTTTTGTCTTAATACGCCAATGGGGTTGGCAATGCCGCACACAGCCAAGGACGAGCAACAGGGCGGCGGCAACAGCCAGGACGAGGTCTATCCCCATTGAACACAGGCTGGGATGCCCATCTACATACATGTACCGTGCACATATGGAGCAGCATTTGATGCGTGTAATGGATTTGTGGAGAATGGGCCACGGACCACGGACCACGGACAGCCCATGGACACCGGCTTAGGTCGGCTTATTAGAGCTACACATGTATGTGGCTAGCAAAATGGTGCAGGTGAAGCCAATGTTACGGTATGAGCAGCTAATTTTCGGATTTAATGCCAGCAACTGACATTAAGTACGATGTGTGGACTTGTCAAAGTCACTTGACCTCATGAAATTGGGTCTAATGCTCAATTGATTGATGAACAGCAATGGGGAAATCCTTTAACAGAGCAGCTCAGTATTAGAAACTAATCAGTCAAAATATAGAAATGCCTATACTTCATCTAGATATAAGGTGTTTGGTATTATGATATATTAGACCTATGCCGACAATAACTGACTTATGCAATCGGATTTGTATGATTCTTTTAAGGTAGACTAATGCCAAAGGAATATCAATATGGAGGACGAGCTGTCAGCTCCTCTGTTAGATTTCCTATGGTATAAACTTATATGTATACATTAAACAATACCTCAGATAGATACGACATGCCAATAGTAAAGGAACATCTATGCACAAAGATAGCTCTGAGGTGATGGTAAAGTAAGCTTATGTGACAAGTCCTTTAAATATGATTTTTCCATTTACACCAACAGCACCTACGTAAAGTTACGAGCTACAGTTAGGTTGGAAATGAAAATACCTTGGCAAGTGAACGGAAAACTTTGCAAAGCTGATGAAATTTTCAATAAACGGCAGCTGAACCTGGTCAAATGGCTCGACGCAGTTATTAAAATCAATTGTTGTGCCACGGAAGGTGTTATTTGGCCAGTGCCAATATTCAAAATGGCCACCTGAGGGGTGGGTATGCCAACGAATTGCGTAGTGGACATACACAAACCAACGCGGACAAAGAGAAAGAACTAAAGTGAGAGAGAGAGAGAGAGAGAGGTAGAGTGAAAGAGCGGGAGAATGCTATCAACATAAAAGTCAATCTGTCCGAGGGGTTGAACGTGTACAGCCAGAACAGCCCAGATCAGACCAAGACCAAAGCTCCGCAGTACGCATTGACCCCTTTGCTTGGAACGGACAACGGCCAGAACAACGATGGCTGAAGCAGTGGCACTGGCCAGCTAACCCACCCTCACACCCTGTCAGTCTCCTCTCCTCTCCTCTCCTCTCCACGACTCGACGCGACTCAACTCGACTCGATTGTGCCATTGAGTCTAAGCTGCCAGCTCGTTAGTGTTGTTGATGGACGGCACCGAGGTAAAAGTCCTGAAGTGGCTGCTGGACTTGGTAGTGGTGGTGATGGTGCTGGGGGTAGTGGTGGTGGGAGTCGAATGGGTCGAACGTTTGAAGTGCTTTGAAATCGTACACATTTATTGTTTGTTTGTTGTCGCAGTAGTCTCGCTAGTGCGCTCTCTCTCTCTCGCTCTCTCCTTCTGTCTGTGGCCATATTTTTATTGCGATTCGAATTGAATCCGAATTCGAATCCGTTTCCGACTCCGAATCCGAGCCCATGGTCCACCCCTAATGGCTAACGGACAGCGCTAACCGGCCATTACTTCAACCCTATGGGCACAGCCCGAAGTACACTTTACAGTTCCATATTCAGCGGGGGCTCGACCGTGGGCATAAGCAGCCCATTTATACAATTACATTTATAAATGTTACGCTCTGATATCAAACAGACAAACAGATAGACAGACAGACACACACACACTCGCCATATTATTAAACAAATACCCTAACCAAAGGCAATGCAATTGAATTTCTCGAATGGCCTTTGACAGCGAGTTTTTCCGCCTTCGCATCGCTGCTTCGACTGTGTGTGTGTGTGTGTGTGTGTGTATGTAAACCCATCCCCCCAACTTGGAGCACTTCCTTTTACTCTGCCAATTTGATACTGTACAAATTGTCCATAATAAGCATGTATGCGCCCAGCCAATGTTTATAAGAAGGTCTTTATGCTTTTGATACGCCTCAATAAAGCTGGAAAATAAGGTCTTCAATTGGTATACCTTTATACTGTTATACTGGCTTCCTGTTATATTGTTATACTTTTTTACTGTTATACTGTTATACAGGTTTTCTATTATATTGTTATACTGTTATACTGATATAGTGTTATACAGTTATACTGATAAAGTGTTATACTGTTATACTGTTATACTGATATAGTGTTATACTGCTATACTGTTGTACTCTTATACAGTTATATTGTTATACTGTTATATTGATATAGTGTTATACTGTTGTACTGTTGCACTGTTGTACTGTTATACTGTTATATTGTTATACTCTTTTACTGTTATGCTGTTATACAGTTATACTATTGTATTCTAAATAAAATTCGAAATCGGATAGGTCAATAAAAATGCTTCATTAAAAGTACACAACTTACGCGCTCAATCGCTTATCAAACCAACCTCCCGTGGTCATTATAAACTAAAATTAAATCAATTTTGTTTTGAATAGTTTCGTAAAAACAGTAAAATAATTTCTAAAAGAATTTATTTATGACAATTGTTACAAATATGTATAGCTAGATCACTACACAATATTCAAATTATATAAATACTTTGTTCGGAGAATACTTTCAAAAGTTTCCAATCAAACACTTTTCGTATGCGACCCTCATTGTCAACGGAAATATCTCAGAAATTGATCTAAAGTAAGACGTGAAAAAGCACAGTCTAACATTGCAGCAAACAATGGAAATTGGCTAATTGATGACACTTTGCGGCGGCCACTTGACTTGATCGGGTGGTCCGATCGGATTGTCGAAGCTGTTCGTCCGTAAAACGCGCTCGAGTATCAGCTGTGAAATGCGCAGAGCTGATGGGTCCAATCGATAAGGCACCGATGGCGACTGATAATTGAGTAGTGCCGATTAGAAAAAAAGAGAGAGAGAGAGCGCGAGAGCTATCACACACAACCCGTTAGGCCGACAGACGTTCGATCTCTGTGGCATATGTGCTCGAGAACTTTGGTCCTGTGCGATCGTGACGCCACACATTTGCCTACGATCGGGATGTGGCTGTGCGCCAGGGTTAATTCACTTTTAACGTAATTTGTAAGCACTTCGTGCTACCCCCTCGGGACCTCTCGACGTCGCGAATTAGGCAGGCAAAGGAGCTCGCCTTTTGTGCACACTCATTGCCAACCAGCGAGACAGAGAGCGACTGCGAGGCAGAAACAGAACGACTACCTGGCAATCCCTATGTATTCATGGAAATGGGAACGGGTAATGCACATTAAACACTTTGGCATATTTTGTTATTGGGACGTTCGCGTTGCATGCGTAACCCTTTCGTAAATCGAGTTAATCCCGTAAACGCAATGCATATGCCGATCCTAAAAACCAAACACGAATCCCCTACCAGGTAACGACACACGCACACACACACACACACGAGGGCAATGTTAAAAATTGCGTCAATGGAAATTATCATTTTTCATTTTCTGTTTTCGGCTTTTTTATTTTTTTGCATTTGAGTTTTTTGGTTGGCTCGGTTATTGGGGTTGCGCATGGCTCGCTGATGTTTCGCTTTGGAAGGTCTTGCGGCCGCGTCTTCCATTCAGATCGACTGCCGGCTTCCTGAAGTGGCTGTGACACGTCGTCAAAAGACGGGACCGGGACCCGGACCCAGGACCCGAAGATCGCAAACAATAACCCCGAAATGTCACCGCTCATAGTTGGTAAATGGAAATGAAAATGCAAGTTCCACTCGAAGGGTAACCAGATGCGGAATCAGCGAAAGAAGCGAGTCAACTCTCAAACGCAAATCCATAAAACTAAAGGCCAGCAACAAGGTGAACATGTCAGCCCAAGAAGCGACCGATGTATTCATTAAAGCCAGCCTAAGGACGTGACAACTATGTCAGGAACTTTGCCTGGTCACCAAGCCAGGCACTTAGCATATTAATTGGATTTGTCTTCTTGCTTTAAGACGTTTAATTGCTTAAGATATTATAATACAAAGAAATTCGAATTTTATGTTAAATAAAAAAGTTAAAGTAAAAGATATATTATATACAAATAATGTTATTTAAACAAAAATTAAATTTACAGAATTTTATTTAATGCGAATATCTGTAAAGTGTATACAAAAGTTGGTGCTCAAAGGTTTTGGTAAAGCTGCTTGTTTTTATTAATTGAGAGCCGAGAACGTGACTTGTTCCAGCGAGCTTTTGTTAAATGTCATCGGACAGGATTTGGAAGGAAACCTCTGCACCGTTTGCTCTATAGTCAGTGCAGTCTCAGCGGCTGGTCTCACCCCACGCTTCGAGCATTGTTTTTGCCCAGCCCCGACTCAAAAGGCTGAGGACAATGCGCTGCGTGCCAATATTGGGAAGTACGGCCTGTCACATGTCACCAAAACAATAGACGCAAAAGGAAGTGCTCGAATCAAAGGCAATCAGTGACGAAGAGGGACAGAATGACAGAGAGAGCGAGAGAGAGAGAGAGAGAGAGAGAGAGTGAGCAAGATGGAGATATACAAAAATTGAAGTGAAGTAGGCCATGAGAAATAATTCGACTTGGTCAGTCGTTGAGTAACATGAACAAAATCTTTTCTCTCATAACATTACTAATCATTTATCGAACAAGACCCAAATTTGTAGGGCTAAAAAATTGAAAAATCGAAAAATTTAAATTTTAAGTTCACTTTTAACTTATCCAAAATTGCGAATCTTTTATTCATTTAACACTTGCGCATCATTCGCATTGGCATATTCTTTCAGCAATGGCCGGAAACACGAAACGGTATCCAAAGCTGCGCTTTGCTCTGATCACAGAGGATGCTCTAGAGAAGTTGCGCCCAGAGACGAAGAAGACCGAGTCGCACCTAATGGAGGTCAAGGATATGTACGAGACGATTAGCAATACGGTGAATTTGGTACTAGAACAAAAGTTAAGGAATCTCAAGCTGGACAAACTAGATCAGATGATTGAGGAAAAGGTATCCCAATTTCACGATCGTCAGAGAAAATCACTGCGTGGCGAGGAGTCGATCAAATCATGTGGAACCGAGGACTCCATATACACGGTCTCCGACTTCACATTCAAGCCAGCCAAGCTTCGTGGTCATAGATTACCTTCTCCGGCACCGAAAGAAGTGCGAACCAGAAAGACCAGCAAGAAAGAGCCGTACACCAACGATTTTCCTTTTAAGCTCAAGACCTCCGACTGCAAGGCGACAACAGCTTATAATAATTGTACCCCTAAGAGTGGGACTACAGCTCGACGTAATTCGCTCGCCGACATCTCAACAAAATATATTAAAGACTTGAATCACCGAAACAAGCGCAAGCAATGAAAAACGATGGCATCAAAGGGGACTATACTCGCCCATGTTTCATTATCCCAGACGATTCTTTTAAGCCGACCAAAGATCACATAATCGATCTAAACCCAGCTGAGCAGTTGCAAACTTCAAATGTGCTATAGAATATTGAAAGATCTCATCAAGGTGACATAACTGTCCAACAAATTCCAGGAATTATAAATTTTTTCGTTGAACTAAATTGTAAATTTCTTTTGCAGCCAAGTATTTGACTTGGATTAAAAATTTATGTTTATAATGAATCCAATCCTTATTTTTTATTTATTTATTTACATTCATTATAGAACAACTAAGACTAGTAAGACCAGTTCTAACGGAAGATATTTACATCTACTTCGACTCCACATGAAAGGTATTATAAATATATTCTTATATATCTATCGCAAACAAGGAGTTGGGTGTGCGTGAACGTCTTGGGTCATATGAATATGAATATATTTATTGCAGTTCCGATAACCACATTTCAGAGCTGCTCCCCTCTTGCCCTTAACCAGCAACTAGTAGCTGAGAGTTGTTGTTGTTGTTGTTGTCGTCCTCTAATCCCTGAAATATGTAAAATGAAAAATTGAAAAACTAACTGACATCGCAGCAGTTGTAAAAATGTGCTAAAGAAAGGGCTTCGGGCTGCCTGAGTGGTTGGCTAGCAACGTTTGGGGATTGGGGAGGTCGAGTACCACCACACACACACACACACACACACACACATACAGTGTTTGCCAGCTTATCAACGCGCTGCAGACGAGGGCAGAGCATCAATCAAGAATTTCCAATGAATGGCTATCGAGTGAATTAGAAGGCCAGTGCCATTTTTTTTATTTTTTTGCGTATCCCAACTCTGCTCACCCTGCGGCCGAATCAGTCCCCAATCCCCCCTTGCCTACTGTCGAGCATGTTTTGCGTATTCAATTGTTAGTATGACATATATTTATATACATTATTCTGTGATACCCCTTCAAATTGATTAAAAAGGGTATTTTAGTTATATACAGTAGAATCCGGTTATAACGACTCCGCTTAAAGCGTCCAACCGGTTATGTCGACGAAAATTCGATGTCTTGGTTGGTCCCCATACAAACTTATATGAAAGAGCCTCCGCTTAGTACGTCTCCGCTTTTAACGACAATCCGCTTATGCCGACGTTTTTATACCCTGAACCCATTGAAAATGGGAAATCAGGGTATAATGGTTTTGTGAAAAGTATGTAACAGGCAGAAGGAATCATCGCAGACCCCATAAAGTATATATATTCTTGATCAGGGCGATGAGCTGAGTCGATTTAGCCCTGTCCGTCTGTCCGTCCGTCCGTCTGTCCGTCCGTCCGACCGTCCGTCCGTATGAGCAAAAGGATCTCAGAAGTTATAAGAGCTAGAGAGCTGAAATTTTGTATGTAGACTCGTGTATACCATACGCAGTACAAGTTTATCATTTTTTTTCGATAACTCATTCGATATCTTTTTTATCGAGGATAATCGATAAATTTGTATTGTTTTTTCAGCCTAATTTGAACACTTTTAGACATAGAGACTTCAGATTTACTGTGTATATGCATTAGATAGATACACACATTTTGTTATTTACAGATTTTGGATACCACGCCCCCTTCGCCCCCAATCCGTAAAAAACGTATTTCAAGTACTAGAGACTTGTGCTTTGGAATGTACACACATTTGCACGTTATAATTACGCTCTGAAAGTTTTATTAAGATCATACGTCTACAAAAGAAGTTATTCAACAAATAAATTCTCATAATATTGCCCACACTGCAGCGCAGCCCAAGCGCAGTCGCTGCTTACTGCGCAGTTAGCAGAGCGCTGGCTTATGCGTGTGTGTGTATGCATGAGTATGTATGTGTGCATAAAAGAAGTGAAGAATGATTAGAATATCAGCTTGGAGGGTTCAGGGTATCTCCTAGTCGAGCAGTCTCGACTAGAGCCTTCTTACTTGTTTTTCATATTTTTGAGTCATTTACCGGTTATTACGTCGTGACAAACAAAAAATTGCAAAATAATAACAAAAAATTTTAGCATAAAAAGACTCTGTTAGAAATGTATACATGTAAGTGTTGATCAGTGATCAGTACCCTTGCTTGTGTGCGTAGCAACGCCCTAAATGCTGTCAAGACACAGAGAGGGAGAGCGACAAAGTACAATGCCGACGTCACATAAATGTTTCTAAGCCATGTTATTGAAATAAATTTATAAAAAATCTTAGTTTTGCTTAAATATTTAAATTTTTTAATGTTAAAAGCTATTACGAACATAGCAATCGTAAAAAAATGTAAAAAAATATTTGTTTGCTCCTTCTGGTTAAAGCGTCCGCCGGGTATAGCGACGTAAAATCGACGGTCCCTTGAATGTCGCTATAACCGGATTCTACTGTATATGTATATATATTATACAATATAGCATTTATACAAAGTTAGAAGTGAATAAAGATTCTATTATTGCCCTTAATTTAGTAAACCCATAGAAAAAGAAATGCAAACTTGGCTCTGAAAAACAACAGTCTAAATTATGGAACTTTGGCTTTATTTCTCCAAAGCTTAACAAGCTCAAAGTCATCTCAAACTACAATGCAATGAGGAACCCCATAAGAAAGTCCTTTGAGGAAAGTAGTAGTTGATATGAGAATCTGTTTAGTTTTCACAAAGTTTTGTAAATTTTATATGAAGTAACCTTAGAACCTAGAAGTCTTACAGTGCAAACTGCAACTCACCTAGGGTATCTGCCAGTCGAGTCTTACTCAACAAAGTGCTATAACCTGCTTTGTTTTTATATGTGTATGTTCATAATTTTTTTCGTTCTAGCTGCGAAATAAGCAGCAATATTTTTGCGGCTTAATATGTGTTAAGAGACAGAGAGAGAGAGAGAAAAAGCGAGAGAGAGGGAGAAATGGAGAAAAAATAAAAGAAAAACCTTTGCCAAAGTCAACGGAAACGCAATTCTAAAAAAAAATGCTCGGCCTGCGACTTGCTCTAGAATCATTCGCTAAGCGAGGGCGTCAGCTAGAGCCGGAACGTTCATTGGGCATTTGGCGAGTGGGGGAGTAGTGGTAGCAGGGAGGTGGCGGGCTGCGCGGGTCTGTCGTCTGGCTTATCGTTTGGCTGTAGCCAGTGACAGGACATAACATTACCCTTCGGTATCTACGAAGCGCCATGCGTGGGCGCTGCTGACGAACGGTCACCCCGCGGCCACCTTCAAAGGACGGGCGGTAGGGGTTTTGGGCCATGGGCCATGGGGTAAGGGTTAAAAAGATGCTGACTAAGTACTTTTGAAAATTGCTTACATGCGTTGCGCCTGTGTGTCCTGTGAGCGGTCAGGAAGGGGGTAAAGCAGTTGGCAGCAGGGTTCGGGTTTTGGGTATGATCCGCCCTCCGTTTAACGGTAATACATTTTCATATGCAACGTCTGTCTGTCTGCCTGGATGGCTGGATGGCTGGCTGGCGTTTCATCCTCCAACTCATAACTGATGGCCCCTCCGTTTAACGGTAATACATTTTCATATGCAACGTCTGTCTGTCTGCCTGGATGGCTGGATGGCTGGCTGGCGTTTCATCCTCCAACTCATAACTGATGGCCCAGCCTCTCTCCACAGCAAGACGCTGCCTGGCCAAAGGACGTGCAGTGGACGTTGCCAGGCGCTGTATAAACGACAAACGTCTAAGGAAGGACATGAAACAAGTGTTGGGTGCCATGTTTATATTGTTGTTGTTGCTGCTGCTGTTGTTGTTGTTGCCTTTCATTTCATTTCGTTACGTTTCCCACGTTCTCTTCTATCTGCTGCTCGCTCACAGCAGCTGGTGTTGCCATCCTTGTCCTTTCTTTTTGAAGCCAGGCTCGTGTATGTCTTTCCATATTCATTGTTGTTGCTGTTGTTGTTGTGCACGTAATATAAAAATTCAGCAACGCGCAAAGCTTCACATATGACAACTTGCGCGGACAACAACAACAAGTCTAAGTAGAAGCAGCAGCGTCAACAGAGGACAACATGTCACTGAGGCAAAACACAAGAAGCGCCAAAGACATGGCCATCATCATCGTCATCATCATCATCATCATCATCGTCATCATATGTAGTATCATAATCATGTTTGGCCAAGACGGCTCTGATATTTCTGATTTTTTGAAGCGGAAAATCAAACGCAACGAAATGTTTATACGATGAAGCAACAGCAGCAGCAGCAGCAATATTAACAGCAGCAGCAATATTAACAGCAGCAGCAATATTAACATGAGCAGCATTATAAATTTTAGCAGCATCAGCAGCAATATTAACAGCAGCAACAACATTCGCATAAATATTGCAAGCAGCAGCAATATGATTATGATATTTAGAATAACAGCAACATAGGTATAGTCTATAGATTAACTGCTGAAATATCAGCAACATATGATTATGATATTTAGAATAACAGCAACATAGGTATAGTCTGTAGATTAACAGCTAAAATATCAGCAACATTAACAGCAACATTGGCACATAGACTTGCAGCAGCATTATGAACAATATTAACAGCAATTGAACTAAAGAGTTGCAGGTCCTTGCAATGTGCAATATGTAGCTGTTGCTGTACATATTGCTGTTGCTGTACATATTGCTGTTGCTGTACATATTGCTGCTGCTGTAGGTGCTGTTTCTGCTGATGCTGCTATTGCTACTGCTGCTGTTGCCGCTGCTGCTGATGCTGCTAATGCTGTTGCTATAGGCGTTGCTGCTACTGCTGATACTGCTGCTACTGCTGCTGTTGCTGCTGCTGCTACTGCTGTTGTTGCTGCTGCTGCTGTCACTGTTGCTGCTGCTACTGTTGCTGCTGCTGTTCATGATGTTCTTCTTGTTGTTGCTTTAGGCGTTGCCGCTGCTGCTGTTGCTGTTTCTGTTCCTGATGCTTTTGTTGTTGTTGTTGCTGCTGCTGTTGCTGTAGGTGTTGCTGCTGCTGCTGCTATTGCTGTTTCTGTTACTCCTCTATATTACAATGTTGCTTTTGCTGCTGTTACTATATCAAAGTACTGCTCTTGAAGTTGCTGAGTTTTTTTTTTTCGATGTTGTTGCTGTTATCTACATGATTGCTCACATTTTCTGTTGGTATTGATGATGTTCCTATCGATCACTTGTTATTGTTGCTGCTGCTGCTGAAACAGCTTTGTTTTGTTGATGTTGCTGTTGTTGCTGTTGCTGCTGTTGCTGCTGATAGCGTTGCTGTGGGGGCTATCGCTACCTTTATTTGTGGGGCTGCTGTTGCTGCTGTGCCTACGATTGTTGCTGCCGTGCTACTGTTAGAGTTGTTGCTGTTGGAGATATTGCTGCTGGTATTTGATTTTTGGCTATTGCTATTGCTTGCTCCTACGTTGCTGCTGTTGCTATTGCCACTGTGCCGACAGCTGTTGCTGTGCGTTCATCTGCTGGAGATGTTGCTACTGGGGCAATAGTAATAGCTAGCATCTGATTTTTGGCTGTTGGTTATGCTTCTTCTTACGTTGCTGCTTTTACTTTGCCTGTTGCTGCCATTGCTATTGCGACTAGGACTCCTGATGCTGATGCAGCAATTGATGTTGCTCTTGTGGCTCTTCCTGCTGCTGATTTAGGACTTCTACAATTGTTGTTACTTTCTTATGTCTTGCTGCTGTTGCTGTTGCTCTTATGTTTGCTTTTATTGATATCGCTAATGCGGTAGGAGCTTTAGTTGCTGCTACTGTAACATCTTAGCTTACTATTGTTCTGCTGCTGCTGCTGCTGCTACTGCTGTTGCTGCTGTTACTGCTGCTGTTGCTGCTGCTATTGCTGATGCTGCTGTTGCTGTTGCTGCTGCTATTGCTGCTGTCGCTGCTATTGCTGCTATTGCTGCTGCTGCTGCTATTGCTGCTGTTGCTGCTATTGCTGCTACTGTTGTTGCTGCTGCTGCCATTTCACTTGTTTTTTCTTTCAGCGGATTTGCCTTTTGCCTGTTGCCACGATTCTTGTGAACGTGTAAACCTTTTCCCCAGTGCTTCGTATCATTGTATTTGTTGTGTCTTTTGTGCGTGTGTGTGTGTGACTGTGTTTGTGTGTGTGCCTGTGTTGGTTGAGTTTCAGAAAATTGCATTTTTTCATATCATTAGGTTTTATTGGTTTCTTCCTGTTAAATATTCTTGCCCACCCAACACAAGCCCCACAACCCCACAGCCCCACAGCTCGTCTTTCACACATATGCGACGCTTGTGTTTTCTTTTGTGTGTGCATTGGGTAAGCGGGCAAAGGGAGGGGGCAAGCCAGGAGTTGGCGCTTCGAGGGGCCCTCCTGGCCGCATGTTGTCAAAACAACAACGCGTCGGTCGCGCTCCAAAAACAACCTGAAGCACACACACACGCGCACACACACACACATGCGAGTGCGCGCATGGCACACGCATCATATCATCGTATATTGTTTTGTGCCTTGTCTACAGACCCCAGCCAGCATCGCAGCCTCCCAGTCCCAGCCCCGTCCCAGCCCCAGCCCCCATACCAGTCCCATCCGGACTGCGGCCAGCGTCAAGCTGAGCCCAGAGACAAGCGCTTGGCAGCAAAGTCTGGCCATGTCAGAAGCATGCCCCTTCACCCAGCTCTGTCGCTGCGACTGTTGTTTCTTTAAGGCCCCTTCTTCTCGCCCCTCCCCCCTCTCCACCTCTACCCATCCTCTGATATGTAGCGATAAATGCAAGTTGGCGATTTCCTTTGTTGTTTTTCTTAGAGAAACAACTGGAGCTCCATACTGAAGTCCATTACGTTCGCTTTACCTGGTTCACCTGCTTCCACTGAGCTTAGAAGGTGGCCCGAACATTGCGCATCGATTTGCCAGCTGTAAGCTCCAATTAAATGCATATCAAATGGTTTATCAAAACAACTGAAGAAAACACTTGTGAAGCCATCCAAGCATTCGCTTCTCTATTTTCATGCTCTCTTAAATCGCTTAAATGGCACAGCAAAGTCTCATGAGTTGAGCTAATTGATGGAACACACGACATTTCAATGTTTGTATATAATATATAGATATACACATATTTTGAATATATAATAATATATTTGAATTACATTTGGAGTCACATTTAAAATAATACTCTCCAATCAATGAATCAATGAATGCCAATAAAGAACTCTATTCCCCACATGATATCCCCCATTACACAAAAATAATCAGGTTTATGCTGTCAATAATTGCTTAGATGTATAAAAAGCTAGATATAATAAATTCCCAGAGGTTTATATGCAATGTAATCTATTATGAATTTACTTTCAGCTCTTCTTTATGACTAATCAACAATAAGAAGTTTATCTTTATAACAATTTCAAGGGCCTTCCAGTTCTGGTTAGCTATTTCTCTATAGTCATGGTGAAGTTAAGACCGATCTGTAGTGCATTCCTTGCTGTGTGAGCTACACCGATCTATGCTAAACTATCACTACCAAGCATCACTCCATTTATTTAAAGTCCTATAGCTATGTCTATTCCCATGGATTCCCATGAGGTGTAAATAGAGCTTGAGGAAAAACAATTTTCTACCCTGAAGCCATTAGCAGACAGAGAAGACGGAGTTATAAGTCATATGCAATGCAGTATATTCAGAGTTCAGAGTATTTCTAGTCGGGTACTCCCTACAAAACCTTGCTGACTTGCTCAATATCAATCAATCAAGGCACACACATATCCATAAATATAATAAAGATTTTCCGTAGAGCTCTTGCAAATATCCTATAAGAGTTCCATGCCATATTTATATCATATCAATATATTTTTCACTAATCACTCAAATCTTAAGCCTGCCCAATATATTCCCAATTCTGTTACAAGTTATCTTTTCATGTGCTCAACAAGCACCCCAACCAGGCGCGTATACAGGGGGGGGTTTTGGGGGTTCAAACCCCCCCCGAAATAGTCGGAAGCTCAACATCCACTCTAAAATTGAAGTCACTCCAGAGGATATTTTGAACGAAATGGCGAAAACAAGTCGGAAAATAGACATTCTTTTGTAGAAAAAAAATTTGAAATAAAGGTCATCCATTATATTATTAAATACGAATATGTGTATTTAATATTTGCTGAAAACCCCCCCCGAAAAAATTTTCTGGCTACGCGCCTGACCCCAACATATATTTATATCTGTATATACATATATACACATGCATATGTATCTGTAAAAATATATAGGATAATCGAATTGATTTCCATCTCATGCCCAGTTCGGTCTATCCAATCATTTCTGTTGACCAAGCACGCAATAACTTTGCCTCTGCCAAACACATTATTATCGAAAGGGGATTTCGTTTAGGCCAACTAATGCACTGACATCTATCCACAACAACCCCATACGAGTGTGTGTGTGTGTGTGTGTTAGCTGTCCTGCCCACAACAATACAAATAGAGCCGCAAATGGAGTCAACTCGAATGCTACCTGCGTAAATCAGGAAAGCAGGAAATGTGCCCGAACAGGGCAGAAAGTTGTGATTGACTGCCCTGACATATGGTTAGATGGATGGATAGATGCTTGGTTGGTTCGTTGCTTGCTTGATTTGTGCGAGGACAGTGGAGGACCCTGGTCAAGGGAATGTCTCAAGAGCGCGGTCTCACATTTAGCCAGCTAAGTCGCCCTTAATGCAAATGGAAAGCCAAGAAACGCTTGCACAGACATAATTTCAATATGCCCAGCAACCCAATTTGAGCCCGGGCCCAGTTTTTCAGCAAGAGCTCCGGCGGATGTCGTACCACCTGCAGTGACTGGATGACAGACGGACGGACGGACGGTCGCTTGGTCGGTCGGTTAGTCGAACGAGCGGTCTGGCCCCCGGGGTCGTTTTGCGTACGCCCTTTAGATCCTCATATGTGTGGGGGTGTGGTATATATATATATACATATGTATATATGTATATTTATATGTGTGCTGGCTGCCTTGTTGCTTGCTTGCTGATGCGCTTCGGTGGCCGCCACTGCCGCCGCCTGCCAACGGAAAAGGAAATGAAAAAAGGCGAATGAGAGCCCCGCCTCAGTTTCTGGACGGGTTCTTAAGCTTAACTCCCATGCCCGCCAACCGTCCCTGCCCCTGCCAATTCCGCTTGGTTGGTTTGCAAAATTTTTGAATTGGATACTCTGGCGACCAAATACGCCCACGCGCTGGGCATGCCAACTGCCTAGCGGGCGTCCGTTCAATCGCCCCAACTCTCCCTCAACGACCAATGTCCTACGTCGTGCACATGACCAAAGGAATCAACGTGTGTGTGTGTTTGTGTGTGTTTGTATGTGTGTGTGTTTGTCTGCGAGGACTATTTGAAATTTTGCATATTAAAATATCGTCGTGCATGCAAAAGGTCGCTACTTCTTATTTGAAGCAAAAGGTGGCCGGCGCCACCCATCAGCATCAGCAGCCGCACAGTGTGACCAAGGCAACAGAAATGTGACGAAAAAGCAATTTTACAATTCGGAAAATTAAATATGGGTGTTTATTTGTAAATCGATTGAGAGTTTTAAAATCATAAGCTAATTAAATTTTCATGAGACTGATTTTTAATGCAATAACAAATAATCTAAAATATACAAAAGTGTTCTAGTTGAAAATGTAGAGTGTGAATATATTTGAGAAGATAGAAGAAGGTATACAAAATTCCGAATATATTATACAGTCGAGTACCGACAATGGCAAGGGAATCATTGTTTTTTCGATATACACAGAAGTTCAAATAATCGAGAATGATTTTTTTCAAGGAGATAGAATTTTTTCGATTTATCGCAATTTTCCATTTAATGGGGTACAAATTTTCGAGTCTCGACTGTTGTATCATACGAGTATATAATATATAACGTCTATATATATATCTCAGAAACACACAAATTGATATTTAGCTTATGCGATATTCAAGCTATGCTTAAAAAACTAAATTCGATTTTTATCGATAACCAGCAAATGGCATGAATTGTAGGAAACAATTAATGGGTACTGCAAGAAATAGGCTGGAATATACATTTGGAATTTAAGGTCTACGGAGTGTAGGATATCAGAGATAAGCGAATGGACAGACAGACGTACAGATAGAAGGACTGACCTGGCTAGATCGACTTAGTTCATGCTTTATGTCAGCAATACCTAAACTTCATGAAATCTAACCATAGCTTGCAAATAACTGTTAACCGAATAAAGACTCAGAGAGCAACCGATTGAAAAACGTTTCCTTCTGCCTGTTCATACTCTCTATTGTCATTTTCAATTGAAATATATGTATATTGACTATAATAGTCCACATATTATTTGTACGCGCGACAGTTGCCGATTCTAATGGATGGACTCTAGTCTTAACATAGTGCCATAAAAGTCAGCTCTATTTAAATAAATTAGTTGGTGTATTTTAGCTGAGATCTATGCTTACAATAAAAATAATAACATATATATTTACCAAAGATTTTTGCGAGTAAGCCAAAAGGAACAGATCAAACGCCATGGATTGATGCACATGCTAGCAATAGTGAAGCAAAGGAATATTGTTAATGGCATAACTCCCTTTACAGCAGAAGAGTTGGGTATTCAGATTGGAATCCTAGCACAATGTTTACCGCTGCATACAAATATCTATTTCAATTCGCATTTGAGTACCACTGTGCGTAGTAGCCGAATGCTGCTGCTGCTCTTGCTGTTGTTATTGGACAGACGCTGACTGCGAATGTGGCTAAAGATGTGGGTAAGCATGTCGCCGCATCGTCTCTGGCTCTGGTTCTGGTTCGGGCTCTGGCTCTGGCTCCTGCTCTGGCTCCGGCTCCTGCTATGGCTCTGGCTCTGGCCCTGGCAACATAACATTGGGACACAGACACATCGCCTGTGGTAACACAATAACGAATTTCCGTAGCAACTTCATCACCAGTGGCTGGTGCTCCTGCTGCTGTTGTTGCTCTGGCTGCTTCTTTTTGCCTTTACTCTGAAATGTTATCCACTTTACATGGACCCTGGTCTGATGCTTCTTGATTTCTTTTACTGTCTTTCGCTGCTTTTTAGCTGGTTTGCCTTTGCTTAACCAATGCTTGTAACATTGGCTGCTAAATTCGTGCCAAGCAAATGAAATTCTAAACTTTACACACACACACACACACTTACACAACCCCAACTATATTAAATAAGGTAAATAAGCAAAAAATATTTAAAAGCTCCAATTAAAATCTTGTTGCTGTTGTTGTTGTTGTTTCTATCAGGTTATCCACTCAGTTAAAGATGCTGAAATCGAAATATTTGCACAGCTGCATCTGCCCCTGTTGCACTTTCTCACAGGATGCGCCAGACGAAGAGGCAGCAGCAACGCTAGGTAACCCTTCTTGCAAATATTTTGAGACTCTCAAGCAGTCGCGTCTGCCCAGGTAACCCTCAAGCATGCCTGTCTCTCCTCTGTCATGACAAACAATTAAACTTAATCAGTTATCCAAGAAAAAACACTTTTCCCTCACATCGAACTGTCGATCCGTCGAACCGTCGATTCGTCGATCCATCGATCGATGCCGAGCGCAATAAAAGAAGAAGTGAAAACCCGTTACGTGCCGAGATAAAGGTTGGTAGAAAAGGTTGCATACATGAATTATTGCTCAAGACGTTTGCGTTTTCCCTTTTCGTCTTTTTATGGATTTCCATTTTTTCGTTTTTATAGATCGTGAGAAAGTTTAACCCCTTCGCAGACAGCGCCCCAGGTTGAGGCTGGCCCATTGCCACATAATTTATAATGATTAGGTACCGTTCGCTCGCACAATGAGCGCCCGAAAATCGAATTCGGAAAAAGGAAACAGTTGCCGGACGCCTCCTTGAGCGCAGCGAAAAGAACAAGAGCAGGGTGACGGCATGGAACCGCGACAGAGGCCTCATCCCTCACCGAGGCGCCCAGGCGACAATGTCCCAGGGTGCCCTACCCAGTCCCGCACACCCAGCTGTGCAGCGGCGCCGGGTAGGGTGGACTGTCTTAAGATTATGTTATTATAAAAATATCTTTTTTATCCAATTCAATAATGAACAGCATCTAGAGAGATTTGGCATTAGATCATCTGGTATCATAAATTATGATATTTTATGTACGTGGAGTAGATTGAATCTACTCACTTATTTATAGTATACATATATAAACTAGTAGTAGTAGTAGTAGATTTTAGGCTAAAATTAATCTAAAATTGAGACTAACTTGAGAAGTGAGCACTGGCTATTGGAGCGTTCGCCTATATATTTACATATATAAGTTCCCTTGAATTACTTTGTACAGATTTTACTACAAAATACTTTCGATATGGTTACCATGCTTTTGAAAAGGCTTTAATCTAACTTTACATCGGCTATCATCTAGAATTCTTATTAGTTATACTCAACCTACATAGCCTTACCTTACCTAACCTAACGAAACCGGTAAGCGGAATTTTACTGAAGACATTGAATATAGAATTCTATAGCTAACTGACATACGCAAGCTTAGCCGATTATATATGTATATCATATATGTTTTTGATCCGGATCAGCATCGTAGATGATGTTCGTCTCGCTCTCGAAACCAATTACAGCTGGAAACATAAAAAGTTATACGTACGTTTTCCTATAGCAAATCAAGTGAAAAGATTATATTGGTTTTGTACGATCGCATGCCTTATCGCCGTTATTGAGGCTAGACACTTCAAACTTGGAATCGATTCTACTCATCTGTTCAAGTTTTGAAGTAACTAATAAAATAGTTAAATTAACGCCCATATGAATATATTTTTAATTTTTTGTAGAATGTTAATGAGTATTGTACAGTCGGTCATCCGAGTCTTTGAAGCTTGAATCTTGAAGACTAAGGCCTAATGGATCGTCACATTTATCTGAAATAGAGTAAACTAGTCATTCTCATTTAAATCTCTATATGATATGCTATATCTATATACAATTGAGTATTACGATTAAATAGTATGTTGAGCATAGCTCGATTCATTTGGATTAAGATCTTTCTTTATATCAGAGACTTTGTGTCTCCAGCGGTCTCTTTGAGACAATCGTAATGAGAGCTCTACATATTTAGATTCTATGGAGACAACAGATGAAGCATTCAATTTATTTATAGACATTCCTCCTCCACTGACCTTTGAGCAACCCCCACACACACAGAGATCAAATTTTCTTTTATTAATCAGGCAATTAGTCAACTTTGATTAGGCCCGGACACACACACACACACAATGAGACATTATGGCATTAAAGTATAAATATCAATTTGATCTGTCAAATATTGACACATCAAACCCTAAACAAACCAATGACAGGGTGTAACCCCCCTCCCCCCACATTGCCTCTCCCCTACCCGTCTCTCTCTCTCTCACTCTCTCTCTCATCAGCCATTTAGCGGCAATTTATAAGCAACAAAACACCCAAAAAAAGGACAAAAAAAACGAGGAAAATGGGAGAAATAATAAATGAAAACAAAAAAAAAGGGATTCGTTCTCTATGTTGTTGTTGTTATTGTTGTTGTTGTTCAGATCATTTGAAGGGTCCTTGACTTTGCGCCGGCAATGAGGCAATTGAGTGATGCTGCCGGCTCAAAGCAATTATGTGCATTATATTAGATGATATTATATGGTATTATATCGCATCATGTTTGCACGTTTCCTGTCAAAAACCAACTTTTTTACCCCAAAAAGAGACCAATGAGAGATAGAGAGAGAAACTGAAAGAGAGAGAGAGGGAGAGAAATAGACAAACTGTGCGCATTAGATCGTGCTTAGGGGATGCTGCAACTGGACCTCGGAAACTGATGCCAAGGTTCAAAGTGCGTGTGAAAATGAGGCTGTTTGTTGTTGTTCCAGTTTTATCAGTTGTTGTTGTTGTTGTTGTTGTTGTTGTTGTTGTTGTTGTTGTTGCGGATGCTGGCAAAAGTTTTGCGGTGTTTTCGCTTGTTTTTTTATTTTGTTTCCAGAGGTGTGAAGCCGTCGATTTAGGGCATAAAAGGATGCTGCTTGGACAATTACGGCGGCTATCCCGCCAGCGAGAGCGAGTGTGAGAGGGAAAGCAATAGGAGGACCAGGACAAGCCGTGTAATGCGATAAGGCGCCAAATAGTCCTGTTTAACAATTATCCATATGAACTCTCTCAACTGCCATTGTTGAACTGTCAACCCAAAAGAGTTTTTTTTTTTTTTTGGGTGAAAAGGTCGACGTTTTTTTTCACTCTTTTTTTCTTTGGGTCCTGATGCAATTAGTCAAGTGGTTAATGGATTGAGCCAATTCGAACGACCGTAAGCGGGCATTTGCCATTTCGCATTTCTTACAGATTTATAGATTTGTGCATTCGCCCAACAAAAAATTGTGTGTATATACATATATAAATAGCGAAAGGCGAAAATCTGCAATGTGCAGCCAAAAAAAGAGAAAGGTAAAGGGGTTAAGGGGCTTAGGGGTTAGGATCTGCGGCTGCTGCAACTAACAAAATGTCCGACAGGCAAATTTATTTTCCATCCGAGAAATGCAGCGAAAAGGGTTGCAGGGGGTTGCAGCTATTGAAAATTGAAAATAGAAAATTGTTTTGAAATTCAATTGAATGATGCAGTGACATCACAGCCAATGCTAAATACACTGCAAGAAAATATTGCTCGAGATATTCAAATATTTAATTAAGAAACAATAAAATATTGGAAATTGTGTGAACAACAAAATATACATATATATAAAAATAAGTATGTAATATATGTATAACTCCCATAATTGCAACTTTTCATAATAATAAATTTATTAAAATATTCAAACTTTAACATAATCAGAAAAATCTTTTAGCTCTGTTTAATTTACATTATAAAACGGAAAAAATAGAAGAAAAAGAGTTTTCCCAAAAAGAAAAAGCTTCACAGAATATAATTATATATATACATATGTATACATATATTCACAGCATTATAAAAAGCAAAGCTTTAAGCCTTCTTGTAAAAATTGTATTCGTTGAAACCTAAGAACCGATTATATTTCATATATTAAATTCCCAACAAGCGACACACGAGGCAAAATACAATTAGAGATACCGAGAGTGAAATAGAGACTAAGTTAAAGAGAGACAGAGATAGAGAGAGAGAAAGTAAGAGAAGGACACATAACGAGAGGGAAAGAAAGAGAAAGAACGCAATAGCTATAGAGAGAGATAGAGACAGAAAGAAAGAGAAAAAGAGAGTGAGAAATAGAGACAGCTAGAAGAGAAAGAAAGATAAAGAGACATAAAAATAGAGAAATAGAGAGATATATAACAAGTAAGAAAGCTCTAGTCGAGACTGCTCGACTACGAAATCCCCTGAACCCGTCTTTTTGCTTACAAAAGAAACACACACACACATACATAGGCACATATAGGCACGCACGCATGGGCTGCAGTGTGGGCTTCTCATTGAAACTTAATTATTTAATAACTTTTTTTGTGGACGTACGTTCTTCATGAAACTTTTAGATTGTGATTATATCATTACTATGCGTGTATGTGCCGAATCTCAAGTCTCTAGTATTTGAAATACGCATTTTACAAAGGTGAGGGTGAGGGGGTGGATATAGGGGTGGGGGGTGAATTATAACAAAAACCGAAATTCTAAAAAGTATATATGAGTCTATGTTTAAAATTTGGAGACTCTAGCTCAAAAGATGTAGGATATATAATTTAATAATTAACATTCGATAAGGTTTTTCATCGATAAAAAAATAATCGGACAAGTTATCGAAATTATGTGATAAACTCGATATGCGCGTGCTATATACGGACATTTTAAAAAAAAGTTGAAGTCTCTAGCTATTGTATCTTCGGAAATCGACGCGTTCAAACATACGGACAGACGGACGGACGGACGGACAGACAGACGGACAGGGCTAAATCAACTTATCTCGTCGCCCTGATCAAGAATATATATACTTTGTGGGGTCTGCCACGCCTCCTTCTGCCTGTTACATACATTTTAACAAAACCATTATACCCTGATTTCCCATTGAAAATGGGTTCAGGGTATAAAAAGATAGATTGAAAGATAGAGAAATATAGAGACAGAGAGATAAAGAAACAGCGAAATAAAGAGATACAGAGAAAGAGAGATAAAGAGACATACAAATAGAGAAATAGAGAGATAGATAGAAAGATAGTCCATAATGATGCTATGAATTCAAATTAAACTTTGTCATTATGCAGCGCTCTATGAAGACCTTCAGCCGTCATCCAATCTAGCAACACATATGAATTCAGCATTCACCCATACATATGCGCAGATATCATTGGCTGTACTGTATGTACTCTCATGTGACTCTCGTCAGGTCTGCGACCAAGCGACAAATCGCATCGTTCATTCGACTTTTCTCAGTGAATATTCAAATTTCGCATCGCTGAAAGTTGTTTCGAGTAGATGAATCCAATCGATTGCGATTTCGTTTCGATTTTGAATGCTCAATGTTGACCAGGTGTTGCTTTGATGTTGTAAAATCCGCTATAGCTTATCCTCACCCACACACACAGCACGCACACACATGCGGGCATTTGCATTTGTATGGCCTCGTTTTCCCTGCACAGCATAATTTTAAATTGAGAGCAAATTTTACCGCTCAACAGCACACACACACAGGAACACTCATCTGTATGTGTGTGTGTGTGGCATAGTTTTTCCACATGGAAAAGGATTATTTATTTATTACAAAATTTTCGTCATTCGATGCGCGGCTACAGCGCGTGGAAAGCTGCGCGCAAAAAAAAAAAGAAAAAAAAAGAAAAAAGTAAATAAGAGTTGGAAAGGTGGAAAAGGTATCCAGGCAAAGCAGACAGCCGGTTGGGCAGTCGGACGGCGGCGGGCAGGCCGCAAATGTCGAATTATTCAAATGATGATTCAACCCCCTCGCCGTGCCGCAGCTACCCCTTTTTGCCAATGCCCCGTGCCGGCATGTGATATGCAAAAAAAACACACACAACAAAAAAATGAATAAGTGGAAAGAAGCAGCAGCAGGAGCAGCAGCAGGAGCAGCCTTTACGCACAGGACACGGGCCAGGAGAGATACAACACGGGCTCGGCGTTGATTTTGTGTGCACTTTTTTTTTTTTTTAGCCTACCTTGCGGCAATCTGACGGCACACACACACACAATAAGAGGGAGCGAGAGAGGGAGCGAAAGAGAGACCGCGCGCTGTTGTTGCTGTTGTTGTAGGTCCTTTGTAGTTTGCATGTCCCGTTTCGTCATATGAGATCGAGAGCGAACGCTTACAAATTTTTCATATAATTTGAAAATAAAACAGGACTCGTCGAGGCCCATACACTATGCATATGTATGTATGTATGTATGTGTGTGTGTGTGTGTGTGTGTGTGTGTGTAAAAAAGTTGCTTTTAAGGACATCTGCGTATTTTCCCTATACAACTCCATTGCCCTCCCTCCGTCTATCTACCTCTCTCTCTCTCTCTCTCATTCGCTCCATCTGTCGACCACAGCTTGGCATTTGAATTCTCTTAATTTGCACCTTGTTCATCAGTTTTTTGTAATATTATACACACACACACACTCACACACACATAGTGATATGTGCCTGTGTACCTAGCGCATTATGCTGGCTGGCTACATGCGCAACATCTGCCCATGGCTTGGACTGCAGCACATGCTGGTTGGCCCATAGCTGGCCAAGGCCCGAATGTGGGTGATTATCATAGCCGAGTCTATGAAATCGAACCTATGAAAAAACATAGGCCTATGAAAAACATAAGTTGAGCTGCTATCAAAATCTGAATTACACCTGTGAAACCTCATTCAGTATTTAGTTGGCAAACATAGGTGTTACTTTCAGTGATTAGTTCAAGAAAAAAAAACTTAAAGAAGATTACTAAAAGCAAGATAAATCAGTCTCTCCTAGATTTATATAGTGTGCCATATTTTGGGAAATATTATATGCTTAACTTTTACTTATTAAAGAGTACATATTTCAACAGCAGGTAAGGTTAATAATAATATGAAAGAGTACATATATCAATAATAATTAAGGTTAAACAACAATCTTTCAGGATTCCATATCTAATGTATCCTTTTTTTATATTTAAATATTGATAGGTTTAATCTATATTTCAACAAATATTTTTGATATTTTTTTAAATTATACTATTTTTATTTTGATAGATCTAGTGTTAAGTATCTCAATATTGAATTGAGCCAACAAATCTTGGTAATGAGCCTAGCTCTGAATCTAGGGAAAATTAATATATGTATGTACATACATATATGCCACTACTAAATATAACAAACTATGTCAAATTTTAGAGGTCTAGCCATAGAACTAAGATATATGTTTATATGCTCTATGTATTTATAATCGAATGTCAAAGACAATACCTCTTATATCGTTATCTAATATTTTTTGTGCACTTTCTACTAATTTATATAATACTCATAAAAGTCACTTTATATTTAAAATATTTTTTAGTATTATTATACGCTTAGACGAACAAATGGACGTATATTGCTGATAATACAATTTACTCCTTCACCTCGAAATTATTGCGTATAGGTAATGATAGAGATGCGGAACCTGAAACGAAAACTCCCTTTATAAGGAATTCATAGTTTCCCAACACCCTACTGGGGAGGTAAAAACTTAGGTTATTTAAAGTAATACAGCTTTTATTTAAGATATTAACTCACTTTCCTAACCCTTTATATATACGAGGTACAAAATATCTGCATATGCTCACTGGGGACGTGATAAGTTGGGTAAAACTATAGCTTCCGCAGCTTGGGAGTTTGAAAAATTGAATTTGCTATTCAGACTCTCTGTGGATCACGCACTAAGGGCGTGGCAAATCGGGTCTGCTAATAGAGTGTGTATATAAATTGTACTACTTGAATGTCAATTCGTGTAGACAATCCCATTATAGTTAGCTATTATAGTAGAACTCACGCTTACAAATCATTTTCCAACACTACAAAGATATATTCCCCATCTAGACTATATTTGTGTCCACTCAAGCCATTTACCACTTGCGTACAAATATATAAGTATATAAGTATATTTATTAAAGTCTGCGATTTCCAGATGGTCCAACAAACAAATTGAGTCCAACCGCAAACTTCGATTCAGAGTGAACTGAAGAAACTCTCGTCAATTCCAATTGGAAATTCACATTTTGCGAAGTTTGCATAACTGTCCGCAAACATGTGTGTCCCGCCGACTGAGCGGGTGTTGGGGAGGGGAGGGGACTACTCGCACTCCCCCATCTGGTAAGCTCATCCGATATTTGGGGCGCCTGCCTCATTGGCGTCATCTTCGACGGCGACTTTATAAAAATGTTTGCTCCCCAACCACCGGCCACCTCCCTCCTGGTTGCCCGCTTGCCGCGCCCCGCTCGTTGCTCCCCATTCCTGCGTCACGATTGTTTGCTTGTTTGTTTGTCTATGCGTCGATTTGTTTGTTTGTTTGTTTGCTTGTTTGCCCGACTGCGTTTTGTGTCGTAAATTTAATGGACAACACCAACAACAAGAGCAGAAATCGAGAACGGAATCGAATCGAATTGAATGGCAAATGGGAGCCATGCATAAAAAATTGGCAAAGCCAGCCAAGGGTTAACTTCGATTAGCCCGAAATGTTGTCATGGCCTGTGGTCGCGCATATGTGCGGGTGCTCTATGTGCGTGTGTGTGTGCGAGTGAGAGAGTGTGTGTGTGTGTGGTCATAAGGCCAAAGCACAAATAATAACAGTCACGCGTCGGGCAAAAAGCAGCAAACGCGGCAAAAATAAATAATAAAATAAACATGCAACAAAAAAGGAGTAAAAAAACAAATAAGATATTCCAAGAAGGGCATATCCGACTAAAGAATACCCTAAAGTGATGAAATCTGTATCCATATCTATATCTACATATATCTATATCTATATCTATATCTATATCTATATCTATATCTATATCTATATCTATATCTATATCTATATCTATATCTATATCTATATCTATATCTATATCTATATCTATATCTATATCTATATCTATATCTATATCTATATCTATATCTATATCTATATCTATATCTATATCTATATCTATATCTATATCTATATCTATATCTATATCTATATCTGTATCTATATCTATATCTATATCTATATCTATATCTATATCTATATCTATATCTATATCTATATCTATATCTATATCTATATCTATGTCTATGTCTATCAAACTCCATTGGTCGCCCACCTTGGGTATTAGCTAAAAAATAAAGGTCCAACAACGATACCCAAAATAAAGATGGAAGTATATATGTATGTACGTAAAGAGGAAAAAATAGAATGTTAGACCACGAACATACGAATGAATATGAGAGGTCGCTCGCAGCTGAATTTTCCTTCGGTTGGGATTCGCCTGATATTGGGCTCGCTTCGTTTGGCGGACAGCGGTCCAAATAGGGCCATTGATCAAAATTGTTACAATAATGGCGAAAAATCAACCCCGTGTACAGGCCAAACGCCCACAGAGCACTGACGGCGGAGCGGGTGGTGGCGGCAAAGATGGCTGGATGGGCGGGGGTTCCCAATGCAAAAAGGCAAAAGCAAAGCGAAGCAAAGGCAAATACGAGCAAACGCCATCGCTGTCCTGTCCTGTTCTGTCCGTCGTGCAACGGACACGGGACACAGGCCACGGGCCACGGGCCACGGGTCCAGGCAAGGACAGGCTACATGCTACATGCCACATGCCACATGCCACACAGGACCATTCGACATTTGGACCGAGCTTGAAGCAAACTCTCCGTCTGCCATTGAAAGCCTTTTGATGGCAAATGGCGTTGTTGTTGCTCTTCGGTGGTGGAAGTGGAGGTGGTGCTTCTTCTGTTGCTGCTGAGTTGGTGGAGTGGTGAGGTGGTGGAGTGGTGGGGTGGTGCGGCGAGCAAGTAACAGCGCAACGCTCGGACTAAAGTTGTGGGCTGCGTTTTTGGCCTGCGAATTGGACTTTGCAAAGGTAGCGAAAGAAACCAAAAGGACCAGCAGCCAGTACAACTGTGTGTGTGTGTGTGTGTGTGTGTGTGTGCGTGTGTGTGTGTGCTTGTGTATTAGTCTGTGTGTGTTTCACATGCTCTGGCAACGTCGTAATGGCCACAGTTGTTGTTATGGCAAAAGTTCGTACGTGAGGGTCGAGCCGCATACAGACGACATCCTTTCTCTTTGGTCCTTTGGCTGTTGCTGGCCGGGTCGTTTGTACATATTGCATCAAAGAAAAGTTGTGCCGGGCACAAGGAAACGGACGGACACACACACCCACATACTCACACACACGACCATACGCAGTCGCAGTGCAAATAATAAAAAAACTGGGCTGACAAAATCGTTTCCTTGGCTATGCGACGCCATGGACAACGCACGAGAATCCAAGCATACATACATATATGCAGAAGTATATATGTATATGTGTTATATATATATATATGTATATACATTGCTAATGCTAGACTCAATCCCCCACGTGCCGGCGACGCAGCCTCGTCGCTCGATTCCACAAATCCGTGCAGCCGGCCCAAACCCCTTAGTTTGCAGTCGCGTTTATCAAGTCAAGACGCGGAAATTGGCTGCCATTTCGATCTGCCTCACACACACACACACACACACGCACACTCACATACACAGGCAAAGCAAAGGATAACGCAGTTTAAGCATAACTGATAGCTTTGGTCAAGGCTTCGCCTCTAGCCACAGGCTGGCAGCTGGCAGCAAAGCTCAATTCTATGCTTAAGCGCTTGAATTTTATTGCAAACTCTTCGCATATGCTCCAGTTGGCATACAAAAGCTCACGACTATGGTTAACTGTAAAGTTTAAATTGTAAATTCTAGACTAATTTACAATTTAAACTTTACAGTTAACCATAGTTGTCATAATATTATCAAATTCAATCCAGCACGAAATTATTCAAAGTAATTTTCTGGACACCAATGAAATAATAATAATTACATTAGAATCCAGTTATATTGACTCCGCTTATAGCGTCCGTACGGTTATTGCGATGAAAATTATAGTGCCCAGACAAACTTTTCTGAGTAAACTTATACGGTTATAGCGTTCTCCGGCTATAGCGACGATATATACATAATATAAATATTCCGCCTGGGGACGTGCTGAAGCGCTTAATTGAGCAGCTAACGTCTGCTCATTCTGTACTCCCTAAACATGATCTGCAAAGAATCGGAGAAAATTGGAAAGGGTTAAGATACCTGTATAATGATTTTTTTGTTTTCTCGAACTGACAAACCCAAGATCCTCTCCTGAAAACGTTATTGAAGGGCACCCTCTGATGCCGCCAGCTGTACCACGAGGGAACATTACGGAATTTATGAGCATTCGAAGGATCGACATAAGGAAAACACCTGTGCCCTATGCTCCAATAACAGACCTTAAGAAACCAAGAGCAAAAAACGTCATTTAATAGATAAAAATTTGTAATAAATGCAATCACTATTCGTCGCATATAAATAACTAGAGTCAGAAATCTTTATTATATTTTATGTTTTCTAGAATTTCGTGAACATATAGTAAAAATATGATCTGCTCTTTCTATAGAGATGGTCAGAGAAAAAGTGTGAGAGAGAGATATGTTAATTATATTTCTCTTTCTCTCGTCATCTCTATAGAAAGAGCAGATCATGTTTTTATGTAACTTTAAATAAATAAATAATAAATATAACTTTAAATTATTATTATTACTGTATTTATTCGGCTATTGGAGAGGTTTGCACGTAATTTAAAAATATTTTTATGAGATATGTATATGTACGGATATTGTTATTATCTATCTTCCAAAGACCAAGTTGCATGCTGGGGCGAAAAAATCACAATGAATTTGTAAAACTTAGGACTTCCTAAAACTTATATTTATTTATGTGAATAATATAGAAAATAATATAGAAAATTAAATTTTATATTCACATAAAAATAAATAAAATATGAGAAAAAAAACAAAAATTTCAAATGTTAGTAAATAATTAATCAATCCCATTTAAACTAGTCGAAAACAATCGAATTTTAAATTACTTTTCGTATTAGCTTTTATTATAGGCCATACATACAAAAGCTGTTTGCTATGACAAACAAATAAAGCTTAGAAATAATGACTGAGAGAAATTTCATTTGCTATTAATGATATTATTTCATATGTCAATATGAATATAAAATTCTTATTATATTTGGTAATATTAATAAATATCATTATTATATTATATCATATTATATTATATTATATTATATTATAATAATTTAATATCAATAAACGCTAAGATCATACTGTATTATATACATATGTATATACAAATACTCAATATCAACTTATTGCAGCTCTCTGAATTAAATTCTTAGGTCTGTTTGATATATACTATAAACAAAAATGCAAGAATATTGCTGCCATTATATACATCCATTAAGTAGTCGAATTTTGAATATACCCACAAGGCCTAAGCCTACTAGCTAGCTAAATATGTAGACTAAAAGCTGACTGCTCTGTCACGCTCGTATGATAAAGGATTCGTTTAGAGTGTAATCCTAATGGAACTCAGTTAGTTGATGTAATTTTAAGCACATATGTACATACATACATATGTATATGCAACTATAGGTATCTAAAGACTCTAATTCTGGACTCAATTCGAAGCAGTAAACCCCATAGCATTGCCAGCCAATTTAACCGCCTGCTGCGGCTTAAGGCAGCATAGTTAGTCAAAGTCTGCTGCAAGAGCAACAACAAAATGGAATAAAAATAAAAAAAAACCTGCTCTAAAGCAAAACCGCAATCTCCGACCCAGTAAGGCATGGGGTGGGTGGGGGTGTGGGCTTTGACTAAAGGAGAGTGAATGGGGACAAGGGACAGCACACATCAGCAGCAGCAGCAGCGGCAGCGGCAGCAGCAGCCTGATCTGTGTAAAAATATTAGTTCTGTCAAAATAAATTTCTTTGAGTAATGTAATCCCATTTTGTGGTCTTGACACACATACGCACGCAATTCTTTAAAACCCACACATACATACATACATATATGCATACTTTCTTCTTTTTTTTTTTCTTTTTGCGCCCGGAAGTGCCGGCCGTAGTAACTCGACCGCAACAGCCCAGCAGCCACGCCCACATCTTGGGTCACATATCGCATCAAGCTGAATATGAATGCGATAAATCTGTTCGTGATTGTTTTTGCTGTCGCACATGTTGGGCCGAGCCCAACAAAAACAGCCACCAGGCTCAAGGCCCAGCCCCAGCCCCAGCCGTAGCCATAGCCCCTGCTCTCCTGTCCCCCATCTATCACTCTCAAGGTGTCCACCACGTTTATTTTTTTTTTTTTTGTGCCTGCCTGGAAGTGCGTAAAAAATGGCAAAGGAATTCGCTAATCCAGCCAAGAAACTGCTTTCGCTTTGGGGGGTTGCCTGCGCTACGGCCAACGGGCGGGGGTGGTGGTAGGGGTAGGGGGTTAGGGGGTTAGGGGTTGAGGTTTCAGTTCAGCTGTCCTTTATTACACTATTTCCCCAGCTAGGCCTGAGCTGAGGGGCAACGATTACGAACACATGTACACACACATGACCAGGTGGGTGGGTTAGCTGCCTATGTGGGTGGATGGGTGGTTGGCCTGATGATGACAATGTGTTCTGACAGCTTTTTGCGGCTGTGATTGCAAAAAATGAGCGACGATGACGAGAAAAGAACAAGAAATTGCAAAATTTTTTGGCACACACGTAAACACACACACACAGACACACGCTCACACAGACACATGCATAGACAAGCAGGCATAATGATATGAGAGCTTATAGAAGAGCAGATACTCTGCAAAGATAAATATCCTATATATAATATATGTATGCTTTTAAGCTCGAATAGTAAATATTTTAGAAGCTCATTCCCTCTTTTCGACCTGGATATAGACAAAGGATTCCTTCGATTCATATCAACTGAATATCTATAACAGTTATAACCATAGGAATATAATTCGATATATGTATATAATTTTTGTATATGTACATATATGGATCGATATGTATTTATCGATAAATTATCATATAGACTGATCAGATCAATTGATATATGTATAATTTGATCGATATACAATTATCGATAAATTATCATATAGACAGATCAGTTGAATGTATCCATAAATGTATATATACATCTCTAAATTACGATATATACATTGTTATATTGATATCGATTTATTGTGATTCATATCTATATACATATATCGATCGACAATACTCCAGCACCCACATCTTCATATATCTTGTGCACATACCCTATACAATCGTAACACCACTCGATTCGAGGGTATTCGAAATCAACGCCAAATATCGTGTAATATAATATAGTCAAAGTCAAAGTCAAAGTCGGAATCGGAGTTTGAGTTGGAGTTTGTTACGCACAGAACGTGTCGATAGCGTCGACGTTGTGGGTTGGTTAGGGTTGGATGTCTCTGGGATTGGACTATGGAAAAATGGTGTGGCCGTTATACACACGCATACATACACACATATGTATATACATACATACATATATAGGTCGCAGCGAGGCAACGTGGAGTTGTGATTCGCGAACGCACATTGATGAGGCCAAATTTCTGTGATTCGTCATCTAAATAGGTTTATTCAAACACACACACACGAACAGGCACACATACATTGCCGTGGAATTACAACGCATTACATGCACACGCACACACACACACACACACACACACACACACACACATTTGTGTAAGTAAAGGTTCACTGCAATTTCTGACAGATGCCGCAACAATTTGGCATAAAGCAAATATTCTTAAAAATCACAGCAATTCGTTGAATAGATTGCAGCACAAACCTTTGATAACACCACTCCTTACAATTTATTCAAAATATTCGCTTTATTTCCAAAAACTTCAATAATTGCAATAAATTCCAATTAGGTCCAATTTGGCTGCCTTTCCTATATGAGTTCCTGTTGGAACGGCACGGTATTCACTTACTTCTAGCCATAGATGGCGCACATAATCCAATTAGACTAATTGTAAACTGCACTTTGTTGCTAACCATCACAGACAGATGGGTGCAGCAAATGTAATTCATAAAAGTTACTAAATCAGTACAATTAATTAATAAATCCATCAATCCAATTTCATTAATTTTACCTCAAAATTGAAAAGTTTTCAGCACGAACGCCGAGTCAGTCTTAGGTAACACAGCAATCAGCTAATGATCGTGCGGTATGGACATCCCCTCAAAAGCTAAATGCTACGACAGCAAATTCATGGAAATCCGTTTGACCAAGAAAAACGAGAATTTGTTAGTCTAAATAACAGTAAGTTATATTATATTTGAAGTAGTTATTCAGTATATTATATATACATATAGAATGAAATGATAAGAAATCAAAATTAAAAGAATACACTAATTGATTCAATCAAGCCGTTTATTTATACATCGTTACAGCTATCATATTTTTATTGGCGAACGGCGTAAAAAAAATGTAGGATGTGTGTGAGTGTTCGGTCTGCATCGGTGTCTGTGTGTCAGTCTGTCTGACTGCGTATGTGTACATGTGTGGGTGCGGGTGCGGATGTGTGTGTATGCGTATTTGAATAATAAGGGGATTTTTAAAACTAAATGCATTGAACTGTTTTTTTTTTTTTAACTGACTGACAATCGACTCTCAATATCGGCGCAAGCGATACGAATGTTAGGTAATAAACCACAAAGGTATTTAGACTGTAGGCTGTTTTCTAAGGCAGCTGGTTAATGCTAATGGTAATCCAGAAGTAGACCCAGTTGCTAACTTGCAGACGTAGACGCAGTCGAAGTCGAAGTCGCAGTTGCAGTTGCAGTTATGAGCTCCCAATCCGACCGCACACATACGCTATGGATTGTATATTGAATGCTGTATGTGGTTGGCATTTTGGGAGCGTTTGCTGCGACTGCTGAGGCTGCTGGTGCATTGAGGTGGACTGGGGGGCTGGGAGAGGGGCTATCGTATGTTATCAGGTCAGTTTGGAGCGCTTCTTGGCAATGGCATCCTCGACGGCGCGCAATTGTTTTAATAACTCTTCTCGCCGTGACTTTTTGCCGTCCTTGTCCTTGTCTTTGTCTTTCTCTTTCTCCTTTTCCTTGTCTTTGCCAACGGCCTTCTCCTTATCAGGGCCGGGCGAATGGGTGGGCGACACTAGCGCCGACACGCCCACCATGTTCGATGTTTTCTTAATCTCAATGGAAATGGGTGAACGTTTCTTAGTCGATTGGTCAGTAGCTGCAAAATGGATCAGAGAAATACCGCAATTAGGATGCATTACGGCATATTGTATATCTACTTCATACTAACGTTTTTTGATTAGTTTGCGCTCGTTGAGCGCCTTGTCTGTGGCACGCATGCGCTTCGCGGGCGTTTCGCGCGAGCCCGACGAGCTGCCCGACGAGGAACTGCCGGAATCTGAGTCCGAATATGAAGTCTCTGAGGAATCTGCAAGAGCCCATATTGTAAGTTAGTCTGCTACTCTCTAGCGAAATGGTAGGAAATACCTGAGTCCGATGAACTGGAGCTTCGCCGGCGACGACTCTTGTCGAACTTCTTGGGCGTCGGTGTCACTTTCTTGCGCTTTGCGGCCGGACTGTGACCGCCGCCGCTGCGCTTCTCCAAAGCAGCGCGCTTATATGTAGACGAAGTGCTGCCCTCTGTGGGAAGAGCAAGAGAAATGTGAAATCAAAAATACTCCATAGCAACTATTCTGCGCACTCACTTGATGCGTGCCTGGGCCGCCGTGGTATTTGGCTGGGCGAGCGCGCTCGTCCGGCCGCATGGCGGCGCGAGGTGGAGGAGGACGTCATCTTGTGCGAGTAGCGACGTTTATGATCCGAGGCGCTGCTAGAACGCGACGAATCCGAGCTGGAATCGCTCTGAGAGCTGTTGGAGCTGGAATAGGATGAATTGCTGCTGTAGCTGCGGCGATCGCGGCGCCGCCTGTCATCGCGCTCATACGACGGACCGCGTCCGATCGACTTTGAGCGCATCCACGGATCGTTCCACTCATCACCACGTCCCACCGTCTCCACGCGCTGCACAATAACTTCGCGCGCGGGACGCAATCTACGGTCGTCCTCGTACTGTGGCATGCGATGCGGCGGCAGCTCCCTATAGCGCGCCATACGGCCATAGGCATCCACATCCTCATACGACATGGACGGCATATAGGGGAAGCGATACCGATCCGCCGGCTGGCCGTACATGGAGTACACCGAGGGCAGCAGAGCGCGCGGATTGCCGTGACTGATCGGATTGCTTGGCGGCAACTCTCGCACAACGGCGGGCGAGGTGGCGCGCTCCTTGAGATAATACGGATCTTTTTCCAGTTCATCTGGCGAAAGCGTTAGATTCATCTTCTTGTCTTCGAAGTCCATGTCCTGCTCCTTGCGCTTGTTTGCCTTGCGCATCATCTCCTTGGCAGTGCGCAGCCCTCGCTCCCAGGCATTCTCCACCACCACCGGCCCGTCGGGCATGATCAGCCCACTGCGCGCGTCATGGTGTGCGCTGACTCCAGCTCCAGCCGCTGCATACACGCCACCGTGATGCAGTGCCGCGGCGCTACGATGATGCAGCGCGGCCGGGCGTTCGTTACGGTAGTCGTGATAGTCACCGGCGGGCGGCACGCCGGGCAAATGATTGTTGTAAGCACTGCCGCCGGCTCCTCGCGGGGGGTTGCCCGCCCCGCTGCCGCTCGTCATGGGCACGGAGCGCACGAGGCTCTCGAACATTGTGTAGTTGCCCTTGTCCGTGACACCCGGATGTAGAAAGCGGCAGCTCATGCCCCAGGTGCACTGGCCACGCGTGTAGAAACGACAGACGGGCTTCGGTTCTGTCTCCTCGGGCCGCTTCTCATCCTCGTCCGAGACTTCGCCCTCTTCCAGTTCCTCGTCCTTTTTCTTCTTTTTGGCATTGTCTGAGCCGCCTACCTCGTCCTCCCCATCCTCGCCCACCTCGCCATCGCCATCACAATCGGCCGCACTATTACTATCGCCATCGAGCTGCACTATCTTGTTATCCTCCTCGTGCTGCTTCGGCGGAGATTTCCCTTGCTTATTTGAATCGTTGCCATTTGCTGTAGCACCCACTTTGGCAGCCCCATCCGTCTCGGCTTCCGGCTCCTTCAGTTCCGGGCACTCGCCCTCCTCAGCCTCAAAGTCGAGCGCATCATCGTCGTGTGCCTTGACCAGATCATCCAATCCATTGGTGCTGCCCGTCTCCTGTTGAATACAAATTTGAATTAAATTCCGATCCACATTTCGGTAGATGGTAATTGACATGATATTGATTCGATTTATGGGACCTAATTGCCTAACAAATAAATGATAATTATTACCATTTTGCTATCTTTTATGGATTCGCTGGCTGCCTTGTCCTCTTCGCCGCGATGATCCTTGCCATTGAGAGCTTGGCCTGCCTCAATGAGTGGCTGCGAGTCGTTCGAGAGGGCGCCGTCCTCATCGTCACCAACCATTGTGGATTCTTTGGATGTGGCCTTGTGCTCCATATCGATGTCGCTCACATCACTGAGATCCTCGTGGCTAATGTTCAGATCCACTCCACCCTGGTTGTACAGGCGATCTGGGCTATTACTGCGACTACGCGCCGATGTGGCCGAATGTGATTTGATTGGCGAACCGGAAACTGAGCTAATGGCCTCTGCGTCATCCGCATTTGTGTGCGCAGAAGCAACAGCAACAGCATCACCATGGCCATCACCCTCGCCATGAGCATTACCATCTGTGCCACCATCATCATCGCCATGGGCTGTAGAGGCATCATCATCTGCTGGAACAGCTGCTGTTGCTGGTGACGATTTAGGTTTTTCATCGTCATCGTCAGAGCTAGAGCTGCTGCTACTGGAACTGCTGCTACTACTGCTGCTGCTGCTGCTGTTACTGCTGCTGCTGCTGCTTCCGGAGCTTTTCTTCTTTCTCTTGCCACGGCGACTGGATCTGCTGCTGGAGGAGGACGAAGAGCTGCTGGAAACTGAGCGTGCAACCTTCTTATCATCCGCATCGCCAGCTACTTCCATGCCAGGTTCATTATTATCGCCAATAGACTTCATAGTGGAGTCCTCGTCCTCGTCGCCAGTTACCTTTGTGGGTGTCGATGGACGCGAGTTCGAAGGTGATTCTGACGACGACCTGGAGCTGCCGTCTCCCGACTCCACGGTGACGCCCATGTCGTAATCAGAGCCGCGCTTAGTTCCTCGTCTATGATATTCTGCGAAGGATGCCAAAGATTAGTTTGCAAACCAAATCAAATGCATATAAAATATCGAGAACTTATTTTTTTTTTTCTTCGTTAACTTTTCGAATATTTCAACGAATCCCAAAAAAGAACGGGATTCCACTTCGGCGACCGAAGTTGTGGGTTATCTTCATATTTTTTTTTTTTCTTTTTTTTTTATAACTCGTAAACAGTTGTGCAACGTTGATCATTCCGAGGGTAATGAGCGAAGGGAGGATAGTTAGAGAAAGACAGAGTGAAAGAGAAGGATATAGAATGAAAAAGTGAGTAAAGTAAGAAAAGAGACACAGCTTGGATTCTAATGCATGAAACTACTCAAAAATTCAACGGAATTTCGAATTACATATATGAATATATAAATACTTTTTTTGTTTTTTCAACTCATGTTTTTTGCATCTGTCTCAAACTAATCCAAGCAAATTGAGCTTCAATCTGAATTGAAATCCTGGCAAAATATTCATATCCTCATCTTATTTAATTTTAAGTATCTATATACATATATATCGACTGTTCGCTTCTGATATTAAATATACAATAATGGTAATAGATAAATATTATGGAGGAAGCTAGCGACTTATCTACAGGAAGACTCGCGATAATAAAAGGTAAACAAGAGAAACCTTAGACATGAACCTGAAGCTCTCTATATAGTTGATGTGCAAGGTGAGGTTCAGGTGAATTGACGCTAAATGATTTGTCCTATTATCTGTCGACTGGGTTTTTTTTTAATTCTTTTTTTTTTTAACTTTATTTTATTTTATTTTAATAGGGAAAGAAAAGTTTTGAACGTTCACGTTGTTAGATTCTTACCTTCATTATTGTACTTTTAATTTTTAAATACTTTTTTAGAATAGTTTATTTTTATTTGATGTGTGTGTTGTGATTGTTTACTTTAAACTCGGATATATATATCGACTTTACGCGAACGAAAGACAACAGAGAGAACAAGAGCTTTTATAAATTACTGAACAATTTTCTGAATAATAATAAAGGAACTACGTTTGCTCGTGTCTCTCAGGGCTACAGTAAATGCAAAAAAGACACACAAACACAAACACACACACGCACACACATACACATAAATATAAATATACATATATGCATATATGTAGATAGATATTTATTTATTTACTCAGTATATATGTAAATATATATAGATATGTATATATATTTATATATACATATATATAAATATACACACACATGGATTACTTCGTATATGACATCGACATTTGACGTCTATATACAGTTTTAGTATTGTTGGTATTTATTCTGCGGTATTTTTTACATTTTTTTTTTTTTTTTTTTTTTAATTCTCGCACTTTTCGCGACCGAAATCAGTTGTAATGGAAAACATTTAAACAATTAATACTGAACTATAAATCGCATCGCTAGTTTTACTCTCAGCACAGGACTAAAGAGACGGGCGAAAAAATTCCGATTTTCAAACACAACTTTTTCACAGAAGTCACTAGAGTCTTATACGATTTACGAAGCTTTATACATTTTGTCTTTCGGTGTAATACTTTTTTCGGTATTTTTGATGTGTGTAAACCACTTTTTTTTTATTTACTTTTTTTTTGTACTTTTTTTTTTGCACTTACGTAGTGTTGGAGGGGAAAAATAGAATACTTGAAAATATATATATCAATTTTTGGTTGCATTGCGAATTTGCACAATTTGTTGTTGCTCACCTAAACGCAGTTGCCACAGCTGCTGCCGCCGTTTCTCCTCTTTATGCTAGGCTGTCGCTCACTCCGCGGCTTGCCAGGGCCAAAAAAAAGATCTGTCAGCAGGCTCCGGCTTCGTGTAAAGTTGTGTGAGTAGAGTGCGTGCGTGTGCCACACACAGACTTGGTGTGCGTATGTGTGTGAGGGTACGCCGTCGACTGCTCTTGTGAATTTCTTTGCTTTCGCTGCGTTTACCACGGCTTGTGCCTTGTTTTTGCTGTCGGCGTTGAAAGTCTGCAGCTGATTTTGCAATATGTATGATGCTGAATTGAAGCTTTTACCTGTTTCTTATTGTAATGTATTAAACTTTAAAATGGTCGTGCGACTTTTCAACGAAAGATTTCTTGCCAGAAACGAAGCCGCAACTGCAGAAAATATTAGTGGTGAACAATGGTTGCTAGAGCTGCACTCGATGCTATTTTCATCGCTTCATTGCCAGTTTTGAATGCTCACAAATATCGATATTTCTATTTTCAATATACATAAAAACGGCAATTAAATTCCATTTTAATGACCAATATATTATTAATTAAATTAACTGTAATCTATCATACGGTCTTTAAAGTGTATTGCTTTAAAGCTTTTATTAATCTTAAGTCTGTATTCATCGATATTCAATTATCCCATAACATAACTATTTCTAACACTTTAAACACAGGTTTTTGTCTTCATTGTATGTTTTGTGTAGATCATGTCAATTAAAGTAGCCTTTATCTAAAACTGTTTCTTTTTTATTGTGTGACTTAAATTTTATCAATACATTTGACAATCGGGATAGTGGACTACAAAGCTATCGATGGTTTTGTAGCTATGAGAATACTATAATTATCGCAATCGATAGCCGCTGTGCAGCCCTAGCGAAATGCAACTGTTGAACGAAACGTTACGCTGTCTTCCAAAGAGTGGTGCGACCAAATCGTATATACAATGTTTGGTGAGCGTAGGCCGGGCAGCTGTCGGACATCAGCATCGCCGGCACTATGCCAGCATCCCTGCCATTGCCATGAGCCACGAACAATTTGATGGCCCCACTCCCGATGCCAGCAGGTCTCCCCTGATCACAATGCACGGCTTATTCGGTTCCAAGCAGAACTGGCGTAGCATCAGCAGGACCCTGGCCAAACAGACCAATCGTCGCGTAAGCAAGTAAACTCCCCGTCATTTCAGCCATATGACACTCTAGCATGCACTTCCATTTACACGCCAGGTCTACACTGTGGACTTACGCAATCATGGGGACAGTCCGCACACGGACACGCATAATTCGATTGGGATGACGGCGGACTTGGTTGCCTTCACGCAGGCGAAATCCTTGAACCGGACTTGTGTGATGGGTCACAGCATGGGCGGACGCTCTGCCATGCACTTTACCTTGTCTCACGTATGATATTCGACAGTGGAAGCTGCGTTTTCCTATACACTTTTACTGATATTTTTGTTTTCCTTTAGCCGGATCTTGTGGAGCGTCTGATTGTGGTGGATATTTCGCCAGTTTACATACCCGACACCATAGAGGAAATGACGGGTATTTTCGAGTCCATGCAGCAGATCGATATGCCACCGGATATGTCGTTATCCCAGGGTCGCCAGGCCGCCAAGGAAAAGCTTGGTGAAACCGTGGATAGAAGTTCGGTTGACTTCATTTTGCTGAATCTGCGCAAGAGACCAAAGACTGGCGAGTAAGTGCTCCATTTGAGTGAAATGAAGACCCTTTAACTGAAGCCGCTCCACACAGATTCTACTGGGCCTGCAACGTAAATGTCCTGGTCAACAGTTTGCCCGGCTTCACGCGCTACGGCGAGCACATTGCCAATTTGCCGCCCTACACTGGACCCACCACCTTCATCTGTGGCACCCACTCACCATATATGGAGTAAATAGCTGAGCTTAATTTATTATAATTGCATATTAATAGAAATATAATTGAAATTTTCTCTTTCTCTCTCTCTCACCCTTTCCTCGCTCTCTCTCTCTCTCTCTCTCTCTCTCCCTCCCTCTCATATGCATTCTATAGACGCGAGTCGTGGCCCGAGGTGCTGAAAATCTTTCCCAATGCCAGCATCCACTGGCTGGACACGGGCCATTTGGTTCATTTGGAGAAGCCGCAGCAGTTCATCCAGATTGTTACCGAGTTCCTCAACGATCCATAAACAAATTTCCACCCGAATTATACCAAATTTGACAATGTATTTGCACAAATCAGAGCGAGATGTCAAATCAATTGTTGAAACAGATGAAATAAATAAATCAACATGATTACATTTTAAATGTAAATTTAATTCTCTTTCTCGTATTTGAATGTATACATAGTAAAGACGGACTTTTAAAATATCTGTACACCATTAAAACACAAATTAGAGATCAAAAACAAGTCCAAATCATTCACAGAGAATGCCTTATAGCAATTTTTAAATGAGATATTTGGAATTTGATGTGTATATGTATTCAAATGTGTATGGGTGGGTGTCTGTGTGTGTGTGTGTGTGTGGCTTAACGTACCATTTAAATACAAAATATAAATAAATTGAGAGGGGTTTCCTAATTGTGGCTGTGTTTCCTGGAAAATCACATAGCACTTAAAAACTAAATAGTTCCATTAAAATTAAATTTTCCTTCTCGTTTTACACCTACTCCTTTTCCATATAAATGAACACAGTTTGCGTGCGTGTGTGTGTGTGTGTGAGCTTGTTTATAATCATATATAAATTGGAATGGTGGGTAAAACATTGTGCTAAGGCTAACATGGTTTTTCCACTAAGATTTTTCATGTTGTTTTCTGTTTTTGTTCCTTTGCTTTGGTTGCGGCTTAATGTGCGTGTTGGGTGTGTGTACGTGTGTGTGTGTGTGTGTGTGTGCCAGCTAGCTTTAGTTTAGTTTTTCATATTTTTTTTTCGTTTTTTGTCTTTTTTTTTCTGCTATAGGTTTTTTAGTTATAGTGTTTAGCTGCTGCATCAATTCTTAGCTCTCGACGTAGGTTTAGGTAGGTTTGCCCCCATCGTAGGCGTAGTCCGCCTTGTTGTGCATTACGAGTCGATTCTCCACAAAGTAAAAACTGTCCGAGCGTGTCTCGAACGGACTGGATATCATTTCAGCAACTGCAAAGCGTAATTAAATCAAATTAAATAATTTCTGACCTAGTTACATGAGTACAGTGTGCATTCGATATGTTGATTAGAGCAAGCAAATTTCAGTTTTGTTTAACAAATTATTCTCAGAAATGTGAAATCTTAAAATGAATTCAGTTTTAAAATACTGAAAGGATTTTTTTGTTGACAATTTTCGTCAATATTTCAATAGTTAAAGGCTAAAATGGAATCAGATTCTTTTCAATTTGTATATCTTTTAAATTTGGAAAAGAATTTAATTTAAGCTTTATCAGAGTGTTTACAAATTTATATTTATATTACAATCTAACATTTTAATTTCATTATTTCAAGCTTAATATCAATTCAGTTTAAATAATAGTTGTTTCTTTACAGGGTATTTAAATATCTTGCGCTCCCTTTCACAAATTTGTTTGAGGTAAAGCCTAATATCAATGCAGCTTTTATAAATTCGTATATCTACAAAGCTTTACAGGGTATTTCAATATAGTGCACTCCCCTTTACATAGTCAAATATGCTAACAATTTATAGATATTGCCTAAAATCAATGCAGTTTTTATAAATTTGTATATCTAATAAAATTCTAAAGCATTACAGAGTATTTACATAATGCTAACAATTTATACAAAATCGTTTGCAAGTTTTTAAGCTCTTTGCATATGTACTTCATATCGAATGCGCACTGTACATGCATGTGCCTGGGCACATGACCTTGACTTGCAGCTGGCAGCAGTTGCATTTGCATTTGCATTTGCATTTGATTTGCATTTGCATGTGCAGCTGCAGTTGGGGTATGGGAGCTATTACTCACCGAGATCTGGCGGAAGATTGGGGAACTCGTAGATGTGCTCGCAAGTATTCTTGGAGTATGGAATGCAATAACCGAACTCAAAGTCGAAAGTCTTTAGCAAGCGGTCGCGGAAGAAGTGACGCTCGATCATGCGAAAATTATTAACTGGCTGGCTGCCCACAGTGAACTCGACACTGAAAGAGAGATGGATATATGATAAATACATTCTTCGATATATATCACTCCGATTCAACATACGTGGCGCCCACTGTCTTCAGGTTGAGAAAGGCTGGCGTGAATTGGTAGCGCACATAGCGCCCGGCATTCGGATCGGCAGTGTCATCGAGCGACAGATCCTCGGCGGCGGCCAGCATGGTGTCCTCGACGGAGAGGCCATCTGGGTACTGCTCGCTGGGTGGCTTGGCTATCTCAAAGAGCACGGCGCCGCTCTCCAGGTCGCGTATCTTAAAGCGTGTAAAGTCGATTTCGAACACATTCGCGTTTGCCGAGCACAGATAATCGTCTGTGATTTTGTTCAGGTGCAGCACATCCTCCGGTGTCACATTGGATTCCTCCATGCGCTTGGCGTCGCCGGCGCCGATGCCGATGCCAGCAGCGGCGCCAGCTGCAGCGTTTGCGCCGTTCGACTCACTGCTGCTGCTGCTGCTGTTGCTGCTGCCCGGAGCGACTGCAGCTGCCGAGGAAGAGGCGGCAGCTGCGGCGGCGGCGGCAGCCGAATTTGATTGCACGGGATTCAGTTGCTTGCCAACGACACTCATGGCGCTCGTTCGCTGGTGGAGTCGTCAGAGGGAGAGGGATTTTCTCTACTGGTTCCAGTTGTGTTTCAGGCTAAAAGCAAAATTTTCAATTTTTATTTTTCAATTGAAATTTAGTCACGTAGATATGAATATATATACACATATGAATATACATATTGACAAATATATGCTATATGTATGTATATATTCAACACTGACAGGAAACTAACCGAAACATGTGCTCAAAGTTTCCATAACATAAGGCGAATGGAAACAAAATTCGAATCTCGAAAAAAGAAAACAACAAAAAAAAACGAACGCGACCCAATTTCTGGAAAAGCTGCCTTTGTATTTGTTTTTCCTGCGCTGGTCCGTCTATCTGTGCATGTGTGAGTGTGTGTGTGTGTGTGTGAGCGAGTGTTTGCCTTTGTTGTTGTTTTAATGCCTCCCACCAGCAGCTGCTTGCTATTATTATTGCTGCTCGCTTGGTTTTTTGTTGTTGCTGCCTGTTACAGTCGCTCGCCCGCTTAGCACCTGTCTATGGCAAAATGCAACTCAATTTAATTTGTTGACATATTGTGGGTGTTTTTTTCTTTTTGGGATTATTGAAGTACTTTCTTGTAAATCAACGCGTTCACACACACACACGCACACACTAATAGCGAGGACAGTGTGTGGAAAATTGGCTAACTCTGCGATAGGTTTCAAGCGCTTGGCTATCGATAGCGTGTGCTGCGCTCACGATGGGCGCATTTTTGCGTTGCAGCTCATGCTGCGCTGCCGTCATTGCGGTGTGTACACACTTTTTGATATTAGGGCGCACAATTTGAATTTTTCAGATTCCAAACATAACTGCTGTTTACTGAATGATATTCTTCTCTTTTTTATCCTCAAACTAAGTGAAGTGATTGAAATTTTGGTCCAAGTGTTGGGTTCGGCCAAGACTCAACTGTTTGACACACGAACTACTTGAGCGCCAGCAACATCCGCGCCTGCGCCCTAAGAGCTAACTATAATTTATTCTTAGCCTCAAGAGCTGTAACCCAAGTGCTAAGGGCGCCAATGTCTGGATGTCGCCTGGCCGCAGTCGATCGGGCTGAGCTCGCGCGCCTGTGTGTGTGTAAGGGTACTACTTACCATTGTTGTTGTTGTTGTTGTTGTTGGTCTTAAGTGGGTATTTTAATATTCGCTGCCAGGCAACAGTGTTGGGTTTCAGACCACATCATGATGCACTTATGCAGCGTCCGTCCCGGTTCTACACCGCAGTCCCATAACATTTTCTCTTTTTTTTTTAATATTTTGTTTTTGTTATTCGTCTTGGTGTCCACGTTTCCTGTGTGTTTGCTCGCCTGCTGTGTGCAGTTGCCTGTGTGTGTGAGTGTGTGCGTGCGCGTATGTGTGTGAGTGAGAACGTGTTCATGCTCGCTTCTATCTTTAGTACAGTTGACTGTGACTGCCCGAGAGGCGACCCGATTCCCAATGCCGAGCGATTCGCCGGACTCGCCGCCTTTGCCGCAGCTCGCCTCCAGCCAATTCGCTCCTCTTCTTTCGCCTGCTCTATCCTGGCAGAGCTAACCGCAGCTCAGCCGCCAGCTCCTTGCGGTTCTTTTTGCAATTTTCGGACTTTCGGGCTAAGCAGGAAATGCTAGAGATGCGCGATTTGGCTAAAGTAGTCGCTCGCTATGGGAAATGAAATAAAAAATTTGTATGAATAACAAAAATTAAATTATTAATTAAACAAGTACAAGTTATTAAAAAAGAAATTCTCTATTTACAATAAGAATCTTGTTTTAATTGCTTATTATGCAACAATTAGAATTTATATTTTTAATAATTTGTAAATTTTACTTGTTTATACAACTTTTAAAGTAAGCCCAAAACTTTTTATAAAATAATATAAAATTGATATGTATGATTTTTAAATTTATTTAGCATTAGAAATTAATTAATATAAGATTTCTTCTAAAAATATAAAAAATAAATAAATCCAATTAGCTTTTAATAATATTCAAATTTCATAAGAATCTTTATGAACCAAGAACAAAGCTTCCCTATAAAGTAAACAAAATTTAATTTAAGACAATTTGAATTTTAACAGTTTCAATTTGGTGTTTGGGCCATCATGTACGGTAGATATAATAATATACATATAATATAACTATGAATAAAAGCCAAGATCTAGACTTAAGAATCTAGAATCAGGATCAGGACATTCGCTTAACAAAGAGATATTGAGTTAATTTTTCAATATTTAATTTTAAAATAAAGACCTGCTGTCAATCAGCCAGTGAAATTGAAAAGTTGCAAATAACCAGAGAGTACTGTATGGCATATGCAGAATATCGAAATCGAATTTTATTTTCGATTGGGAACTTCGAATGCAAATGTTTGTCTATTGGGATAGCGAGCTGTTGAACAGCATGTGGTGCGGGGGTGGGTGGGGCAGATTGTTGTTTGTGTTGTTATTGCAGTGTATGCTGTGGGTAAGCAAACACGCACTCTCACACACACACACGCACATTAGTTAGTTAGCTGCAGTCGAAAGCGAGGCGATTTATGGCAATGGCGACAACCCTGCCCCATGCTCGGCCCCCTCCTGTTGCTGGGCCTGCACTTAAGTGGCCCATGTGCAATAGAGCTATGTGTGTGTGTGCGGGTGTGTGTGTGTGTGCAAATGCCAGTTGTTGCTTGTGTGTGCCGTGGCTAGGGTAGGGTATCAAAAACAAACAAACAAACAACACAAATCGTGGGCGATAAAATTCGTACTCGAGTCGTCGCAGCGTCGTCAAACCTACAAAAGCAAACAGCTAAGCGACCAGGGGCGTAAGCGCATCGTGAAGCTAAAGGAGGCGCAGGCGGAGGGGCCGGCGGTGTGAAGCTAGCATACGCACACCCGCACACGCGCTGCGTGCATCTGTGTGTGTGTGTGTATGTGTGTGCGGTGCAGCATAGGCAGCCTAAACATTAAACACCCCCCGTTGTGCACGCCGCTACCCCGCTGCTGCCCCCTTCTCCTCCGTGACCCCCTCCAATGCTGGCGATGACGTTATGTGACGGCTGTGCGCGCCGCCGAACGGTCTGGCAATGCGCGTCGTTGTCGTCCGCATTGGCAGCGCTGCACATACATACATACATACATGGGGCTCACTCTATGCATGTGCATGTGCGTGTGCGTGTGTGTGTGTGTGTGTGTGTGTATGCATTATGTATTGTAACACCTACCAAGCTGCCGCACAACACGTTGCCCGCTCGTCAAAAGCGCCAACAACAACAACAGCAACACCGACAAAAAAATAAGCATATAATCTAAATGGAATTCTGCTTCGCTTTTGCTTTGGCTTTGGCTCTGGCTTCACTTCACTTCGCTTCGCTTTGCTTTGCTTTGCTTTACTTTGCTTTGCTCTGCGCATTGGAACGATTTCTTAACCAGATACAGAGCTGCGCGCCAGCTGCGACGCCAACAGCGACGCAAACGACTTGAACAACGCCATCGCCCGCGCGCCGAACCCCGCCCACCGTTACCACCACCACCACTGCCCGCCCATGCCCTCGTTTTTCGGCTTGTCGTCGTCGCCGTTGCTGCTGCTGCTGCTGTATGTGTTGCTGTTGTTGTGTGTAGATTTTTCTGGCGACAGACTGTCTGGCTCGACTCTGCCGACTCGGCCTGGGCTGACTGGCTGGCTGGCCTGTGGGCATTCGCCGTCGTCGCCGTCTCTGTCGCCGCACATTTGTTTGCCTTTATATGGCAACTCTGTACATGCATGAGCTTCTCTCTCTCTCTCTCTCTCTCTCTGTGTGTGTGTGTGTGTGTGTGCTTGAACTTTCATACGTTTGGCAGGGCATAATTGTTCTTGTTGTTGGTGTGGTGTGCTGATATGGATTCTCTTGAAAGTGTCAGCGTGTGTGCATGTGTGTGTGTGTGTGTTTGAGTGTACATATATGCATTGTAGGTATCCCAATGACGACGACACATGCATAGCTTGCATACATACATATGCATATGTACACATACATATATGCATAAATGTATATGTATGTGTGTATGTATGTATATTCATATACAATGCATAAACAAACGTCGAATGCAGCGGCGACAGTGACTGTGCTTAGCCTGGCAAAGCAAGGCGTACACACACACACACACACACACACACACATACACATACTCGTAAATATTTACTTTGAATGAAATGCCCAAAGCTGCAGCAAAACTTCCAAGTCACAGCCAAAATGCTTCACAGAGAGAGAGGGAGAGAGATGGAGCGAGAGAGAGAGAGAGACGGATAGAGAGCGACAAATGTCAATCTGTCTGTCCGTTTGGCCAAGTCCAAGTCCAAGTCTATTTGTATGCACTTCCAGCCCATAGTGCACAAACATGGCCTTAACAGAAATAATTCAAATAAATACAGTGCAGCCTCTCTAGAACAGAATAGCCTCTGTATAGCAGCAGAAAACTAATTTCGAATGCAGTGCAGCTTCCATGAAATAGCACAAAATGCACTTCAAATACAGTGCAGCATCTCTAAGGCAGACTAAAACTCATTTAGAATTATGCAAAAAAGAAAAATTTGCTTCTAAGCATCTACAGCAGCATATGTATGTATGTTTATTGAAGCCTGTACATATCTATATATGAATGTATGTATGTATATGATTTACTCTTAATGTATGTTCATACGTATGTATATACATACATTCGTTTGTATGTTAATATATGTATGTAAGTATATATATGTATAACTATATATATAACGATACAAGATCTTGGCTTAAAGATCAGCTATGTATATGTAGCTATATGTACATATATAATGACTTGATCTGGGTCTATTATATACTATATGTCACTCAGATATAAGGAGAGTTTAGTGTGCAGATCAATTTGATATGTATGTATATCAATATGTATGTACATATACATAAATACATGCATAAGACCAGACTGAAATATATTGAATTATTGTTATTAATTCCATAATCATTATTATTATCTCCATAAGACCTTTCTATACCTTACATAATTTATATTAATTATATTTTTTAGAAAGCAAAATGCAACAAAATAAGCTTACTCCATATGTATGTAGATATTATAAATACATATATACAGTAGAAGCCGGAGAATGCTATAACAGTATAAGTTTGCTCAGAAAAGTTTGTCTGGGGACCAGAATTTTTGTCGCAATAACCGTACGGAAACTATAAGCGGAGTCGTTATAACCTAATTCTACTGTATATTCTATTATTATTACAAATTCCGTTAATCATTATTATTATCTCTATAATTTATAAAAATTTGTATTTATTAGAATGCAAAATGCAACAAAATATGATTAAAGATATTATACATACATATATAGTCGACTCTCGTTATTCCAAGCCTGCGATATTTCGAACCTTTTATTAGTTCAAAGTAATCACGAGTCCCCTAGAAAATCTATTTATATTTCTAACCATTTAATATTTCTAACATTCGATAATTTGTACTATTTGAAGAGTCACTTGAATTTCGAAATAACGAGCTGCGTTTCCGAGATTCAAATTTCCTCATATGCCACGGCCCAAGTGGAAAAATCTTTGCATTCGATCTGAAATGGATGCCAATGAGTTGATATTCCAAATATCAATTTTCAGTTTTAATAACAGCGAATATGTTTACGTTCACATGGAGAGATGGACGGATGGACGGACGGATGCACGGACGTACTGACAGACAGATATCAAGACCCTAAGCCAGTATATTTATTTCGTGAATCAGTATAAGAATTAGATCAAACATGTTAATTCCAAAAATAATAATTAATTATAAATATTAAATAATTACGTGACTCATATGATATATGTGTATGTTGAGCTAATATATACCTATGTATATACGATATGTATGTTTTCTTACTTAATATTACAATATAAACTGGCTAATATAGGAGTTGATAACTGAATATTATATCCATAGATATTAAATTAATATTAATATTATTAAACATAAAAATATTTCATGTGGTACATTGTAAGATCAAATATTGTCTTGGGAAGAAACCACAAAGGTAGAGCTCTACAGATATATTTAACATATGTACATATTTAATATATTTATATATAGTTCTATATATGAACAGTTTTTAGCTCGAATTTAGATATGTTATCAGGGCAGCATTTCAAGCCAGTCCTGAGCTCTGTCGAGATCTAAAATATGTGGACATATATTTTCCATCGCTTGATATAGTATACGTACGTATACCGATCTATATGGCTGCTAGTCTGCTCCGCTAATGGGCACTATTTGAGTTTCTAAGCCAAGTTAACGACTGATGGACGGGCTGTCATGGAGCCAACCAAAGCGACAACTGGGCCCCGTCCAAGCCGCGCAACGCCGGGCCGCATTGATACATTTGGGAACGTGATTTTGGTATGCGGCGCAGCGCCTCGAATGTCAGATGCTTATCACTAATCTCTGGCACCTCTTTGGCAATCGCTGATCCGATATGGCGGCCTAACGCCTACGAAACGGAACCCACTGTCTGATTTATGGCTATATGTATATATTATATAAATATGTATATCTATATGCACACACACACACACACACACACACAGAGATATTATATATCTAATGCATTGAAGGCACACTGCGCTGGCTCGCTATGGGCGCTGCATGCCACTAATTAGTATTGCGAAGGTGTACCCGTTGACACTATTCAGGGGTCGCCACCTGTCCCGCTCCGCCTTCCTGCCGTTGCGCCCCCTCGACCGATATCTATATAAGTTTGAGCGATTTATGGACAGCTGCGTCTGGCTACTGTTTGCGATCCCCATGGCAATGCGTTAGACAATAATTGATATTTCAAAACTGAGAATTCTATATGCCGCACGCGTCTGCACCTCGAATCGGCTGCCACTGATTTAACTTTTAAATGAGCCAAATAATGGACACCTGTTGAATGAATTACCAAAAATGCTGACATTTCCCTGCTATGCGGCGCAGACCCTCCTTCACTCATTCACGTACATTCTTGCGCCTTTCCCTATACCGGATATGGATCCATCCATCATATTCCCCTGTCATCGGGTTTCACAGCTCTCCGACTCAGGAAAAAAACCTGGCTCAATCTGGGAATGTAGAATAGAGCAGATAAGATATAAGATATAAGACATAAGATATAAGATATAAGATATAAGATATAAGATATAAGATATAAGATATAAGATATAAGATATAAGATATAAGATATAAGATATAAGATATAAGATATAAGATATAAGATATAAGATATAAGATATAAGATATAAGATATAAGATATAAGATATAAGATATAAGATATAAGATATAAGATATAAGATATAAGATATAAGATATAAGATATAAGATATAAGATATAAGATATAAGATATAAGATATAAGATATAAGATATAAGATATAAGATATAAGATATAAGATATAAGATATAAGATATAAGATATAAGATATAAGATATAAGATATAAGATATAAGATATAAGATATAAGATATAAGATATAAGATATAAGATATAAGATATAAGATATAAGATATAAGATATAAGATATAAGATATAAGATATAAGATATAAGATATAAGATATAAGATATAAGATATAAGATATAAGATATAAGATATAAGATATAAGATATAAGATATAAGATATAAGATATAAGATATAAGATATAAGATATAAGATATAAGATATAAGATATAAGATATAAGATATAAGATATAAGATATAAGATATAAGATATAAGATATAAGATATAAGATATAAGATATAAGATATAAGATATAAGATATAAGATATAAGATATAAGATATAAGATATAAGATATAAGATATAAGATATAAGATATAAGATATAAGATATAAGATATAAGATATAAGATATAAGATATAAGATATAAGATATAAGATATAAGATATAAGATATAAGATATAAGATATAAGATATAAGATATAAGATATAAGATATAAGATATAAGATATAAGATATAAGATATAAGATATAAGATATAAGATATAAGATATAAGATATAAGATATAAGATATAAGATATAAGATATAAGATATAAGATATAAGATATAAGATATAAGATATAAGATATAAGATATAAGATATAAGATATAAGATATAAGATATAAGATATAAGATATAAGATATAAGATATAAGATATGAGATGGGATAGGATGTTTAATATTGTATAAGTTAGTTCGCCTAAGCAAGTCGTAATCTTCTGAGTCGTTCGTATGCCGCCTTTAATAATCCCAGTTCTCAAGAATTTTTTTTTTTTGTAATTTTTTATTCAAGATCTAATGATAATTTCTTGGCGTCGGCACGTACCAAGCGTCAAAGGGTCCTGCAGCCGAATGATATATGATATATAGTGTGGGTCATATGATAAATGGTTGTGTTTGGTATGCAAGACTTCGACACGGACCGCACAGACATTCTCCACTGCACGCCGATTCGCTCCATGGAAATCTGCAGCAAAGGGAAGTGAATCGAGGGACTTTTTATTCAGATCGAATCGCAATGGATCGGAACGGATCGTATAGTAATGATTACTTTAATTAAAATGCAAGTGCTGTTCGGGTAGGCAGGACGGGAGGCAGTTTTAAGTGCCGTCGGAATATTGATCTTTCAGTTTGGGATTAGGGTGGACTAGGTGCTGATTTAGGCGTCGACGGCGTCGTAAATGCGATGCCAAGTTCTTTATGCGATCGGTGCATAAAATGCGAAATCTGGATTACGCCAATATAGGACCCTAATAAAAAGGAATGCGCGAAGTGTTGCGTCTGATTGGGTTTTCCCACGGACGGACAGGCAGGCAGGCAGGCAGGCAAGCGGGCAAGTGGGCAGGCAACCGAGGCTGAGGCGATGACGGACGGACGGAGAGGCGGACAGACGAAGGATCGCTTGGGCTACCTTCGCGCAAAGTGCGGAACTGAAGGAAACAAAACGCCGCGAACCAAGCGACGGATTGTGCACTAAGTTGCTTAATCCGACGGGAAATCCAAAACAAATGCCGCCGGATGGTGTGCGCGACTGTGGGTAGGAGTGTGTGCATGTGTGTGTGCGTGTGTGTGGTGTTATTGAACTGACTTGCAGATAGATGCTTAGATTGAATTTCGGTGGTTGGGCTCGAGCCCAATTCGTGGCCTGAGCCGCATTTTGTGGCCTGGCTAAGCCAATGTCAGAGGCGAGGGCAGAGGCGAAGGCACAATGCGGATCGGTTTACGGGCTCGGCCCGGCTGTCGATCGGGTGTACGGGAAAGCCCCATTTTAAAGCTGACCGGTGGCCAACACATGTTGTGGCATTTGCCAGGCCAATTCCTCTACAGGTTCAACCAATTCAACAGAACTTATGCCGCCATCTCAATGTCGGCTATGCCAAGCCAGGCCAAGACAGGCAGGTTGATAACAGATAGATATAGATATAGATATAGATATAAATATAGATATAGATATAGATATAGATATTGATATAGATATAGATATAGATATAGATATAGATATAGATATAGATATAGATATAGATATAGATATAGATATAGATATAGATATAGATATAGATATAGATATAGATATAGATATAGATATAGATATAGATATAGATATAGATATAGATATAGATATAGATATAGATATAGATATAGATATAGATATAGATATAGATATAGATATAGATATAGATATAGATATAGATATAGATATAGATATAGATATAGATATAGATATAGATATAGATATAGATATAGATATAGATATAGATATAGATATAGATATAGATATAGATATAGATATAGATATAGATATAGATATAGATATAGATATAGATATAGATATAGATATAGATATAGATATAGATATAGATATAGATATAGATATAGATATAGATATAGATATAGATATAGATATAGATATAGATATAGATATAGATATAGATATAGATATAGATATAGATATAGATATAGATATAGATATAGATATAGATATAGATATAGATATAGATATAGATATAGATATAGATATAGATATAGATATAGATATAGATATAGATATAGATATAGATATAGATATAGATATAGATATAGATATAGATATAGATATAGATATAGATATAGATATAGATATAGATATAGATATAGATATAGATATAGATATAGATATAGATATAGATATAGATATAGATATAGATATAGATATAGATATAGATATAGATATAGATATAGATATAGATATAGATATAGATATAGATATAGATATAGATATAGATATAGATATAGATATAGATATAGATATAGATATAGATATAGATATAGATATAGATATAGATATAGATATAGATATAGATATAGATATAGATATAGATATAGATATAGATATAGATATAGATATAGATATAGATATAGATATAGATATAGATATAGATATAGATATAGATATAGATATAGATATAGATATAGATATAGATATAGATATAGATATAGATATAGATATAGATATAGATATAGATATAGATATAGATATAGATATAGATATAGATATAGATATAGATATAGATATAGATATAGATATAGATATAGATATAGATATAGATATAGATATAGATATAGATATAGATATAGATATAGATATAGATATAGATATAGATATAGATATAGATATAGATATAGATATAGATATAGATATAGATATAGATATAGATATAGATATAGATATAGATATAGATATAGATATAGATATAGATATAGATATAGATATAGATATAGATATAGATATAGATATAGATATAGATATAGATATAGATATAGATATAGATATAGATATAGATATGCCTACGTTAGCAGAACGCAAAGAAAGTTCAGATAATCAGCTAGGTCTTACAATTGCTAAGAACGCCACCTCAAGTGAAATGGAATGGGGTTTGGAATTTTGACCACCCACATAAAGCTGAATCGTAAAAAAATGAGCCAAATTTTCCGATTACAAGTTTTTGCGGCATTTAATGCTGATCGTGTCAAAGCAGTTCCAGAACTCTAAGTTACAACAAGTTGTGGGCGTATATTATATACATTTCTGTATATATATATATATGGGTATAGTATATGAATGTATATTTATAGATCTTTCTGTTGACTGGACAGAATTGCAGGCATGGCGGATGTTTGAGGCCATTAAACTATATAGAAAAGTCCCCAAAAATACATTTACTGCCAAGTGTAGCAGAAAATTGCGAATGGGGAAAAAATATTACAAAATGTTGCTCAGAACTGTGCAAGACTATGTATAAATATATTTATATTATATTTACATATACATATATGTACATTTCTCGTTGCATCTTGATCTCTGTTTCGTATTTAGATTCTACCAAAGAAAGCTCGAGCTGTTTGTCCCCAGTTCCCAATATGAGAATACGATTTAATCTCTTTAAACCTCAACATCATATCATATCATTCAGTATAGTTTATTTTAGCTTTAGTTTTGTATATGATTATCTGAAATATATTGAGTTACTCTAAGTATGTAAGGGAATTTCCTTGAAATATTGATATATGTATATAGTCTGAGCTACATAAAAAATAAATAAATAAGTAAATCACTCCCAAAGATTGTGAACATTCATTTTGCTGTAATATGAAAATTATACAAAAGATTAAAAATTAAATGATTAACAAAGAGCAAAAACTTTTCTATATTAGATTAAATTAATATATTACAAGTCCAAAGTTCAATCTGAGGCTTTGATTCAATATTCAGCATATATATATTTAGCAAATCCTGATTGATGCCATCCATAGATCAAAGATTATATAGACTGCAGATAATGTTAGAGTCAATCACATTTGAAATGCTGATTATCATCGCGTAACTCTTGAATCGAAATACTTGGGGTTATCACTGCATTTGCACATTCAGAATGGATGACATCATATGAACTAGAAAATTCCCAGTAGGGAAACCTGTGATGCAAAGCCGAAATTGGAATTGATCATCGTCAGATCAGTTGGTATATTAGGATTGAATTGATTGTAAATACTAAAGGTAAAGGCTCGTAGGTTCAGAGGTAAATAAATTACTATATAAACTATATTTAATCCGGAACTGTATATTAAATATGCATATTTGTATATCGAGCTGATCAAAACTGCTCAACAATATTATTCTCAGCAGTACTACGAACATATAGAATATAAGTACTAAAATGGCATTCAGAAATTGATTTTTTCCCACTTGTAGACCTTGAGCCAATTAAAATTGGGCAAAAACTTATGTAGAGCGGCTTGTAGTCAAAAGAATTTATATATGTATATATGTATAGGTATATAAATTCTTTATATATAAGTATTCATCTCGGAAACTTAGTACTAGAACTTTTTTAATAATCAAATATTTATAGATATTATATATTATTATATAGATATCTATAGACATATTCATCTATATGTACATATATAAATATCCTTTTATTCCGAAATATTTCGCCAAAATCGACACTCTAAAACATTAAATAGTTCTCATAGATTAGTCAGCTTGATTAATCATTATTTTTTTTAGTCTGACATAACGAATTCATACAGAGCTATTCATTAAACGTACTTCATACATATATAGGAAATACCTATATCAGATTTCGATGTCGCCCATAAACGAGTTATATGGATTTTTTTTTATGAACATTTGAAAATAAAGTCCAATCGATCGTTTAAGCTTTTATGGGCCTGTATGTGTGGAAAATTACTGGGTAGCACTTCAGAATGCGATAGCGTTACGAAAATATTTCGATCGATCCAAATACAGTGTGAACTATATGCACATACCTACTTGCATGCATGCATGTACATACATACATGAGTACAGTGAAAGCTCCGCCAACGAACCGCTATCGTGGAAATGGATTAGCTTTACTGTTCACGAGATCTTTCAAACCGAGATATAACAAAAATACATTTAATACTGAAAAGTATTTACATACTATCAAGGATATGTATGTTCAATCTGGAACATGTTCACTGTACTTGAGGAAAATGAAGGAAACTTCAGGCAGTTAGTGTTAGATCAAGCGCGCTTTTCAATATAGGCATTACATATGTATATGTGCATACGTGTGTTTGTACATGTATGTAAGTATGTATATTAGCCTATATGCTTGGCTTTCGCATCGATCAGTTGCCAAAGTCGAGGTCGCACTGTATACAAGTAAAGCACACACACATACACACACACAGCGTATAGAGAATCGCATGCATGCGCACGCGCGTGTGTGTATGTGTGTGCATGTGCCAATTGTCGGTTGGTTCATTTTGGAGCTGGTGAACTCATCAGCGCAACGAGGAAGGGGGCCACAGTGCAGCTTCTGCATATGCTGCTAAAAACACAAAAAAAAAAAAAACAATAATAAAATAAACAGCAAAAAAAAAAACATATAAAAAGTGCAGCGCAGTCAGAGGCGGAGCGGCAGGTCAGCTACAGCAACGGCAGCGGTAGCGGCAGTGATCGTGTTGGTAGGGCAAAGTCAGCGTCGGTAGGGGGCGCAGCGTGTGAAATGTGATTTGATGACTGCGGCAATGGCAACGGCAGCAGCAACGACGGCGACGTTGAGAGAGGCAGAGCGGCGTAAAGGCAAAGGCAAAGGCAAAGGCAACGGCAACGGCATCGACAGCGGCAGCGGCAGCGGCGACAACAACGACGACAGTATGTCTGGCGGCGTAGCATGAACTGGCGACATTCTGTCTGTGCCGATCGGATGCGCTGTTGCCACACTTCAGAGCGAGCAGCGCACACGCTATGCTGTGTGTGTTGAGCGCTACGAGCATGAGCATGAGCTCGCGCACTAGCTGTTCGTGTAGCAGCAGTACCTGTATCTCTGTCTCTCTCTCTCTGTCTGTGTATGTGAGAGCGAATGAATGAACGAACGACCCACACTCCAAAAACACAGGCAGAAACACACACTCACTCACACACATATACATTCATCCACATGCACATGCAGCGTATAGCGAGCGCAGACAGAGCGACGACGACAAATGAATTACGGATGAATGCCTGGCGAGAGCAGCGCCACTGGGCGAATGAGCAAGAAAGCGAGCGAGTTAAGAATTCATTCTGTGTTCATTCTCACACATACCAACTCCCACTCGCATACACACACACACAGGCGCACATTAAGACGGCGACTGCTTTTGGCGCTTGTTCATGTTGTCGTCGCTGCCCACGTTCGTTATAGCCGTCGTTTTTGTTGCTCCCGCTGCCGCTGCCGGAACGTTCCACTCGCTCACCTCAACGTTTGTCACTTGCCCTGGCCGTATCGCTTTAGCTCCCGTTCCCAAAACCCATGTAACTGTCTGTGTGTGCGAGTGTATGACAGATACGAAACGTGTGAATACAAAAATAAATTAAATAACATTAGCTTAAGGTACACCTTGCCTGATCGCCACTGTATGTGCGACAGCAGCAGCAACCGCAATAGTAACAGCAGCAGCGACGTCGCCGCCAACGCAGACGTTGAGGCGCCGCTAATGTATCAACCATTCAAAAGCTCTTCTCATTTGTATATACGTGGCAAAAGCTTATGAGCCGCCTATTGCTCACGAAAGCTCACGTCGTGTAGCGCCCGCTCTCGCTCTAACTGGTTGGCCAATTTGAGGATCATCCTACACAGAATGCAGCTCAAAAGCTCGCTGACCAAAAGCTTTTCAGGGTAGTGTACATTATGAGTGCGGCTGAAATTACGTGAATGCAGCGCGACGCCTCGACGCTGCTCCGCTGCCCACTATGCGCTGACCGCTGCCTGCTGCCCGCTGCCCCCTGCTTAACATACGCAGAGCTATTTACAACGGAATTTCACACCAAAGGTGTTCGCTTATTTCGACGCGAAATGCGCATAGCATCATCGGGGACCCGAAAAAAGCAGCAAAATACATACAAACACAAACATATGTATGTGTGTGTGTGTGGCGGTGAATTGCGCAAGAAGCGCGCGGGCGGCAGTGAGGCAGCTCGGCAGCAGGGCAGCGGGTAGCGCACAGTTTCCTGTGCGACGCATAGCCCCCACAACCTGTTGTAGATCGGTCATCGGGCATGGACATTGCCAGGGTTGCATGTGCGCCATGTGCGATACGCGACCGACTGGTTTTGTTGTTGTCGCTGTCGTTGTTGTTGTCGTTGTTGTTGTTGTTGTTGGCGCCAGGGCTGCCATGGAAAATTAGTTAAGAGCTGGAACTGGCTGCCGCTCTGTCTGCCGTCGACGTCTCCCCAATTGAAAATCGACAACAGCGCGCAGCGTTGCAGGCGGAGGCGGTAGCAACAGAACCGGCATGCATACACACACACACATAGACACACAGATACACAGGCGCACACATATACACTGTGGCGCTGCGGGCAAAAGGCGAGGGCAGCGGGAAGACAGACGAGTTATTTGCTGCGGTGTAAAAAAACCTGTTTGTTTAAACAACAATCTTGTACTAAAAATACATGCGCCTCATAAGCACAAGCACACACACACACACACACACATACACGCGGACAAAGCAAAGCAAACGCACACTTAAACAGCAGCAGCAACGCCAGCAGCGACAGCGAAAGAGAGCGAGAGCGTAATACGAAAAAACTCGCTCAGAGTACACACAAGCACATATACGCACACTTATGTGTATGCACTGTGTGGCGCTTTAGCAGCAGCAACGGCTGCCAGTGTGTCTGCCAGTGCGCCAGTCGTTGTCGCCCCCCGTTGCTGCCCCGCTGCGCACTCTATGCCAGCAGCAGCAGTCCCAACAGCAACAGCAGCAGAAGCAGCGCCATTGCAGTTTACCCGTTTGCCTGCACGTAGGCGTCCGCGGGTCTGGCTCAATGTGTCTCTGTGTGTGTGTATGTGTGTGTGTGTATATGTTGGCGTTGAAGGGCCCCGTTCCCGGGCAGCTTCTAAATCGACAGTTGTTGTTTTTGTTGTATCTGTTGTTTTTGTTTTACGTTTATTTATGCGCTTTTCGTTCAGTTTCGTTCGATTCATTTCGTTGCGGCGGCACCGAACAGAAATTGACTCAAATTGACGACGACGACGACGACGACGACGTTGGACACAACGGTGGCAACGCCAAGACCCGCAAGCCCCTCTCTCTCACTCTCTCTCTACCTTCCTCTCTCCTGCTCTCGCTCCCTGCTGCTAGCCAGCGGCTAACGTCAGGTCAGTTGCCAGCTAAAGAATGCTGGGACTGCGACTGCGAAGGCGACGGCGATGGCGACTGCGACGACGACGGCAACTTTTGCGGCGTTTGCTAACTAGCAAAGAGATGCCAGATCGAAACCCAACAACACCTGAAGCTCACTCGATAATGTGTGCGTGTGTGTGTGTGTGTGTGCATGAAGAGAGAAGAGGAGGAGAGCTGAAGCTTCGCATGAGCAGCAACCGCATTTAAAGTCAGTCGAAGCGAAGCGAAACAGCAACAGGCACACAGGATCCAAGAAATTCCAATTCTTGGAAAAGTTAATAAAAGTTTTGCCTTCGCGCGCGTTGCCGCCTTTCACACACACACAGAGCCGTATGTACTTATATATGTATGTATGTATGCCAGTATATTTATATATGGGTGTGTGTGTGTATGTTTGTGCATTTTTATGCGCCTCCAGCTTCGGCGGCCCAATGTCTGCCTCTGTCTCTCGCCACAGCAGTGCCCCACACACACACACACGCACACACACACACATGTTTATATATGTATATGTATATTTATATATGTAGCATTGAAACCCTCGTCATGCCTGAGACGCGACTGACCATGGGCCCCGGCCACGTTCCTTTAAGGCAGGCCGCTTTCTTTTCCAAGAAGAACTATCCATTAGGCGCCTGAGATCGGCCAGCGTTCCAGCCAGTCAGCTCCACTGGCAGCTCCCAGAGTTCCAGTGTCCGGGCACTGTGTTTACCTGGAATTGGCCAAGATCGTGCTGTAAATGAAACGATCGCCAAATGATCCTTTGGCTGGCAACTATGCAGGGCCGCGACTTGGACTTTGGGGCTGCCTTCAGCTCGGTTTTCAAAAATATTTATGTTGCGGAAATTTCCAGGCATCGATCGTAACGATCTTCGAAAAGAGAAGAAACGTCGAAAATGTAGAACATACCAACAGATTGAAACCTCTAGATGCATTCGCTTCACATATGTACATAAATATATATGTATGTATGTGTATATACTATATATATATAGACGTTCTATAGATTTGAGAATGAAATGAAAAATATACTAAATGATTGAATCGGTTGATCGAGACGATCGTTCGCCCCTTGACAGCAGCTTATCAGCGTTGAATTGATAAATTGAATGCAGTTCGATCTGAAACAAGATCAAGTGAATCACTGTAATTGACATATGTACATATATAGATACAATGTGTATAAACAAATTTGTGAATATATATTTATATATACCCATTCAGAGAGTTGGATTTCTTTATGTAAGAAATTGATTTAGCTAAGAGTATTGCAACAAATGAATAATTTAAAAGATATATAGATATACATATATGATATAGGTTATATTGTATTCTAATATATTATATCTATCTAGAGAGTTTGGGTTTTCTATAGAAAAATTCGAATATATACAGAAGAACTAAGAGTATTTTATGAATATATCAATAAATTATATGTATATATGTATATCTAGAGTAAGGATTCTACCTGAATATTGTCTGATATTTGTTGTGTTTGCCTTTTAAAATTAATTTTTGTATATCCCTCATAAGATATAAATGTATTTGAACTATTGAAAACCCCATGACCTGATTTACAGAGCATTCAAGTGGTATAGCCATACAATCTCGAATCGGATCGTGTTTGAATTGCACTTAGAATAAAAAAAACTTAAACGTCAATCTATCAGTTAGTAAGTTACTGAATCGGTGCAATATACATCCATATATATAGAGGCCTATCTGGACTACATGACTAAATCAGTTGATTAAAACAATCAAATGATCTTTGACTTTGAGTTATCAGCTTGCAAATTGATGAATTGAAATGAGAATCGATGATCAGTGCAACAGAGGCAGAAGAAGAAGCTAAAGAGCTTGACTAAAAGAAGTGTTTAATGATTCCAGGAACTATATATAAAATATATTGTATAAACGATCATCAAAATCGGAATGGGTGAGAAGTAACTCAGGCTAGCTAAATTAATTGGAAACAATGTGAGCGTGAATCGGGAGACTTGGAAGTTCAGTTTACAAATAGAGTGAGTCACGGAAATCGAACGAACTCAACGCGAAGATATTGAATTTCAATTGATATTCGAGTTCGACTGAAAGCCTTCACATCGTCAGCTTGTTCTATGTGAGGGCTATAAAACACGGGCATGGGCTTACGCACAGTTAATTTGGGATTATGTGCATAAATGAATATAAATATTTGTTGGAGATCCGCTGAATGCCTGCACACGCCGTCGATCGTGAATGCCGATAAGCGCAGTTCGCGTTGGGAGGGGTGGGGAAGGGATTGTTGGGTGGTAGTCCAGTCCAGTTAGTCAGACTGCCAGAAAGTCTAGGCTGGGCCCGGAAACAAAACGCTGGCAAATGGAATGATTGCGTAATGGCCAATTGCAGTGGAAGAGAATTGGTATTACGCCGGTGACTTATCGGGTGCCTAATTAACTAAACACTCTGTGATTGGGTCTAGTCTGAGTCAATCAACTGGGAACAGTCGGCCCCATTACAATAAGCTTCAGTTTTCGATATCGAAAACGTGATTAAGCCACGTGCAAAGGGCTGATAGACCGGCGGGGGGAGGGGATGATAACGACAGCGAATGAGTAACATGGTTGACTAACAGCTACCCTGTAACAAGTGCTACTTAAGCTCGAGATGTGCATTTGATGAGTACATCTATTGTCCGGCACGAGCTCTCACTCAGTTCTTAAATCTAAAGTTAGACTTAATTTTACATTAATTCGAATCTCTAACAAGGAAATATTGTGTTCATATCATCAAAGTTCTTATAGATATACTTGGAATATATTTGAAAAGTACTACGTATACTCCATTTGAGTTCAACTATCCATTTACTAGTTTCTAGCTTCTAAATTTTTCGAGATTTGTTTGAAAAATCAAAGAACAAAAAATGCTCAAATAATTCTTAAAGAGTTACTACATAGATCTAGAAGTTGATCGAGATTTGTTTGAAAAATCAAAGAACAAAAAATGCTCAAATAATTCTTAAAGAGTTACTACATAGATCTAGAAGTTGATCACGAATACATATATGTATATATCTGCTTTTCAGATTACATAATTGAATTTATAAGTACTCCATCTATATAGGGTATACAAATCAGATACCCAAGCGAAACTGTTTACTGTTCCACTTTCTTATAGCCCAAAGCTAAATGCTTACAAGCTGATTAGTTAGTCTCGATAACTAGCTGTACGTGTGTGTGTGTGTGTGCACTATCTATATATGGAACAATCTTGGAACAAAAGAATATGTATCAGTCGAATGGCATGTCCACAAAATATCTATATCTATATGGCCATATAACACCTTCTGGTGAAATATAATTTGAACAATTTTTTTTTTTCTTTAGTGTTTTTTTGATCGCATCGTTTAGCTTTACTCTGTGCGCCCTTTGTTCACAGTTATCGCCCAAAAACAATAAAAAAAACCCATGGCAAGTTCATCCAATTTTCTGTTCGTAGTGCTACTGTATATACATATATATATTTATATATACTTCACAATTAGTCATGAAAATGCGACGGGAACTAAATCAAATTTCATTTGAAAGTCGGCTCTGTGACAGGCAGTAAACGAAAATGGGTATTACATATAGATACAGATAGATATGTATGCATTTATGATATTTATTTCTTATAGATACATACATATATGTATCTTCATTCCTTGATTTACTCATATCTCATATACATCTCTAGTTATTTTGTTTGTATATATTGATTGAGTGATTTCAGACCTCCATTTTGACTTTGGTAATCCCTGTAGTAAATCAAAGTTCTCCAAAGTTCTCTAATTTGCATTAGAAATGTCATTGCTGAACCACTTAAGCTCTTATCGTCATCATATTTTAATCTAGAGTATAGCTATATAAATAGATGTTTCACCTGATAATGAGCCATTGATATACATATGTAGTATTCATATGACATCATTCGAAATGCTATGCCTCAAGAGTAAAGCCATTAGCAGGCAAAAGCCTGATCAATAGAGTATTCTCCTTAAACGATAACTGATTAATATGGAATTAACTATGTTTGCCTTTAGCATAATATTCATATTTGATGGATCTTATCTGCCGATTATCTATGCAAGCTGATGTATTTATTCTATATTTTCTCATAATTTTCCGATAGTCAATTGGTCATATCTGGTATAACTTGTATGCATATCTAATATGAATATGGACTACCATATTCTAGAGATAATCCTGATATATTTCCAATAATTCAATGGTCAATTGCTCATATTCGATGAATCATATACTATATTTACTCCATATCCCTTTGATCATTGCCTATACAATTCTCATATCTTTTCCTTAGCCCATTGATAATATCCTATCTATGGATATCTAATATCCAATATATGCTGTAATATTTCCCTTAGCCAATCGCAAATATCCAATGAATCATATACATACATATATCATATATTCTATTTATAGTCCTAATATGTTTCTCTTAACCAATTCTCTCTCTCTGTCCTATATAGAAACTTGATAATATTATGGTATAACCTGATCTTATCCGAGCTATCAACGTTTATATGGCTTATGTATGTATGTATATATGTATATATACATATCTATGTTTAAAGATTATATTATTATAATGCCTCGACTTATCGATTCGGTTTCATTTGGCTTTGGTTTTGGCTTAGTTAAGCTGGGATTGGGTTGCGCGTGCGCGTCGATCTTTTGAGTTGCTGTCTCCAAGTGTTGCCCCTGCCCACTCCACGGGTCCGACTCGTTTCTCTATATACACCAATATACATATATAGTTATATATATATACATATATATATATCTCTCTGTGTATGTGTGTGTTTATATAGCTCGATGTTTGCCTGTGTGGGTTTATGCTCCGCATTCGCAGGCAGACAGCACGGCGTCGGGCTCGGGCCCAATACCATTTGGCCCCGCACTCCGTTCCCCTGTGCCCACGTCTTCTCTCCTGCTCTATCTCTCTCCTTCTCGCGCTGTCGCTTTTATGTGTCGCCCCGTTTCCGCTCGCCGCTCGCTCACCGCTCGCTGCCCACACGATCGTACCGCGCCCTTTGTGCTTCAAGATGTCCCCCTCTTTGCTCTCCGCCGCTCCCCCTCCGCTGCGCTCCGCCTCCTTCGTTGACCAAATGATTTTTTGTTTTGTTTTGTTTTGTTTTTTTTTTCTTACTCCATCAACTTTTTAATCAATTCATGTGCCTGTCTCTGTCTGCATGTGTGTGCGTGTGTGTGTGTGTGTGTGTGTGCATCTATTGTGTGTATAGGTTTTCGATTTTTACGTTACCTTTACCTTTTTATATTCAATTTTTATCTCTTTGCCTGCGTCTTTTCCGCTTTTTACTTGAATGTGTTTTTTTTCTCTCTTGTATTTTTTTTTTGGTTTTTTTTTTGTTTTCTTCTTTTTGATAAATCGATTTAGAAGCCGACGGGGCCACAAAAGTGGAATTCTTTTGATTTTATTTTAAACACGCACACACACAAACACACACACACACACGTGTGTAGTTGCTGTTGTTGTTATTTAAGTTTTCGTTCTTTTTCAACTTTTTTTTTCTTTTCGTTCTGTTTTTGCTTTTTGTTATTCCTTGGGCGCATGATGTTGATGTTGTTTTTGTTTTTGTTGTTGTTGTTTGTTACTTGGAAATGCAATTCAAAAACATTTTCATGTGCAGGCGTCGGCGTCGGCATCGGCGTTAGTATTGGTAAAGGGGTGGGCGAGCGCGGGGGGACGAGCCAGCGCTCAACGTTGCCAGACAACGCGTCGTACTCTTCTTTTTTTTTTTTGGGGCGTGTTGGGATGCCAATAACAACTGCAACAACAACAAGGTGAAGAAGAAGCACAACAACAACAAGGCATAGGCAACGACGTGGGAATCTATGCGCGCTGAAGTCCAGTGTCCAGCGTCCAGTGTCCAGTGTCCTCTCCTGCCTGGAAGCCTCGCTCAACTCGCTATCTCTCTCGTTCGCTCATTCCGTCTCGTTCACGCAAAGGCGTGCGCATTGCTGAGTAGCAGCGATCTATCATCGGCCATCATCAGCAAGCCGAGCAAACGAACGAGCGAGCGAGCGAACGACGCGTCCGCCTGTTGCTTTGCCTAGGTGAGTCAATGCTTTTTATCGGCATTATTGCTGCTGCTGTTGTTGTTGTAGTTGTAGTAGTAATAGTAGTAGTAGTTGTTGTTGTTGTTGGTGGTGGTGGTGGTGGTGCCTGTGGACGAGCACCTCTAATCATGTTGCGTGAGTCTTTCGACTCTTTTGGTTTATGTTCGATTGGGCCCTCGCTTTGACTGCTCTTCAATATCGCACGCGCAAATGATGCTGGCTACAACGGCAACAACAACAACGGCAACAACTTACCATAGACAGAAAACACATTTTTTATTTATGAATTTGCATACACACGCAGTCGTCACAGCAGCAACAACAACAACAGCAACAATAACGCCAGCAAAGTCACACAAACACATGCATATGTGTTTCATTCATGAATTCCAGTTGACGACGATCGGCGCGGCAGCGCAGCAGCAGCAGAGGCTGCGACCGCAGCAGCGACATCGGCAGCAACAGCGCAGATTTTTGTCTCTGCGCGTTCGGACAGCGAATTTCGTTTGTCATTTGCAACAAGTGTGGCCCACTGTTGCTGCTCCTTATACTGTTGTTGTTGTTGCTGCTGCTGTTCTATGCTATCGCTTTTTTTTTTAGTGCAGTTGGATTTGTTATTGTACTTATGCCGCGCTGCGTTCTATGCCCTTTTGTCTTTGAGCTTAGTCAGGTGGCGGCCACGGCAGCATCGCTTGGCGATAGCAGCGGAGACGACTAATGCACCCACAGCCAAAAGCAACCACACACACAATTGCATATAAACAGCAACCACAAAACACACACAAAAATGCTAACATATATGTATGTATGTATGTATACACACATGAGCAGCAGCAGCAACAAAACAAAAAACAAAAAAAAACGAAAAACAAAAAAAAAATGCATCGCTCTCATAATGAAATAACATGTTATTCCATAGTGAGCTAGCGCACACCAGCGCATTACACATTCAACAGTTGATTCTCGATTGTGTACGTAACACACGGACGCACACACATGCATAGAAATATATGCATGCACAGAGCATAACCAAAGAGAGCGAGAGTCAGAGAGGCAACGGCATGGCGTGCACTCAACCCCCTCTTCTACAATCGCACACGTACACACACACACACACACATAAACAAATCGTACGACGGCGAGCGCTCAACAAGTTCATGTGACGATTTGACGCTGCGTCGAGGCGACAGAGCAAAAGCAAAAGCACTAAACATGTCGGCCGGGCCGAGCCCTAGTGCCAGAATGTCTGGCAGCCACGACTCACATACACACACACACACACACACACACACACACACACACAGACACTCTCGTGCACTGTGTATGCACTTTACGTTTAGTATGTATGTGTGTGAGTGAATATCTGTGTAAACTGGCAGAGCTAGCGAAATTGTAGCGTAAGTTGGCTGCAGTCGTCGCAACGCGGTTTGCAGTCGACGCTGTCGAAGCTGCTATTCCTTTGGCGCACAGCCACAAGAGCAACTGCACAGTGGGTCCGTTGGATTAACTGAATGTTGAATTGAAAAGTAAAAATGAGAAATTACGCTCGAATAAAAAATAATTAATTAATAAAAAAAATTATATGACTTTTGAATTGCAATTTTTAATTTATTAGTATTTCGAATATATATGGATTACTATTTATATTATCATAATGTTATATCTATTGATCACTTTGAGTATTTTTGTATGCATATCAAATTGTTTTTGCCTCACAGTCCGCTCAGTCTGAGTGGCCTGCACACCACACAGCGCTTGTCAGTTAGTCAGCCTGTGGTTAGGCAGGCGGCTGGGCTGTAACCGGGGGCAGGGCCAGCAATCGTCGTTCGTGTCCGTCCCCTTCTGTCCGATGCGTCGGCCGTCGGCCGTCGGTCGTCGGTCGGAGCAGAAAATCAACTCTACACCAGCCACACAAAAGCGCCGCGGTCGCAACAAGCACAACCATGATGGAATAATATATTTATATTTATATTAATATATATATATATACATATACATATATACATATATGTATGTACATATATTTAGTTGTGTGTTATTCCATCATGAGCACAACAAGAAGTATTCTCACACACATACACTCACAGTCATTCAACATATTCACTCACTCACAGACACATAGGCACATACACGCACACATGCATACATATGTACATGCATGCATAATACAGGAGCGCAGACACCTCGCCGACGATTGTCGTCAGTTTGTCTGCAATGCTCAACGCTGTTGCTGCTGGCTTGGCTGCAAAAGCAACAACAGCAAGAGCAGCAACAACAACAACAATAGCAATAACAACAACTGGTTTGGTCTGGCGGCGGCGGCGGCGACGACGACGACGACTCTTGGGCCCGCCAAGTGTCTGACTCGTTCACACTCACACACAGATGCACGCACACTTGCTGCGCTGTCGGCGTTGTTGCTGTTGAAGCTGCTGCGACTGCGGCTGATGAGCTATTAGAACGCATACAGATACGCAGGCACACACACACACACACACACACACACGCACATTCAGGCACACGCACACAGGCAGACAGAGCGTCGACTGCACTCATACTCTCAGACTGAGAGGCGCGCGCGTGAGCTGTGCGCTGTGCTATTGCTGCGTTCATTCGTTCATTTCAGTTCGATTCGTTTCGTTTCGTTCTCGCGCGCACACATGTACGTCTACGTCGTGTACGTGTACGTGTACGTGTATATGTGTGTGTGTGAGCGGCAGCGCCAGCAGCAACAGCAGCAGCAGCAGCAGCGCCGACAACGACGGGCCAGCCAGTCTAGAACGTAGAACGCAGCGGGCAGAACAATTGTGTTTTGGATTCCTTGCCGTGCGGTTGCGGATCGCGTCGCGTTGCCAAACAAGAGCAACAATATTTTTCTCTGTGTGTTTTTGTGTGTGCAAATGAATTCAAGCTACAAATTTCACATATGTACAAATATATACTATATTTTTTTTGTGTTGTGCTCATGTGTTCTTTCATCTAACATTTACAACAGTCCACAAGCAAATTACAAATAATAATATTAATAAGAATATCAAAGCAACAACCAATACAAAAGAAAAATCGAAAAAGCAAAAACAAAAAGCAAAAAGCAAAAAACAAACAACAAATACAAAAAAAAAAAACAACCAAAAAACAAATATCAAATAAAAAGCAACAACTTTTTGTTTCTCGTTGTTTTTCCAAGACGACAACGTTAACGTGTTTTTGTTGTTGCGCTCACTTGTTTCCAGTGCCAGCGCTGCCAGATCGCGAGTTATGAAAGCGCAAGCGTCGCCAGCGTCGCCAGCAAGTAGCAACAGCTACAACAACAACGCCACCAACAGCTCTTGAAGCACATTGAAAACTAACTGTATATATTTATACACATATATAAATACGTTATATTGTAAATACTATTTTTGATATACAAAACGTTTTACAAACTACAAGGCAAATATTGCCCGAGCAACTAAAATGGATAACAGCGAACAAAGTTCGATAAACAACAACAATAATATTAATAATAACAATAACAACACCAGCAGCAGCAACACCAGCAGCAGCAGCAGCATTGCCGCCGCAGCAGCAGCAGCCATGGCAGCAGCCGCCGCATTGAGCTTTAACCAACAGGAGCAACACAAGCGACCTGCCAAGGACCCGACAGCAACAGTTGCTGAGCGCCACAGCAATGGCAGTGCCAACAACAGCAACAGCAACGGCAACAGCAGCAGCAGCGCCTGCAGCCCCAAAATGGGCTCACGTCGCATCTTCACGCCACAATTCAAGCTGCAGGTGCTCGAGTCGTACCGCCATGACAACGACTGCAAGGGCAACCAGCGTGCGACGGCGCGCAAGTACAACATCCATCGGCGGCAGATACAGAAGTGGCTGCAATGCGAGCCCAATTTGCGCTCGTCGGTGGCCAACAACCAGCACCAGCATCAGCAGCAGCAGCAGCAACAGCAACAGCAGCAACATTTGCAGCAACATCAGCAGCAGCAACAGTTGCAGCAGCAACATCAGCATCAGCAGCAATTGCAGCAGCAGCAGCAACAGCATCTGCATCAGCAGCAACAGCTGCAGCCGCCGCCACCGCCGCAACAGTTGGTGCCGCCAGCAGCGCCAATGAAGCCGCATCAGTTCCATCAGCTGCCCCATGCCCTGGTCGCCGCCCAGCGTCATCATCATTATCAGGCGGCAGCGGCCGCCTCACTGGCAGCAGCATTTGCTGCCGCGCGCTCCCATCCGATGTTGGCGAACGGATTTGCCACGCCCCATGCCCATCCGCATCCCCATCAGTTGGCGGCCGCAGCGGCCGTAGCCCCGCCACTGGCACCGCCACCACCGCCGCCGCCTCTGCTGCCCCACAGCAATGGTACGGCAGCAACTGTTGCTGGCGGCACGGGCAGCAGCAGCTACACGCTGTCGGCAGCCAAAATTGCCGCCGTGGTGGCAGCCTTTGCCAACAACAATAACAGCAGCAACAGCAGCACCACCACCAACAATTGCCACAACAACAACAACAGCAGCAGCAGCAGCAACAGTAGCAACAGTTGCAGCAGCGCCACAACGTTGCCATATTGCTCAACTCTACAGCAGCAACAAGTGCCAAATGCCGTGCCAATACCCACCAGCAACAGCAACAACAACAACAACGACAGCAGCAACAGCAGCAGCCAGCACATTCCTCAGCCCGCACCGCAGCAACATGCAACGTCACAGCAACAGCCGTTGCCCTACGCCTACTATTTGACACTGCCCGCGCCCATGGATCTGTCGCTGAGCAGCGCGGCGCGACGCCAGCGCGAGCAGCAGCAACAGTTGCAGCTAGACCAACAGCAACAGCAGCAGCAACCATTGCCGCTGGGTTGTCGCAAGCGTGCGGCCCAAACGCTGTGGCATGGCGACAGCAGCGGCAGCAGCAGCAGCCCGGCGGACAAGCTGAGCAAACTGGAGGCCATCAAGTGCGAGCCCAGCGACAACGAGGCGGAGGACGACGTGGACATCGATGTGGAGGCGGAAGCGGAGGCGGAGGCCGAGACTGAGGCGGCAACGACAGCGGCAGCAGCAACTGTTGCCGAGCACAAGCTGCCCGCCAAGCAGGTGAAGCTATTCAAGCCCTATCTGCTGGACGAGAGTGCAGCCCAGGAGGAGGAGGAGCGGGAACAGGAGCAGGAGCAGGAAACGGAGCAGCTGGAGCTGCGCGTCGAGGATGACTGCGATGCGGATGCCGATGATGAGGAGCATGCGACGCTCAATGGCAGCAGCGGTGCCAGCAGCAAGAAGAAGAAGCGCGTGACGCCCAAGCAGCGGGAGCCAATCATCTGGAGCAATCATCCGTTTGCCGGCGGCAGCAGCAACAGTTGCTTTCAGTCGCCGCCGCCGCCATCGCTGCTGATGCCCTACGCAGCTGGTGCGGCAGCGTTGCCGCCGTTTCACGCCGGGAGTCCTCAGCAGCAGCAGCAGCAACAACAGCAACAGCAGCACTTTCAAGGCAGCAACAGCTGCAGCAGCAGCAGCAGCAACAGCAGCAACAGCAGCAATTGTGGGGGCAGCAAGCCCGCCACGCCCACAATCAACGTGCTCAGCCCCTTCTCGGCGCCGGCGCTCTCGCCCATCGGCTTCTGCTGCCCCAAGGGCTCGCCCGTGTCCGGCTACGAGAGCAGCTCCTCCACCTACAGCGACAGCCCCAGCGCCAGCTCCTCCTCCACGCACGGCTACAGCCTCAGCCTGCAGCTGCATGCCCCCGTCTACAACGACAATCTGATGCAGCAGCAGCAGCAGCAACAGTTGCAGCTGCAGCGCTGGCTTGACCAGGAGGCGCTGGCACGTCTTAACTCCGCTGCGGCTGGCGGTCCGCCGACGGCCACGCCCAACAGCAGCAGCCGGGCGGCGCCCATTACGCTGCTGGCCTAAAAGGCAGCCGCAGCAGCCATCGAACCACCCACCTTAGCAAGCGTTTGGGGGCGTGGCCTAGGGCCGCTTCCTGGGCCTTGTAAGTTACAGCTTAACGAAAAGTCTAAAAAGAAGCAGAAGAAGAAGAAGAAGCAAAAAAACAAAAGAAAAAATCTATATATTTTTTTTGTTTGTTTTAATTGTTAAATTTAATTCAAATATAATTAATCAATTACTTCCAAAAGCCAACAAAAAAACAAAAATAAAAACATATCAAGCCCCGCCCCACACCCACCCACACACACACACACACACACACATACATATACATATATACCTAAGCAATTGTCATATATTAAACAAACACAAATAAAAACAAAATATTTTTAATTGTAATTAAAATTTAAAAAAAAAACATTTTTTTTTTTTTACATTTAGCCACAAATTATGTTTAAGCCACATTTAAAAACATTTTTTTTTTGTATACATTAAACATTTAATTAATTATTTTTAAATTATTTTAAGCCAATTTTTTTTACTATAATTTAAGCGTACAAATATTTTTTTTTTTTTAGTTTTATTTGTGTAAATAACTAATTTAATTATGTACAAAAACGAATGGAATATAATCAAGCAGAAAAACAAAAAATTAATTAACTAAAGAATTTTTATGCTAAATTTGAAAGGGCAAAAAAAAAAAACAAAAACGGAATTATTTTGAAATATCTTTGCAGCGAAGTGGAATAAATATATATACATATATATGATATATAGTATTGCAAATATATATATTTAAGGAACAATTGTTTATTGATTTTCAACAAAAAACAGCAAGAGAAATAATTAAAAATTAAACTAAAATTTTAAAAATTATTTTCATATATTTTTTATTATTTATTTATTTTATTTTTTATTTCAAATGCAATTGTTCTTAGGGCAGTAACTATAGAAAACTCTATATGTATATGTATGTATATATGTATATACATATGCTCGCTGCAAGGGTATTCAAAATAACAACAACAACAACAACAACAACAACAACTGCAACTGCAGCAACTGAGTTAAAATTAATGAAATTCAAACGTTTGTAAGAAAAAAGCTTTAAAAACAAAACATAAAGAAAAACACACACACACACACACACACATACATACACATATATGAATTTTGTTGTCATGGCCAAGAAAAGAAGCGTGGGCGTGGCCAGCCCACAGAAATGAGTTAACAAAACGGGAACTAATCAAATGTGTAATTCATCTATAGTTGATAAATATATATATATATATATATATAGACTTCTATATATATATATAAATAATTGTTAAGAATAGATATATATATGCACTAATTAATATACATGTATGTATTTTTTTTTTTTTTTTTTTTTTTTGGTAAATTGAAAATTCTTGTGATATGAACAAACAACAAACAAAATTTGAATAAATTGTTAAAAACTGCGGATGCATCTAAAGAATCATATAGATACCTAGTTATATATATATATATACATATATATAGTATATTTACATCTATATTATATCTATATACAATATACATATATACAATATATATTTATATACAAGAGAGATGTTTTTTTTTTCCATACGTGCCCCTAAATATATATATATATATATATTTAAAACAGTATTTTTATATATTGAAAAAAAAAGATAAAGATAAAGATTGAAAAAAAAAAAAAAAAACAACAACAACAAAAACTGAACAAGAAATAAAAAAAAAATGTATTCATTTAACGCAAAACATGAAAATCCACGTATTTTTTATTGATTTCCCTCGCTTTAGGCAACGTTTTCTTCGCTCATCTTCTTTGCGCCGCGATTCGTAAACGTTTCGTCTGCCATTTTGTTGGCGGGTGTTAATCACTTGGCACTCGCACAACAAACAGTAAACAGCTCGCCAGGCCCTTATGCAATTCCCAATTGGCAATTGGCAATCGGCTGATCAACGATCAACGATCACGCTACTCTTCAGGTATTATGTGATCAGATCAAACAGATCGCACTCACTGCTACACTATTTTATTGTTCTTCCTTACGTTTCTTTCGCCTCATCTCTCCTCTCCCCTCCCCTCGTTACTTTTCTCTTCTCTTATACAATTCATTGGGGGGAAAGTGGGGAGCAGCTAATGGTAGTGCAAATACAGACGACATACGACAGACTACAGACGATTCATAGATCTATTCTACCCACACAGACTCGTTAATGGCGCAACTTTAAAGCCAGCATAAGACTAAGATCTAAAGCTCAATATATATATAGATTGTAGAATCTACTCCAGATATACATATGTATACATACATAGTTTACTTCTTATATAAACTCTCTTACAGCCCAGACATATCCATACTTTATACATACATATATCAAATTGTAAAGTTCTCTTTTGTTCCTATATGCCGAAACTATCCATAAATATATTGCATATAATATATATGTACATCTGGGAAAGCAAACCATATACATATATGAGACTTTACTTACTTCATAATAGATTTCTTGAAAGATTTCTTTACTCTATATTCGATATACAATCTATATTCTATATATGATGATTCTATAGCCAACTCCACTCGAGATTTACAGCCAAATGGAACAGCTCTTTAATTGATCTTACCCTATTTAATGTTATAATTTGAATTCGTTGAATATGACTCGTTTGTTACCTGATACCAACGGGCCTTGCCTCATTATCAGACCATGCCACATATGTTTCTATTGTATATCTGGAAAAACAATGTTGACTTTTGTTGAAATTGATTCCTCGAGAAGCACACTGTTTGCTTTGAAATCGTAATCCATTGAATCTGTTTCAGTTGTCGTTTATTTCAGTTGTGGTTCCAAGTACCATTCATTTCAGTTGCCTATCAGATCTGTTTTTAACTTTTGCTTCGATTCACCTTCAAGTCTGTTTCGATCGCCTGATCGCCTTGAGCTCATAGAGATCCTTTTCAATACTTTCATTTCAGCTAGTGTTTCGATTCCCCTTCATTTCAGAAACTAAAATGAGAAGAGAGTAGCTCTTGGGGCATTTACTGAGCTCGCCTTATAGGAGATTTCTTTGCGCTTTGATACCAATATTGTCTGATCTATTGATTTCCAGTTAGTCATTCCATTCCACTTCATTCCAGTGCAAGTAGTAACTTTCCCTGCGATCTATCGATTCATTTAAATCTATTGAACATGATCAGATATTGCTGTATTCCGCAGCTAAATGCATACATGTTCCATTTCACTTTGTTTCAGTTCAGAGAAGATCTTGTGACTTTCATTGAATTCGTTTAACTGATCTATCATTGATATCTTGTAATCAGTTATAGCGTAATTCCACACTTAGACTCATTCCATTTAATTTCATTGTATTCCATTCCATTCCACTCCATTCCATTCTATTGCATTCCATTCCATTCCACTCCATTCCATTCTATTCCATTCCATTCTATTCCATTCCATTCTATTCCATTCCATTCTATTGCGTTCCATTCTATTCCATTTCATTTCATTCTATTCCATTCCATTCCATTCTATTCCATTCCATTTCATTCTATTCCATTCCATTTCATTCTATTCCATTCCATTTCATTCTATTCCATTCCATTCCACTTCGTTCCATTCCATTCCATTCCGTGCGAAGGAGTTCATTTGGCTCTCGTTTCGATCACTTGTCCACATCCAACCTCACTTTATTCGAATGACGACATCAGCTTTGCTTTGATTACGCATTTAAGCTCATGTCCGTTCCATTCCACTTCGTTCCAGTCAAGAAAAGATCATTTGTATTTTACCGAGTTTGTTCTATCAACCACATATACGAGCGTATATCAGTTATCGATATCTTATGATCGATCAGTTCCACACTTGGGTCCACTTCCATTGCATTCCAGTCCATTCGAAGCCTTTTGGCTTTCACTGAGATCGTTTCATCAGCGATCTCTGTTCGCTTTGAACTCGTAAATACTTTGAATACTTTCATTTATCTCTTAATTCCACACCTTGTCTCGTTCCCACATCATTCCCATTGCGGAGACAAGAAAAGCTCTTTCGGTTTTCGCGCCAGATCGTTCCATGATGAATCTCTGTTCGTACGATCTCGTGATCTAGCGTGTGTCATCTCATCTTGGCCAGCTCATCGCCAGCTTGCATGTGTGTGTGTGTGTGTGTGCTTAGTTTTTCCTATGGCCGTTCCATTCCATTCCGTGTCGCCCCGCTTTTGCTGCCTGTGTTTCTTAGTTCTGGTCAATTCGCATGGCATATTTTGGTTCTTTTCGGCTACCGCGCTGCGCTGCCTGCTATGACTAAGCCGCTAAATTCTATAATGCTCGTATTTTTAAAACATTTAAAAATAAAGTGCTCTCGTTTGCCAATGTGTGCGCCAATCGGCAGTCAGAGCTGTCGCCGTTGACGTTGCCTCTGTCGCTGTCGCTGTCGCTGCCTCTGTCGTCGTCGCAGTCGCAGTCGCCGTCGCTGCTCTCACTTATTTTACGTAGTTGATATTTTTGCATAGCACACCCAACTTGACACCCTGCGTACGTGTGTGTGTGTGTGTGTGTGTGTGTGTGTTGTGCTTGCTGCCAAAGAATTTTTCGCTAAGACGTGCAAGAAGTTGCTCGAAAGAGACCAAGTAATACCCTGCCTACGCATCGAGTCCATTCGACAGTTCGCTAAGCTCGAATAACTTGAGCTAAATTAAGTTTTAGATACTCTACATATACCCCAGTCTGCTCGATTTCTACTGCCTAGATGCTCGCCACATGAAATACCCTACCTTTACTGCTCATTGAATGCTTTCAATAAGCTTGGAGCTGCTCGACTTACCAGATACTCTACATAGCAAATACCCTAGCCACATATGTGGAGTCATTTGGCGCTGGAATACCTAGATATTCCAATATGGTTCGACCTGTTCGACTTGCTAGATACCCTACAAAGTGATTGACCTACCTAGGTAACTTATTGACTTGGTCTAATTGAGCTTTAAAGCCTTAACTACTTCTTAGATACTCTACTTTACTTAAATTGTTGGGCTGGGATTATTTCAGTACTTCAATGTGCTTTCTACTTTCAAATACCTTAAGATTTATGGATTGCCACTAAATGCTTATCGATCATGGACAAAGATCATCACATTATATTAGCTATTAGATTTGGCTGAACTTTACTCAGCACTTTTCAATTTCTAGTCTATCCGGCTTTAATATGATTGAGAATCTTGAATTTCAGTTTTGTATATGTGAAAGTATTCACTTGTTATTGGTAGGTCACAAACTGTATACACTCCCACATTTTGTGTATATACAAATAAAAATCCCATGGTAAAACGAAGCTCGTCTTGCACAGTCACATATACGGCCATAAACATATACAGACTACAAGACGATACTGGCGATCATTGTTTATGTCATTTATATAGATTTACGTAATACTAGAATTAAAACTCTTTTGGGAACTGAAGAAAATGGTCAGAAAACTAAGCAATAGAGAGAGGCACTGAATCAGGAGAAAATAGGTAGAATGATTGCCCGAAAGTTAAGAGAAGACAATGCATTGTAGAGAGTTACATGGAGAAAAGGTATAAAGAGCAGATTGGTCAAGCGGAAAATATGGATGGGATGGGCTATAATAGATCTGTTTTGGATGATTCATGTTCTCTCTGTATCGATTATGTATCTATCGGGCGACAAATCTATATCTATATCTAGCAATACGTTTTCTCGCTTAGAAACTAAAGATAGATCAGTTGATTGAAATATACGGAGGAACTTAAAGGATAGCATGGAGATAGGGAAAGATATGAATAACTGTGATCAGTTTGGGGTGACAATGAATCTCCTGGGAGATACTTACAAGACATGGGCGATAGCTAGAGGATTACCAATAGCAAATCAGAGTTACAAAGTTTATTTGTTGTTGCATAAGAGCTGACTATCTCTGCGAATTATCTTCCTGTTGATAATTCAAATATTTGAAATGGCAATAGAGAGACAGAGAGAGACAGAGAGAGAGAGAGAGAGGGGGGGAATACACCTGTGTGTGCTGCTGTTTGAAATCTGGGTAGCATCCAAATTGAAAAGAACTATATTCCCCCGCCTGGCTGCCCTCACCCCTTCCCGCTAGCATGTGCTTAATTTTCTATTTTTCTAGCATTTCATTTTCGTTTTGTTGCCTTTGTCTTGTGAATTTCTTTGATTTATTTCGTGTTGCTGTGCGAGCGAAATTCTTGTGACTCTTTGTAATGCCACGTGACACAGACGATTTGCGCAAAGCAGCAGCACCACTGCGCACCACTGCGCACCACCGTGCACCACCGAGCCGGCCACTCAGCTGATCTGCAGCAGCGCCTGTTGATCATGTGCAGCAGCAGCAACTGCAGCCAAAAATTGCAAAGTTAACAAACGCGGAGCGAGGCGAATGCGGCTAGGGTGGCCATTAGGGTGGCTCTGCTAGGGGTTCGTGCCTCTTGATGTGCGGCATGCGGTGTGTGCACTGCACACCTGAGCGCATCTGGCAAGGTCATCCAATTGTTTCTATGCATATATTAAATGATTTAACATTTTATATATACATACATATGTACGATATACAATATATGTAAGAGCTGCAGCGAGTGGGCATTGCCCGGCATTGTGCGGCCAAAATTGTTCTTTAGTATTCTCTCAATTGTGCATATACCAAATACCATATGAATTTGATTTAATTTTACAAATAATATAAACAAATTTTTTAATGTTGGGTCTAATGTTATTATTAATACTAATAATAATATATTGCGTGCATTGGAGCTTGGAGAGTTCTATAAATTGTTCTTATTGAACGAATTAAATTGTTTTCAAGTAAAACATTTATTTTTATTAAAAATTTATTTTTATTACATTATTAGGATCTTTTTAATATTGAATATATGTATTTTTAATATATACATGTTAAGGCTATTTAATATTAATAAATATAATATGATAAAATATACATCTACATATATACAAATTTAACAATATTTATATTCTTTCAATTATTATTTGCTTTTATAAAATTATTTTTTAATATTTTTCATAAAAATAATTACAATATTTAAAAAAAAATTATGTTTCAAGGTAATTTAATAAAGTATAGATTTAATATGATAAAAAAAACACATACATACATATATACATGTATAAAAATTAAATTGTTATACAAAAATATTATCGCTTTTTAAATATATTTTTTTAATGAATTAAACTGTAATAAAAAATATAATCGTTTTTTAAATATTTTTTATTTGATTAAACTTTTATTATATATATTTTATTTTATTAAATGATTATTATAATTTTGTTTAATGAATTAAACTGTTATACAAAAATATTATCGCTTTTTAAATATTTTTTTTTTTTATGAATTAAACTGTAATAAAAAATATAATCGTTTTTAAAAATATTTTTTATTTTATTAAACTTTTATTATATATATTTTATTTTCTTAAATGATTATTATAATTTTGTTTAATGAATTAAACTGTAATAAAAAAAATTATCGTTTTTAAATTATTTTATTATATATATATAAAAATTAAACTGTTATACAAAAATATTATCGCTTTTTAAATATTTTTTTTTTTTAATGAATTAAACTGTAATAAAAAATATAATCGATTTTAAATTATTATATTATTTTATTATTATTATTTTAAATTATAATATATATTAAAATTTAAAAAAATGATAGATTTAATATAATAAAATATACATATATACAAATTGAACTGTTATAAAAGAATATATATATTTTTTAAAGATTATTATTTTATTATTTTATATTTTTATTTTACTTTTTTTATTTGTATATTATAAATATACAAATATTGATAAAGTTAATATGTTAATATATATACCATTTATCCCACAACGATCGAGTAGAATCCGATCCAAAAATATCACTCAATTGCATTATTATGAATATTTATTATTTAATGTAAGCTGCCCTAAGCGTTATAAATGTATATAAATATGTGTGCACAAAATAAACTTTACAAACCATGTAAACTATTTCTTTTAGAAATTCTTTGATATAGGTATATAGTACATAAAAGTAAAATACATAAAATATTTATTTGTTTGGATTGACGTAACTTTCCCCTTCATTGCAACTTGTTTACGCATTAGAACTATACTTTCTCCATATCGCAAAAAAAAAAAAAAAAAAAAAAATAGAAAAATTACGATAACAGTTTATATTGCGGTAGCAAATCAAATCAAACTAAATTCCTTTCATTGGCATGGCGTGCACCATAAAACTCTGGCAGAGGCAGAGTAGGGGAAGTACATTTTAAATATATTTCATCATACGATTTAATGACGTTCTTAGCTAACCAAATACAATTCCTATTCCGATCCATACATGCGCGTATTCTACTGTTATCTGACTTATCTTTGAGTTATCTTGGACTTATCAACTGGTACACAGTCACAAATCTGAGGAACAGACCAATACGAAGTCATAAATTCCGGTTATATATAGGAAGTTATGAAGGCTTTAAAGTGCAGTTTGATTCTTTGTTCTGAGAATGAAGGATCAGTGATCATTAATCAATAAGAAAAAGAGCTCTGATCAAATCAATTTTATTTTCACTTGCAGATAGAGCACTTAGCTAGGACTCGTTATACTATGAAGAACTAGAACTAGAATCAACAGAGAAGATCACTGATCAGTGATCACTAAAACTGAAAGTAGAAGCAGATTTATGCTCACACTCTTACTTTAAGATCGTTCAACTGAGCCATATATAAAGTGCCTTCATCTGAAACCAGCGAGGATCAGTGATCAGTTAACTGTTGATATCATTGAAGAGGATCAATAATCAGCAAGCAAATATAGATATGATGATGCTAATGATTTAGTTAAGTATAAACACATACCTAGCAGCTATACAAGTGTATCGTTATATGAGTAGATCAGCACTCGAGGAGGATCACTTGTGATTGATGCATGACCGGGCTCATGGCAATTGGCAAATAAATCGTTTGTTTATTATTGTGGCATCAGTTATGGGTGCCACTCGAGTGTCGTCCAGCGAACATAAGACTGGGTCGCATCTACTTCGATCAATGACCAAACGCACAAATATATGTATGTACCATCCGTGCTCGTCCTCTGGGTTTACTGTAGCTCCTAAGAAAAACATGCATAGATCCATCAAGGCGCCGATAATGTCCATGTCTGAGCATTAAGGGGTTTGTCATAAACGATTTGCCAAGTCGAAGCCATAAATTTCCCAAAACTCACGCTGTTTCCTCTCGTGTGGTTCTTTTTGTTTTTTATACCCTGAACCCATTGAAAATGGGAAATCAGGGTATAATGGTTTTGTTAAAAGTATGTAACAGGGAGAAGGAGGCGTGGCAGACCCCATAAAGTATATATATTCTTGATCAGGGCGACGAGAAAAGTTGATTTAGCCATGTCCGTCTGTCCGTCTGTCCGTCTGTCCGTCTGTCCGTCTGTCCGTATGTTTGAACGCGTCGATTTCCGAAGATACAGTAGCTAGAGACTTCAACTTTTTTTTAAAATGTCCGTATATAGCACGCGCATATCGAGTTTATCACATAATTTCGATAACTTGTCCGATTATTTTTTTATCGATGAAAAACCTTATCGAAAGTCAATTATAAAATTATATCTCCTACATCTTTTGAGCTAGAGTCTCCAAATTTGAAATGTAGACTCATATGCAGTTTATAGAATTTCGGTTTTTGTTATAATTCACCCCCCACCCCTATATCCACCCCCTCACCCTCACCTTTGTAAAATGCGTATTTCAAATACTAGAGACTTGAGATTCGGCACATACACGCATAGTAATGATATATTCACAATCTAAAAGTTTCATGAAGAACGTACGTCCACAAAAAAAGTTATTAAATAATTAAGTTTCAATGAGAGGCCTACACTGCAGCCCATGCGTGCGTGCCTATATGTGCCTATGTATGTGTGTGTGTGTTTCTTTTGTAAGCAAAAAGACGGGTTCAGGGGATTTCGTAGTCGAGCAGTCTCGACTAGAGCTTTCTTACTTGTTTTTTTTTGCTTCTCTTTCATTGTCGCGCTGGGTTGGGCATTCATTCCATCTTACCCAGCGACCTAGATAAATGAATAATACTAATCGAGTAAACATATATATTATATATACAATTATCATCGTATTAATCATTCTCAAGTGGCGTTCACTATTTTTAGCGAGCCAGAGAGCTGACTTTTTTTTCAAATCGATGCTCTTCAAATAATTCATGAAAATAGAAACAGAATAAAATATCGCCAAAGTGTGGAGCTGGCTGAAATATTGTGTAAGGTCGCCGTTATCTTGACAGCGGATAAAAATTGCGAGTGGCCTAATCAATGACCCAATCGCAGCGTACGAATCGATACGACTTATGTATACCCTGTAAGCAAGTAAAAGTTATCGATCGATAACGTTAATATTTGTGACTGGAATATATATGGGTATATAGTTATAGAAGGTTCTCTATAGGATTTTCTAGTTGGACTTGAGATAAGTTTCCTTGGCTTATTCGAATAATTATTTTCTTTTTTTTTTTATCGATAGCCCCATTTCTAATCGGTTTAAGCTTTATTATAATTGTTACATTATTTTTATTGTTATCATTATTCACATCGATATTCTTAATAGAAAGTAATATAACTGATCTTGAATGTAGCCTAGAATATGAGCTCGAAAAACTTCAGTTCAGTAAAGCGCCATCTGTTGATTTAACTAAGTACAGTGTACCAGCCGTGGCTTATACTTCTTTCCAGGGTATTTCACATTCGTCTCTTTGGTTTGTTGTTGAATTTTCTTTTGAAATTGATAAGCATTTATGGCACGATTTTCGCCACGTTGTGTACAGTTCCTAGGGCCCGGCACGGCGTGTTTGAATGAACCCCAGTACAGTGGACTTATAAATAGAACGTCACGAACCGTTGGTCGGCAAGAGAATAAGGCGGGAATAAATATTACGAATCGGCATGATCGATGAATTGACAGAGTGCAAATCCATTTTGCTTTAGATGTATCTGTATATATAGTATAAATGCTAAATCAAGCTATATGTATATTATCGCATAAATATATGGTACATAAATATTTCATGTATTGTACATTGAACTTAAGAATTAATTAGTTTCTATAGTTATTTCTTATTTGTTGTGTGTAAATCGATCCGTTTAGAGATCGGCCCTGGGTTAAAGCATTGGATTGCCGCACTCTCTCGCAACTCATTCCAACTTGTAATTGCTCTCTCTCTATCTCTCTCTCTCTCTCTGTCTCTCTGTCACTCTCCCGCTGAGTTATTCTTTCACATAGTCAACCGATAAATGCAGAAAATTGTCAGGATAGCTCATATGCTCAGACATCCATTGCAGCTGCGTCTCCTCCGGCAGGCTGATGCCATGGGTGCGAAAGCCAACTGAAAGTATCGAAAAGAAGATGAAGAAAGTAGAATTAGTTGAGATTAATAAGATCAATAGACCTGAGGGTTCTCTGAAATTTGTTTTCAATTTGAATTTAGTCTAGTTGCGTCGCACCTTCATTCCATATTGCTATACTTATCGAGTTCACTGGACTATCGTTAATTTATCGATTAGCGATCTACACTTGTTCGGTATTCACTCTACCTCTCTCTCTCTCTCCCTCTCTTTCTCTCTTTATGGTTGCTTTAATCAATAATGGCGCCCAGTTGGCTTAATCTGCGACTATATATAGGCCCATATATGAGTATTTCCTGCCATCTGATTGCCATATAAATCACGGCACGCATTATCGACCATGGGACTTTCGGTAAGGCATGACCGTTAATCGAGAAGCAACAACAAATGCTCTGAAGTGGCCCGATCATTGGTTTCGAATTTCGTCATTTATAATTATAGCCAGGTATATTGTAATTATAGATTACTATAGCACAGTGCTCCGTTATTGTAGACGCACGTGCACCATAGAATACAAAAATCACCCCAGGCATTTCGACGCTCGTAAGATCAGTCGATCAATATTACCAAAGTCAATGTTAATTGAGGACGATTCGTATGCAGACAAAGTCCTTCGAATAGAAATTGGAATGTCGAAACGAGAGTAGGAAAAGTTAGCTAAGATCTTATAGGAATGATCACTTAAAATTATGCGATCGTTAAATAGTTTCATTAAAAATACTTTCTCTTAATATAAATCTATTCACATGAGAAATCGATAATATAACATCATACAAGATATAAACACGATCAAGATATATGCTATACCATGAAATAATATCTTATATAAATAAATCTTCAGAGATCGGATCGAAAGTCTATATTCACATGAATACAATTATCTGTATTGATGTTTATTTTAAGTTGTTCGTAATATTCACAATTCGATTATACCCCCTGCTCGATTACAGGGTATTCAAGCACGCATATAAATATATGTATATGCACAAGCAAATAAGTAGCACACATACACACAGGCCATATCGCATATATACAATATATAGTATACATATGTGGTTATAGTATGGCTCTGATAATGCCCGATTACACAGAGTGTGGGCAGCAGGGGCGATTGAGCGGAGGAGGGAGAAGTGTGGAGCGAGTGTGACCAGAGATAAGATTTGTGCAACGGGCCCGAGTTCAAGTAGGACGCATACGTATTAAATGCACGACGATGTACGATACGATTCCATTTGATTCGATTTATAAAACGCGCCCACCCGCCAATTGCCCTCCGTATAAAGGGGTGATCCATGAATGATGATGTTCAACTATACGGACGTATGTGTGTATGTAAGTGTATGTGTGTATGTATGGACTATAGCGCATTAGAAACTACGCAAATAAGTACAGAGCGCAATGCATTGTTGAATGTGTGTCAAGTGAAGTTGTCCAAAGATCGAGGAAGGAGCTTGACGTGATATATGTATATGTTCAGCTGATAGTGCGAGGGAGAGGGGAATCTACCTATGTGTCATCTACAGAGACCCTTTTTTTGATGAATAAAGGCATTCCTGATATCCTTACACCTAATAGCAATACTAGCACATATACTAATATCAAAGCTAATGCATTACCAATACTAATAATATACAAAGGCTTTATGATAATGCTAATCCCGATGTGAATGCTAATATTAATATCAATACCAATGACAATACGAGCGCTAATGCATATAGCATATAAATGCGAATATTAATAGTAATGCTAATGCTAAAGTTAATGACAATCCTAATGGAAATATTAATGCTAATACTAAAGCTACGAATGCTTATATTAATGTTAATTACAAATACTAAAGCTAGTACACGAACGTGTTAATGCTAATGTGAATACTAATAAAAGTGCTGATGAGTAATATGCAAGCCAATTAAATGGGCAATACTAAGGCTAATGCAACTAATTCTAATACTATTCTAATATAGTAAAATGATTAATAAACATAGCCCAAAAGTTTTTACACTACAACTAATACAAGTACAAATATTAATGCACAATGCAATGCAATGAACAGTTATAATTAGACTAATGAACTAATGCAAATCCATAAAACACATCGAATCGCACACGAGCCCAATGCAAAGAATGGCGCCAAACAGTCTTATTATTGAAAACAACAACAACAACAACAACAACTGAGTCACAATTGACGAAACAACAACCATTGCGATTATTGTTGTAGTTGTTGTTGTTGTTGTTGTTGTTGTTCGATTCAGTTGACTTTGGGGCGTGTTGAAGACTTGGCTCATGCCTAAAAATAAACCATTGCAGCGCGAATGTTCAACGTATCTGATAAGAAAGCCAATCATCATAATAATAATTTTATAGATTGTGCTCTATAAACGAATAAAATCCAACAAGCTAGGCAATATTCTTGCTCTCTCTTTCTCTGTTTCTTTGATCTATGATCTTTATATAGTTAATAAAGCCTGTTATTGCATTAGCTTCTAGGGTTTCGGCTTTAAGAGATCTCTATTTTGGTGTGTTTGAATAGATTAATGTAATATATAGAAATATAGTAGAATCTCTCTCTATCTCTTTCTTTGATCAATGATCTATAACTATATACAGGTATATTTCAGTTAATAAAGCCGGTTATTGCATTAGCTTCTAGGGTTTCGGCTTTAAGAGATCTATATTTTGGTATGTCTGAATAAATTAAACCGCCAGCTAATATAATATTTAGAAATATAGCAGAATCTCTCTCTCTCTCTCTTTCCTTGATCAATGATCTACAACTATATACATGTATATTTCAGTTAATAAAGCCTGTTATTGCATTAGCTTCTAGGGTTTCGGCTTTAAGAGATCTCTATTTTGGTGTGTTTGAATAGCTTAGACCGTCAGTTAATGTAATATATAGACATAGAGTGTAATCTTTCTCTATCTCTTTCTTTGATCAATGATCTATAACTATATACATGTATAATTCAGTTAATAAAGCCTGTGAGTGTATTAGCTTCTAGGGACTCGGCTTTAAGAGATCTCTATTTTGGTTAGTTTGAATAGATTAGACCGCCATCTAATGTAGACATAGAGTGTAATATATTTCTCGATTATATCTAGCATATTAGCTTACAATTTAATTGATTAAGACATAGTATTGGCTATGTACATACATCTATATTATATTTGACTCGTTATACTTCTTATTCCTATCTAATCACTATATATCACAACACAATTTAGTATATCGATCTACATGATCTTCCTCAAAAGAGAGACAAACGACTATTTTCCACTTAGAATTTCATGTATGAACTGAAATATTCGACATTGCTGGGCATTGATTAATGTTTCGCTTCGAAAGTTTGATAGATAAAGTATCTTTGTTTAGCGATTCCTTGTCGCAATGGCCCGTCGATCGGCAGTTCCGGTCGTCTTCGATCGCAAGATACATACATATATGTATGTTCATATCGATTGCATATTTTCTTTTCGTTCAGTTCAGTTGACGTGATTAAAACTGCAAAATCAATTGATTCTGATGCTCTGCATTTTGGGTTCATTATTTGTTATTTGTTGTTGTTGTCGTCGAAATTCTACTTGACCATTTTGCAGTAAGTTTGTTTTGATTGAGAAACAAAGTTGTCAACCAAAGGCGAGAGACAAAATTAAAATTCCATTTGGAATGGAAGCAGCAGGAAATGTAATTAACTAAAGTACATATGTGCAACAGGCAAATACCCTAACTATTTTAATAGACTTACATGCATATAGAAGCAACACACAAGAGTTCACTCATTTAGTTTAGCTTAACTTTTTATATAGTTATATAATTTCATCGAAATGCAAAGCGCAGATAGGCTTTCGCGTAAAGCTGTTGAGCGAGCATTTTTTTTCGGCAAATTGCGCCAAAAAGCACATAAACAAAACGTAGCACAGGAAATGGAGGCACCAGAGGGAGTGAGCGAGACGGGACGAGCGACTGCCGGTTGGCTGGATATGCGCTGTGGTGTGTGTATACATATACAGACAAAGACAGACATGCAATGGGATCAAATTGATTGAGAACATAATTCGGATGTGAGTACGGGGTTCGCTGTAAGGCGCTAATGTAAACAGTTAAAAGCTGATAAAACAGCGAACGCAGCAAAGCGAACGAGCGAAGAGAACGGCGACAGACTAAGAGAAAAGCCGAAGAAAGCCGACGACAAAAGCTGAAAGCTCAGCTTAAAGGCAAGAGAACGCAAGCGACTGAGCGAGCGAGTGAGAGAGCTTAATGTGACGAGGAGCTTTCCAGCCAGTCAGAGTGTGTGAGTGAGTGTATGTATGTGTGTCGCTCCAGTGGAAACGACGTTAAATTTTAAGCGGATTTCGTTCAAAATTTGTGAGAGACAAAATGAATTCAAAGGACCAACTTGTTGCTTGCATTTTAGTTTTTTTTTTTGTTATTTTTGTTTGCAGCTGCCGCTCAGCGCACCAAGCAGCCCACCCAAAATGCTAGGGCGTGGCGCAAACAATTGTCAAGCAAACACAGAGACACACACACACACACACACACACACACATACAGACACAAAGAGAGCAAGTGAGGGCGAGGGTGAGGGTCGTCCTGATTGCATTGTGCATTGTTTGTCTGATTGACGAAATGCAAACGAAAATGTGTCGAAATGGAACTAAGCAAATGCAAAGGTGGCAAATGCAACACAGCAACAAGCAGCAACAGCAACAATGGCAAAGAGAGACAGCAGCAGCAGCAGCAGCAGCCGAAAACTGCTGACCATAAAAGACGTGATGCAGCAACGGCAACAGGCTGCGACGGGGCGACGGGGCAACATGATAAATATACAAGCGCTGGGCTGTTAGCGCGAGGTGCGATTTCCGACGGGCAAGGTGGAGTTGAAGTTGCCCGCGGAGGTGGAGGTGTAAATACAAATAAGCGGAGGTGATATCTCAGAACTTCCTTTTCACACATTCGAGAGCAGCCTTAGCAAACACAGGCGCAAACAATACCAATACCAATACTAATACAAACGCAGTCCAACACGCACGTACGCACACAAATTGGGAGAGCATTTTAGTAACAGCAAAAGAAAGAGAGAGGGAGAGAGAGACGAGGAAGAGAGCAATGCGTGCGTGCGTGTGTGTGTGTGTGAGCATTCAAAAAGCCAAAACGCCGCCGCCAACGCCAACGCCAACGCTGACGCTGTAGCCGTAGTTGTAGTTGTAGTTGTAGTTGTAGTTGTAGCTGATTCTGACGCTGCTTTCCGGTGAACGCCAGATCCGCCACTCGCAGCCGGCGGCAAATCATGAAAGCGCCTGTGCTATGGGCTCCCGCCAACCGCTCTCTCCCCATGCCGTGTGCACTGCACAAAAAAATAAAAGCGAAGCAAAAAACAAAAAAACAACAACAACATATACAGTGAAAAAAGTAGACAGCAGCGACAGCGACGCTGCAGCGCAGTCGCACAGAAATGCGTTTTCTTTATTTTTGACGCGTCTTAGATTCTCGGGCCGCCTTTAGCTGCTGCCACTGTTGTTGTTGTTGTTGTTGCTGTTGTTGTTGTTGCTTGGTTTTTTTGATTTCTCGGAATGGCATCTACTTTGAACCGCCACGACGACTGCATTGTATATTTGAAATTCATTTCAATTTAAATACAAATTTTCTATGAAAATGCACGCATTGCACACACACACACACACACACACACTCACACTACGTACGTGCGTGCAATTGCCCCCGCAGTCCCCCATCCACCCGCTGACAGTTGACCACGTTTTGAATGTGATTTGTGGGTGTTTCAATGGCGGATGCGGATGCTAACAGCAGCAGCGGCAGCGGCGGTGGCAGCGGCGGTGTCGGTAAAACGTTTCTTTCTTCTTTTACACCAAAAACTGCAATTGGCAACAGACTGGCTAAAGGGGGTAGGGGGTAGTGTGAGGGGCGGCAGCAACTGGAAGAGGCCACTAAACGGATCATCATTACAGGCAATGCTAGACGCAGTAAGCCCCCACTATAAACAACTCATGTTATGCATGTGCCTGTGTGTGGGGGGTTGCGGAGTCGGGGATCGGGGGTCGGAGAGTCGGGGGTGTGTTCATAAACATATCCATTGAATGAGTTTTCGGTTCGGTCTGCCTGAAGCATACATACTCCCAACTCTTGGGGGCGTTCTAGTATGTTCGTCTTCGATTCGCTGAACTTTTGCATAAATTGAAGAAGTGAAATGATTCTTGATTGGAAAATCGTTTCTATTGATGTCAAATGGCTTTTCATAAATTACATGTATTTTGCTTCTAAAGAGGAACAGAATTGAAGATCTCTGCTCTCTAATAAAAACAATAGAAAGTGTTTTCAATATCCATATACATATACAGTTGTGTGCATGAAAATATGTTCATGTAATAAAAAACATAATATATGCACTTGGGCTAATGTTAAATCGATTTTGTTCTCTACTTTTCATAGTTTTACTGAAGTCTAGTTGTTCCCAAGTTTTTAGCAGAGCACAAATAATCTATGTTAATCTTGTTTGTGTTTGAATAACTAAAATATTTTGATTCATAATATAATACATAATATTTCATAAAAGTTTCAATTGAAAGGGTGAAACATATTTTCCGAGTTGGCCTGATATAGAACGATCAAATATGATCCAAAGAATATGTATGTATGGCACTGTACAACATTTATGAGGACTACATATAAAGATCATATATGTGCTTTAAAACATTTAGGGCTCATATAGTCTCTAATAATGATGATAATGCCAACTTCTGCTGAAGCTCGGAGGCTTCTATAGGTTGTAATAGATTGTAATAAGAATGAATTAATTATGATGATAATAACAATTATAATAATGATAATCATGATCATATTATGATAATGAAATTGAATGTGATAATATCAGTAATTGCCATAATAATGACAAACTCATTCACAATAGTCACAAGAGTTTTGATAATGATGATCATGATCAGTACAATAAAATTGCCAATGATAATAATAATGATAATCAAAATTTCAAATTCATTTTTATTATTATTATTATTATTATCATTGGCGATTTTATTGTACTGATCATGATCATGAATCAATACTAATGACAATGATAATAATAATATATAATAACAATCATAATGACAATGATGATATTTATCATAAACATAGTAATAATAATGACAATGAAATTGCTAATGGTAACAAGAATAATAATAATAATAAGCATAATAATATCGCCAATGACAATGAAATTGCTAATGGTAACAGGAATAATAATAATCATAAACATAATAATATCAATAATGACACTAATGTTATTTCTAATGCTAATAAATGATGACGATACACGTGACGTTAATAATAGTAATAACAATTATAGCAAAAATATTAGCAATAATCATAATGATGATGATAATGTAATAAAAAACATGACTATAGTATCATTATAAATTCTTTATTACTCTCATCGTTCATCGTTGTCGTCACTATGATCATAACTATTATAATCCAAAGCCAATCATAGAACTGAGACCAATAAAACAACAATAATCAATTTAGCTAAGTAATTGCACAATTAAATATATGTACCTAGCATATCAATGCAAGAGATTTTCTTGGTGTTTCACTTTGCTGGGGGCGCTCAATTGACCTAATCGGGAATTAACTTGTGTCTAAGTGCACGGCACTGGCCTGATCCATTGGCCCACTTAAGCCAGACTTAAGAGCTGCCTGTGTGTGTGTGTGTATTAGTGTAAGCATCAAGGACAAGAGATATGGATTGCAACTGTCACGTTGGATGACCTTTGGGAAAATACGTGTTACAGCCAGAAAAATTGTGGGCATCCATTGGACGAAAAAGGATCGGTTTTTGTTCGACAGCAAATCTCTCACCTTTCAAATGGGAATTACCAGGACCAGGACGAAATGGTAGTCGAAGATGACGAGGAAAAAGAAAAGAGAAGAAACAAACAAATTAACGAACATGAAATAAAACAAAATGTTGCTAACAGCGCAAAGTAAGTGCGGGGCGAAGCATGCAAATAAAAATTTCACACCTTGTAGTCCGGGGAAATACCCGCCGTAGACACAGACACAGGCACAGGGCCAACCTGCTGTTCGCTCTAAGCGAAAACAGATGCCACAAGGTGTGCCAGGCTGCAAGGATAAAGAGAAGTGAAGCTAGCGAGAGAGAGAGAGAGGGAGGGAATAGTCGAGTGTTAGATGCTTCTCAATGAAAGAGGCCTGCTCACTAGCTTCGGCATTAGTTGTTGCACACACACACACACACACACACATATACATACACATGTGCATGGCTAGTGTAGTTGTTCACGTGGTAATTCGTAAATCCCAGCCGCAGGTATTTAGTTCCGCCTTTTGTCTAGCTGTGGAATTCCCAATGCTATTATTGCACCTAAGCCACTGCGACACGGCACACACACACACACAGACACACACACACACATGCACGCAGACTCAGTTAGCTACGCGCTGACTCGCTCGCACTTGCGTCCTCTGTCGCCGGCGCCGCAGGTCAGTTGGAACCCAGCAGCGCCGCTTGCAACGTTCGCTTGCCATGAAAAATCCACACGCACTCTATTGTTGAGCACACACACACGCACACACACACAGTCGCACATTTGTCTAGGCAGCTGAATGGTTCGAAAAACACTTGGCCAAAAGAGAAGAGAACAAAAAAAAAGAAAGAAAAAAATCCAACAGGCAACCTGCACGGCTCTCGGCTTTGAGTCCCGTGGACTGCCTGGGGCTATTGTTCAATAATTTTTAGTTCTATTGTTGTTGTTGTTGTTGTTGTTGCTGTGCGACATTGATGAATTGAGGAATGATTGGCAGTAACGTCAGCGGCGACGTCGACGTCGACGGCGACGGCATTGCCAGCGGCTTTGCCTCGTTTTGTGTGCGCTTCAATAGAAAAATAAATAAGTCAGCGAGAGCCGACAAGACGACGTTTCGGCCAGACTGACTGGCACCTTTTTTTTGGCCGCTTTTCTAATGAATGCGAGGGGGAGAGAGAGAGAGACAGACTGAGCTGCTAAGGATGCTGCTATAGGAATGCAAGAAGCAAATGGCTTTGAGTGGCTGCGGCTAATTGATAGCTGCCCCAATATCTGCTATATACACAATGTAATATATATATAGTATAGGTGTAGTATATATGTATGTATGTGTGTGTGTGTATGTGCACTCACCTGCTTTGCGCACAGATGTTGATAATTCGGCCATCAGGTCGGCCAGATTCTTCTTTTGTCCAGCTTCATTCAGCGGCGATATTAATTTCTGCATGTACGTAAAATCCTATTTAAAGAAAGAGAGAGGGGAGAGAGAGCATTATCTTCTATATCTTCAGTTTGAATATGCTGCACGTGCCAGATAGGGCTTAGACGACGTCAATTTAGATATGCCACTATCTCTGCATATAATGCGTCAATATCATATAATAATTAACACGTCTCTCCCAAAATATCTCCATCAAATAAGCTTTATAACTGCCGTAAAACCAATTGGTCTAATAGCGCCTACATATAAATCTTGGTCTAAATCAAGCTATTTTAATACTTTTATTAACTAATGATTGCATGTGATATATCAAAAAGAGAGATTTATTCATATATATATATATTCTACGTATTTCATTCTGTGAGGTTAGATTAGAGTTGCCACCTAGTTGGGCAAACAGAAGCAGTTGCATCTAAGCTCAACAGGAATTCGACAATATTATATAGTAAAATTTGCACAATAAGATTCTCTTTTGCATAACACTAGTTATAGCTTAAAGATGTTTTGGTATACTTAAAGATTATGTCAGACAGAGCTGCCACCTGGCAATGCAATCAGAAGAATATGCAAGGATAATAACCAATTCTCTAGTCAATAAGACTCATATTGTTACACCTACATTTGGAATGAAATAGAGTCAACATGTAAAAACTATCCAATTGGACTTTATGGACTGCATAATACTCGTGTGAGGTTAAAAATATCTAGCTATATTGATTACAAAATCGATATTTCTTTATATATATATATATTTATATATTCCAGGACTAACTAGATGATTTATAGATCTATATCTTGAGAGGGCTAACATTGGATTTAGCTATAAATTTAAAAACAGTTACAGTATGGAAGATATAGCTTTTTTATATGCCAGCTATTTAGTTTATAAGAAAGAATACGTAAGGTAAAAATGCATCAGGAGAACAGCTGCAAAACTATGAAAGTCGACTCTCGTTATTTCGAAATTCAAGGGACTCTTAAAATACTACGAATTATCGAATGTTTGAAGTATTAAATGGATCGAAATATAAAGAGATTTTGTAGGGGACTCGTGAGTACTTTGAATTAATGAGAGGTTCGAAATATCGCAGGTTTGAAATAACGAGAGTCGACTGTATATGGAATCTACATTCTGCAAAGTTAGTCAATAGCCGCCAAATAGTTTTCCTGATGTTTCTAATACACAAAAGCTACAGCACGCACTGTCTTATAAGTGATATCTACCAAGATATATGCATTTTTATAGGCCTCAGTCCTAATAGTTCTCAGGAGATAGCAAGATTTGTACTCTAGGTACTCTACTCTTCGAAGAACGTGAAGATACAATTTTTATATCATATGCTATGCAACTAATATACAAAATGGTTTATACTATTTTATAAGACGAAGGTATGCATAAAGTTGTAAAAGCTCTAAAGTGTCTAGCTTTCATACCGGTAAAATATTTTACTCTAATAGAGAGGAGCACATGGAGTAAGTTTACATATATGTATACTCCTATCAGTTTGTAAACTGCTATACAATTATGCCTATATTATGCTCTACGAATGTACGTAACAAACATCAAGGATAAAGACATTCGAACGCTATAAAGCATATACAAATCTCTTATCAGGCATTGATTAACATGAGTTGATCGTATCTTGAAGTTTGGAAAATAACTCCCAAAGTTAGCCGTTAAACTCAGCTCAACAATTTTACAAATATCGTTAATCTATCATAGATTTACGAACAACTAATATCAGCTTTATGAATAAACAACAATTTAGTGGATTTGGATATAGTCCTTAATCATGCTTTTGCTTTCAAATGTTTCTTTACTCCAAATTTGTATTCACATAGCTATTACTACATTTTCCATTCCCATACTAATTTATCTCTAAGCAACTTCTATTCTTATTTCTACTATTACTAACACTACTTTATCTACTACTCCTTTAGCTCTCTCTCTATGTAATACAGTTGTTTTTAGCTGAAACTAAATTAATACTACCCTTTCTTCGGTTGATTATGCTTGTATTACATTAACGCTGCCTATGTTTAGCCTAGTCATTGACTATATGCACTCTTTTGGCTATTTGCACTTACATCGTCGTAGTAGAAGCGCACTGGAATGTTCTTAAATGACTCCTGGTCGTTGTACGGCTCCATTAGGCGTCTATTGATCGCCCAGAACTGATCGAATTTATCATTAATCAGGCCCAGCCAGAGTTGATTGTGATCCTTCTTCTGCATGGCTGAGATGACAAGGCCTCTGTGCTTCAGCACGTCGGCCTCCTTGAGGCAGGCCAAGTAATGCGATTCCAGCAGCTCTCTGCAATGGTTAATACAGCTAATTAGCTACTGATCATATTGAAATATAAATATGTATATGAATCTCTCGTATACTTTGTGTTTAATTTGACAAGCGTCTCTTCGGGAAATTTGGAAAAGTGTATGGTAATGCACCAGGGTGTTCCATCCTCATTTGGATGCAGCAAGTCGTACAGCACACCTGTGCATAGTAAAATATTTCAATTTACAATTTGAGCTGCCACGCCCATAACGCCGCCTATTTATAAGTACCTATTGGATAATGCAGACGGAGCGGCGTTCCATTGAAATCAAACCAAACAGCGCCCTCCTGATGCTCGGCAGCAATATAGCGGGTAAAATACTTTCGCACCTGTTAACAGCAGAAATTAGTGCAATTACAATCACACACACACAAGTGAAAAAGATTGTTTTTGTTTGTTGTTGCTTGTATTTACCTTGTCTGTGACCAGGGGCAAGTAGCTGAGACGTGAGACCATTAAGTAGAAGGGTTCTGGTCTGAGGCCGACGATTTCTTCGCTGTCTGCCTGGAAGCAAATGCCAATTTGACCTTCCCATATCATACGCAGCACCTCGCGATCATGTGCCATGTTTTATTTATTTATTTTTGCACAAAATCCAACTTTTGCACGGGTCCGTATGTTATTATCTTTGCCATTCACAGTAATATATGTAACAGGTTGGCAGCGCCACTTTCCGCAGCATATCGATACATCGTCTGTTCATACTTGGCCACAAAGGTGAATTTGCATGGCGGTTCTATCAATACCTATCGTTCTCAGTATGGTCACTAAAGGCGGCGAAATGTTTAATTTTAAATGTGGTTCCATTTTGTTGACTGCTTAAACCTTTTTTAATTACCAAACAAGAAATACTATAAAATTCATTATACCAGTGCTTAGGAATAGCAAGTGATTCGATTTAAATTGTTATCGATAGTGCATGGCAATCATGATCGTTGGCGATCAGCGCATTCGATAGCGCCTCCATCGCTATGCTACGTGATAACTCGATTTCGATTGCAGCACATAGAATGCAGCTCTGGAAGCGCATAAATAAATAAAGTTACTCGAATTGTGGGCCTGCGGTTGCGTTTATTTTTGTTGCGGTCAAATGTAAATATGAAGTGTGAATCTCAAATTGCAATTCGTCAAGTAACACAAATCATTAACATATATGAAAACTGACAAGATTGCACATTGTTATTGGCCAATTGAATACGCAAACGAGAAGCATCGGCAACGGGCCTCAACAGAATGGATGTTGAAATACCTGTTTTGGCTGGATATCTTAATGTTCCAACACAAACTGGATTTTCGCTAAATCGTATCTCGAAAAAGGTAAGAGCCTGTCAAAGAACTTGCATATTTACCAACTAACACGCTAACTGCACAAATGTGCAATGCCCTTAAGTATTCTAAATGCAATTTTAACATACATATTTGGCAATTGCGTATTACAACAGGACCCTCGCCATGTGCATGTGTGCGTTTGCGAGAGTATGTGTATGTGTGTGTGTGTGAGTGTATATATGCATGAGTACACAGACTTGCGTGCCTTTGTATGTGAGTGTGTGTTTGTGTAGATATCTCCATCTGCATACTTGTTGCATACAAATGAGTCGCATAAGGTGGGAGAAAGAGAGAAGCATGCCAAACGGCGAGCCGAACATATTTTCGATTTGCGTGTGCGCGCCTGAGACACACATGCACACGCACACACACACACAGACGGTGTCTGCTTATATGCATACATATGTATGTGTATGTGTGAATGCTTGCGATGACGGCTGTTTTTTGGGACTCATCCATGTATATAGATAGATATATATGTATATGTATGTATATAAAAATATATATGCATATATACTTATTTCCATATGTCAGGAAATTCTTTGGTGTGCTTAAGCGACTCCATGTCTCTCTGAGCTCTGAGGATTGGGGCCGTGCCCAGCTACAAATACTGTCTGCGGTTGTTGTTGTTTTGTTATGTAAGTAACGCTCGAATTTTCGTTGGAAATTTGATTAGCACAACATTAAAACTCGATCTTACAATGGTTAGTGCGAGGCTAACACCAAATTAATAAACAACAAAATCATCGAGATGTACTCGAAAAGTTAGCATAATAAAAGCCAGAGATACATATATCAATAAATATTTGGTAAATTTCAATATCAATATGCATATTATATATTCTATACAATTATGTATCTAATGTCAAGGGCTTAAACAGTTTACATAGAGACCTTTAAGCGGAAACTAAAAATGATAATTTATAGATATAAAAACATGGCTGAGGACTTACCGGTATAATATATTCTGATATGTGTATATTTCTGCAATATATTTACTAAATGTTGGCTATTTTATTTTTCCAGAAATCATGCAGCCGCTATTGTCTCCTATTCAAAGCCAGTCGCCATGGCATTGCACGCCTGGAGATATGCGAGAATAAGGATGACAAGAATCCAAAGATCTTTACACTTGAGAATTGCGTAAAGATCACACAGGAGCCGCCGCCAGCGAATCTCATACAGATTGTCAAGCGTAATGTTCAACTTACGCTAAATACGAACAGCGATGAGGAGCTCAAGGATTGGGTGACAGCACTCCAAACAGTTGCCTTTTGCGACAACAGCGGCCTTCATGCCGCCCACGGTGCCATCGAAGAGGACAATGATCTATATTGCAGCTCATTTGTAAGTCACTAAATTGAACGGATGAATGAAAGTAGCGACAAGAAGAGATTATACTTTGAATTTGCCATGTAGAAGATTATATGAAAATCGAGTTTAGTTTTATTCTGGTGATTCATTCAATAATATAGAAAGGTTTTCACACATTAGAAAAGTTCTATTACTTTAATTAAAATTATATATAATTTATACAGGCAGCATAGGTCATAGAAGTCAGAGAAGTAATACCTATGTATTCAATAGCCTCATCCAGAAGATTGTTGATTAAATACTAGAAATGCTGTAGACTTTTAGTAAAAATTTGCGTACATTAAAAACGATTTTGTATTCAACCGCATGCAGATCTCAGATTCAGCAGCAGGCAATGTCATCGTCCTGGTAGTTTTTGAAACGCTCTAGCTGTAGACTTGGACGCGTTTGTAGCCATTTGACATATAAGGAGAACTCCTTGAAGGTAACATAGCGTATTGAATTGCAATAGTAGCCATGATGATAGGGACACGATGGATCGTAGATCCATTCGCGAGGATGCTCACCATCATTACCTTGATACTTGGCCGGATTGAAACGTCTAAGTGTAACGAGTGTAAGGGGAGAGCCAATCACTAATCATGCTTGCTAGCCAATAACTAGCCTCAACTGTCTGTACTCACTGATTTTTAAGTCCGCTGAATACCTGCCAGTGCACCGCCGGACAACGTCGGATTGCGTTCAATGCTGGGGGTCCATCCTTGCCCCTGCTGAAGGCCAACGTGAATATAAGCGGCATCAGCTCGAACCGTACAGAAGAGATTAGATCGCCGGTAAAGCGTTTACGGCTCGGCCATTCGTGCTGCAGCCAAAGTGCCCCTGAGTATAGTACCTGCCGAAATCGAATGGATAGTATGGATCATAATTGGTACTCAACTGATATCACTGCAATATACCCACTTCCATTTCCGAATTCACGTTTAGAGTATCCAATTCTAGCAATCGTTTCACTTTGCTCAAATCCAGTTTCAGAAACTCGGTGCTGCCCACATACCGCAAAAAAACGTATCCCATATAGGGGGTTAAAAGTTTCTCAACGTTAATGCACGCCCGCTGCGATATGGTATACATGGTGATAATGTGAGTTCGATCCTTGAGCAATTCATGGGTGAACTGCCACAATTGTTGGTTTAGCTCGTCGATGGCCAGGAAATTGGCGCCTTGCAACAGCTCCACGAGCTGGGTGAGTGATATCGTCTGAATTGGCTCGATCATCCAGCGATAGATGCTGACAAAGGTGTGAGCCTGTATCTTCGAGCCAGGCAAATAAAGCACGTGCGAGAAATCGCGATTGTTGAAGAGATCGGACAACACGCCGAACACCAGGGAATGACAATAAAACTGTTTGCCATCGACACATACGGCCAGTGTAGGTCCAATATTCTGGCGAAATATATCGCAGAGTTCATCAATAATATCTGCCTCAGTGGGCCTCTGAGTAAAGACTCCCGCGTCCGGTAGATCATCTATTTGATATTCGTGCAAATCGGTTATGGGGAATATCTTGCCCACAAATTTGCTCACTTCCTCTGGGGATGCTGGAGATTTGTCGCAAGTATATGTACCGGTAAAGCGTTCTGTAATTGGTATGGGATGCGCGAGCATATGATTATAGACTTTCCCACGCTTCATATCGTTAACCACCTCGACCTTGTCGAAGCGTGCCTTTTGACGTTTCTTTTTGATTTGTAGGATTGCCTCATCGATTCCCTCGTGGATTAAATCTTGTCGCTTAACGATATCCTCATATTGTAAGCGATTCTCCTCATCAACTTTCGCTTCTATCTCTTTCTCCCTTTCTTCCTCGCTGTCGGGCTCCATCTGGCTCAGCATTATTTGCTTGTTAACGAATTTGATAACTCTTTGACGGAATTCCGAATTGCTTAATTTCACACCCCCTTCATAAGGCCAGTGCTCATCAATGGCTCGTATTGGTGTCCAGAGCCTTTTATACCTATCCTTCTTCTTCGGTGCATCCGGTTCATTCAATTTAGGTTCAGGTAATCGAAAACTTTTTGCCTCCATTCTGCGCACGTTAAATTTCGAATTGGCCAAAAGTGAATATTTACAATAAAAAAAATATAAAATATAAAAAAAATATATATATACACAATCAGCTTCGCTTGAAATTTATGAAGTCTTTTCAGCAAATAATTCAACTGCTTTGTTTTCGAAAAGGAATACGTCTGTTGAAATTGAATTCAAAGCCAACTGAGGCTCAATCTACATTTAAATTCGAGTAGTCAGTCAGTTGAGTCAGCTGAGTAGTATTTGAAAAACTCAAAGCTAAACATAAATTTGTAGACTATAGTAAAAACGTTGGAGAGCATTAATACAATAAATATATGTAAAGTTGAAGTATGAAGTAAAAATATAAGATATAGATAGATATATGTCATTATCTTAAAATACAGAGCTGCCAAGTGGTTATAATATTATGAAACAAAGAAAATTACAGAGGAATTATAGAGGGTAAAGATATTATGAATGAGAGTTGAAAGTAAGATAGGATAGAATAGAAATAATGTTCCTCAAAACTAAACACATAATTAAATCATAAGATTAAAAAAAAAAAAAAAAACGTATGGAGCAGATGAGATCGTAAGACCAAAACTGATGTATCTAGGAGAACCTTAGAGTTGCTCTTATAATATAATTATCTATAACATTTGTGGCTATGGCACAAAGCGAAATACTACGAGGGGAAACCCAGTAAAAAGCTAAAAAGATATTAAATTGAGGCACAGTAAAAACATATAGACACTCCTTTAATAAATATATATCCATAATTTATGGATATGGCATAGGCATAGCACTTGAAATAGTTAAAAAAGAAAGATACTCTTATAATATATATACATAAACCATTTATATATTTTTTGGGCATGTGTAAACAATACAAAAAGAAGTAGAGTGAGAAAACAAGAAGGCAATTCATAGTGTTTTGTTAGGGAATGCGATAAGCAGAAATAACACAACTGTTTTGTTTTCCCAAAAGTTCCATAATCATCAAATGCATGCGCAAAATAGGAGAGCAAAAAAAAAATTCGCTTATCGCTTAGAAAAACAAACACGAACCAACTGTGGGTAAATCTTTCTTCTGTTATGTTTTTTTTTTTTTCTGGTTCGTTCTTTTCTCAAAGCTCTCGATTTCGGAAAGAAAACACAGCTGGCTAATTCATGTTTATTTTGGTTTAATCAACAGGACGGATTGTTTATCATAACGCTGATACCATCGGAGGCGTCTATTCGTTGCAACATCGAGCCGCGCACGTACATGCTGCAGATGACGCCGACGGAGCTGCAGCTGAAGTCGGAGGATCTGAATGTGACAATTGCCATGTGGCCGTATCGATTCATTCGCAAGTATGGCTACAGGGATGGTAAGTTCCAGTTTGAGGCGGGACGCAAGTGCACGACGGGCGAGGGCGTCTTCACGCTGGACCACACCAATCCGCAGGAGGTCTTCCGCTGCATGTCCGCCAAAATGAAGTCGATGAAGAAGCTGATTAGCGGCGACAGCCTCAGCAGCATCGAGTGCGTCGAGAATCAGTTCAGTGCCGCCGCCTGCATGGAGCCCGGCTCGCGCAGCCCGCTGCCGCCATCGCCGTCGAGCAATCCGCATGCCGGCGAATTTGAGATCAACTCCACGCAGAGCTGCATCTCGCTGCGCGGCTTCATCAGCTCCAATGATTCGCTGAACAACTTCTCGGCGAACGGCAGCGCCAACAGCATCAGCCTGTCCGTGCCATCGCAAGCAGCCGGCAAACACATTCCCAACAAGCCGCCGCGCAAGCTGCCCACGCCGCTCGAGAAGCTCAACATGGGCCCGGCGGCAGCCGTGGCAGCGGCTTCACTTACTCCAGCTCCAGCTCCAGCTACTGTGCTGGCTGGCACCATAACTCAATGTGATAAATATAAGAATCTTCTGAAGTATGAACCGGTTGCCATAACCACATCGTCGCCAACGGATGCCAACGGCAAGAGCAGCGGCTCGGCTGTGATACTGAAGCCTGCCTCCCCAGATCCGTTGCGAGCCAGCGGCGCTGGCGGCGGTGGTGGCGGCGGCGTCAGCAGCAGCGGCGGTAGCCCGCCCGACCTGCCGCTGCGGAACGAGAGCTGCTGCAACAAGCTAGCGCTGGAGCGTGACTACGAGTCCATTGAGAACATAACCGAGGCGTGGAAGACGCGCGGCGTTGGCGATGTGCGCCACTGCGAGCGCATACCCTCGGCCATCAGCTGTGACAGCGACTTTGTGCGGCAGCGCTCGCAGTCGCAGCGCGACAAGCGCAAGGATCTGAGCACCAGCGGCGCGACAAGCGGCAGCAGCACGCCCAAGATAATAGACATTGATATTGGCGAGGGCGTGGGCGTGCTGGTATCGCCGGATGCCAACTATGATCGCCTCGACTTTCTATCGCCGAACAACAAAACCTCCAGCGGCTACAAGACCATTGTGAACGTAACACTGCCTGCGAATCGTATGCGCTGCAGTCCGCCGCCGCCAAACGAATATGAACTGATTGCTAGTCCCGATACGGAAAGTTTTCGCAAGGCCGACGATAGTCATCTGGGCTATGGGGTCTTGCGTAAAGCCGCCAATAATACTGCCATCAGCAACAACAACAATAATAATAATAATAATAATAACAATAACAATAATACTAATAATAATAATAATAATATAAATGTCAGTAATAATAACAACAATACAACACTGCCCGCCACAAACAACAATAGCAATAACAACAATAGCAGTAGTAGCAGCAGCAATCTAACGGGACTCTGTGCCACGCCCACAACGAACCTAAGCAACGACGCCGCCCTCGATCATCGCAACTACAACGGCCTGAACTATACGATTGTCAGCAAGCCCAAGCGTGTGTGAGAGAGCCAGAGAGAGAGAGAGAGAGAACACAGACAGATGCATACAGACATAGATTGTTAGACAGAGAGACAGAGAGAGAGTTAACGCGAGAAAGACAGAGAGAGAGCACAACAACTCTAAAGTCGTAGTTCTCATATGGAAAACATAAACGATAATTCGAATAGAAACGAACAAAATATTAATGAAAAAGACAGAGAGAGAGAGAGCGAGAGGGAGCGATGAGCAGTGCGCATTATTAGGCAATCATTTTCATACAACCAGTGGATCTCCAGAGCTCTCGTTGCATTTATAGCCCAACCCTATACAATATTATAAAGCGCAAGCATTTAAAAAAAAAACGGAAGAACATGCTCAAGAAACAGTAGAAGACATTAGGAATGTTTCTCGAAAATATGTTTAAGCTAATTCAGCTGAATTTATTATAACTGAATGTATTATAACACCTTTCTATACTATAGACTAACTACTTTAACTGATTGTGTATTTCGTTGTTTGTCTCAAATGTTTTGCAGTCACAAATCTGTTCTTAGACTGATCATTTATCAAATCTCACAAATTTAGTTCTTTTTAAGTTCCGATTTCTTTTTGACTTGATCCGGCGTGCAATATCATTGTTTCACTGTTAACAAATTCATTTATATATTTGGTATTACTAAATGTAAATCATATGTGAAAAGTTGTAATTTATTTAAGATAGACTAAAGTCTAGAATGTTGCCATAACGTTACTGAATGAACTATGGACTTTTAAAGATATCTACTTTCTGGGCTTCCGAATAACTTTCGATTCAATTGTAAAGAAATATTGAATGGATCCAATTGAAAAAAACTCTCAATCCTAAAATGTATTACTAATTGCATTTGTGAAACGTGTTTCTACTGTTTTGAGCTTAAGTAAGATCTTTATGATGTTATATATACGCGACTAGAATGTGAACGAAAGCAGACAAAAATCACTCTGTTGTAATTAGAGATAACAATTGAGCAGCACCATTTACTTGCATATACATACATGTAGATATATAAGTAATACGTATGCCAATGTATCTATGCACACATATAGTTGTATATCGTGTTGAAGCGGGGCTTTGATCTGTGGCGCCTTTGTTGGGTGTCGTTGTGAACGACATTTGGTATTTCGATTTGTGCATATACCAAAATTGTGGCGATTTTTCCAATGTACTTTGATTATTTTTATATATGCTTTTAACAGTATATTACTTTTTTTTTATTATTATTATTTTTATGCATATAGACAAACATATATGAAACATTTTTTTATTGTCCCTATTAAATGTGTAAATAAAGCAAACGAAAATTTATAATAAAAATTATATAAAACTAATATATATATGTAAATGAGCAAAGAACTTTTTCATTACTTGAAACATATTTTGTTTAGATTTGTAAGTGTAACCGTTGCTTCGTTTCAAATTCTCTCTATATATATGTAATTGTTTTTTTAAAGCTCAAATTGAACTGTTTTTTTTTTTTTTTTTCATATTGCTATTTGCTAACTAGCAGATATTCAGCTTTTTACAAAATTTGGCATCAAAATGTTTACTTGGAATGGAAAAACATCTTTAGAATATGAAATTTTTGATCAAATTTTAAACTTAAATTAATTGTAACAGTCGAAACTATTATATAAATTATGAGGAGTCGAATTTTGTATATAATAGTATTATCATCAGGCAGTACCGATTTTATAATCTTTGTTCACAATCCAAAAACAGTTGTAAATCTCAAGATTGAGGCTTACTCGCCTATGGGCTTATATGCATTTATCAAGAATCCATTTTTGGACATCCTGGATTGTCACCTATATACAAGTATATATATATCAAAATTTACTACTTGATATTTGATTTTCGAATAGTAATATATACTCTCTTACAAATCGTAAAAATACTGAATTGCTCAACACGATATAAAAACATATCCCAGCAGGCCTTGCAAACACAGTAGGCAATGGAATATGAGTGAAGTAGAAGCAAATTGGAGTTAGTTTTATTGTTTTTGTTGCATTGAAGTTCGACAATTCATTTGACTGAGCATCGAAAAAAAAAGAGAAAATAATTGGGAAATTTCCGGAAAATGTTGTCATTGAGACGCTTGCAAAGATTCCAATGGCGTCCATTGGCGCGTCTCTGTTCGGCCGAGTTAGTACACAAAGTAAGTGACATCGAATTCATAAATTAAACATTTACACTCGACTTACTTAATGTTCTCAACTTGAATAATTTTGAAAAAAAAAAAAAAAATAGGACACATTCATAGAGAAACTGCGCAACAGCTATATTGAGGATGAGCGTAATAATTTTGTGGTGCCGACGTTCAAGAAGGCTATGCTCTTTCCCGACGAGATTGCAATCAAGGACTTGAATGGAGAATTTACATACTTTCAGCTTTACATAACAGCCAAAAAGCTGGCCATTCAAATATCCAACTTTTGTGGTAATCCCAGCGAGTCCCTTTGAGAATTCATTCATTCATTGATATACATGAAATTTGTACTATTTTAGGTAGCGCCTCGCAGTCAAACGTTGCTTTCCTGTGCTCCACCAATGCACTGTGGATTGTGATTCAGTGGGGCTGCTGGATCTCGGGCCAGGTGGCTGTGCCGCTGGAGCCCAATCAGGCGTCAGATGAGCTGCTCAGCCAGGCCACCGATTGCAAGGCGAAGCTACTGATTGGCACACCCGAGTGCGAGAACATCACCCAGGAGCTGGCCACGAAACTGCAGACGGCCAGCATTGTGCTGGATCACAGCTTTGTGCCCACGTCGGAGAGCGTCGCCTCCACGGCCATGTATGCCAAGCAGCTGGTGGGCCTGAACGGGGCCCTCATACCGGAGAGCACGCTGCCCAACGACTATTATGCCAATGCGCCGGCCATGCTGATCTACACGCCCAGCTCATCGAACAGCCGGAACGGCGTGGTGCTCACCCATCGGAATATCGAGGCGCAGATGCGCTGCCTCGTCGCCAGCTGGCATCTGAAGGCCACCGACTCGATGCTGCCGCTCATTTCGATGAATCGCATGCATGCGGCCATTGGAGCTCTGCTCGGCGTGGGTGGCAACATATTGCTGCAGCAGAAATTCGATAGCCATACCGCCTGGAGCTCGCTGCTGGGCATCAACAGTCCGTCGAAGCAGCGCGTGAACATCTTCCTGGCCATGCCCATCATTTACAAACGCCTCATTGCTGAATATGACAAAATGTTTGCCCAGGACTCGCGCATGGTAGAGTATATAATCAATCACTGCAAGCAGAAGATACGGCTGATGGCCACGGCATTTGGGCTGCTGCCGGAGTCGGTATTCTATCGTTGGCGCGAGATAACCGGGCAGAATATTTACGAATACTACGGGATGCTGGAGACGGGCCTGGTGCTAGGCCCCGCCCTCGACGAGCAGTCGTCCAACAGCAATGCGGACTACCGTCCGGGCACCTTGGGCGCACCACTGATCGGGGTCACGGCCCGGCTGGTGAACAACCAAGGTGATCAGCTGGTTAGCTGCAAGAGCGAGTCCAGCATGGAGCTGGAGAACAGCGTCAGCTCGGACCAGAAGCCCAAGAGCATGCCAGTGCTGAGCACGGTCGTCGGCGAACTGGAGATAGCTGGCGCGAATCTATTTCCCCGGAAGATCAACTCAATTCTGCAGATAAGCCCTGTGAAGGGTCGACCGACCGCAACAGTTGACCAGGTCGCGCCGATGGAGCAGTCCGCCGAGAAGTTTCTGAAAACCGGTGACATTTGCGCCTATCGCAACGGCAGCTTCAACTTCCTAAGCAAATCGACGGACGTATTCAATGTGGGTGGATACAAGGTCTACGGATCCGAGATCAAAAAGGCTCTCATTTCACATCCGAGCATCAACGATGTTGCCGTCTTGGGCATACCCAATAAATTGTGGGGACATCGTTTGGGCGTCATCTGCATCTTGTCGCCCGATGCCGATGTCGATCTGGAGACAATCAAATCATATTGCTATAGCCAGCTGCCAGCCCATAAGCGTCCCACTGTCTTTAAAACGATCGTTGCCAAGTAATCAAGTAATCATCTATTAGTTCAACCAACATCCTCTCTTGTCCGATCGTTTAATATGGCAAAAAATTTTCGTGTTCTTTATTTTAATTGTTCAAAGATAAAGAGAACGCTCAATTCCTTTTACAGATGATTGCAACCGAGAAATTCATCAAATGCAGTGGTACTACATACACAAACGCAATAAATTTTAGAATATTGATAACCTTTAGCTAACTCTTATAGAATATCGGCAAATTCTTAATCAATCTGCAATCATCAAAATCTCGGTGCAACCTCTTTATACAAATCGATTAAAATTTGCATTTTAATTATTGATTATTGATTTCTTTTTAGAGTAAAATGAAATATCGTTTACTATGGTCTCTGCTATATATGTATGAATATGATATCAATATGTATATATAAAGAACCGTATCAAACACACTACCGTCGGGGGTGATGGGCTCCTTAAAATAGAGGTCGATATGCCAGTGTGCCAGAGAGTGTAGAATAGCGTATATTAATCATAGAAAATTTACTATGATAATCCGGCCCTATCCTATCTTTTAAGATGAATGACGAGCGTATTCAATCATAATGTCAATTCTTTCTCTTAGTATATATAAATATTAGGAATAAGCATTATAAATGAATGACAAACTTAATTCATCTTAAAGGATAGAGACATCTGAGCTGGGTTCCGGAAATAAAAATACAATAGACCTGAAATGTTCATACGCATATACATATATTGAATTCTGAATTCTCCTTTGACGGATTTTTATGCTAGTACTATCATCCACGATCCTCAAAGTTGCAGTCCACCTCCTCGTTGATAGAGCACAGCGCTGGGTAGTTGGGATTCATGCCCGATTTGCACTGTTCACCAGCCCTGCTGCAAGCCGTATAGACTGGCCAGCCTATAAAGTTGGTTGTGGCATAGTTGCATGCCACGAGGAACGTGTTGAACTCGTCTTTCAGGAAGTTGGCAACGGCACAGCCGAGGGCTATGCTGCGCTCATGGGCCACCATCGTCAGGTGGCCAATGGTGCTATCCATGGAGTTGTATATAGGATATGGGATATAGTACATGGGATAGGTCTGTGGGATGCGTGACTTACGGTCCATTGTAGTTGTTGGGATATTTGGCTAGATGTGCGGCCTTGATGTCTTTGCCTTCCTGTGCCCAATCCTCGACTGCGTGGCGCAAGATGGTGGATACATCGGGCGCCGCCATGCCCCAGTAGCCCTCAATGAACAGATTCTGCCCAGAGTACTTGAACTGCTCCGTGTTATGGCATGCATCGTGCTTCATGTAGCACTGTTTCACATTCAGCTCGGCCAGTTTCGCCAGCTCTGCGTCCCAGCTGACGGTGGCCATGCGGCAGGCCTTGACCTTGACATGCCCCCTCCCGCTGGCCCACTGCTCGCGCACCTCGTTGTGCGCCGCGACAACCGCCTGCTGCGCCTCCGCCCCAATCGCCAGGAGCTTCGCGTCCGCCGGGCACTCCTCGGAGAAACTCTGCAAGCAGCAGCCACAGATGCACTACAGCAACGACAGCAGCAGAAGCTCATCCACTAACCTCATTGTTGCCACAGGCTATGTGCTGCACGCCCTGAGCGCACAGCTTGCAGTAGTCCGCAGCCCAACTGCCCTCCAGCAGGCAGCTCAGAGCCATTGCTGAGACCAGCAGCCAGGTGATTCCGCGTTCCGTCATGGTGAGAAACTGTGTGTGGGACAATCGCTTGGCGCACTCCTTTATATTATGGCGTCGTAGGGAAATCGTGACTCCTTATCAGTGGAATGAAATGGGAAAACGAGTCAAGTGAATTAGTTGAAAGGTTTTCGAAACATAAACTAATTTGTCAAGTGTAATTGGTTTCTATTAGCTCATGGATCAGATAACTTGGGGTTAAGACTCAACTTCTACTCTCCCAGTAGATATCCGATTGTTCATGTTTTTATACCCTGAACCCATTGAAAATGGGAAATCAGGGTATAATGGTTTTGTGAAAAGTATGTAACAGGCAGAAGGAATCATCGCAGACCCCATAAAGTATATATATTCTTGATCAGGGCGATGAGCTGAGTCGATATAGCCCTGTCCGTCTGTCCGTCCGTCCGTCCGTCCGTCCGTCCGTCCGTCCGTCTGTCCGTCCGTCCGTCCGTCCGTATGAGTGCGTCGATCTCAGAAGTTACAAGAGCTAGAGAGCTGAAATTTTGTATGTAGACTCGTGTATACCATACGCAGTACGAGTTTATCATATTTTTTCGATAACTCATTCGATATCTTTTTTATCGAGGATAATCGATAAATTGTTATTGTTTTTTCAGCCTAATTTGAACACTTTTAAACATAGAGTGTTCAGATTTGTTGTGTATATACATTCGATGGATACACACATTTTGTCATTTACAGATATTGGATACCACGCCCCTTTCGCCCCCAATCCGTAAAAAACGTATTTCAAATACTAGAGACTTGTGCTTCGGAATGTACACACATTTATACATTATGAATACATTCTGAAAGTTTCATTAAGATCATACGTCTACAAACGAAATTATTCAACAAATAAAATCTCATAGTATTGCCCACACTGCAGCGCAGCCTAAGCGCAGTCGCTGCTTACTGCGCAGTTAGCAGAGCGCGAGCTTATGCGTGCATGTGGAGGCATGTGTATGTATGTGTGCATAAAAGAAGTGCAGAATGATTAGAATATCAGTTTGGAGGGTTCAGGGTATCTCCTAGTCGAGCAGTCTCGACTAGAGCACTCTTACTTGTTATACCCTGAAGTCAAGTAAAAGTAAATGCTGTATGTAACGGGCAGAAGGAGGCATGGCAGACCCTATAAAGTATATACATATATTCTTGATCAGGGCGACGGGCTGAATCGATATAGTCAAGTTCGTCCGTTCCTATGAACGCCTAAATCTCAGAAGATATAAAAGCTAGAGTCTTGAAATTTTACATGTACTATCGTGTATACCATACGCAGCACAAGTTTATTATATTTTTTCGATAACTCATCCTCAACTCATTTCTATCGACAATAATCAGTTCTACGCAGGTTTCAGGGGATCTTCTAGTTAAGCAGTCTCGACTAGAGCACTCTTCCTTGTTAATATTCCAATCAAAGTAGCTTTTAGTTTTCAGTATATACTATGCTGTAGCTCAGTTAACATAGCCTGCTTTATTAGACCTTTCGAGTTTTGTGCGGTGTATGTGTCGCTGTAATTCGGGCACAAACTCAATTCGAAATTACTAAATTTGACTGGGGTTCAGCTGGCGAGCGACCTGGGTAGACGGTTTCCATAATGACGGTCTCGTATCTAATACCAATATATCCACCCGATAGCCGGCTCTTATTCGATTGGGAAGACAGTGTGGAGGCGTCGCTATTGGTGGCTCTTGGATTTTTAGTTCTCATGCAGCTGATCCTTCTCATTTACATTGTGCTGGCCCACTTTCAGCCCTGCACCCTGTACCGGCAGCAGCTAAATGAAAGCTATCGCCGGCGTTACGGAAACTTTATATTTCGTCGGCTACTGGCTCAACTTGATCGTGCTTTTGGGCAACGACCCGACGCCGGGCAGGAGCTCAGTTCCTGCCTAGAAGCGAAACGCATGGCCCAGTTGGCAATACGCCTGTTCTGCCGTGACACTACCAAGGTACTCTATCCTGAGCACGAACTGGACTCATTGGAAGCCAGTGATGCCTATTTCGTGCTTGACGACGAGGAAGCCGAGCTCGATTCCGCAGGCTATTCCAGCGTTAATTTCGATGTAACGGATGCATTCTTAGAGAGCCTATTGTATCCCAAGCGTGCTGATCTCCCCAGTGAAAAACAAAAATCGTAAAGTTGTTAGCGCATCAGGCTGTTCTCCTTGTAGCGTCAGCGATCACGGTATACCATTTTATATCAATAAATATGACACAGATTTCCAAATTTAATCTAAGGCTCGAGTTTTGGCCTCTACGCTCTTGACTATATATGTACGCTGCTGAGGAATCTACTGAAGATAGCTTTGCCGGTCACATAGTGCTCATCTTTCAGAGCTGGACTCATCGGCCCTTCGGTTTTGAGTCTATCATGTCTAAAATTATGTGGTAAGCCTGTGTCACTGAGTCTGATTCTATCCTTACCTTATGTGACTAGCCTTACTCATTGATCTTGACACGCTCAACCTTACGTGTTCCGCTATGTTTTGGTTATCCTTTATTCATCTAACTTGAGGCACCGTTTCCAACTCCAATTAGGATTGGGAAGCATCATTCAAGGCCCTAACCTCTATCTGTCTATCTGAGAACTTGGAAATTTGATTTTCTTTTTCAATATGTATATTTTGCAAACAACTTGAACATACCACTCGCACACAAAACCAACTAGAAACATAACATAATGATATAGTTAAACATAATTGTTAATATTAAACATTAGCAACCTGTCGATATACTTAGGGGAACGGACTCGTATATCTACAGTTATATACACTTTACAATACAATACAAATTACGACACAAAAAAAGCAATAGAACTAGATTTCATTCCAACAAAGTTCGGTAATGTTCGCTAGAGTTCACTTCTTGAAGCAGATCTTGAGTATACGTATGACTGGCGCCTCGAATAGTGCGGATATAACAAAGGCCGATCCGAAGGAGACAACGGCGTTGCCCAGAAACGTAGTCAGTATCATGGGATTGTTGAGATGAACGGTGCCGCTCATATGCGATGAGCAGATGAACATAATAATCGGATGGATCAGATAGGCGCAGTAAGTGAGACGCGACAACGGCCACAGCACGCGATAGGAGAGTATCGCATTGACAGTGGGCGCGAGTCCCCAGCAGCAGGAGAGCACTATCCAGACGAGGCCACACCCGAAAGCCGTATGTCCAATGCTCACATAGAAGGCGGTGCTCACGACGCTCAGTTCACCTGGCCAAACGCCAAAGATGACCAGGAACAGAACGCCCAGACTGCAGGCCCAGAGGCTAAGATTGAGACGCCTAGATATCTTCGGCGGCGTCTTTACCCTATACAGAGCATAGCCGGTAAACATGCCTGTGTGCGTGTGAGAGAGAGAAAGGGAGAGAGTGAGAGCAGTTCGAGTGATTGAAGAGCAAGGGCAGTAATAGGACTTACCCACTATATAGGCACCCACACGCTGCCATGGCTTGTCGTAGAGAAAGTCAAAGGACTCAAAGGGCAGCGCCACCTTGTGGGTGTATTGATGCTGCAATGAAATAATGCCCGCAATGCTCCAAGAACTGACCAGAAAGACAACCAGCGTCACTGCCACCGCCTTGAAGTATCTAGAAAGAGCGACATCATCAGGTTAAATAGAGCCAGACTAACCGAGGCATCCTAGCTCACTTTCTGGAGAGCGCCAGCAAAAGACAAGCCATGACATAGAACTGCATATCGTTGGCCATGTACCAGCTCCACATCATGCACATCTCGTGCTGGGGAAAGAAGTTGTTGATGTACAGAATGTTGCGCCACCAGAAGATGCGGCAGGTGTTGTGCTCGATCTTGGCCGGCTGGAAGACGGACGAGTCAAGGCCCTGACGGACGGCAAAGTCATTGAACAACACCACAAAGAGGTAGACGGGCGTAAGGCGCAGATAGCGGTACAAGAACATCATCATGGTGTCTATAAAGCTACGCTTGAAGACGGTGCACGGCGGACCCGCCGGCTTCCTTTCCTGCTTCACATAGAGCAGAGTGACCAGCAGGCCGCTGATGAAGAAGAACGAGTCCACGGAGAAGGTGGCATTGCCAATGACCTGATACCAAAACGAACGTTCCGTGATGACGCGTTCGAACTGCGGCAGAGAGCAGACAGAGATAGATTAGAGCACCTTGTATAGTGAGAGTCACTTTAAGCCCTACCTTATTCTCGCCTATCGCAAACATTTGCAAATACGTGTGCACCATCATGGTCCAGAGTACGGAGAAGACGCGCAGGCCATGCAAACAAGATGTGTGCGTCTGCGTGGAGTGTGAACAAGGATTGTTAAAGTGCTTGATAAGGAGGCATGGGGGGACTTACCTCCTTGTTCTTGTCTATGTTCAGTATGGCCTTGGCATTCGTTTGCAGTGCAAAGCACAGCAACAGCTGTTGGTGTAGAGCTGTAAGAGCGGGGTGAAATATGCATATATAAATGGCATGCTGATGGATAATCCCCTACTAAAATACTAAGCCTCTACCGGCACCAATATATATAATAATTAATAAAATACGAATTAAACGAATTTCAGGAGGAGGAAATATCTTTTCTTTTGGACTAGTCCATTCCCTTAACCGAGACAGACACCCATAGTTATGCAAGCCACTTAGTATAGACACAAACCTATGGGCTGTTCGGCTTCGTAGGTGCCCGCCACGCCTGCACAGCTGCCCGTTTCCACCTGGTAGTCCGTCATCTCATTCTTGTCCGCCTGTTTGCCCGCCACGCTCACGGCAGAGGCCACCGACGTGGAGGCTGTACTCTCGCCGTGCATGGCCTCCGCTGAGTTGGTAGCTGCATCCGGGTGCCGTTGCCGATTGCCATTCATATCGATGTGCGCGTCCAGCGTCGAGTCTGTTGCCACAAGCCCATTGCTGCTCAGCGGGCGCATTTGAAAGAGCTCGAAGGGCTTGCCGTAGTAGGCCGCCTCGTAGTCCCCGCTCTTGCTGGCGGCATCGCATTTGGCGCTGATCGCGGGTATCGGCGCCGCTACCAGGCGACGCTGATCGATGCGCATCTGGTAGTAGGTGGCCACGAACATCACCAGCAGCAGCGTAAGCAGAAAGCTTCTGCAGTCATAGAGATAAGGTAGGCTCTGCCATTAGCTGGCCGTAGTCGGTGCTGCCTAGTTGCACTACTCACATGAACACTTGGAACTTGAGCTGTCGCCAATGGCTATATAGTCCAGGCACGGTGCGCACGCGCAGCACCTGAAGGGCCGGCTGCTGGGTGCCGGTGCTGGCGTTGTGCGCTCCAAGCATGGTTAGCATCCTGGCGTAGGGGTCCAGCGAGAGTATCGACTGCACATCGTGAGCCGAGCACGACTTGGGCAGGCACTCGCCCAGGCTGAGTAGCTGCTGCTGCATGTGCACTATAATATTGCAGGCAATACTTTCAATTTTGACAACTTACCGTCCGATTGAGGCGTGGCATTTGCAGCGAAATATCAGCCACATAGAACTCCAGCTCAAAGTGCTTCCGTTCCCCGCTATCAGAGAGCTGACGGTTCAGTTCCATGCAGAATGTCAGTTGCCCCAGCCACTTGTCATTCCCGAACAGCAGCTGACCCCGATAGCGTCCCGAAGCATCGTACGCTACAATTATAGATCAGTAAATGAAATTAAGGATCCCTACGATTATTAAATGTGATTGACAGAAACGAGATAGACTTTGAACTAGCTCATCTTCTTACAAATGGCAAACAAGTGATCGTGATATATTTTTGTGTGATTAGGAAAGAAGTCTGAAGCGTTATAAAAAGAGTTTTTTCTTTCAAGTCTGAGCATTTCTTAGATCAGAGAAAGGAATTGCTAATAAAAGATCAATCAAGTTATGGTTAATCAGAACATGTACTTATTATAAAGTGCTCAAGTCTATTTGAAGTTAATGAAAAATCAGTGACGTAAAATCGAATAGTTGTGATCCCTCAAGTTAAGATCAATTTATAATAAAAGACTAAAGTCTGATTGAAGTTAATGATAAATCAGTGATGTATAATCGATAAGGTGTGAACTTGATTGGCATGTATAATATTAGACTAGTCTAAACCCTTCTATTTCGAGTTCTCGACACTAAACTGTAAATACTACAATATATTGTTTGGTAACTAGAATATGTTCATAAGAACTGATTCTTTGCTTATGAATCCACTTAGTATTCTTTATTGAGCTCACCTTTCTGTGCCCACTCGTAGCTGGAGTGCAGTCCGGTTAGGTAGGCCTGCATCTCGAGGCCGCAGCCGGTGCGCACGCTGGTTCGTATCTCGGAGATTTGCCAGTAGAAGTGATCGTACAGATTGGTCACGATCTGAAAGTAGTTGGCCGAGCCATAAAGACTCTCGGCCATGGTGCTGCTGTTCGCATTCGCCGTTCCATTGCTGCCCAGGTAGTGGCTGATGCTATTGATGGTGCTGCCCAGGGTCTTCAGGTGCAGCTCGTCGTCGCTTTGCTTCAGCAGCTCTCTGCCCTTCTTGGGAGAGGGCTTGTTTTTCAAAATCTTTAGTATGTGGGTGCTGCTCGTTGTTGTTGTTGGTGCCGTTGTTGTTGCTGCTGATGCTGTTGTTGCAACTGTTGTTGCTGCCGTTGTTGTGGTTGTTGTGGCGGCTGTGGTTGACTGAAAGCTAGAGTCGGGCAACGCGGATATGTCCACATCGACGGTGTCGCTCTCATCAGGGTTTATGGGCTTGTAGCTCAGCTCGGGTGCATTGCCATTGCTGAGGACGTGCTGCTCCTCGCTGCTGAGGTCACCCTTCTTGATCACCTCATGCTCCAGGTCCTCCAGGTCGCCCAAGTTGAAGTCAAATGTAACTGGATGCAGTTCGTATTCCTTAAGCGGATGCGGCTTAACATACTCAATGCTGGGCAGCAGCTTCTCCAGCGGCAGATAGGGCTTCTTCTTCAGCGGCTTCTGTGGCAGCACTTCGTGGGTGTTGAGCGTTAGCGGAGGCTCCTCCTCCTCGTCGTCGTCGTTCACCTCATGCAAGATGGTTATGTTGTTGCGGCTGCTAAAGCGATGCGCCGCAAAGTCTCCCAGCTGCGCTGTGGAGGCCAAGGCCTTGACTGGCTCCGAGCTGTTTGTGGCCTGAGGCTCAGTTTGATTGACTCCTGCAGCCAGCTGGCCAGCGACCAGGATCACAAGCAACACGCCCACTCCTATGGTCCTTGACATAGTGTCTGGCACACTTGGATCTGCTGCTCACTTGGATCTTACTGCTACGCGAGCCTAAACTTTAGCTTGATGTCGTTGCAGTTGAGTCCTCTAAACACTCTCCTGCATTTTCTCTTCGTTTGTTTTGCTTTCGATTTTTCACGTTTTATTTGCTGTCTGCTTGAAGTTGCGAATCTCACTTCTCGCTGTCATCGTTCTAGTATTTAGTTCATGTGATTTAATCAATGGATATCTACATATATAAATATATATATTACAGAGGATTCGAGTTCAATAAACATCTATTTATATTTTATCTAGCGATTGCCCAACCCCCTCCCGTTTCGGACATAAACGATTGGGCAGTTGTTTATGATCCGATTCGATTTTCATTTTCATTTTCAATTTCGTTTGCGTTTGCGTTTTCGTTTTCGTTTTCCTTTTAATTTTCGTCTGTTTGCACATTTATGGCTTTAATTGTTTCTAGGCGGGCGCAGGTTGCCCGGATTGCCAAAGCCTGGCAGCTGCGGCGACTACTGCGGCTGTTGCTGTGAAAGCAGCCAGAGGAAAATTACAAAATTTCCTGGTTAAACTTGTTAAACGTGTTGCGCTGAGCACTCAGTGGTCGGACGAACGGACGGACGGACGGACGGTCGGATGGCCGGTCGTTGGCTGTGGCCAAAGCCGAGTGCCGAATGCTGCTAGCGGGAAAATGTTGCTGCTACTGATGTCTCGAGCTAGCCTTTCTTACATAACTTCCGCATCTCGCCATCGATTCGCATTGGTGCGACGCTGATGATCTTCGGCCGTGCAGTTCGCACTTTTCACCTTATTGGGCAATTGCTGTATGATCTATATTGATCGCTCGAAATTGACGTGCCTCCTGCTGCCCATGCGGCCAGCACAGCCGATAATTAGCCTATTATCGATCTCTTTCGCTTTACGATCTGAGTAATTGATTTGCTAACTGTGTGAAGCTGAATCCATAAAACAACGCCATAAATTGAGCACAATTCAAGATCTTCTGGAGTATTTTTGCTACTTGCTATATATTTTTACATGAAAAGTGTATCTTATGTAAGCTCTGACTGATTAATAAAATATTCTTTATGTATTTATGCAAAAATTACATCTAATAATCTCCCATCAGTATATTTCTAGGTCAAAGATTTAAAATAAATATTTTTGAAGTTCTTTGCAGAATAAAACCCGAGTTATCGTACAAAAAATTAAGTTGAAAAGATTTCATATAGAGTTCTGAACTAAGTAATTCACAGCATTATATTTTCGTGCCCGTTAGGAATCTCAAATTTGTAAATAAGCAAATGTATTGCTTTAATCTCTTACTGAAGCTTAGTTAATTAAAATTGATTATCGAATATATATATGTATGTATGATAAGCGTGGAGGTACCACTTATTTTTCACTCGAATGGACAAAATTACCTCATTTGTATTGGTTTCTATTACTTAAACTACATTTATAATCTCCCTTTACCTTTTTTATGCCTTTGAATTGGTATAGACAGTAAAGATCTAAACTTCTACTAAGGTGTCTATGAATTGGTGATCTAAACCTCTACCAAGCTAATTCGATACTCAAACCCAAATCCTTATCATTGGGTCACTTGGTCACTTAGCTTAAATGTCTACAGGACGATTATTATCATTAAAAATTTAATACTATCATTATTAATACTATATATACACCCATGATGAAAATAATAGGTACATCCCTTAAAATTGAGTTGGTTTAGCAAAACAACAGATTATTACTGATAAGCTACTAAATTCTGTAAGATTTCCAAAAAATGTAAGCCTTCTTAAGCCAATATTCCAAGTCATTATCTGACGCACTGATTAGACCAGTTCCATATACATATTTATATTCAACCCAAATAAGATTACATTGATAGTCTATAACTATAATATGCTATATATCACTTAATCAAGTTGGAATATTTCATCTTCTTTCAATAAGCTCTGTCGAAGCAAAAGTTCATACATACACGCCGTATATCTATCTTATATCGAAAAACATATAGACTAGTCAATTCAAATTTGCAATCATTACATAATCATAACTTCTTTTGCCTGATCTTAAAGCTACGAGTACTTAGCCCAAACAAATAACCATTAGGCCTTCGAGTAGTCGCTGCCGGAGATCAAGTTGATCGCATCAAGATTAATTAGATCTAGTTAGTCACTTGTTATCCACTGATTTTACAAATCACCCACCCATTCGAACGGTTTCGGACTCATTTGCTACGCTCAAAATGCACAGCCCACATGGGCTGTGGCTGGGCGGGGATATGCAAGCAAAGTGCTGCAACATATTGCAAATCCATTGTTTGCCAATCGAAAGAGCAGCAACAACTTCAATGGGCCCCCACGCTCTGTTGTGGCGGGGACTGAGGTACATATGTAATGGGCGTGATGGGTGCGCGCTGGGTGGTAATTGAAGAAGTCAACAACAACATCAATAATAATAACAAACACAACAACAACAACAAAAATAACAAAAAGAAAACCACAACAACAACAACAGCAAAAACACTGAAAAAAAGAGGCACACAACTGTTAACTGGACACGAGGGCCACCTGCTTGGGACTTGGATGACGACCGCTGCTCAACCGTTGCGATGAAAGTAAAAACCGCGACTGATCAGGCGCCGCCGAAGCTGCCATCGCTGGAAGCCAATGGACAGCCCAAGAGCCGAGCCGAGCCGAGTCGAGCCCGAGCCGACTTCGGCGAATACCTGCGCTAGACGAAGTCGCTGGAGCAAAGACAAAAGCAAACGAGCGGGTGGGAAAGGGAGGCACTGAAGACAAAGACACAAATGCATTCGCAAGTGCAAGAGACGTAACTAACTGTGCGTGCGTGCGTGTGTGTGAGTGCGTGAGTGTAAGTGCGTGAGTGTGCGTGCGTGGAAAAGCGCAATAAAGCAAACAAGCAAAAGTCATAATGTGCACTAAAAAGCTAGCGAATGCAATTGCCATGGATAGGCTGCGCAGATTGGACCAATGCTGCCTCTTTGCCTGCTATCCCAAAAGAAAACGAATGCTTGGATCAAGAGAGAGAGAGATACGTATAACGAGAGAAAGAGAGAGACAGGCACTAAAGCGTGATAGACACGCTGCAGACGCAAAATGAAAAACAAATATACAAACAAAAACCAGTAAGAATATTGAACTTAAATGAACACGACTGCATAATACCCGCTCACAATGGCACTTGCAAGGAAGCTGCAAATGAGTTTATGTGTAAAAAGTCATATCAATTAACTAAATAAATAAATAAACAGTCCTTGGTGAATGCTATAGAAGAGTATAAAGAAGTCACCATTCAAAATTATATTCTACAATTTTTTAGTTTTTAATTATTTTTAATTTTGGAAATTTTTCATTTTATTTTAATACATATGTAAATGATTTTGTACATATGTATTTTTAATTTTTAAAATTAATGATATTTTTAAAAACGGATTTTTAATTTTGGAAATTTATGATTTTAATATATGATTTGTATATCATTTTTTAATTTTGGAAATTTTTATTTTAATACATGATTTTGTACATATGTATCTTTAATTTTGGAAATGTGTTTAAAAACGGATTATTTTATTTTGTAAATTTAGGATTGTAATACAGACGGCTCTCGTTATTTCGAAATTCAAGGGACTCTTAAAATACTACGAATTATCGAATGTTTGAAATATTAAATGGATCGAAATATAAAGAGATTTTATAGGGGACTCGTGAGAACTTTGAATTAATGAGAGGTTCGAAATATCGCAGGTTTGAAATAACGAGAGTCGACTGTATATGATCTTGTATATATTTTTTTTTAATTTTTGAAATTCATGACATTTTTTAAAATTGATTATACTTGTATACTCCTTTAATTCACATACCAAGAAATTTGAGTTCAGAAGAACGGACTGTTAAATGTTAAAACCAATATACTCTAGTAATTTGATAAACGAGCACATTGTAAATCCGAGCCATGAACTAAGCGCACTGACCAGCTACCAGGTGAAACGAACGAGTAGCAGTACCAATACTCTCCGCACTAGCCCCCGGTCCTCTACCTCAGCCTGATATGCAACTGGCAGAACAAGCTCGACTTCAGCAACAGCCACAACATCAACAACAAAAACTGTCGCAATCCAGCAAAAATGGTCACAGAAACATTACGATTTTTGTTGTTGTTTTTTTGCAGAGCAAAAGAGTTCAGTGGCAGTCGCACAATAAAATACAAACTCGAGGCAGCCACACCCTCCTCCGAGCTCCGAGCTCCCAACTCAAATGAATGAAGGCGAATGATTTGTGAATGTGCGGCAAAACGATCTCAAACGATCTTAGACCCAAAACAAAGCCTTAGCGAAGCTTAGTGAAAGGGAATGCAAACTGCAAGACAATGAAGGATAATAATATAAAATATATACATACATATTTTTAAAAAACTCGAGTTTTAGTATATGCAAATGATTTCCAAGTGGTGGTTTATGCAGATTCAATTGCAAGTGAAATAAATATTACTTTCAAATTAAAAAGTAAGAATTGAAAGTAAGATCGATAAAGATTCCACTATTGTTCTCATATTCTATAGAAAAGTTCCTTGTTTTTATAAGTTTCGATACCAAAGAATTTACAAACATAGACAGAGTTTAGATACAGGATTTATAGAGGATCAACAACATCGTCTTCCATCTTTTGACTACATTTGAAAAATCTATTATATTGTATAATAAATATTTTCATTTCCATTGATTTCAAAACGAATTGCAATTTTTTGACACACAATTTTATGTTATAAATTTTATGCACGTAAAATTGGCAAAACTTTGGCATATTATCGGTCAACTTGTATTTGTTTTACGAACAATAACAATCTATCAATAAAGTGAATGGGCTGTACATTTGAGACGCAAGTCTTGTGAGTATGCATGGCCAGTTCAAATTACATAATATTGCTAAATCTACTGATCCATAGAGATACGAAGGCAAATGTACAAATATATACGTATGTATATCTATATACAACTATATATATCAATTACCTATATGGTCAAAGGTATATGTTGCTGTTACCCTTCTATGCACTTCTCATGAATTCAGTTAGTACATCAACTCTGTTCTTTTGCCAACTCGAATAGACTAGGTCGTTCGGAATTGTTTTATTTATATTGGATTTTACGCTTAGCTCGGCTTAACTAGTTTCGCTTTTAGTGTCTCGAATTTTTGTTTGTTTTTTTCCCAAATTATTGGCCAGTTACTGAAAATGAGTTATTCATAAAAATAATTTGTTGCAAGTGTTTGGCATGGTTCGGCTGAATGGTAACGCCTCTTAGTTAAGCCAGAAGATGTTGTTGCATGCGACTCGAACCTTGACGATTGACGGCTTAAGAGCGTGTGGCAAAACTTGTTCATGTCTGTGCATTTGTTTTGCACTTGGCCACAGATAAAGATACAGATACGGATACATTGAAGCTTTCGATACAGATACGTATGTATATGCATTTTGTCACGGCCGTAAATCAGTTAAGGCCAACCTATTGTCAGCGCTTTGGCCTAGCCCTGGCCTCGTACCGCCTGCAACACATAAACAGCGAGATCTTTACTTGCAGCAGAGTTCATTTCGGTTCAGGATAGTGCTCAAGCAACTCTGCCAAGAGTAGCACAAAGAAAATATTTGAAGAAAGTGAATTTGTATTGGATAAACAAGTGAGGGGTCTCTTGCACTGAAAGCAATGCTGAGTGAGAAACTAAATTGAATCATGGAAAAGATAAGATACATTAGAATAAATGAAAGATTTGAAAGACTCTTCCAATCTAAATGAGTTTTTGATATTACGAATTTGAGTTTATTTCTAACGTTATCTTAGTTCGATTTTCCACTTCGAAATGAATTTGAATACTAAGATCCTGGCGTGTTAATACTAAATACATATGTATATTTCCCTACATTTCATGCTAAGGATATATAAGGACTTGTACATTTACACGATTGGGATTAAGTATATAATTATATATGATTAATGGTGTATTACAATAATATTAAATTCGCGATTCACATCACAATTTCTCCGAGTGTAGCTTGTGGCACGAGCCGCAGCCTGACTGCGCTCGCCTTATGATTTTGTGGCAAGCGCCGCCGTTGCAGTCACTGAGCACATGCGCCAGGTGGAGCTAGCTGTCCGGGATGGGGCGGTACGGGGCGGGGCGGTGCAGGCGCTTGGCGATAGTCGTCATAAAGTGAGTGTGCCAAAAAGTGCGCGAGTCTGTTGAAGTGTATGTTGTGTTGGCTAACCAGCATTGTGATGCAATTCGGCACTCAGCGATTACGCTAGCCCGACTGTTAGCCAAATAGCCAGCCAGGCAGTTGGCCAAATAGCCAGCCAACCAGCCAACCAGCCAGGCAGTTGGATAGACGCTGTTGAGCTGCGGGAATAATGCGCATATCAAACGCTGCAAGCTGCTGGCTCCATTGCCGATTGCCCCAATGCGCTGACGACTCGAGCTCCATATTTATTTTCGGGTCGACAGCTGAGACGTTGTCAGCGAAATGCACTCATGAATGGCATGCGACGCCGTTTTGCAATATTTTCTTTTCTCTTGCCGTCTTGTGGCATCGTTTAGCCAGTTGCCGCAACTGAGCGAAAGCCGTTGCATACTTTACAGCGGCGCCCCAAAGTGGTTTTTCAGCAAACTTTTGGGCGGCGCCTGACAATCCAAATGTTTCATCTTCCATTAGATGGTGAAAACGTGTAAGAATTATTTATTAGGAAACCATTGTTTAGATATGATTGCTTAGGTTGGTTAGGGAAGGGAATGGATCACCGATAGATGCCTGCTCAGTAGGCATTGCAGACAGTATAATACCCTGTACCCATTGAAAATGGGAAACCAGTGTATAAATGTATGTAACAGCAAGAAGAAGGCATGTTAAACCCCATAAAGTATTTACTTTCTTGATCAGGGCGACGGGTTGAGTCGATTTAGACCTATCCGTCCGTTTGAACGCATCACTCTCAGAAGATTTGAGAGCTAGAGACTTGAAATTTTGTTTGTTAAGTCCGTGATTTCAGGCGCAGCTCGAGTTTGTTTCCTTAAATCGATAACTAGTTCTGTGCTTGTATGATCGATTAAAATCATTATCGAAAATCAGCTTTAAAATCATATTTCCTACATCTTTAGAGCTAAAGTATAAAAATGTAATGAATATAAATTCATATGCATTTTATAAATTGAAAAAGTCGAAAGTTATATTTGCTACTCGAACAAAATCATATGCTAAGCTGATTGTACCAAAGCTGACAAAAGACTATCGTTATCGAATCTTATTTATCCTGGTCTTTTGTTTAGTCTAAATTGCCTTATAAAATATATATCGCTTAGGACACCAGTTCACGCTTAAAAGGAAATTTAATTGCTTACTGTAGATATACATAAAATCCGAATCTGCTTTATAAGCTCCCAAAAGTAGACATCTAGATAAAGCCTATGGACAAAAAGGGATAAATTCAAACTCACATTGCTATATGGTACTCTTCTCCGTAATCCTAAGAGGTGATATTTATATTCCCATTCCCATATTTTACTATTCTCCGTTAGACTCCTCCCTAATAGGTCTAATTGGGTATCTTTCCACTAGTTGACATTGATCATTATATTCAGATGAGCCACCCGTATTACCACATGGTACTTTTCTGCGTGTTATAACCTTCCCATATGGTACTATTCTCCGTTATATTGCTCATCAATCTGTCTAAGCGGATGTCTTTCCGCTAGTTCATATTGAAAATTATATTCAAATGAGGTACTCTAAAATGTCGGACTAGCTAGATGTTAACAACTGCTCACAGCTGTCCACTATATCTTATTGAGTATGTGTGTGTTGGTTGTTCCTCTCTGGCAACACTTTGATGTCGAACAGCGGGCGCTGGCGAATTATGATCGCTTTAGCGCCTAATGTCTATTGTAACGGTACAGCAGCCATTAGCAATGCGGCAAAGGCAATCATCATCAGGCCGAAACATACGCAAAACTACTTACACATCATCAGACAGACCTCTAGCCAAAGGTGTTCAGAAGGGGGCCTCGAGTGCTCGCAAATGAACTGCGAAAATAATCAACAACAATGTTAATGACAAGAATTTTGGATTTGATCACGTCGCAATTGAGGCAGTTGACCCAGAAGAGGCCCCAAAAACAATGGCAGTTATATTCCTACGGTTGGGGTCAGCCGTCGTCTCGGTCAATAAGGTTGCTAACCTCACAGTCCCTATCTGTAGGCGGAGGTGTCCAATAACTCTTACTTTCCGCTGAGGTATACGGCATGCTTTTACTTTAAGTATATGTTCAACGACTTCATTTCCTTAAATTATAAGATATGAATGTAATTAATGAATGAATGAGAAATATGAATAGTTATAATGAATATGTTTTGAGCTGGTATAGGTCGAAAAATAGTTAAGATAGGTCTGCAGTCGATTATAGCAGGTTTCGGAACTGTAATTAGTGAGATCTATTTATCACCTGGAAGTGCTGATCGCTGAAACTGCTTTATTTATATATATATATATTAATTCAGTCGGACAGTTAGTATCATATGTCACTCAGTCAGTCAATCAATCAAAGTGCCATCAATCTATTCGTTAGTCAGTCATCGAATCACGTTTACATATAAAGTCAGTCAGTCTGTTAGTCAATCAGTTCCTCAATCAGTTAGCTAATAAGCCCGTTAGTTAGTCAGTCAATCAATAGATCAATCAGTCGTTCAGTCAGCCACACACACATTTTCATTTATTGATTTTAGTCAAGAACAATTGTTTCTATTGTAAGATCTTTAGATCGGAGTTTAAGGTAGCGACACGAATCGAATAGGAAACCGCATGGCAAGACGCAATCGTGTGCAGTGATCATGTCCAGCCCGTGTGCCTGGGGCTTACAATGGCCATTTGCATTTTGGCCAAGAGAGCACAGGGCCGAGACAAACAAGTACTTGAGCTTGGGCCGAGGCGGTTGCAGCATTTCAACTTTTCAGCTGATGTAAAAGGTCAATTCGTCAATGGGAAAAGAATTGGGAAAGAAAGCCTTTTTTATCTCTGTGCTGGCTTTTATGGTAACATAACGGTTGGAATTCTTGTTCCTTGGTCAGAAATGCACATGAGCTTTGTTTTTTTTTGTTTTATTGGCTTTTTTTCTGTGCGGCTCGTTAAACGAGCCAACAGCAATTGGCTGAGCTACAGCTATTTGTAGCTGCGGATTGTCCCTACGGTTCTCTTGCCCAACCATCCACAATTAGCGGCAATTGAAAATGATCCGAAGAGGATCGTTTGCGACGCAGGTGTTCGTTCCACACATACATACACATATGCACATACACATGTACACAGATGTGCAGACTTTTCTAGCTGTCATAAAGTTAGTTTCGGTTAATTGTAAAGTGAACAGATTGGATGAATAACCATTAACATATATTACCGTATGCAGTACAATAGAGAGAGATGAACATATCGAGGAAGATAGATAGAGAGAGAGAGAGAAAGGGAAGAGTGAAAGAGATAGGGGAACAATAAGTGATATAAAGGAAGAAAATTTCAAAGATAGATAGAAATAGAGAACGAGATAGAGAGAGAAAAGATCGGGAGACAGACAAAAAAAGAGAGAGACAGAGAGAAACGGAGAATGGGAGAGAGAGAAACCAGATCTAAGAAGAGAGAGATAGATACAGAAAGAGATTCAGATCAAAGAAGATAGAGAAAGGGACAGAGAGAAAGAGAGTGAAAGAGATAGAGAGAAATGAAAATGTAAGTCTATAGAGAGAAAAGTGAAAAGATAAACAGAGAAAGAAAGAAATAGACACACATACACAATACAACGAGATGGACATATAGAGAAAAATTAGGAGAAAACGATATAGACAGAGAGCGAAGGAAAGAAAAAGAGAGTGACAGTGTGGGAGAGTTAAAGAGATAGAAAGACAGAAAGAAGATCGAGAGAGAGAGAGAGATAGAGACCTATAAGCAATAGAAAAGAGATTGCATATTTTACCCTGAGCTTATAAACACAGTAATAATATAAAATAGAGCCACTATGGAAACTACACAGATAGATGAAACAATATTTGCCGGAACCTGAATTCGGTTTGAGCTTGTGGATTAACGCAGCGCTTGCCTTGCCATCATTTCAAGTATTTAACATTTGGTATTTCCAAAATAATTGATCTATTTCATTTCTTTGTGATTCTATCTCGGTTGTACGAGATGTAAGCCATTTTTTCTAGCTCGTAGATTTCGCTCTGGCATTTAACTTTTACTTTCCCCTTAAGTACTTAAATGTAGCTTGAGCCACATAACAAATTACGTCCGTAGAACCTGTGCGTTCTTTTAACCCAGATTTGTAAAAGTTGTTGTGAGTGTGTTTTTTTTCCAGTTTTTTTGGAAGAATTTTGAGCATTTCATTTCCCAAGCGCTGATTTCGTTTTCAACAAAAAGCTTACAATTTGCAGTGATTGCTCGCAGTGGCCAACTGCCCCCATCATTTTGGAGCAATCGGCATAGATCGCTTTATACCTACATAATATGATCGTATATTTTTTTATTTTTTATTTTGGGAAGCCATGTAGTTTGTTGTTTTTATTTTTCCGTTCGAGAATGTGGGTAAACGGGAGATTAATATCGCTGCTAGAGCTCTTTACGATTTGTGGGTCATTAGAACAACTGAATTTTGTAAACGCTCTTTAATTTATATAATTATGCCCCGCTTGATGTTTCAATCATACCAAATGGAAAACCCTACGAAATAGCACAAGATGGTACGGCAGCAGCCCACTAAATGCAACCCAGGGCGATCATAATCTTGATTTCTTTCTCGAAGTCTTCGCCTCTGTTTCTGACTCTCTCCGTCCTTCCTCATTTCTTAAGGTCGATCTCTATTTTGACTTCTTTCATGAAATCCGTCTGTCCCGAATGCTCTCTCTCTCTCTCTATCTCTCTCTCTCTCTCTCTCTCTGTTGTTCCCCCTGTCTGTCTCTCTTTCTCTCCCTGTGCATTGCTAGTTTATTAGCTTCGGGACATCATATCAACAAAGCAGTTATCCACTCAAAAAGAAATTTATATTAATTTTTTAATTCACTAAAATCTTTCAAGATATTTGTGAAGACGTCAATTTTATAGTGCTTTTGATTGGTTAATCAATCTACATATCAATTCACTCTGGGCAATTTATTCAAAATTTCAAATTTTTACAATGGAATACTTTTTCATATTCATATTCATAATGTAATAAGGTATTATTATTTTTATAAAAGGAAGAATGTAGATACTTGTCTAAATATTAGAGAGCAAAAGAGAGTTGGATAGAGTGCGTATGTCTTCAAGAGAGGGAGAGAGAGAGCACTGACACTTGGAAAAATGGGCCCCCAGAGGTAAACCGAAATGATAATTTAATTAAAGAGCCGCCCTGATCAACGATCCCTAGATTTCTGATGCTCCGTTGTGAGATTTAGATTCTTGTTTCTTTTTTTTTTTTTTTTTGTATTTTTTTTTTTTTTATTTGGTTAGTTAGATTGCAGCACGCCATTTATCTTTGACCTTTTTTTTCCATTTGGTGTGTGGTGTGTGTGTTTTGGTACTGTGGCTAAATAGGTCATTCGTCAAGGTAACTTTCATTTAGACTGGAAAACTCAGCGAACGTGGAGCACTTAATCATAATTTCATTCTCTCTCGCTTTGCTACGTTTTGTTCTTGTCATTGTTTGCCGTTTTCTACGGGTAGTTAAAACGATGAATTCACTAACAAGCCTCCCCGAGGAGAAACGAAATGCGGCTAACTAATTGGATCTCTGTTCCATCAACATGGGGCAGCGGCTCTGGAGTGGTGAGGGAAATGTGTTTTTCATTTTCTTTTTTTTTTTTGTTATTTTTTTTGTTTTTGTATTTTGTGTTGGCAACTGGGCGTCCAAGCATGCCCCATCTTGTCAAGGATGTGGAGCTGGCGGCTAACAACGGTAAATTGAGGCTGGCACCTTTTGGCCAGCGGGCCATTAGCCAGCCAAATGGCCATGAGGGTCAATGCTAATTTCAACCTTTTGACAACTCAACCAGCTCAAGCCCCTTCTCCTGCCCTGGAGCCCCGTCTTCAATGCTGGGCTGAGAATAGGAATAGCGCTCGAGGAGCGGGGGCCTCATCGGAGCTCGAACTCGAGCTCGAGCTCGAGCTGCGGGCCCATTTTCATTCTTGGCCTGCAAATCACTTTCCTGGCTTTAAGATTGTAATTTGGCTTAATTGAATTTTCGTGCTGGTCAAAGCAAAGCGACGCGACGCGATGCGATGAGATGCGATGAGACGTTACATCCCCCATTCATGGCGAGATCTCTAATGAGCCTGCCTGCCTGGCCACATCCGTCAGTGGTTGATGTCGGTGGTGCTGCTGCAGCTCATTATTAAAACTGCAATTCCGCCAGCTCTTGCATTTCTCCAATTCATTTCAATTACTTATTTTTAATGATGCGGCAAAATGCTAAAAATAACCAAAATATGCCAAATGGAGTTTCAGAAGCTAGGCTAGACAGGAGGGGGGCAAATAACAGTGTTGCAAAATGTTTTCACTTCTTAAATGATTTGTGCTTAATTAGAGTATGCGAAAGTCCGAGGCCATTTGAATACTAACTCTATAGAGGAGTATAATTTACTTTTAATGATGCTAAGTGAGTGTTGCCAGACAGTAAAGTAGACCCACAGTCGTATAGACTGTATTGTGATCTATGTGTGTTGGGGAACTATGAGTTTTACGATGATCACGTTTTCTTAGTAATAGCATTGATTTTTCTTTTTTCTTTTGAATATGGTATATAAGGAATAGGTTATACTTTAGTTATACATCTAAATATATAATATATTTCTGTTCATAAAATATTTGTTATATTATATTATACATATACAGTGAGTAACATAAATGTTCGTTTTTTTTTTTTTTTTTTTTTTTTTTTGGTTCAACTTCAAACGCCCATAAAACATGTAATATTGATTGAAATTAAAAAATTGAAAATACTAAATTTACGATGAGATTTATATCAATTTAAAATACATATTTAACATAATTATCCAAAATTATAAATAAATCAAATAAACAAAATTTGGCTTTACTTTATACGTTACTTGTAGCCTTCGTATATCGAACAGTCACTGATTATATGGACTAAAGTATATTGATATATATATGAGTGAAAAAATTAGATCAATACATTGATAAATGTATCGAGGAGAGCTTCTCAAACTCTGCACATGCAAGTGGTGCTATTTTATTTTTCGCAGCTGTAATTATATATACCATATATAAAGCAAGTAAAGTACATGCTTTTAGATTTCGCGGAAGTCAAAGTCTTATCTACTGGACTACCCTAGCTCTAGTCAAACCTGTTGGATAACTTGGTTTTTCTAAAACTCCAAGTCTTTTTTTAGTTTCTATTCAATAACTCATTGTATTTTAATTCCTTATCATCGATAAATTAGTTCATTTATAATAATAGTATACAATTCATAAAAAATTGATATTTAAAGACTTTTAAAATTGCATTAGCAGATCTCTAAAGTGATCAGGGTATTGCTTAGTCAGACACTCCCGTCTAGAACGGGTTTTCCTTTTAACTTTCAGCTGCTCATTAGAATGAAAATAGAATTTACAGAAATGAAAATTTAGAACCTGACAAACAAATTCGAATCAATTGAAATAGATGTACGCGCATATTCAAAGTAATCCATCATGTTAAATGTAGTTTATAATTTATTCAAGAGTATCACGCGATATTTGCCCAGCGTGCAGGATAGCCGGCTAATAGATATATGTATGGACATATACATACATATATCAATTGATCAATAGGGCCAGACATGCAAATGGGTTCTACGGGGCCACAACTCACCTGCCAAGCGAAGTGCGAATGCGTAAGGAAATTGCCGCCCATCGACGAGGCTTGGACGAGGCTTGCGGCGCATAGTAAACCCGGATATGTTGTTGCTGTTGTTGTTATTGGTGTTGATGCCAGAGTGATTCAGCATTTGAGGGGCTTGTTAGCTGATTGTTGTTGGCGGCTTTCGTCACGCCGCCAGCGCCTGTTTGAGCCAACATGTTAATCATTTCGCGCGTCAAGCGCCGTCAAATAGCCCAGCTGCCTGTTCAGACCCAGGCCCACATCACAGCCCTATGTCCAGATCCAGTTCTAGATGCAGTTGCCAGACCCAAGGTGCCTAGCTGGAGCTGGAGCTGAGAGTGCACCGCGGGCGCTTGTTACAAATTTTGATGGACGTCCCAGGCCCAGAATTGATTGGCTTTAATGGTAATGGCAAGCGCAGTGTTGAGCTCTGTTGAGCTCTGCTGCCCTCTAGATGAGTAGATGGCAACCGCTCCTAATGGAAATGCGTGCAGAGCGTGCAGCCCAGCCCAGCTGACAGCATCCAAAACTATCAAATGCATTTGGATGCACAGCCAATTTGCCTCACAGTAGTCCAGCAGATCATAGTTGGCGATGATGACGATGACGATGATGATGATGATGAGGATGATCTAGCTGAGACTGATTGGGTTGCAGAGTGACTGCCGGTGATGATTCCTTTTGGGGCCAAGTTCAAGGCCAAGTTCAAAAGTGTTGACACTTTGACAAGCTCCACTCAAATGGCCTCAACAAACAAAAAGAGGGTCAGAACAGCGATTGTTGCCACTCAAAAGCAAAAATAACAAGTTGCATTGTTATGTGGGCGTCCAGACAACGACTCGAAGATACTCTGGAAACGATGAAACTGAATGGTGATGACATGAGAAAACTGGAGAGAGGTTTTTGATGTTTACGACGGAGTATGGATGGAGGGAAGCTCAAAATAGAACTCAATAATGATATTGATATAAGCCATATTTGTGTATAAATAGTAAAGAGCCTAAAATTTAAACCACAATAACTCTCAAGAGGCAGAGTAGCATAATAGATCGTAGAATATTTTATATTATATGGGAACTATATAATATAGTTTAAAGATTTTTTGTTATTTGTATTATTAATGTAATGTAGTATAAAAACTTTACGGGAAACCAAAAATGTAAACCACAATTACTCTCGAATTGTACTTATCATAATAGATCATAGAAATTAGCTTATTACATAATACTACTATACTATGCTATATAATATATTTTTTTATATTATTAAAATTATTTTACTACATATAAGAACTTCGCAGAAAATTCCATTAAAAAACAATTTCAAGATTTATCGAATAATCGAATAATATGATCTGACTCAGAAGTGAGGGAAATGAATATATTATTCGTTATTTCGAAATCCATGGGAACTATCGAATGTTTGAAATATTTAATGGCTCGAAATATAAAGATATTTTGTAGGGAACACGGGATAACTATGAACTAATGAGAAGGTTCGAACTATCGCAGGATTGAAATAACGAGAGTCGGCTGTATTATGGAAAGTATGTATAGTCAATAGAGGAAAGTATATATAGTATACATATATATAAGTATATATAATCAATAATCAATGTTTGAATCAGATAGGAGACAAAGAGAGATTGATTGATAAAATTTTGCTGGAACATTTATAAGAAATACTATATACTGCCCCATCAATTGGTTTACAGTGTATTTCGAGTATTCTGAACGCATAGTGAGGCAAGCCAATATACACTTTCCTTTGCTGGTTGCAGAGTATCGTCATGTTGCAGCAGCGGCAGCAGCAGCAGCAACTGCTATGTCTTATGACTATGATTATGAGCATGATTATATATATCTCTTTACTATATACATATATGTATGTATGCACATACATACATACATATATATATAGGCGTATAACATTATGATGACTGCGCTCAACTGACTTTGATGAAGGATGCCCAAATGCCACAAAATGCAATTTCTTTTGTTTGCTATTTTACTTGTTGTTGTTGTTGCTGTTGTTGTTGGCATAACGAGCTTTTTTATGGGTTGACATGGTCAGGTTTTCTCTCTCTCCCACATGCTGGTCAGAGATGTTGCTGCCGCTGACGTCTTGTGATGTCGTCAATGTCCATTTCCTGGGCCACTCACAGAGACCGCAATCTGTTGCGTTTATCTATGTCTTGTGTGTGTCTGCCTTTATGGGTGTGTATATATGTATGTGTGTATGTGTGTGTGTGTGCGTGAATGTTTCTGCATAATTTGCAAAATTATGGGAATCGAAATTCAAGTGCGCCACAGTCAGCCGTCTGCAAATGCCAGTTAACCAGTGAAGCCGCAACGTCGCCCTCGCTCTTCTCTAGCCGTGCCGTGCCGTGCCCCCTCAACCCGTCCACACTCTCCACTGGCCCGCAGGCACATTGGCCATGTCTAGCGACTCCTACTCTAGGGTAAACACGATTGCCCAGCCAACTTGATCTGCGGTTTTAGACTTTCACAAACAGCCAACTGCCAACTGGCAACTGGCAACCGGCAACTGGCTAAAAGAATTTACTTGCAACGCAGTTGCTGCTACCAATGACAATGCCAGCCACTCAGAATGCTCATGCCCATGCTCATGATGAGGTTGTACTTGCTGTTGGTTGTTGTTGCCATTTTATGCTTCATTAGGCCAAAAATTATATCGTGGCATCAAAAGCCTCACTGCCAAGCCAAGTGACAGACAACCAACAGCCACTCTCTAGCTAAACTGGCAACTAAATGACCCAACAACAACAACAACAACAACACCGAACAGCAACAACAATCACACAAGGCTCGCCAAATAGAAGAGTGAAGCCAAAGAATTGAACTGGGCGCTGCCGGCCTAATGCTTAGATATTTACTTCAACAATTTGGCCAACTCCATCAACAACATCATCAGCAGCAGCAGCAACAACAACAAGAATAACAACAACATTATCTACAGCCCCGCCTCCCATCAGCTTGGGCAAATTTTCAATTTGAAAATTGATGAGCTTTTGCTGATGGAATTGTGTCCACCTGTCCAGGTGTTAACGCTGCATGCAACAACAAATTAATCAAAAAGAAAAGAATTGCAACTATTCGATGCTTTTCTTATAGCGATTGATGTTGCCCAGTTAACGCGCAGCTATTCTATTCTCCAGTCTATTCTAAGCTAAATGTGAAATGAGTTTGGGCAAATCAATTTAAAGTGCAGTTTGAATTATTAAAAAATTAGGAATTTGGAGCCACTTAAAATTCTCTTCTATAATATTATTAAATTACATTTAAAAAGAAATTTAAATATTATTTTATAGTACTCTATTAAATAAAGTTAATTAAAATTTTCTTATTTATGTATATAATAATATATAATATTTATACAATTTTAATTAAGTTATATTTAATTTAATTTACACTAAAATTAAAAAATAATATACATATTGTATAATCGAATATTTATGGATCATATGTATGTGTTTATTTCAGATTCCCAGCTTAAGCGATCGCAAGTACAGCCTGATGAATATTTTATCTATTCTCAATAAGCAGAATTATCTTTGCTATAAACCAGGTATCGCAAATAAGAATTATGAGTTTAGAAAAATCAAGGCACAAAAAAAAAAAAACCCTCCAAAAAGACCAGGGAAAATATATATACACATGTTCTTTTTACGGGAAATTTAAAAACAGGATTTTTTATAATTATTAAAATCAATTTATAATCAAGTGTATATTTTGACATTTAGAAATTTTGAATTCTATTGATTCACCTGGTATATATTCAAAACTAAATTTACAAAAAAAAAAAAAAAAAAATATTAAAATTTTAATAATTAATTATTAAATAATTTTAATTTAAAAATATAATTATTAATTATCAATTTGTATATAAAAATCAAGTCATTATCTTTTTGTTTACAAAATAAAAATCTAAGTATATGCAATTCATCTGTCAAAAAAAAAAAAAAAAAAAAAAAAAACAAAAGTTTTTCTTCGTAATTTTTGTACTCATAATTAAGTTATGAGTTTTGTTTTGAGTTATTAAAATAAAAATTTAAAGTACAAATTAAGATTTGATTTTGATATAAAAATTAATTATTAATAATTATATTTTATTTTCATAACATAAATTAGTTTAAATTACAACTACTCATATATATTTTTTAATAGCTCAAAGAAATAATTCCTGTTTCTTAAATTTTTTCTGCACAAATTAGAATCGTTACGTTCTCTGGTATGAACTGAGTTATTTCGTTAATCGATTGGTAATCAAATTGAATTCCTTGTATAATTTTTCAGCAATTTGATTATTTCTTGGTGTCGCCATGCGTAGAATGTGCTGAATGGGGCGATTGCCTCACTTGAGTATTTCCACCATAAATCAATGTCCCAGCCGGAATACTTATGCGCCTGCCTGCGCAGCGTTTGTTGAATTGTCAGTCACATGTTAACGTTGTCAAGGTGGGAATGCTGAAAATGACGTACCATTCGAATGGTACTAATCTAAAGCCATCGATGAATGTGTCATTCTAATTGAATGTGGAGGCATTCGTTGATTTGTTAACCATGCGAGCTTACTAATTTGTCAATCAAATGGCATTTCATAAAAATTATAGAAAGAAAACTAACTAAGGATCTTTATTGAAGCCTAGCTACTCTTGCTGGATCAGGAAATTAAATGCAATTGATTGAGCTAGTTTTTGACATTATTAAGATATTTTAGGCAACTAGGTTTATATTTTATATACCGAGATTTTGAGCTGAATCGAAATGAGTTTCTTTAGTATCATCAATCACGGGATATAGACACATATACTTATGTATGTATGTATGTATGTATTTATTTATGCAAAAGGAATTTACCTGAGGCATTTCTCTCGAACGTCATGAATGATGAATTTATTGACAAAATGAGACACTTTTAGTATAGCTGTCGTTGTGAAATGTGTTTTTCGTTTCAGCCAAATCGTTCAAGTGATTTGAAGCTACCCAAACGCTGTTTATAAACCAGGGTATTAAAGCCTCGTTTTATTGCTCTTTGGACTGTTAATGTTGTCTTTACATGAGTTGCCTTTGGTTAGCTTCGCCCGCAGAGCATCATGGTATGCCGTGGCATCTTTGGGCTTCAGCCTGGACCTGGAGCACCCGCCCGCACCCGCATCGGCTGAATGGCTAGCCAACTGGACTGGACTGGTCGGAGTTGGAGTCTGGAGTCTGGAGTCTGACTCTGAAGTGGAGTGCGGACTGTGGCAATCTATGTAGATCTGTAAGAACATTCACGCGTTCTGCTGGCGCGTCTGTCTGGCCCTGGGATGCTGGCGCGATAGAGCTGCTACAGATTCGATCGTTTGCAAATGAAGCCAGAAAAGAAGAAGTCATGTAACTATGAGTGCATACACTAAACGCCTCGAGTCGCAGTCGAACTGGCTAACTGACTGACTGGCTGACTGAGCAACTGGCTGATGGACAGATTGATGCACTGATTCAAGTGTGAGCACAATCGCTGTCGGAATCGCAATGCTCGCCGCCTGTCAGCGAACATCAGCGAAGCGACAAATGAGCAAACGAGACGAGAAATGCGGACGAGCAAACATGCTGCAGATCAACTTGGAAGGAAATGGGTTTAGTTTAGCTGCGCTGCCAAGCTCTGGGATGGGAACCACAGCACGCCTCATTCTCTTTGCTCTCCCTCTCCAGCTCCAGCTCCAGCTCCAACAAATCGGATTGGAATCTATCGCAAAAATGGAACCGCAGTTGCCTGCTGCTTGTTGCATGCTGCTTGCTGCTTGCAACTCTTGAGTCCACGCTCGAGTGTGCAACATGATTTTCCAAAGCTGCCTTCCTCAAGTACTCCATGTACTTATCACACATATTTCAATTTCATTCCATATCCGCGTTTGGCACAATTGCAAATGCCCCAATGTAAATTATTGGGAATTCGAGCAAACACAGAAATAGACGTTCCATAGGCTACATAAACTCTATTAACTTTATTTTATTGTAGTCCCCAATTTAAGAAACAAATGAACTTCTAGTCAATGTGCAATAGTTCGATAGGCATAAAAGACACAGTTTTGGTTAGTTTGTGGCTATATAGTATAGTAGTATATGTAGATACATATGTACATGTGTATCCATGCGTATGTATATGTATGTTTTATTCGTTCCCAACAAATAAAGGTAGAACAGGCTACGAATGCATTATTGGTATTATATGTACAGACATATATGGATATGCCTGAAGTTCTAAGCCATTCATTTTGATGCTTCTCCACAATACTAATGACAATGGTAAAGATTAATCATTTGATACACAATGATCGATTATTTTGCGATATACTTGTATCGATTTTTTTTCGTGTGCTCTACAATGGCATAGCGTGATAATAATAATAATATAATAATAATAAAATATAGTAAATATATATAATATAATACGTCTCTTAAAAGGCTGAACAAAAAAAAAACTAAAAGCCATTTGATTGATTAATCGATTATTTGTTGACAAATAATTAATCTTCATAATAGCGCAGCTTAACTTTTTCATATGATTCAATAATGGATTAAGGCATTTATTCTGATTATTACCATGCTTAGCACACCACGATTTTTTTTTTAGATCTGTACGATTGATGAATGTTGAATATAATCAAGTCAATATTTTGACCTATAGAAATTTTGATCAGGTATTTAAAATTATATTAAAAAAAAAAAAAAAAAAAAAAAAAAAATAAAAAATAAATAAGAATATAATTGAATGATTTTTTTTCGTAGATCGAATGACAAAGTTCAATTGTCGAAATTGATATACAAATATTATTTATTTATTTTTTTTTTTAATTATTTTAAGTTGACTCTAGTTTTGTCACTATTTTTTAAATAAAATAAAAATAAAATTAAAATACAGTAGAATCCGGCTATAAGGACACTCAAGGGACACTCAAGGGGATTCTACTGTAAATATATACCATATGTATGCATATATTTTTGGAATTCATATATACCATCAAACATATATTCATATATTCCTTTATTTCACTTCTTCGTTCTTTTCTCGGTAAATTACAATGACTTAATTAACCTGAGCTGTATTCTTCAAAGAACTCTAAAACTTTTCTTCTTGGATGCAATGGACAAATATCTAGGACTAATCATGTGAATATGACGATGGAGCTGAACGCAATGTAGGTCATGTTCTTTCTAGCTGATTTCATCAGCTGTAAAATGCAGCCAGTTACCGTTATTTCAGGCAGCACGAGCTTTTCTTCATATTTTATTATCAGTGCAGTTCGCCTCGTAAAGATAAGCAAGAGTCAAGTGCTCTCTAGTACGAAGTATTTGCCATGCAGTTAAGCCAAGAATGTAGGTCGCGGGTGTGCGTGTGTGTGTTTGTGTGTGTGTGTGTGATTGTGACTGCTTCTGCTTAATATGAGTCGCATCATGAATGATGCACGAGTGCAGGCAGTTAACGGTTCACCAAGCACTCCTCCACCAAGTACCTGCCACTCGGATTGCATAAGGAAACACTTACGTGTGTTTTAACTGCAACTATTTGGAATGATTTCATCAGAGACCTGGGCACCAAATCAGCGCATCAACATAACAATCACAATTACAATTAGAATCAGAATCAGAAACAGATTCTCGTCACGCTATCACCATCTCGCTTTAGCCGATGTGCCCTCTATCTACCTTTCATTCTCTCTCTCGCTCTGTCTATGTTGTTCTTATGTCACTTGATTGTTGCTGTGCTCCATTTCTGTCACGCTTGAAGACTGCAATTGAGCCAATTGACTCCTCCAACTGTTGTTGCGGTTGCAGATGCTGAAGCACTCAGTCCACAGTCTAGAGTCTAGAGTCGACAGTCTTCAGTCTTCAGTCTTCAGTCTGCCGCCTTTAGTGGGGGCGTGTGAAGAGCCCATTAGAATTGAGAAGAACAAAGCAACGAAACGAGCTACAAAATATATATGTACATATGTATATGTGCATATGTATGTATGTATATCTAGGAGAGCGAATCAGTCCCATATTAAAACGAGCACAGCGACAAATAGAGACAACAATGGCGCGGGAGGCGCTCCAGGAAAATGACTAATTATGCAGCAGGCAGGCCGACAAGTAGACTTAGGGGCGGGCATAGCATGGCAGGGGACGGAACGAGGGGGGAGGTGGATTGGTAGAGCTGCCAACAACCACATTAGCGGCAAACGGGGCGCGCTTTGCGTTGGTAGCGGTGAATGGTAATTGCGAACCGTTATAATGCGAGAGCGCGCATAATAAGAGCAAATGGAGACGGTCATGATGTGGACGGCGTTGAGAACATGCTCTATGGGTGGAGTGGGGGAATATGGGGGGAGAGCTTGTCAGCTTGGCAGGTTCGCTGTGTCAGCCCTAACGCGCACATTTGCTCCAGTTCCGCGAGGCAAATGTGACACTCGTTCACGCGCGCTGAAGCCAGCCAGCACACGCACACACTTACACACACACATACACACATTTATATAGATGTATACTATAGCATATCAGCGAATTTGCCTAGGCCCCAGATCAGGCATTGATGTAATGATGATGACGCTGACCCAGTTGCGTGTTAGCCGCAAACCTTTGTTGCATCCAGGCACTGGATATGGCTGACATGGAGTTGGAGCTGGAACTGGAGTTGGAGCTGGGGCTAGGGCTGGAGCCAAGCTCCATAGCCCGCGCATCTTTTGTTGCACATAACTGTGTCAGTGGTGGATGCCGCGCTGGTGTCGATTCCACAATGCGCTTTAACACACACACACACACACAGTGCCACATGTTGCATTGGCATAGTTGCAGCTGCCATGGCTGCTGCTAAAGGTGTCGCTGATATTTCCCATATTTGGTTACCACACAATCGGGCAGCCGGCCAAACCGTGCCACTTGGTGTTGCAAGTGAACTTGACGTTGCCCCAAGCGCTGCATTTGACTGCATTCGAATATGGACAAATTGCAGGAACTAACCCATTTCGTTGCCTTGACAATGTTTAATGATTCGCGTCCCTTATTTGCCTCCACCTAACGCCCTCCATGCCTCCTCGCCCGCATGATTGATGGGGCCAACATTCGACTCATTGTACCTACATATAAGCACTTAACTATTTTTGGGCTATTACCAAATCTGGTTGAGCAAGTCCTCGAAAGAAATTTAACTTCAATTCAGCCTTAGGCAAAGCTTAAGCTGTAGAGATTAAGGTAAATCTTCGTCTACATAATTGTCTTCCTTATAGCACCTATTCAAGGCATTATTTATACATATACTATTAGTGAAGACAACAATAATTTAATAATCGATTTTCAATTAATTTAAATGAATCGACGTGTAATAATCGATTAATCATTAAGCCCATAATTCTCTTCGCTTTTTAGTCTAACAAGATATTACATTGGATTGCTTAAAAAATATATTTTATAATATTTGTATTAATTATGCTATTTCATATTTGTAAATAAATATCTAAAAAGAAAAGGCATATTCCTTAGTCTAAACTCTTAAATTATTGTAAAATACCATTCACAAAAATCTTTAGTTATAAAGAGTGAAATAAATTGAAATTTAAAATGAAAAATTATTTATTTATTAAGAAACAAATTCAAAATAATTGATTATGATTTAAATTAATTGCAAACCGGAAAAAAATGGAAGCAAAATAATCGATCATTGTGTATCATAATAATCGAATATAGAGCAGATTCCCGAAAAGAAAATGGAGTCTTAAAAAGGTCAAAAACTGAAGGAAAGAAAAAAAAGTTAAAGCTGTTGAACTTTTCTAAGAGATTGAGATAAAACTTAAATGAACTTCAAGCTGCACAGCAGCTCTATGATATTTATACTAAGCAGATGTATCCAAAGTAGTCTAGCTTAAGTAGCTCTTTCCTCATATTTATATCCAACATTTGACTTTACGCTCTGATGAGCAAAACCTCTGCAATAGCTTGACAAACTGAGCTTCGAGTAAAGCCAAAACTTTTGGGTAAATAAGCAAAGCTAATATAGATTGGCCTACCAGGGAGTTAGATTAGAGAGGTCAATCAAACCCTATTCATTTCATCATTATCTGAACTACTTCAACTCGGGACGGATTTGTTGACCAACTGCTTGACCTCTTGGCTCTCGTTTATCGCATTCATAATGATATGAGTGCGTAAGTAGATTGTCTTTGGATTTGAAAGGCTGAGCACTGGAATTGGTTCCAGAACCTTGCCCTAAGTAAACTGAACAGATGCCACGCCGTAGCTTTGTCGCTCCGATTTAGTTAGTTAACTCTAACAGTTAATAAACACATAGACTAGAATGGATATATATGTATATACATATATACATATATCTATGTGGAATGCTCATCTTCATGCTTGGCAGCCAGATAAGTGTATTCGATGTCAACGTCTTTGCTGCTGCTGCTCTTGCTGTTAATCGCAGATCGCGCGGTTTCGAGTCAAGGCCTAGGAAAATTGCCAGAGAATGCTACACAGAGATCTACTCACATGAGTTGCTTCTGTTCTTTGGGCTTGATGACATCATAATGCCAGTTGCAGTGCCGAGGTGGCGGCAACTGCATCCAACTAATTTCTAACTGAACAAAACGCATCTAACTGTCAATTGTCACAGCACGTTCCACGGATTTGCTCGGTTGGCTGATGGTTCCGCTTGTTCACAAATTATGGCTTCCACTATACCTATACCTATAGCTGTTGCAGTTGCAGTTGCAGTTGCAGTTACAGTTGCCTCTGGCCTCCTCTCTGGGTGGGGCTTCCCATGCCCCAACTGGCAAATCTCTCGAATATGAGAATCGGAGAACCAGATATACTATATGGTTTATTGGAGTTCGTGTCTGGGCTTTCACTGTCCGCTTGTCAGCAGAGCGCCCAATTATCGGCAATCACTTTCTTCCCTGGCGAAGCAGATGATCTCTAGCCGTGTGGCTTACATCCAGTCGCCATGGCTCAGATCCAGGCTCCAGCATGGTCGCAGGCTCAGGTTGTGCTCATTCTCTGGTTGGGAAACTGCATGTAATGGAATGCGCAAATGAGCGAAAAGATGACTGAGCAGCCTTTGAAAATGCGAATGATCAGCCAGCAGATACCCATTCAATTCAGTTATTAAAATAAACTCATAATAATTTGTTGAATTTTTCGTGTATCGATATATTTTTGTTTGACTCAAATCAACTTGGAATCTCTGTTTACTTTATGCTTTTCACTTTACTTGTATTTTGATTTTAGTAAATACTCAATCCAACGTCTCTTTAATGGATCATACTTTAACCGCCCAGACATCATCTATAACAACTTTAATTTATACATTCAGTCAAAGCATTCCTTTTCCTTGAGCGCGATTACAGGGTATACGAGACATAAAACCCAGAAACGTGAGCCCCGCAGCCATCAATCGAACTGCGGAAAAACCATAACGAAAATCGAAAACTATTTTTCACAGCCTTTTTCGCCAGGGCCAGAGTCAAAGATGCCTGAGCCCGCCAACGGCGACAAATGCATTTAGAATCATTTTTGGTACTTTTTCTCTTATTTTTCCATTATTACCGAAGAAAGTTTTTTGAGTGTTTTTTCTTTTTCTCTTTTATTTTTGCTAGCCCCCCCCTCACAATTTTTGGACATTTTCAGATAGATTTTAGGCTCGTTTTTGGTGTTGTTTTGTTTTTCGTTTCGGTTTTGCTTCGTTTGGTTTTTAGTGGCTCTATTCAAGTCGGCGGCGTCTGTCTTGCGGCCCCGTCTGTGGCTCGGTTTGGCTTTTCGGTCTTTTGTTCTAGCTGCTGTATGTGGAAAATGCTATCTAACGGCATCAGTTACACTACATAACTGTTCTCACTTTCTTGACTGCGTCGCCGCTTTGAATTTATTGTTGTTTTGTCTCTCTTGCCGCATATCCGGTGCCAGGGCAGATGGTGTCCGCGGCCATTACGATTACTTAGAGCGCATTACAAAAAAAAAAAGAAGCAGTAGAAAAACACAGATGGAAGTGGAATCCCAAATAGAAAGAAAAACACAAATATATAGAGCCAGACCGAGAGCCAGAACCAGAATCCGAATCAGAGAATTTTAACTTCGAATCACCATCCGAAACTAGAAGTTTTAAATTCAAAGATAGCTCCACAGATAGTCTATCGGGCGATCTGTTGCGCTCTCTCGCCTTTCTCGCTCTCTCTCTCTCTCTGTGTAGGCCAGGAGCGGGGCTTTAGAAGCTCTCACTTATCTTTTAGTTTAGTAGTTCTATTAGCCACTCCAGTCGATTGCACTGCCTAAGCTATAGACCAACTGTGCGGCATTTGCATAATGTCTCAATTTATTGAAGTGTGCCTCCGCTCGGAGGGCAGGGTATTCCAGCCAAGCAACTAAATGCTATTTATAGCCATGCAACCAGCGGATCTGCTAGCCAAAGTCGTTTGCATCTATTAATATCTCGGGGACAGTAAATATAAGAGCATACTCAACACATTTAATTAAATTCATGTGCTGGAACACGAATAACTTCCGCAACATAAAATCATCTTCGCCTATTGATGCTTAGTTTTACTGGCCATTAGATAGATAGGACATTGTATTATAGCACTATGGTTAGAGAATAATATATGTATAAGATTCACTATATATCTGTATCTAGTTATATATTCTATATTACTTTTTTCGATATCTATTTCTGAAGTTCTTTCAACTGCCTTACAAAAGGTGACCTAATCTTTCTCTCCCTTCTCTTTTTGAAAACATTCTAAATATTCCTATCTAAAATTTCCTATGTGAATATCTAAACCGTTTTCAAATGAAAACTTAAAGTTGAGTTTAATAACTAAAGAATAAGTGAAATAAATGTATATAAAGTATGACTTCAAAATAAGATATTTAACAGACTTATTTCCTATGAATCAATTACAATTATTCATATTTATTCATAATCATTCATGTAGGGTACCCAAAAGAATATTTGAAATGAAGTTATAAAAGATATAATTATAAATAGAGAACAGATTTAGTTCCTATGATAATTCATTCTACTGCTCATCCATTCGTTTAGAATACTCAAAATACAGACTTAGTTCCTATGAATAAATTTAATTCGCCTAGTTCAACTTATTACCCAATAATGTAGGGTATACAAGACACAATAATTGAGATAAAAGTGTATAAAATATGCTTATAAATGAACTTCAAAATGACATTAAACATATTTAGTTTCTATGAATTAATTATATTTATATCGCATGCCTAAATTTCTTATCCATTCATGTAGGGTACTCAGATGTCGGCCAGAGCCGCAACGTATCTCTCTAATTGGATTCTTAAGTGAATTAAAAAGCTGTCGCCAGCTGCAGACGATGCTGTAAATTGAAACCGAAATAGCCAACGTCGAGTCGCAAGTCTGAATCCGATGTCATTTTTCTACGGCTTAGCACTTTCACCTATTGAACCAGATTACGGCTAAGAGAGCTGAATGGCCTTTGTGCGGCGCTGTCGGCGGCGAGCTTAATGAAATAAATCAAATCGTCGCAGGCTATTCAGAATGCGATTCTATTTAAATGCATAATTTATGATGCGTTGCCTTTTGTCTAATGTGGAAGCATGCTAAGCATTTCCAATTAATAACTTAAATTGGTGTTAAGGCCTCGGCTGAAGTGAAAAATGTAATCTCTAAGATGAAGCCGAAGAAGTTGGTCATTAGCCAGATTTGAATTTTCTAAGCATTTTCATAAGCCAAGAGAGACGCGCGCGCATGTGTGCGTGTGTGTGTGTGTGTAATTGAATATCTGTATGTGAGCTTGAGTTATCGATAAGAAAGCCGAGGAGAAGAAATCATAGCCCGAAGACGTGATTCAATTGTTTTGGGAGGAGCGAGCGCTAAAAAGAGTCGGAAAATTCATTGATCGGAAGAAAAGAAAGCAATGGGAATTTTCATTGCAGGAATGCCAGATGGAGTGATTGATAGATGCCCATCGAATTCTTGTTTCATACATAATCGACTACAGCTTGTTAGGCTAATGACTGCTGAACGTAAGCACCTGACTCATTAAGATCTACATTAATACGGTTCCCACACAGACACTCACACGCACGCACACAGAGATCTTAATTTGGTGTGTGTAAATTGTCCCAGGTGAAATCAACGACAGCAGCGACAACTGGCTCTATACGTATGTACATTTGTCAAAATTGTAATGAAAGTAAAACCCATTAGATTCAATGAGCGACGATGACCATGACAAGAAAGCAGACGTGCGACACGTGCAGTACAAAGCCGGACAGATATGCGAGCCAGACTGGACATTATAATAAAATCAACTTAACACGAAAATTACAAGAAAAAAACCAAAAAAAGAAAAAATAATAATAAAAATCAAAATAAAAACGAAACGAAGCGAAATAAAATGAAAGAAAAGCAGCGTCTAAAAATAAAAGTCAGTCTAAAGCCAAAAGAGAGAGAGAGGGAGACATACAAGCAGACATAGTCCGTCTGCCAGTTTTAGTATTATTGCAGTTTGGTTCAGCTCAACTCAGTTCGGTTCAGTTCATTTGAGTCGCGCCGAGTTCGGTTCGACATCGGAAGCGACTTTTGTGCCCTTTCTTTAAGTGAAATTTTGACTCAATGCCACAGCGTCTACAATGCGACACATGAAAAGCGAGCAACAAGTCCAAGAAGCATGTACACGAAACTTGAACACCCTTTCCCTGAACAGTGCAATGTGGGCAATGCGAGGAGTAGGCAAAGTTCTCAAGGTTCAATAGACTCAAGCTCTCTTGTATTCCAATTGCTGGAATGTGTCTTATTAGAGCTAGCTTACGATTAATATTAATGTCAAAAATGTAGCCAGTAACTTGTCTTCTTTTTTTATTTTTTATTTACATATGCAAATATTTATATTTAGAAATATTAAAAAATTTAAAAAATAAATAAATAAAAAAAATAAACAAAATTGTGTTTTGAATACAAATTATCCAATTTTTTTTTAAAAATATTTGTATTTTAAAATATCTAGAATAAAAAAGAATAAATATGTATGTAATTGTAATTTTTAGTACTCATCTGCTGCTTTTAGTATGTATAACTGCTCTGTTCACTAATAATCAGGGACCGTAACGATTATAAACTTCATAGAAAAAAATTTAAAATAATAAATATTTTTTTAATAATTAAAAAAAATATTTTTAATTATTAAAATTAATTTTTATGATATAAATCAAAACTAATTATTATACATCAATTTTCTTTATAGAAAATCAAATTATATCTCTTACTTTCACTTTTTATAAAAATTAAAAATAATAAAAAGAAAAAATAAGAGTTATGGCTTAACTTTTATTATAAAAATTGAAAATAAAAATTGAATCCAAATATCTCTTGATGTAAAGGAGCTAGATTATATGTCTATATATGATCTAACTCCTTTACTTTAAGAGATATTTCAATTCAATTTTTATTATTCTATATGTATGGTCTACGCATTAATACCTTTCAGTTGATATATACTTGTTATAATATTATTATAATAAAATTAATACCTTTTTGCATATTGAGAAGGAAGAGTTTTGGATCTAATGTCTAAAATATAATATTATCATATTTTTATAGCTAATGTACAAAATGCACTATGCGTCATTTAAAATGTTAAAAGAAGAGCTTTTAAAAAAAATGCATCAAACAAAAATTAATTTAAATTAAATTAAATAAATCGAAGCTGAATAAAACACAGATACACACATATACATATATGTATGTACATATGTCCATATACAGGGGCTTTTTAATAAATATGAGTTAAACAAAGGCCACACTTTCAACAAAGCGTTGCAAGTTAAATGCTCTAGTGAATCAGATCTCGAATGAAAAGTTTTGGAATTTAATAAAGATGACATACAGTGGATTGTGGTTTGCGGACAGCGGACGGCGGGAGGCGGATAGACAACGACAACGACGAGGGTCGGACACGGGCAATGAAAAGTGCGTAGATCATTACTTGTTTTCCGCTTTTATCATATTCTATGCGTCTGCTTCTTTCGTGGGGCACCTGCGTGAGCAAAGAGCAGCGACAGCGACAGGGGCGGGGCCGGGAGCTGGGCGTGCGAGGAGAACCGTAGCGGTTCATTGTCGTTCACTGCAACTTAAAACACAATTTATTTTGCGTTTAATTGCTATAATTGTGAAATTAATTTCGTTTTCATTTTCGTTGGCCAGTGAAATCTTCTTTACTTCTCTTTCCCTCTCGCTTGCCCTCTGCCTATTTATTTTATTTTTTATTATTATTATTTTTTATATTTTTCGGCTGTCGGCACTTTATGAAGTCGAATGATTGGGATCACCCAGGCGGGGCAGTGTCTAACTGATCGTGTCTCATAAGCCATGTACTTAACAGACGGGAGAGAAACTGAACATGAAATAGGCTTTTCCATGGAAGTGGAAGACATATGGATATGTAATAACAGCGAAGAAAAAAACCACAAGATGATCCCGGGGGACTAGCTAATAATTAGGGGCTACTGTGTTAGCCAGAAAATAATTTTTGAAATCAATAGTGTGCTAAACAGGCCTCGACTAGACTTTCAAGTTCGTCAAATTCAACTATACAATAGTTGAATACTGTTGAATATCATAAATACAATTGCCAATACATTACAATTTGATATGGCTGAATCGAACGCGAACGACCGGGAGAATCGTCTGATGCAATTGGACTGCGTGCGGGAGAACGTGGAGAATATTCTACAGGAGCATCGAATGCTGGGCCTACAGTATGTTAGGAGCCAGGAGCAGCCGAACCAGCACGCTGAAATAGATGCCGAGGAAATCATGGAACAGATGGATCGGATGAGATTGCGGGCATTTCAATTAATAGTCAATACGGTGCCGTGGCAAGCCGAAACCCCCGAAGAAATCGGCCGCGTGTCTGAAATGATCGATTTATTGGTTAAGGCTTCAAATGAATTTAGTACAGATCCTTACGAGGAACCTCTATTCTTTTGAAGGCTCTCAGCGGGCTTGCAGTTTATTCAATATCAAGTTAACTTTGAACCTGGTACTACAACATAATCAATTTTGTCCAGATGGTGTGCGCAAGCTTTGTAAACCTACTTGCATTTATATCCATACATAATGAAAATTCCTTGCACATACTTTGCCAATAATCGATACACACTTATAAGTGTGATCGATAACACAAGTATGCAACAAAGCTGTCAATCAAAGCGCAACAAGAAGAAATAAAATCAATGTACCTATGATTCAACTATTGTAAGTCGTCGTGTTGCACTTTCCTAGTATTCGATACTTATCGATCGGCTACTTGCCGATTGTCACTCGCCACTTGCCACTCGCCACTGCACTTAGCATATTTAAATAGACAGTAATGAGTTCGACTGGCAGACAGAACCTGACGTATAATCAGTGAACTCAATCTAGAATTATTTGCACTCGCAATTGTCCCAAAATTGGCAAATAGAAAACGCCAAAGACTTGCACAAACAGCCGGCGAACCGCTCATTCAATATTAGCTGACTAAACATGGCCAAGAAGAGACAGTTGAAGAACTGGCCGTAAGCTAAAGCGGCGAATCGACTTGACTCCCAGTCAGACGAAAAAAGCTAAATAAGAGAGGAGGAAACAACTCTGGCAAAAAAAAAAAAAAAAAAAACTTGGCTAACCGAAAATTATGCGCGTAAATGGCGTGCGACGGTTGTTCGACAAATGCTTGGGGCAAGGGGGCTACGAGAGGGGGCACAGATAGAGCTGGCTGTCTATGGCAGAGACACAACGTGAGGCAGATTTGAGTTTCAAATCAAAAAGCTAATGAAAAGGTTATAAATGCCGTTATGGCTCACACACACACACACACACATAGACCGCATGAAAGCCAGAAATTATGCCAATACAAACATGAATACAAATATAAATACAAACACGAATAGAATTAGGCATACGAATGCACTGAGAGAAAACAAAGTAAAAGACAAGTGTATAGACCAAGTAAACTCCGAATTTTTTTAATCTTTAGCGGGTATTTTGTTATAAATCGTATGTATTATATGCAATTATCGGACAGTATTTGAGTCGTCTATGAGTAGGTATAATCATGAGCTGAAATGTGCAGAAGGCGTGAGCTTAGATTCCTTATATAAGCTCATCAGCTACATACAATATATCGCTATATTACACATTACATTAGTAACAATAACATTCTATACATGACTATAGTTATCGATCATGTTGCAATGAGGTTATAATACCTATAGTCTATAAAGCATAGATAATGGAGATATGAATGTATGATTCCAAGTCCCCATTCATAAAAGCTTATTTTAAGCGCACTAATCTTAAGAGACTTGTTATCGTTAATAGCCTTATTATCGATAATAGTTTATTTGCTTTGATCGATTTCGATTATGCTCAATTATAGTAACTAAATGGAATATGAAGTAAGTTATAAATAAGACTTCAGCTTCCTCAGATTTATGCCTTCAATAAATTATCGATAACCGCTTATTCACGAAGTCATCGCTACATGGCATGAATAGTTGATATATTTTTAGATTTTTTCGCTTTTCTATTGCTGTATGAAAAATTAAATTATTCATATTATTCTCAATCATTTATTTATGTATGAAACTAAAAATCGATAACAATTTATTTAATGAATAATTTTTTTACTTAACTGATGCTCAATATATCTGCTATGTTCCTAGTTACATATGCATTATAGTTACTTTTCTTGGCCCCACTATTTATATTTGAGGCTTTTACTCTCTTTTTCTGTCAGTGTAGTGTCAGTGGCTGCTACTCAACGTATTCTCTTCTAATTTCTAGCATAAGAAAACAAACCGAACCAAAGGAAATAAATCTGAATTTGACTCAGTCGCTGTTGCTGCCACTGCTGCGGCTGCTGACTGCTGCTGCTGCTGCTGCTGCTGTTGCTGCCACTGCAGCCGAGGAATGCTAAACATGCAAGAGCAGCAGGCAGCAGTCAGCAGTCAGCAGTCAGCAGGCAGCAGCAGCTTTTAGCCGGCTTTGGCCAGGTTCGCTTCACACGCTGACTGGCGATGCATCAAGCGGCGAATTGATGCCGCCGATGATGAGGTGCCACAGCCACTGCCAGTGTCAGGGGCATAATGACAGCTGGCGACTGCGACAGCGACAGCGACGGCGACTGCGACTGCGACTGCGAATGCATTGACTGAGATTATGCTAATAAGTTGGCGCTGGAGTTGGCAGCAAACGGTATTGGTAACCAAAGCGCTGCAAGCGACGACACATAAAACAGAGAGAATAGAACACAGAACAGCAGCGACAGCAGCAGCAGCAGCAACAGCAGCAGCAACAACAGCAACAGCATCTACGGAACAGGCAGAGACAACAGTAAAAGCTAAAGCTGAAGCTGCATTCTAGGTCAGCGACTACCACTAGGAGCGATGCTGCTCGGTTGGTTATGGTGTTGGCCAACGTCTCATTCATTTATCAGCCAGCCGTGGACCAGGAGCAGGCCATGGAAATCGGTCAATTGTTGCCTGGTCAACTCTTAGCAACTGCTTTTGGTTTTAGTTGTTGTTGTTGTTGTTGTTGTTTTTCTATCTACCTTTCTGCGACGAGTATGTTGGCCTAAATGACTATTCGGAATTGGCATTTGATATGGGCTTTGATGTTGAGGGAGAGCTGGCTGGCCTCGAATTCAGCTCAAGTCTACGGAGGCGCCTACGCGAAATGACCTTCAGCTAAATAGATTAAAGAAGTGAGCTGATATCCGGCTGCTTGAACTGAAATTTTAGATATGAATTCTGGATATTTATGATTTTCTATTCAGATTTTCTTCATTAAATACATCTAGTACTAAACTGATGTTATTAAGATATCTGATGTATGTTTAGACCTACTTTTGATAAGTAAATAGTAGTTAAGCTGTACGGCCTTATTATTTAATTTATTAGACTAGACGATTGCAAACAGATTTTTAATTTCCTAGCAGAAGTAGTGAAGGAAACTTCTTTGAATTTTTGCAGAAATCGCAGATCTAGGCATTGTCAAACTTCAGAGCTTGGAACTTAATTATTTATGCATTGATATTAAAAAGGAAAAGTAACTAACTGTAATACACAAGTTGTTTCATAAGAAAGTTCGAACTGCGTTTTCTCACGCCAGATAAAATCAGGCAGACTCTCAGCTATTTGGCAAAAGAAATATACAAAAATAAAGCAAAATAAAGCAAAGAAGTGAAGAAGTCAACGTCTGCGACTGTTCATTCATGGATATATTTAGCTGAGTATCTGTATCTTGAAATTTAGCTGTATCTCTATCTGTATCTGTATCTGTAGCTGGTGAGCTTTACAGTTGTTTTTGCGCCGTTGTCGTGTTGGTAGCTGCTGTAGCTTGTTGCTCAGCCAATAGCCAATGCTAATGCTAATGATAATGATGATTATGATAATGGCCGCTCGCAAGCGATAATGATGGCCGGCTGGCTAGCTGACAACTGTCCACTAACTGAACTCAGTCTAAAACTCTAACCGAACGCCAGAGAGCGGGGAATGTGTGATAGAATTGCCAGCAAATTACTGTTAAATTAAAGACCATTCCATGATTAATTATTACTCCAGCAATTATACACAAATATGCAAACGCACATACACATACATACATACATATATGGAGTATTGGAGACCTCCCAGGCAACGGCATCAAATGAGCATAGACATAGTCGATCATTCAGACATTTGGTTAACTTTTATTCATTTCGAAAATGTTGGCAAAAATTGTTAGGTTGAGTCAGAGTAACGCCCACAGTAAGTTGTCAAAGACCTGCCCCCTCCAATCGACCGACCTCTATGATCTGGCTATGGAAATTAATTAGCTTGCGGCTTTAGGTTTTGGAAGTGGGCGAGGTCGTGTAGCGCTGCGCGTTCTGTAGGTCTCTGGGTCGCGTATCACTTTCATATTGATAATCGCAATAAATCACAGAAATGCTTTTATTATTTATTTATTTGATGGCATATATCGAAGCGTCTCGAGCAGAGTCGCTGAGACATCAAATAAAGTTCTTTGATTCGTTTTGACTGTTATTTGTTTTCATTTATTGTTGTTGTTGTTGTTGTTGTTGTTGTTGTTGTTGTTGCTATTATAAGCGTAAAAGCCAAACAACAGCATTAGTAACAGCAACAACAAAAAGTTGACCCAGTAAAAGAAAAAGTTTATTTTTATAAATTTTGTTGCCTCTTCCTCTGACTGTTTTTGCACTCTTTTTGTTGTTGTTGTTTCTGTTGTTGTTGCTGTTGTTGCCTTGCAAATTTGTTGGCCAAAAACTTTGCATAGTTATTAATTCTTAACGGTTTTTACTTTCACGTTAGAACAATATGGACAGAGGCGATAATTATTTCTAAAGATGCCGCAAACTGGCTTCAGCTTGCGTCGCCCTACGTCGCGTTCGTTGCCTAAGTCTTTTGTTTGCTCGTCCCCTGGTCGCTTTATCAGCGCGCTGCCCGCTCACGCGCACATCACTCTAGCCCAAATATGTTGTTCAGATATACTTATATATGGCCAACTAACGGTTCGGCAATGACCAGCAAACTTTGCACTATTTGTAGAAGTTTAAAGTCATTTTTGTTTCATTCTCTCTCTCTCTCTCTCTCTCTCTCTCTCTCTCTCTCTCTCTCTCTATCTCTTACTACAAAAATGCTTTATTTTTGTGTATTTGTTTTTCAGATTTGATTCCAAAACAAAAAAGCAGAGACCTAAACGAAAAGCAAAAGCAAATATATACATAAATGGAAACTAGAACATGATGCAAATTACACTGGACAATGGCCAAAGAGGTTATATTTGGCTCGGCTCAAAGTCGAGGTGAAACCTAAAGATCGAACAAACCGAACTGCAGAAACAAAACGAAATGCAAAAACAACGGGACAAAAAATACTTTGTTTGATATATGAGAGCATTTACTTGTGCATATAGACATATAGTATCCGGGAGAAGTGTGAAAATATCGGTATTTACAAAACTCAGCTGGAGGCTGAATACTTAAGTGGACTACTTACTTATATATATGTAGGTTATGTGCCTAAATCAAATCGAAACTTGAACATTCCACATTATCTTTATTATATTATGTGTAAGTGTATCCTAAAAGAATAGTTAGGAATTATTGGTATGTGGGGTATATATAGGTTATGTACCTAATTAAAACCGAAACTTATCATTGGATAACCATATTCATTGCATTATTTTTGGAAGATTTCACTCGAAATATGTTTATTTTTGGATTGCAACTTCTTCATTTCATGTGGGAATATTTGGTTTCTATTTGTGACTGACTATTCTCTTATTAATGATCAAATATGAACTTTTCCCTAATATTAATATCTCATCTTTATAAGAGATATCTATATACATATATCATATGGCTTTCAAGCAACACTTCTGTTTCCCTTCTGTTTACATATGTCATGTTGTCGCATTGACATCGACTTTGGCCCCAATTCTCATGCTTATATCAGATTAGTCTATGAAGTAGCTTATCTAGAAACAAGCTGAGATAGTTAATAGTTTCGTATTAAAACACTTTCATACACAGTTGCTGCAGTGCGAAAGAGTTTCGCTCTTTCATGTCAAATGCATTTTCGACTATCTCCAATTTATGTAGGATATCATTTCGTTAGGATTGCTGTCGCTCATCTGCAGCTTAATCTCGTTTTATGGCCGCATCTAGCTGAAGATTTGGGTCAGTCCGATGGTGCCATCATCATCATCATTATCGTTCATAATAACAAGCGGCACATGACATGATCTTTGGAGATGAGCATGCAAGCCAATCGACAGGCGCGTTTTCCTCTTCAGATTCAACTGTTGCTGCTGCTGCTTCTTCTTCTTGTTTTCTGTTTCGTTGTTGTTTTTTATTTATTGCTGTTGTTGTTGTTGTTGTTGTTGTTGTTGCTGTTCATCTTCTGTTTTTGTTTAAACTCAATAATTTTTCTTGTTTTTGTACAACTTTCACATGTGAATGCGATGTCTGACGATTGCCGTCATCGCCTAGGCCCCGCCCCCGCAGCCGTTAAAAAGGCTGCCAGCGGCCCGCCTCCTGCCCAAGTGATCTCCTCGGCCCATTTGCCCCCGCCCTTGGGGGCTTCGAGTTAATGTCTCGCTACGTTTATTATGCTGGCATTTTTTCATCTTCATCATCATCATCATCATCATCGCCATCATCTTCTACATCTTCTGCTTCTTCTTATTTAAAATTTTTTCCTCTCCTTTGCAATTTTGCTGATTTTCTTCTAATGGCTCTTGCTGTGGCTGTTGTTGCTGTTGTTGTTGTTGTTGCTGTTGTCGCCGTTGTCTTCTTGCTGGCAGTTGCTGCTCGAGCTATAAATTTAATTTCGATGCAAAGTTACAGCTTAATTCTAATGCCCAGCTACGTTGGACACGACCAAGACGCAGCCGCAGCTGGAGATGGAGATGGAGACGGAGATGGAGATGGAGACGAAGATGGAGACGTTCATCATCATCAACAGCAGCGAGAAAATCAGAATTCCAGCGTCTGTGTGACCGGCGGGGCTAGCTGCCTCTGCCTCTGCCTGCTGCTAGCCGACCCCCCCCCCCCCTCCTCCTCACCAACTCTCCCCACTTCCCTCCCCCGCTGGGGTTTTGCGGGCATTTCACTTTTTTCGTGCCGCAAATGATGATCGATGTGCGCGTCGCATGTCGCTGTCGCTGCGGCCAAACGTGGCACGTCGAACATTTCGCCTCTGCTGTCTGCCAGCATTTAAATTGGCCAAATGCAAATGGCCTACAAGCTCCAAGCCCCAGCCAGAGCCGACGACAGGCGATGCCAAAAATTATTAAGATAAATGTCAAGCACGTCTTAGAATTGTGCAAAAATTAATTAGAGACTAAATGGACTCGCCTGCCAAATGCAATTGCAGCTTCCCTTGCGCTGGTCCACGATCCGCAATCCGCAATCCACAATCCTTGCTAATCAGCCCGGCAGCTCAGCTCGGCTCGGCATTCAGCCTAATAAATGACTGCGCTTGTCTCTGCAGTCAACTGCGCAGTCAGCGTCGCTGCCCAGGCCTTAATTAGCTGCGTTCGCTTTGGGCCTGGCCAGCCGACATGGCCAGCGAATTGCTGCCAACTCTTTGACTGGCAGCGAATCTCTTGCGCCTTGTTGACAGCGAATGGGCCAAGAGAAGGTCCAGCCCCATGACTTGATTGAAAGCCCAAAGAACTCACCTGCGTTTCGGCAGCTCCACAGCATTAAATGAGCTGCTGTCCCCCACTCGCCATCCTCCAGCGGTTCAATGGGTAATTCACATACTCAGCGGACACGATCAACACCCGCTATAAAGAATTTAGTGTGTTATCGGCTAATTTCTATAAATTAACATTCTCGCAGAGTTCTAAGAGAGAGAGAGAGAGAGAGAGAGAGCGAGAGAGGCAATAATCACCATCTTTATAGTTGGCTCTCAGCTCATTTCAGTTACAATATCTCATTCCGTATCGCACTACTGCTCAGAAGTACGCAGACATATCAAGATTTTCAATTTCATTAGCTTAATGTAGATGCTGCAACAACTAAGCGATTTGTTAAGCCATAGATCTATGTGAATGGATCTCTGGCTCTTAGACGTGATTCGTGTTCGCATGCTTTCTCTATCTAACTTTGCTCTATTTCATCTCTAACCACATGCAGATATGAGTCTTTATAGTATATTAGATTACATATAGTATTCTCTCTCTTTCCCAAAAGTTTTCTTAATGGAAGAATATTTAGCATCATCTGCTTAGTTTTTCATTTCGTTAATCGATAGCTACAAAACGCTTTATCTACCAAGTAATTTCTTTGGAGTTGTATGAGAGAATTCTTTTGTTCCAGGTGCTGTCATAATATGCTCAAGTATAACGACTTTTAGTTTACGAAAGTTTGAACTTCCCTTCGTGGCGTTAGCTCGTCTCACAGCTCGACTCTTTTGGTAGGCTTAGAGATGAGTGGCATTAGTGTAATAGCCAGACGCCTGGCCATTATGAAATTAATTTTCGGGCTGTACACAAATTCTTGGCCGGGATGGGTTTGAGCTTGTGTTTAGAATCTGTTCAGATCATCGCCGCCCTGACTCTGCGACGACTTCCGGCCGTCGAACGCTTTGTCTATCGAAAACTCGTTGGCCGCATTGGAAAGCTAACGGTTAATGGCTGCTGTCTGTGATTAACTGGCCTGTATGATAACAACTAATTAGCTAGAAATCAAATCGAATCAACAACCAAACAAACAAACAAACAAACAGTCAGACAGATGGACAGAGAGACAAGATTAACTATGCGCCCAGGGAAGTGAAAGGTTATGCGGACTTGGCTTTGGCCATCTTTTTGTCGCCCCGACATCGTTGGAGCATGGAGAAGACCGGAACAGTGTCCAACTGAACCGAACTGAAGTGAACTCGGCTAAAAAAGTAAAAGCCTTCCACATACACTCGACTTGAGCTGACCAGAAGAGAACCAAGCCAGGCCAAGCCAAGCCAAGCCAAGCCACGCCACGCCAAAGCTGAGCAAAAAAAGAAAGGCTGTCTCGTCCACAAAATGACCAAAGCCGTGCAAATATTTAGAACAGAACCAAAAACAACAACGCACAACAAGCCCGCATGTGTGTGTGTGAGTGTGTGTGTGTGGCAAACTGGTCAAAAGCGCTGCGTCAGCTGTGAGTTAAGACTGTCATAACAGCTGCTTGGAATGCCAGGCGACTGCAGGAGATGCTATGACAGCGGTTTGAGATGAGCGCGTGACACGCAACGGCCATGAATTGACAGCTAGAGATGGCACACAATTTAGTTATCAAGAAAGAGCTAAATGTATTTAATATGCAACAGACGTTAAGTGTAGAAACCTCAGATGTTTAATTGAATAATAAAGGAAAGAATTTTAATATCCACCCCCATCGGGTCGGTGCTACTAGTGATATTTACATATAACCTGTACTTTGTTTAGGTTATTTTAATTTTATATTGACTCTAGGTTTGTCCAATAGCATTAGGAAATAAATAAAGAAATAAATTCATTGTCGAAATGGAACCACTTTAGTTCATTTGAGTCTTCATTAACCAATAACATTTGAAGCAAATCAAATGAAATACAATTTTATATACAATTCTAAATAATCGTATTCTATAGCATATATGTAGATATTATATAGACCTAGCGTGATTCATATTAGCTTAAGCTAAGATTGAAATCGAAACGGTTGCTCTCATATCAGGTATAGGTATGTTAGAGATGAGCGCGTGATAAGCAACAAAAGAGAGAAATACTCGCATATAAGCATATATTTACACATTTCTTTATCAAAATTATATATACATATTTATACACCTACATATAAATACACAATTCCCATAGTTTTATAGCAATCGTATTCTTTACATCACGCAACCATCACTAGCGTATGAGGTAACTGATAGCTGGCGCCCAAAAACACGGCATCTACTTGAATGCGGAGCAGTTGCAATGGCGAACAACGGGGCTTTTGGATTTTTGCAGCTGTGACATAGAACATGTTCTCAGCGGACGGTGGGAGGTGCGGCATGGTGGGTGGAGTTCATCGAGAGCCGGGCTGCAGCTGGTGGGAGTGAGGCTGCAGCGGCAGCTTAAATAAGCGGAACCCAAAGCGTCAAGCAATTTTCTTATTTTAAGTGATTTCTTTACGCTTTCGCGGCGGCTGCTCCAGCTACAACAACGACAGCGACGTCGACAGCGGCAGCGCGTACACCATTCGTTCCGATCTTAATTATTGTCGCTTGCAGTCAGTGAGACAGTGAGACAGTCAGGCAGACCAAGGCAAGTCTCCATCTCTGTTTTCATCTCTCGCCTCTTTCAGCTGCTGTTATGTCAAGGCGAGCTGCAGCTCAATTGATGCCGCCTCTAATGAATTATGATTACATTTACAGTCGCTCGTCTGCGGTAACTCTACAAGGCGCTGTTAGGGCGCTGTTAATGGCACGCTGTTAACATTTTTGCTGGCTGCGCCGTTAGCAGCATGGCAATGACCTGCGACTGCGTAGAGTTTACTTGACTAAATTCTCATTACTCAGCCGCCGCAGCCGCACTCTCTGCTCAAGTCAGCGTCGCAGTTGGCGTCGCAGCAGAGGCAGCAGAGGCAGCCTCTACGCAAAACGGGCAGCCACTTTAATATTTGTTTTCTTCATTTCCAGCTAGTTTATTGTTGTTGCTGTTAGTTCTTTGCGCCTCGCAGGCAACTCCGTTAATGTTCAATGCAAATATGGCCAGCGATTCAGCTGATTTTCTTCTTTCTCTCTGTTTTTTTTTTTTTTTTTTACATTTTTACTTAACATATTTCGGACGTAACGGCCGCAGAATTTGTCACCCTTTGCCTTAATTGGCATAATATCAACAAAATATGCTGTACCCCAACCACTTTCTATTCGCATAAAAAATAAAGAAGAAATAACTAAGCAAAACAGTAAAAAAAAAAAAAAAACTAAAAAAAAACATGAAACGAAATGCTTGAAAAGCTGAAAAATTCACATGGCCATTGGCCAGAGAGACCTCTATGTTTATTGTACATGCCAGATGTACATAAAATGTAATATTTATTTCTATAGAAGCTAACTGCAGCTTTCTAAACCCGCACTAAGACTTATTTATGTTTGGTGTGATTTGGGGCTGTGTATGTAGGATAAACAATATATCTATAGCCCAATGAGGATGTGGATTCATTAGAAAACAGTTATATTGAACCCTATCAAATTCACATGATGAGCTTCATAAACATTAAATAGAATCATCGCTCATTAAAAGAAGTCGTAAAATAATATCCATTGAAAGTCTTAAATATTTTCGTATAAAAACTGCAGAATTATAAAATAAAGAATAAATGATAATATGATATGATATGATAGAGTAATACAATATGTTATCTTTGATATGTTAAGAATAACTATAATTTATAGAATAATTCAGTAGTAGAATAGCCCTCTTTGCAAACTTTTAGATGTTTTCTACAAATACATTAAAGACCATATTGAATATTGAATATTTGATAGAGTAAGATTATATATGATAGCTTATGATGATTTCTTTATCAGAGATTCGAGTTAATCTAAAACTAACTTCAGCTTGATGATGACATATAACTATATAAACATTACACAGTTCTCTAAAACATATAAGATATCACATGATGACATTTTTTAAAAATATCCAAAGTGAAAAATTGTAAGCTATATATACATATATTTATTTTTCCGTAACCAGCCAACATTTGTAAATTGTTTCTGAAGATGAAAAACTAGAAATTCCCTAAACTCAACAAACTTAGCATACCGAAAGTTATTCCAAAAGTGAGAACTGCGTTAGGTAAATAATCTAGTACGATATTCATGCTATGCCAAGCACCAGCAGCAATTAGTCAATATTTGTGACTCTACTGTGAGGCACGTATGTTGAAACGCATTCTAAATTCGAGTACAGTTAGAATGTATGTAGATGCGTGTAGATTCTGGTATGTTTGTTCATTACATTGACGAGCATCAATAAAGTACGCCCATATTTATCATTGGGCTGGCATCGCTGCCTGATTACACAACATGCCGTGGCAGTGACTGCGCATAATTCATTAGCATATTTATCGGTCAATAGTGGATCAACAGCATCGCACAGATGCTGACAAGATTACGACCGATTCCCAGCGCCCCACCCTTGCCACAGTACCTAACGCCCCGCACGGTAGCCATGCAAATCGATGCGCTGTAACAGGTGCCGTTGTCTCTCAGCATGTAATGTTGAGACAACAGCAAAGTTAGGCGAGCGGAGAGTGGAGAGAGGCAGCCAGCAACAGTGGGCGCTCTGTTGTTCAAGTTCAATGCTACGAGCAGCGAGTGCTGTTAATGCTGCTAGCTCTGCTGTTGCTGTTGCTGTTGCTGCTGCTGTTAAGCTTGAGGTCGCCTCGAGTCCAACTCTCCGTGGAGAGTGTGTGTGCGCGCGTGCGCTATTGTTGTTGTAAGTTTGGAGAGCGCGCTCTCTCGTTCTCAGCTTTGTGAACTCTTTCTTGTTCTGCAGAAGAGGCGCAACGCTCGCTCGACCGTGTCTTCTGTGTATGTGTGCATGTAACTGTGTGTGTGTGTGTGTGTGTGTGTGTGTGTAAAGTAGAAATGGGCTCGCGCTTTTCTTCGCTTCTGCTTCGTGCGTTTGCATTGCTGCTTCTGCTGTTGTTGTTGCTGACGATATCGCTGCCGCTGCTGCTGCTGCTGCATAGCTTTCTTAACATAATGACGACGACGCCGGCGTCGCTTTCTCTGCCGCTGTTCTTGTGCGCTCTCCCAGCTGGTTCTTCTTCGCTGTGGAGACCTCTGGGAAAAGCATAAAAGTGGCGCACTCGCTGGCCCACCAGCCATTGCGCGTGATGCAATTGAAGTGCCAACAGCGCCGAGTCGAGTCAGCATTAGCATCAGCAGCAGTAGCAGCAGCAGTAGAAGCAGCAGCAGCAGCATCATCAGCAGCAGCAGCAGCAGCATTAGCGTGGACATACTAAATACTTTTTTTTTTTCAAACAACTCTGTGTGCTCCTAGTGAACTTGGTAGTGTGCAACATTGCAACATTTGGTGGCATTCGGATTTGAGTAGCAGACACCTCCTTGTGCCCCACAGCGCTCAACAAAGTGTCGAAAGTGTGAAAGTGCAAGCATTTTTTTCTGTTCATCAATACTAAAAAAAACAACAAAAACAAGCAAATACAAAAAAAAGAAAAAAAAAACACGCGAAAGGATTTTCGTAGCCAACGCATACAAAGCCGAAGAAGGTCAACGAAAACATAAAGCCTTCGCAAGAAACAACATCAACAAGAGAACAAACAGAACTCTTAATTCAATTTATTGTGCAATATAAAAACATAACGAAGGTAAGCAAAACTCCAAATGCCTGTGAAGTTGAAAGCTCAACAAGTGCTGAATTTTTTTTTATACATTTTTTTTATGGTATTCCGTAATTTTAAGAAGTGTTGCAAAAACCCAAATGAAACAACGAAAAAGAACAGCTAAGAAAATGGAAACATACAATATAATGCCAAACATGTACACGAAGGTCGTACGAAAGAAAACTGGTAAATGAACAGTTACGACAAAATACTGCTGTATATGTTCAGAAAATATTCTATTTCACAAGAATAATATTTACTAGACTACAAGCATATGATTATAAATATAAAATATATAAAATTCCATTAATAATCACAAATATTATTATTTATCATAAAAAATCAATAAATAAATAAAATTACAAAATAAAACTCCTGAAGAATCATATTAACTAGATATTATACATATAATACAGAAAATATAATAATAATAATAAAGTTCCTTTGCTGGAGCTCTGCTGATAAACAAAATCTCAGTTGCTTTTTCTTTTTTTTTTTTTTTTTAATTAAATAAAATATATGGAAAAATCTGAAATAATGTAAATTTAATTAAAAAATAAATATATATAAATTTAAAAACTAAAAAAAACACAATAAATTGCATAAAAATAAAAATATATATTAATTTATATATACATATATATATATATATAAATATTTAAAAACTATAAAAAAAAATAAATGCAAAATAAATTGCATATATAATGAAAAAATGTATGTGATGCGAGCGTCACTTGAAAGATAGAATACTTCTATATAATATATGAAATGATGATATTATCATTATCTACGAAATTATAAAGCAGAAACCCTTTAAGGCTGGCATCTATAGAGAAGTAAAGCACTCAGTAATGCCAGAACTCAGCCTAAGCTGAGTTTAGTGTGCTTCACCAAACAAAAGACTTAGGCAACAAACTTGAATGCTAATGTGAATAAAATCAAATAAGAGTACACATACTGCATGCGTATTTCTTGTGTGTATGCGTGTGAGCCTATGTATGTGTGTGGCAGGATGAGCAGTCGCCGCTTTGGCTTTGCACAACTTGCGCCATTTTCAATTCATTGGAAAATGCAGGCAAGATCCAAGCACACTAAGTCTAAAGCCACCCAGCTGGACACGCTCTCTCTCTTTCTCTCTCTCTTATACAAGCACACACACATACATGCGCTCGCAGCAATGGCACATTTAATGCTCTTTCTTTTTGTCTACTTTGGCTACTTTACTTTAGTTTTTCTTTTTTTTTTATTATTTTAATGCCTGCGCTTTATATTTTCTGTTAAAGTCATTAACGCAATTAACCGTTATTACCGGGCCGCCATCGTCGTCAGCGCCGACGTCGTCGTTGCTGGTCACCCAATTCATTAGGAAAGCATTTAGTGTAAAAGAAAGACACACAGCAGCAAAAAGCAACGGGCCGAGAGCATGAGAAACGCATTAAAAAAAAAAAAAAGCTACAACAACAAAATTATGGAAAAAAAAAGCGCACGCAGCAAAAAGAACTGAAATGCGGAGCAGCAGCAGCAGCCCCCAAAGAAATAACTAGCTGCCCCGCCACGCCCCTACCGCCACATGGCGCAGTGCACTGCACCTACCCACTGCGCCACTCGGGCCGGCGTCCACTTTTATAGCTCTACACACACACACACACACACACACACGCACACTTATGCATATGTGAGCACATCTTGAGCAGAAGCCAAAAAATGCGAGTTGACTTTGTTGAAATTAAAGTTTATTGTTTTTTCATACACACACATGCATACACATGCACATACACCTCTAGTGTGCCGCCCCGGAAATAACGTAATAATGTTGTATAAAAATGACTTGTTTGCTTTATAATCGAATCGTAAAAGAGCCCCCAAGAAATAGAATGGCAGCCATAAAAGCGGTTTAACATTAGAGCGAAACGGTACGCGTTGCATGCCCCAAAACACAAAAGACTTAGGCAACGAACTTGCCAGCGAAATGCATTTGCATTTAAGTGGAAAAACGTTTAATTGCAACGTGGCCACACAGACCACAAGACCAAACAAATTACGATCAGCCGCCCGCAACATCAAACACCCCACTCCCCCACCCACCATCGCCCGCTACATCATGGACAAGAGATTTCTCTGTCGTTATCTGTCGTTCATTCTGCGTCGCCATCTGCACGAGATGCGTGTCGGGCGGGTGGGTCGTTGGGGTGGAGAGCTACGGAGCTGACCCACATCTGCCAGAGGCTTAAAAAAGCCAGCAACACTAACCAAAAAATACATGAGAAAATGCCAATAACAACAACAACAACAACAGCTTTAGTTAAACGTTAAGCGCTAAAAGCTTTTTTTTGTTGTTGGTTTCTTGGCCCACTTTTAAATGTATTTCAGTTCATTTGCTGGCAATCAAGTTGCCAAGTTTCGCAGCGGAAATTGATGAAATCGATTTTGATTAGATTAGAATACAAACAAATAAAAGCAACAACAACAACAGAAGAGTTAAGTAGTGAAAACTAAATGTAGATTGAGCTCAAGCAAAGCTAATTGAAGCTCCATAAAATCGAGATCAAGTTTACATTGGGCTGCAGCAGAGGAGAAGGAGAAGAAGAGTTAAAGCAAATATTTAAGATTAAATATTCAAAGAGTTTACTATGAACTATATACATGATATGATATGATATGATATGATATACATATATAGCTAACATATAGTCAACTCAAGACAGAAAGGAAGGAAAGCTACAAGGAGAAGTAGAAGAAGAGTTAAAGCAAATATTTAAGACTAAATATTCAAACAGTTTACAATGAACTATATATATGATACGATATGATATGATATATATAGCTAACATATAGTCAACTCAAGACAGGAAGGAAGGAAAGTTAAGTTGAGCTTCAATAGAATGGAAATTCAGGAATAAGAATTTATTATTTAAAAAAAAAATTTCAATTAAGTTTTCTGAAGTTCCATTTATGTCCTACTTCTTCTACTTCATCTCTACTTAAGCACGCTAACGAGTCTCTATGACTAAATCACATATCATTAGATTTTACTCATGGCCACAAATCCATTTAGGCTTCGCTCACTCCAACTAAGTTTCGACAAATTGTGGCTGCTTTCTTTAAGTGGGGAAAATACGAAAAGCATATTCATATCTAAGTGCGCCATCTCAGGCAGCGGCTATGCTAAATGTGATGCACCAGTTGCAAGAAGTTTTCTTGGCCTGTTCCGAGTCTTTTTTTCTTTCTTCCTTTAAGAACTTGTCTACTGCCTACACACAAGTAACTGCCACTAAAAGGAAGAAGAAGAAGAAGCAGAAAATACAACAGCAACTACAGTAAGCACAGCAACAACAGCAACAACAAGATGCTTGTTCATCCTGTCTCACATTTCGGCCATCAGTGGCTCAACCATTTGGTGGCTTTGGCGGCTCATTTCGTTTCGGGTTTGGTGCCGCTTCGCTGCGGCAGTTGTAACTGAATGCGCTGTGGCACAGTTAAGAGTTGTTGTTGCTGTTGCTGTTGCTGTTCGAGTTGAAGTTGGAGTTGTTCTTTGGCATTGTTGTTGCTGTGGCGCTGACCCACATTCTGAGCAGCAGCAGCAGCAGCCAGCAATCCCAGCAGCTGTTGAGGCACTCTGAGCAAATTAAGTCCACGAATTCAGCACCTGTTGCGACAATTGATGCCGAATAACTAGACAATTGAAGAAATGTACAAATATACATACAATTGGTTAAATGCTAAAATAGCTGGCAAAACACTTTGCGCCCAGCTCTTGAAGCTCTTCAAATGGCGAACAACTCAAGAGCCTGTTGAATGGTCAGTGATACATGTGTTGAGTGTGCGTGTGTGCGTGTGTGAGTGTGTGAGTGTACTCAAGCTCAAATCGTTTAAACACTCGCTGAGTTGCAACTTCTGCTTTGCCATTTTCCTTTTGTCTTTTTGTTTTCTGTTTTTTTTTTTTCTACCTGTTCCAATTCCAAATTCCAAGTCGCAAAATGCTGCAAATGATGAGCTGGCAGTTTTTTTTTCAGAATTTTCTTTTCTATTCTTTTTTTTTTTTTGGCTGGTTCCACCTCAAATATTTTCGTTTTCTTTTCGAGGCGGGGGAACTAGCTGGAATCTGTGCTAGTCAACGGTTGTTTTTCTTCTTCTTCTGCTTTTTTGTTCACAGCACGCCCCACTGACCGCTCACTCGGCTTTAGTTGTTTAGTTAACTACGCGCCCTCTAAGCCAAATGAAAAAGGCGATTCTACATTTGGCTTTGTTCGCGTCGCCCATTATGAATTTGATTGTCGCAGAATCTGTCTGAGCTGACTCAACTTTCAACAACAGTTCCCAATTAGGCCATCAAATTATTCAACGCACAACAATGAAGCCAAACACAATGCTCGCACGAGGGTGTGGATCGAAGACGAGCTGAGAGATATGTAGAAGATGAAGTGAGAAAAGTGTGTAGTATATAGGGCAACAGCTGAGGTCCTCCTCCGAATTCCCAGAACTAACCACTTTTCTATAGGAATTTCAGTTATATCTGAAAGAGAAAGAAGTATTTGATTCTGGAAAGGCAAAGATCGAATCGAGGTTTATTGGTTCTTGATGGAATCAGTCAGCAGTTATAAGCCAAGACACAAAAGCGAGGCTTAGGCAGCTGAGTCAGCCTAAGATCAGCTAGCTATTCATGGACTTCTATAAATTCAGCTTTGCTTTCTACAATTTCCATTTCAAGTTCTGTCACAAAGGCAAGCGAAATACTATTTCATTTACAAATTCGACAAACGACAAAAGTTCTGAAACCATATACAAAGGCCTGGCCTTGTTATAATTCGCATTCTTCATGCCATAAAGATGACAGAAAAAAGAATTCCTAATTCTCAGCGCTCTTCTCTCAAAAGCAACAACAAGCAAACAAATTGAAATAGCTAACTTGATTAGCAGCTCAGCAGCGGCTGGCGTTTGAATGATTGAATGATGATGACTGGCGGCATCATCTTGGACATTTATGATGATGAGCCGCAGAAGTGGAAAGCACTTGCCGGAGCTGGATTAACAGCTACACTTCCAGCACTTGTGCCATTGTCCGTGCAACGTGTGAAAGTGTTCCCATTTCGAGTGTCATTTCAAGTTGGGCGTAGTGCTTGCCTCTTCTTCTTCTTCTTCTTCTGCTTGTACATTTTTCTTTTCTTTTTTCTTTTTTTTGGATTTCAACATACTGCTAAATGATATCATTGCACTTGACGTGGACAAGAGCCGAGTTCAACTGTATATTAGTGTTTGTGTGCTCATTCGTTGAGCCACTAGGCCGTACTTTTAATGAGCAGCGTCTGAGCATTAATTAGACTTGGGCAGCATGCAAATGCCTCACTCCAACTCTCTGTGTGTGTGTGTGTGTAAAGTATATTTTTGTAGTGTGCGAATGCCAAGTGCCCTCTCTCTCTCGCTCAGTGCCACTCCCACTCCCACTCCCACTCTCTCTCTCTCTCTCTCTATCAGTCTGTTACCTGCCGCGCTCCATAGAATTTTCTTTTGGAAATTGGAGCAACTGCAGCGGGCTGGCATCGTTTTTTCTTTCTCTGCCGCTGCCGCTGCCTCTGCCGCTGCTTGTGCCTTTTGTTATTCACAGCAGCACCAGCTTACCGCAGTGGCAGTGGCAGCCGCTCAGCCAGGCGTTGCACATTTGCATAGAGCTTAATGGGAATGCCGCCCAACTAACCTGCCGCATAGCATTGCTAGGCCAAGTTTGTGTCTTAAGTCTTTTGTTTTTGTTTTTCTTCTTTTTTTTCAAATTCGGTCAAGTAATCAAATAGAAAGCAAACATTTATTGTTATTGTAGCTGCAACTTTATATGAACTTGTACATATATATATGTATATCTGTATTAGAATATATACTTATTTTTTTGCTGGCTTCGAGGAAGACACGACACGTCATGTTCCTGTCTCTAAATCTTGTTCGCTCTCTCTCTCTCGCTCTGTCTCTCGCTCTGTCTTTGTTTTTAATTGTTCGTGCTGTAGTTGTTACTTTAATTACTCATCATGTTATTGCCGTGGCTGTTTCTGTTGCCATAGTTGCTGTTGTTGTTATTGGTAGCATGCAAATATATCCGCTAGTCCATGTCCCGATCTCCGGCTGCCTCATGCAGCGCAACAATTTCTTTTTGCACTTTCCACTCGCTGCTGCTGCAGTCGATTGAATGATGACTTGACGACTTGGCGGCGAGTGCCCCACCAAACTAGAGGCCAGGTGGGCTGGCCGTCTGCTTATTGCCTGGCTGCAGCCAGGGGTCGGGTCGATATGGGCGTGGCATGGCAATCGCTTTTCCAATTCTTCATTCTTTTCTGCGTTATTTGGCTTTGTTTTGCTTTGTTTTGTTTTGTTTTGCTTTGCTTTTTTTTTCTCTCAGCCAGTCAGCGCGTATATCAATAACCCATTAGACGAGCTGCTCGCTAGCTGGGAGCTGCTGCGAGTAGTAGATACCGTTACGCAGCAACTTTTCAGGCAAAGCAAGCGGGCCGGGTCGGGGCCTTCGGTTAGCTAGCGGTTTACTAGCCGAAGAACATGTTGTTGCCGCTGCTGGAAACCAGAATGAAGCAACTGCCAGCCAACGGCATAATGATCATAATGATGATGACAATGCCGCAACAACAGCAACAGCAGCAACACCAACAACAACTACAACACTACAACAACAGCTCACAGCTGACCATCAAATAAGTTCAAATATGCATTCGCCTGCTGTTCATCTTCAAAGCCAAAGAAAAGTAGCTTAAATTAAAAAAAAAAAAAAAAATTGAAAAAAGTAGAAAATGAAAAAATCAAAATGAAAATCGAAAAAAAAAACTCGTTCTTCGCGCTTGCCCAGCTGCATGCTCGTCCGTAAAGTGCATTTCCCCTGATTGTTATTATGATCAGATTCGGGAATAACTAATAATTAAGGCGCATTGTTTACGCGCAGCGTTGAAAGATGCGACCGAGATGTGTCCGTCCGATTAGCTGCAGCCAAAGAAAGCTGCTGCTGCCGTTGCCGCTGCCATGGAGTGGCAGTTGAAAGCGAAGAAGCTTGACTATTTTTGGGGAATTGCTGCCAGATGTGACTTATAGATTTATGCAGGGGCTTTACATGCATTGAGTATTTCTCCCCTCCAAAGAAAAAGAAAAACAAAGCCAACAGAAGCAAAAACAATATCTTTCAGGTCTGAGATAAACCAAGACCCACTCATAATGCAAGTCCAGTATTTGTTATGCTAATTTGCCCTAGGCGATTATTCAGAATAAAGCCGAGAGACCTTTAAAGCTCGAATTGAGTTGTAAATTAGCTGAGATTTTCAGGCTATCTAATGAGACTTCAATATAGATATAGATATAGAAATATATAACTATGAAATATAGATGTAGGTACATACAGTAGAATCCGTTTATAAAGACTCCGCGTCCCTAAGGTCATTGCGACAAAAATTCTGGTTCTTAGACAATTTTTATAAGAAAACTTATACGGTTATAGCATCTTCCGGCTATATTGACGGTCCTTTGCGTGTCGCTATAACCGGATTCTTCTGTATATGCAGATCTGCTGAACACTTTGCTGTTTATATATACATATCTAATTATGCTTGTAGATTATTTACTAAATTGATTTCCAGTTCTTGAATCTAAGAAAGAAAAACTGTAAACAAATTATTTTCTATAGTCTTACTTGAAGGAATATTGAATATTCGAAATATCCATTAATATATCTAAAAAATAATAATATATAAAGCCAAATTGATCAAATATAAGGAATATATATATATACATTAATATATCTCAAATAAATAATATATAAATAATATTATGACAAGACGAATTGATCATATATAATATTTATATCCATTAATATATCTAAAATAAATAATATTATGAGAAGCCAAATTGATCATATATAATATATATGTACATATATCCAATTATATATCTAAAATAAATAATATTGCTATAAATAATATTATGACAAGACGAATTGATATATATCGTGAATTAGCTAGGAGTTTACATAAATATATACATATGCATATGTATATATACAAATTCAAACTTGAAGACAAACTGAATGAAATTAACCACGCCCATCTGCCCATCTGTCTATAAGCTTTGTACATCAAACGCAAAAGAATCCATACTTGGCTTAAGTTATTTAGTATTACCTCTAATACATTATTTTTCTCTCAAAGAAATACCCCAAACTGGAACTAACTGTATTTTTGTATTTTCCATTTCAATTTACAGTTTTCATCGGCATCACATTTCGAGCTGCAACTTCTGAAGGTAAGTTGCCAATCCGATGCGAATCCATGTCGCAAATTGGAGTTCAGCTGCAGAGCAGAAGAAGAAGAGAGCGCGGGATGCGCATTTGGGCAGCTTTTACTTAACTTGGCCAATGGCAGGTGTTGCTGCAGTTGATTAACTGCACTGCACTTAATGTTGCTATTGGGGGCTGGCAGCGGCAGCATCTAATCGCTGTGGCACTGGGCACTCGGCTCAGCTGTGATCCGCTGCTGCTGGGCCTATTTATAAGGCAAAGCGTTGCGCTGCAATCAGTTGGCAATTAGTCACTCAAACTGACTGACTGGCTGAGCTAGCTGGGCCCGATGCTGGGCTGGCAGCAATGATTGCAACTGTTGCTGGCCATACTTCACAATTAGGGCTGCGTGGCTGCAGATAAATGTCAGTGGTCTTTGGTCCCCACCTAATTGAGGATCGGGCGCAAGTTTAGCTTTGGCGGCAGCGTTGGCGGCTTTCAATGACATTGAGTAATGCGAGCAACGCTTAGACAGCACCAACAGTTGCTGTTGCAGCGGCAATAGTTGCCGCCAACAGGCCATTGGTGGTTGCTTTTGATTTGTTTGAGCCACCAACCTGATGACGACTGGCCAACAATTAAGTGTTGCTGCCCCTCTTCTTCTTCTACTTCATCTTATTCTGCTTCTAGTTGTTGCTGTTGCTGTTGCTGCTGACAAAACGAAAATGAATTGCCGCTTTCAAAATAGAAGAAGAAGAGCAGCCAGCCGCACCAAGACAAAAGACAGGCGGCAACAATTCCAGCAGAAACAACGCCCCAACGCCTAGTCAGAGTCGGTCCAGCGCTGGGCGCGTCTCACAATCTTTCTTTCATTTCGCCCGTCCGTCCGCTCACCACATAATTCATTATCTGATGCAGCTGTAGATGCATCTTCATGCCAATGCCACAAAGATGCCAAGATGCGTTTAGCTGTCGCAGCCGCACCCCGTTCGCCACATCGTTGCGCGGCCGCTGCCATTGCAATTAATTTCTATGTCTATTTTTAATTCGCCTTTTGATTATTGCTCGGGCAGGCGACGGCCGCGATGGCCGCGACGGCCTCGACGGTTTGAAGGCTGCGCTGTAACGGTGCTTGCGGCAATGGATGCTGGATACAGATTTGTGGGCTGTGTGTCCGTGTGTGTGTGTGTGTTTTGGGCGTAAACGCTGCGCTTCAGCACTTCACATCAATATTATGATGGCATGAAAACAAAAGACTTAGGCAACGAACCCATCACTATTCTGTTAGTGACTTGGGCAAGAAACTAGCAACTATTTCGGGCAATAAAACAAAAGACTTAGGCAACGAACCTGTCACTATTCTGATAGTTAACAATGAGAGGCATGAGCAGCATGGGCCAAGCCAAGCAGCTTGCAACTGTTTTATTGGAAAGCTCTCACTACTTCGATCAATGAAAACAAAAGACTTAGGCAACGAACTTGCGCTTGCCGTAACGGTGCTTGCAGCTGTTGCTCGCTTGTGATTTGTGGTCTTGGCGTCAATATTTTGATAACATCGGAAAACAAAAGTCTTTGGCAACGAGCGTGCGCTATTCGCTTTACTTGAAGCGAAGCACATACAAAAGACTTAGGCAACGAACTCGCCACAATATTGCACTAATTAAGCTATGGCACCAGCCCCCTGACGGCCTCTCTCTCTCTCTCTCGCTGACTGCCTTGCTGCTTGCCTGGATGCTGCCTCGCTGCCTGCTGCTGCTGCTGCTGCTGCTGTTGGTATGAGGAAGTTGTTGCTGCCAGAAAGCTGCGCGTATCTCTCGCTTGTATCTGGCAACTTTGGGTCGCATGTGTGTGCCACAAATCGTTGACCGTTCTTCGTGCGCAGCACTGGTTTATTTGTTGTTGCTGGTGGCTCGTTTTGTTGGCCTTTATCGCGCTTATCAGCTCGACTCCATCCATTTCCGCTGAGCTTTGTTTGCTCGACTTGGACACAAAATGCTTAAATTGCATTTGCTCGTTTGCCATTCGATTGCTCGTTAGCTAGGCGCTGCGAAAGTGGCACACATTTGCCTGCAATTAGCGCACTCGCTCAATTACTTATCGATCAACGTTCAATTATCGATAAGTGCGAAATTTCATATTTATCTTGCACTTATTTTCAGCTTTAATTGCTTGGCTGCCGTCTGATTTATGTGCTGGCAATCTCGCATAAATCGATACAAATTTATCGATTGTTTTCGCCTGCAAATTCAATTTCCCTTTTTTTTCCTCATTGTGCACCTCTCGCGCTGCGTTTTCATTTATTCGCCTGGCTTATTGGGTCATTTCTCATTGCTGCTCGCATTGTGAGCCCTCTGGCTGGCAGCGGCATCATCATCATCATCGTGATTGAACACGATGATGCTCGTGCTCATTATCGTCATTTAGAAGTGGCAATTGTGAATTTATTGCTTTTGGCTGCCCGCAAGCGTTTATTGATTCAGCTTGCCAATTATTGTGCAAATAAATTCCAAATTGCGTGCGGCAACAACAACAACAACAACCACAACAACAGCAACAACCAGTACTACGATTGCGGCAAACTTGGCCAACGACAAAGTGTTCGCTTCATGAACTTGCCTGAATATTGTTCTGGTTCCTGTTGCTAGTTGTTCAAGTTGCTGCTGTTGCTGCTGTTGTTGCTGCTGCTGTTGCTGCTGCTGCTGTGGTCATTGCCAATGGCCTGGCACATACATTTTTGTACTTTATGGGCAATTTCGAGCGTCCAACAAACAACAAGAACAAATGGCCAACAGCAGCGGTAACTCTAACAGCCAAGTAACGGATACACCCGCCCGGGCGGGGGACGATGCGGCAATCTAAGAGCTCTGCTAACAATGCGTTCCATTGTGTGGTACAAATTGTCACACAAAGTTCGCTGCTCGGGCTGCTAATGAGCGCAGCACGCGCAGCTTAGAGACCAGGAAGCTGATGAACGGGAGTAATGGGCATAGAGCTGATCCTTGCCAGATTTGAAGCGAAGCTGCTAATGAGGCAGCAGAGACACGCGAGTCAAAGCAGCAGGAAACTTGCCTAGGCTGGCAATTAGCAGAGCAGCAGATGGACAAGGATGTGAAAGGAAAAGTAAGATGGCCGCTGCAAAGAAAGAATTTCAGATGCAGGAACTGGAGCAGCATTCACTAGCGACGAAAGAGTTTGGCTGGTAGATTCAAGTGGAGATAGACCAAGTCGAGGCAAGCGCTAGAAAAGGAATTACAGGCAGGCAGCGTCCAAGCACTCGCAGCTTGTCATTTGTTTGCTGACTTTATGAAAATGCCAGCAATGGTTGCTAGCCAGGCTGCCAGCAATGCCAGCTTCATCTTCGTCTGCGCCAGCAACAACAATAAGTTGGCCTGCAGCTGCTGGCTGAGGCTGGTGCAGCTCCTTCGGCTGTAAGTGCTGTTGAGGCACCTAACCGCTGGCAGCTGACAGCCTGACAGACTGACAGACACTGGGATTAGCATTAAACATCAGCGGCAGTGCCATCAATACGACTGGCGAATGGCCCAAACAAAACAAAGGCCAAAGACGAAGACAAAGACAAAGATGTTGCCGCTGGCTGCTGTTCTTGCTGCTGGTCGCGAATGTTATGCAATTTTAGCTACTTAATGCCCATCAGTCAATCAGTCCAAATGTCTGTCATCACATTTATTCTTTTTTCGTTTTTCGTTTTTCGCTGACGGCCTGCCAACAGCAGCAATTCACACACACACACACACTCAAGGATTATAGCCTCTCTATTATTAAAAATTCTTATTGCAAGTGCTAAGATTCAATGGGGAGAATTGGCATTGGTCTTGAGAGTGAGAAAATTAATTATGATTTTCCGTTCGACTAGCTGTTAAAGGTCTACGAGAGCTGCGGGTTAACAGAACTTTCACACACACACCTTGGGCAGCAGAGCCATCATCAGTTGACATGAAATTCGCGTATCAGCATCGATAGCATTTGGCAATTTGGCATAGCAAATGATATTTAATGGTGTGTTAGAATGCCGTTTTAGTCAGGCAGCTGCTGTGCTTCATTACGGCCGAGATTTGCACACTTCAGGCAGCATTTTGGGCAACGGCATTAGTACCGTAGGAAACCTGGCAATTGGCTAGGGCTGACTAGCGGAAAATAGACAATTGAAAATTTCTATGCAATTGGGCAATTGAATTGGGCAGTGCACATTTCATTTTGGCCATTAAGTGCACACCATTAGCGGCATTAGGCCGGCGGGTAAACTATCGTCGGGCGTATGGCAAAATGGGGGCAGAGAATCGCTGAAGGAATGACGAGAAAGTTGCGCCAGCAGCCATCGATCAATCGATTCTAAATGCGATGCGATAACAAGCCAGCGCCGCGTACTCAACCAAATTTAGCAATTTAGCCATAAATGTAAGACCAAATTGCCAAGTTGGCTGCCAACGGCCATTGGCTGACTGGCAGTTTAAGCCTCATTAAAAACGCCCCAAATGCACCCGCTATGGCAGTGGCCATCCGCCGGCCGACAGCAGCTCCAACTCCAACTGCAACTCCAACTGCAACTCCAGCTTCGGCTTTGGCTTTGACTTCATCTGTCTGTCTGTCTGACTGTCTGTCTTTCTGTCTGTCTGTTGGCTTCATTATTGAAATGTGCTCATAAAATATGAGAAATAATTGCAATTATTGAGTAGGCCTTTAACAAGCTGCAAAATGCGACGCAGCCTCCGCTCTGCACACTGCAACAAAAAAACTTAACGCTTCACAAATTACATTGCAATCACATAGCGAAATATTCACAATGTACAGTTATGAGAGATTAAATATTCTGATAGACTTTTTGCATACTCTTTTCGTATGACTGCAAATAGATTCTTCAAATATTTGCAAGATAATTTTAAACAAAAATTTAATGAAATTTTCTCTTTGCTTATCTTCAATTTATAAATCTTGAAACTCAATCAATTTATGACTTAACCTGATTAATATTAGAATTTTAATTGTTAAACTTTCGCCAACCTTAGCTTAAGTTAAGCTTTAAAAAATCTTGAAGCCTCCCTCGCATGCCCTTGCTTTTGAATTCTTTGCTAAAAATAAACCAAAACTGCTTAAAGCTGTCATTGAAAAAAAGTTCGACATCTAGGAAAATCTCTTTTAAATCTCTCTTGAAGCCTAGCTCAAATCTTGCTTACACCATCTTAAAGCAATGTTAAAGCTCTGCTTGGGCTATCTCAAAGCTGTCTGAAAACTATCTTAAAGCGAAAGCTCGATTAATAGCTTCACTCTTTTGTTGTATTTAGTTTTTTTTTTCTAGTTTTTCTTTTGCACAGTGTGCGGCATTCGCGTTGCCATTTGTGGCACATGCAGCGCCCACGCGGCCGCCAAACCAAACGCTCAGCCTGCCGAGGTTCGCTGCTGTCCAGTGCTCCATGGCAGTCTTTGTTGTTGTTTCTTCTCTTTGGTTTTTTTTTGTGCATGTATTTGCATTTTTCATTCTTTTTCCCCGCGCCATATTCGAGAGACGTGAACGTGGATGTGGACATGGATGCGGCTGCAGCTCGGACGTGGATGTGGATGTGGCCATGGCTGTTGCTTTGGTTTAGTTTGTTTGTCAGACTCATTTGAATGCAGTCGCTATTTATGTTTTATGCTAAAGGCGGCCCCAGAGATAACACGCAACCGGCAACTGGCAACTGGCAACTGGCAACGGCGACAACACCAAATGGCTTCGAGTTCAGCTCACGTCTCTTCAGGTCTACAGCTCTGCAGCTCTCCAGTTAAGGCCATGCCAAACGAGGCTGGGCTGGCCAGTTAAGATTGTTACCTTTTGTTTGGCTTCAACTCGAACTCGAACTCGAAACTCTCGCCCAGGCGGCCTTTTATGGTGCGCCACATACAAAGAGCTACAAGTATATATAAATATATACATATATCTATATATATATATTTATATATGCAAATAGATCTGCAGAGCCCTGCCCTTGCCCAGTCGAAAAGTGTCGGAGCTAGCTTATTGAGTGATCCGTGCAGTCGATGTTTATAAATCAATGGAGAGCCAAAACGCACTTAGCACCAGGCAACTGTCCAAACTGACAGACGAACAAGCAGACAGACAGACAGACGAATGGACTGAGGGAGGGAGCATGGAACCGTCAGGAAATCTGTTAATCGATTGTGGCTGGGCTGTAGCACGAAAATGTTTACGATCACTGATTATAATATTAACTAGAATCTGTCTGAATCGTTTGTTGTCATTCGAAATCCATTTACAAAGAGTCAATAAGGCAGCCGAAGAGACGAAGAAACTATTGATATAGAGGCTATAAAGCGATCAAAGTGAAAGATATTCATAAACTCTTATATAAAGGAATTATAGAAAAAACACAATTGGAAGTAAAAGTATGCATATTTCATATTCTCAAATAGATCAATGTGAGGAGAAATGCATATGGAATCAAATTGATTCAGTTTTTGTAAATATTGATAGTTTCAGTTGAAGTATAATGAGCAAATTCCCGTTAGTTGGGAAATTGTCGAGCGAAATGCCAAATGCCAAAGAGTTGGAGCATCTTCAATGCTATGGAGTGAGGCCCCAAATAGGAAGTGCAGCAGCTCAGCAGTAGCTGTCATTTGAAAAGTATCAGAAAATGTCAAACACACACACACACACACACACACACATATCAAATAGACTGACAATGCAATGACTGCGTCTCATTTGCATATAGTCGCAACTAAATGTGCATGTGTGCATGTGTGTGTGTGTGTGTATATTTATGTATAGGTAATTGCATCTATCAATACACCGACTGATAGACTGACTTACTGGCTGTTGGTGGCCAAGGTTCTGTTAACGAGATCAACGAACTGCGATAGAGGAATGTCAATGTCAGCGCAGGGCAAGGATTGAGGATCGCTGATCGAAGATCAACAAGAAGTTGCGCGGGGCTGGGGGGGCTGGGGGCCAGCCACGTTGACATTTGCATCGTTAGAGCAGTTGTTGCTTCATTAACCAGATGGAGCGAAAATAAAAGAGTAGACGGTTAATAAGCCAGTCAATCAGCAGGAGTGAGTGCAACTGCAACTGCTGCAGTTGTTGGCCAAATGGCGTTTGCTAGTTGCCAATTGCCACAAACCGGTCAAAATTAACCTACTTAGCCGCACGGCAACGGCCAGCTGCCGACTCTGTCGCCTTTCCCAAAATAATAGAAACCAAAGCAGTTAAACCCAAAACAAATCTTTGATACGTGCCCCAGCCAGCTCCCAGAGAGGATGGGAATTTTATATACCTCAAGTACAAATGTGTGCTTAAATGCATTTTTCGTGACTGCTCACGCACACATCGCTAGCTAGCCCAGAAAATCGCCTATATATAAATAAAAGTTGCTCTGAAGAACTTCGGAAAGTCTCTAATATAACTGGAATGGAATATTCGTATTCAGTTATTTATATTTACGTTTCTCTGAAGAACTTCGGAAAGTCTCTAATGGAATATTTGTATTCAGTCTTCAATCCCCCAGCCTATAATAGCTTCTTTTCCCATGCCGAGCTTAGTTCTGTGTAATTATAATGATAATTAAAATATCTGTGGCCTGTAAATCGATCTGCAGCTGAAGATCGTCGACCGTGGATCATGTGAAATTAGTTTCTTGCGATTTCTCCCAGCGTGTCATAGATACGTGGAACGTAGAAAACTCCAACCAACTGAAAAGTCTTACGCCTCTATGGAGAAGAAATGATAAGTGAGAGGAGACACAGGCAAAGCAATAGAAAAGCAGAGATCGCAGTTCTCTGCCAGAACAAGTATCGTATTTCGCGATTTCTAGTGCGAGTGCGAGTGCGAGTGCGATGTTGTCTGGATTGTTAGATGCCTTCATGCACTGCTAATGGCTGGCTGTGTTTTGAGGTTAACCGCGATGCGAAATTGAAAATCGCCAATGGCAGCTGAAACACGTAAAGGCCCCAACCGCAATCAGGTCTAAGACAAAGCGTCAAATGAGCACAAACCAAATGCGAAATGACTTGATATCAAAAGTCCCCCCCCCCATTCAGGCTGCCCATTTGACCAGGGTTAATTGATTATCATGGCTCCAGCTTCAGCTCCAGCCCCGCCGAATGTCTGTCGCGCAAATGAAGATCAGCGTCCGTCTCGAGTGCAATGACAAGCGTCACGAGATCAAAGCATATACGAAAAAAAAAAAAAACAAAATGAGAGAAAAGACAGAGAACCAAATTAGAATTTGCCATAGGCCAGTCGTCCGACTAACAAGCTACGTAGAGTGGTAGCTAACAGCTAACCAAAAAAAGAAGAAGAAGAAGTGGTAGTAGAAGTAGAAGTGGAAGAAGCAGAGAAACAAAATCAAATTGGACGTGACTCTGGCATCTACTCCGGCCGCAGCTTTGTCTTTGGCAGAGTCAACACCAAAAACAGGCCGGCAAATGGCTGGAAAATCAAGTGATTACTGTCTGGCATCACGAGTAATGAAACGTGACTCAAATCGCAGTTAAACACCCCAGCGACACACACACACACACACACACACACACACACAGACATAGAGGCAAATCCCCCAAACCGAACGAGCTAAAACACGAGGCAAACAGCAATTAGAACAGACCAAACAACCAAGCAACAAGACCAAAACTGGCAACTAGAGAGAGAGGGGAGGGGGTGCGACTGTGAAGCTGGGCTGGTCACTGGTTAGAGAACTACATCATCAATGTCGTTGCATGTCAGCCATTTGGATAATGGCGACCATTTGGTGTCGAGTTGCTGTTGCTCCTGCCAGGCGAGTACAGGATTTCGCTAGCTGTTGTCTGCTTGCTATAGGATGTGCAACAAGACACTCTACCTGTCTCGCTCTCCCGCTCTCTCGGGGTTAACAAGAGCAACTGTTGCACCAGCAGCACTACACAAACAGGCCTCAAGGGAGCAGGAGGAGGAGCAGGAGCAGCAGCAGGAGCAGGCGCGGCAGGGTCACTCAATTGAACCTTTGGCTGGAACACACAATGTGCGCAGAGCTATCTATAGATACGAATACAAGTGGGTGCTCACTATGAAACACATATGTACATATAGACATACGTATATAAACTATATATATATATATGATCTATATCAAATATGAATCAGCTGTTAGACTCAGCTAAGCCTGTTGAAGTCAAAGCACTTGGCACTTGGCACTTGGCAGAGGCAATAGAAATGTTTTAGCTCAGCTCGGCAGCCCTTGGCATCTGGTATTTGGTATCTGGTATCTGGTATCCGGATATCTGCTGCAGTTGCACTTGGCCCGTTGGCATTCAGCTACGGTTCATAGCCGTGGCTGAACGCTATAAATGGTAATAACCGCATAGTCCATATCCGTTGGGCAATGCCCATGAATTTGCTGCCAGAATTTGCATAAGGTAACCAAATACCTTGGGGTCGGTAAAAGGTTGGGCCCCGTTAGGCCCCAGCTGTAGCTATGCAAATCTGTTCAGCGCGTCCACGCCCAACTGCCAACTGCCAACTGCCAAATGCAACTGCAACTGCAACTGCCAACTATACTTATGTACATATGTATGTATGTGTGTGTGTGTGTGTTTTGGCCACGTTTCGCTCTGTTTACAGATGCAAAACTGACACTGCAACACCAACTGCTGCCACTTGGTATGGCATCCGAGCAGCAGCAGAAGAAGAGCAGCTGGCTTAGACCATTTGGGTTCTTAGATATCATCTCACACACACACACACACATAGACATTTGCACTGAGCGGCACGTACTCATAGCTACTCGGTTGGTGTTTAAAATATTTCACTTTTGGCTCTAGCCCTGCCGCCCACCCCCCCGCTCTGCTGGCCACAACAATGCAGCGAGGCTGGCCCGCGTCTGGACGAGGGCAAGAACTGCGAGTCAAATGTAATTCATGGCATTAAAGCACAGAGGCTTCAAAATGGAAAATTGCCATGCATAACAATTTTTTTGCTTCTCCACAAACACATACATACATACATGTATATGTATGTATGTACATATTTCCTTTTTGTTTATTATAAAGAGCTGCAAAGTGCCCGTTGCTGGGCAGCGGGAAAACAATTTATGCGAAGCGAACGCAATTCGGTTACAGATCTCAAAGTTAGCGTGAAACTGGGCCTCCTCGCCAGATTCGCCCGAGTTGATTATGCGTTGAACATTGTTCGTTTTCCCGGGATTTATACGTTTATAAAGCCGTTAGCTTAGACACTGGAGCATGGCGGAAAGCCACAAGAATATGCCAGCCCAGATTAGCTGGAACTGAATAGAACTCTGAGATTGACATAACTCTCGGAGATGCAATGGGAACTAGGCTCCAAATGTCGCAGATCTACACTGATCAAAATATCATATGGATCCACATAAAGGCAATGAATAACTGTAGATGTCCGAAAAGAACTTCTTGAAAATTTAGCTATCTAGCTAGAGATCTACACAATTCCATGAAGGCCCAAAAAAAAACTGACTAGCTGAAAAATTATTAAAAGAAACAAATATAAATCTAATGGACTTTCCTAACTACATATTAAAAAGAACTAAACTTAAGAATTTTATGAAATTGATATTAATATTTATATTTGTTCATTTGAAAATAGGAATATTATAGAATATTATGTCAATCTATGTCATCTAGTTCATAGTTCAGCTCATATTCTAGATAGCAAATCTTAAAGTCAACTACCGTCCGGAACCAGTTCAATTTACAACTAACTAAACTCGAGCCATATGTGAACTGAGTCGATGTCAAGTATCATGCAGCTTCCTCATTACGGATTATGCTGGCTTAGGCCAGCAGCTCTCAAAGCAGAGCCAACTTAGCAATTGAGCTGGTTCGGGAACTTGAGAAACTAATAATCGTCAGCTTCTATGTATTCTGATGGGCCAACTGAGTAGGCAGCCAGAAGGCAGAAGGCAGAAGGCAGGCAATTCAATTAACTTTCACTATGCGCAGCTCCATGATGGTTCTGGCCAAGCTTTTGCTTCTGGCCGCTGCTGTTCAGCTGCTGTGGCTCTGTGGCTCAGTGGCTTTTGCTGTGAGGCTTATCTCATCGCCGGGGTCTGCGGCACGTTTGGAAGCGGGCCAGCGCCCTCTATACCCCATGTGCCGTACGTACCCGCTGCTCTCCGCCGCACAGCCGCGTTCTGGTACGTGTCGTGTGTCATTAGGTAACGGTAATTTGCCACGACACTGAAGCGATACGCGTTTGCCCTGAAGCAAAAAAAAAAGAACAGAAAATAAGCAGAAGGAAAAAAAAGAAAGAAACAGTAACTGTAACTGGGCAGAATGATGCGGGCTTTAGCTTAATTTCATGCTCATGCTTTTATTATGCCAATTTGCTGTTGTTTTCCATTTTATGATCTTATTAGAGCCGAAGCAGAAGCGGCTGCGGCTGCCACAAAAGGAAGAGCTCCAGACAGAAACGTAGAGAAACCGGCAAACAAATGACTTAAGCGACAAACGCGCCGCCTAATACAACTGGCGAAAGATCATCTATCAAATAATCTAACAACATTTTGTTCAGCTTCAGCACAGCATAAAATCATATCACTTGGAATTCAGCTAGACATACATATGTATATCTGATATCTTAGATCTGCCCTATCAAAGATATAGCTTTGGTCTTTTCTTCGGGCTTTTGCGCCCGGTCAATCGAAGTTTCTTTAAACTCTTTGGCTGTCCATCAATTTTCGCTTATTATTAACCTGCTCAACAACTTTTGCTTTTACTTTCAGATTCTACAACGAAAGCAAATTTTTGTGCAAAAGAAAAAAAAGGTAAGTTCACAAAAAAAAAAAAACAGAAAAATGAAAACGCAAAAATGGGAAGAAAAAAGACTTGAGTTATTTATTATTCTTGCATGTTTCGCATTTCATTTTCGTTAATTTTGGTATTTGTTAGTTTTTTTTCTGTCCCCTTCTCTCTCTCTCTCTCACTCTCTCACTCTCTCACTCTTTCGCTTTCAACAATTTCATTGATTTGCGCCGCTTGTTTCGCGACAATTAATTGGAGAGCAAAGCGAATTTATGATTCATTTGATTCACTTGTGTCGCCATGCATTACCATGCACATAACTCATTTAACATCTTGATGGATACGCGTCACCATCTCTCTCTCTCTCTCACACACACTCTGCCTGTCGCTTTAACGACTCGTAGCTAATGGGAAAACGTTAGCGAAAATCGACAGCAATGCATATAGCTATGCAAAGTCTTTATGACCCAAGCTGTGTTGAGGCGGTGCTGAGGGGGCTGGTGTTGGGCTGTTGGACTGTTGGGCTTTCCTGGCGCTGTCTTGGCCATTAGCGACGACACGACTTCTGCTGCCTTGGCTCGTTCTATGCCCGCTTCGCTTTCACCGAAATCATTTTATTTATTGAATTCTGTGCATGTCGAGCACGTTTGCACGAACGAAGCGACGGACAGGCCTTGTTTGAGACATTTGGAACATGTACGCGAATATGTGTTGGATAAAAAAAAAAACAAAAAACAAAAAAAAAGTCGCGACTGTCAAGGAACAGCAGTAGTAGCAGCAGCAGCAGCAGCCAAGTGCTAAATAAACCAAAGTCTGGGCGGGGGGCGGGCATATGACAACGGCCGGAGCAGCACATGTTGGCATGCCAATGAATTTGAAGCCACGATCCCGGCCAATGTTGTTGCCCCCACTTTGACTCGCCTCCGCGCCCCCGCCCCTCTGACGGGTGGCATGTGAATGAGCCGAAGCATTGGAACTCAAAACTTGGTACACAGCGCCGTGTTGCCGCGGCCAGAAATTGTCTGAGGTCGTGCCAACAGCGATGCGCATTATAAATGTACAAAACAATAACAACAACAACAACATAGCCTATGAAAATGAAAATGAAAAGTTCTCAAGCGACAAGAAAATTTCAATAAATGTGAGCCGAAAGGTTCAATAGAAACCTTTTGACAGCGCACGTTGTGTTTTATATGCAGAACGAGAGCGAGATAGAGATAGAGATGGAGATAGAGTGAGAGAGACAACAAGTGAGTGGCAGTGTGGCAGCGACACAGGTTAACCATGTTGCTCTGCTCCACATACAGCCAAAGCAAACAGAGCCAAGCGACAAATTTACAAGAAAAAAATAAATAAATAAATAAACAAGACTCTTGGCAATTAGAGTCTAAAAAGAAAATAAAAGAAAACTAAGCCATAAGAAATGCCAGCTGAAGTGAAAACCAGAGCAAAGAGCAAAAAAAAAGTTTGACTTTCAACAAGTGAGCGAGAGCGAGAGAGAGAGAGATAGCGGCAGGTGGGGTAAACCGCAGCGAAATGTTAAGGTGACTGAACAAATTGAATGACCGCAATTGGGTTGTAAAAATAAACGCGACGACACAGAAAACTATCGATAAACAAAAAGAAGTCGAGTCTCGTTAAAAATTCGTTTTCGATAATCTGAATTGCTGTGTAAATCGAAAAAAATCAATATGTATCGATATGTTATCGATATGTTATCGATGTGCTATCGTTGCAGTTTTACTGCAGCTTTACTTTTCTGCTCTTCTTATGCTACAGTGATTTTTTTCAAAAATGATTGTTATCGATAACTTATCGTTAAAGCTGTAGGATCTGAGTAGAACCCTCACTAGACATGCATATAACTTTAAGCTTAAATTTAAATTAAGCATATGAAAACCCGTTTATCACCTAAGACTTCTTTAAATAAAGAAGATAAATCGATAATCGATAACGTCATAAGATTAAATTATATATATGTAGGCCTAACAACTGCAAAGAATTTCACGCAGAAAACTAATTTTGTATAGCTTCACAGTTTTATTTAATAATTACATTTTTCTCTAAGCTATGTATATAGCTGAGTTATCGATAAATATATGCACAGCACTAGCTCCAGCGTTTGACCGCAAAAACTCATTTGCTGACGGACAGCCAGCTGGCTTGGGCTTAGACTTAGGGCTTGGAGCTGGAGGTTTGATGGAGAGGGGGAGGAAGAGGAAGAGGGAGCGGGAGAGTCGGTTCAATCAGCGCTGCGCATGTTGCACACGAAACTGGTTTGATTTGGCGGCCAAGATCGCGTCAAATGCCAAATGAGGCGCCCGGCTAAAAGAAAACTCAACAGCCGAAAATGCACTCGTATATCCGGCTGACCCAGAAACACTTACGAATTTGCATGACCAGGCAGCTCGACTCAACCCGAATCTTGACAGCGAACCAAAGACTCTCTTACACTTGAGCATGCTTATGTGTGTGTGTGTGTGTGAGTGTGAGTTGGCAACGCCGACACAGAACTTGGCCCACTTCCATGTGATGTGACCGCCTTTGGTAGCTTGTTGTCGCTGTATGCATGCATGTGTGTGTGTTGGCTTCTAATCGATGCAACTGCAACACGCTGCTGTCAATAAAAAAAAAGAACAACAACAACAACAACGAAAAGAGAAAGAGTCAGCAGCAGCTACAGCTCGAACACTTTCCAGCCAACGCACTTTCCCAGCGATCAATTGTCGCTATCTTGACACCTGCGCCAACTGGGCCGAGTGCCAAGTGGAACGAATGCGACTGGCCGACATTGCGTTAATTTATCGATTAGTGCGGCGATAAATGTTTGGTCGGACGTTGATTGAGTGCCTCGTGAAATGCTTATCGTTGAGTGCGAGTGAGCAAGCATTTATCGATAGCTCTTATTGAGTTGATTGATCTATCGAAAGAAGTTCTTAGATTTTGATGTAGCAATTGTCGCATTATCATTGAAGGATGGATGGGCCTATGAGTCGAGAGAGCTAAATTGAATAGAGTTGTAAATTTCTTGCTGTTGTGTCGGTTCATGGGAATTAAGAGTTGAGAAGGATCGATAAATGCTGGCAGTCCATTCATCGATAAGTGTTATACGCAGCCTTTAGTTACTTTTTATTTCACTTGCCAGTGAAACTTGTGAAACTTAGTGAGTGAGAAAAACACATAATAGGAAAATCATTTCCGGCAAACTATGAAGTTCACATCAATAAAAAAAAATAAAAAATAAAAAGAGAAGAAACAGCAAAGATGCAGAAAGTGTCAGCATTCTATAGAGTTCAGAGTCTGGAGTCTGTAGAGCCGATTTGCAAGCTCTGCATACTTTCAGCGTTGTCCTCCAGCAATTGTGCGTCATTAAGATGCTGCGTCTATGCAGCGAGCAGCCTCACGAGAATTGAGCAAACAAAATGCCAAATGCATTATCATTAAGCCACGATCAAATCATGATGATCAGCCGTCTGATGATGATGATGATGATGATGCGCCTAATGACAGCCCTGGCAGTCGCGTTCGTCCACTTATTCCCTGGGCTGCCCGGGCTGCCCGGACTGCCTGGGCAGCTGCTACGTGCGTAGCTGCTGCGGATTATGTGGCGACCTTTTGTGCCAACAATTTGCTGCCCAATTCAAATCGAAATCCCATTGTGATGGGCAACAACAGCAACAGCAATAACAATTTGAAGCTGCAACAACTGTTGCTATCGCTTGGCTGATCGCCTGTTTGCTCTCAGCGACTGCAGCGACTGCGATTGCGACTGAGTTATGCAGTCATTTCTCAAAGATCTTTAGTTGCCTGTTGCCCTGTTGCTGTTGCTGTTGCTGTTGCTGCTGCTGCTGATGTTGTTACCTGATTTCCGTTGTTGGTGTATTCTAACGCTTATCTCAGGCTCTTAACCAGGTCAACTAACGGCAATGGCCTCAAGCTGTTAAAGCCAACTTAAACAAATAACACTCATTCATTCAGTCTACTCTCTCTCTCTCTCTCTCTCTCTTACTCTCTCTCTCTCTCTCTCTCACTTACCCTCTTCCGCTTGCTTCTATAGACTGCATGCCTGACTCTCTCGCTCTCGCTCTTCCGCTGTCTCCCCCTTTGTAGCTCTCAATTTACGCACATTACGAGCACATTTAATTTTCTTATTGGTTTTTTTTTCCCCGCTTTCTTTTAATTCGGCTAAAAACGTCGAACAGGGTCAGGGGCCAAGGAGCAAGGGGCGGGGCGCGCTTTGGCATGTTTTGTATTTGAACGAGCGGCGCTTTCATTTCATTTCAATTCATTACATTTCATTGATAATGGCAAATAATTGTTACAAATGCCCGTAATTTCTTTTTCAGCAATTCCAATTGCTGACATTGGCTTTCTAAGCCGATTTGCCTAATAGCGCATACAGTTAGGGCCCAACAGCAACAGCAACAGCAACAGCAGCAGCAACAATTTTTAGGTGCCAAACGACGCACCCATTGATCTAGGCGCTTAATCTTCCCCGGCCACGCTCATCTTTTTGTTCGCTTTGGTCATTAAAGCCTAATAGCTGCCTAATGAAGCAGCCCCAGCAACAGTTGCCGCTGCTGCCACAGCAATTTCCATTTGATTGTAATAAATGATGAACAACAGCAACACCAGCAGCAGCAGCAGCAGCAGCAACAGCAGCAGCTGCATAGTTGACCATCAAAACATTTAACGTGCAAAAAAAAAAAGAGAAGCTGAGCATATATAAATCAGCGCAAGTTTCTTGCCTAAGTCTTTCGTTTGGCACAGCAGCTGCAGCCCGAGTGTTGTTATTAATGTTTAAGCAAACACATTGGCAAATGACAACAGTGTTGCTGCGATCAATCATGCCACAGCATGTTCTGCATGCCATTACACCCAACGGGAATACCCTGTAAATGAAGAGTTTATGCAGGCAGCGCACAGCAGTTGAAGGCTGAAGCTGACTAGAAGATGGAATAGCAAAACTTATTTGAGTATACAGCTAAGGTATATAGCCTAGATCGATAGTATATACTATATAGCTAGATAGATAGATGCTAGAGAGTATAAGTTATCGAATATTAAAAGTAATCTAATGAAGAAAACTTGAATAAAACCTTAGTATATAACTAAAGTATATAGTCTAGGCTATATCCAGATCGAAAGAATATATTAGATATAGATCGATATATAGATAGTATAACTCATCGAATATGAGAAGCAAACTAATGCAGAAGACTTTTATATATCGCATAAATATCGAATATGAATTGAATATAACCTTTTAGCTAAAGTATAGACTTTATCTAGATCGGTAGTATATAGTATATATAGCTAAATAGATAGATGCTAAAGAGTATAACTTATCGAATATGAAGACCAATTTAATGCAGTAAACTTTCATATATTGCATTAATATTGAATATTCCTTACCATATAACTAAAGTATATAGTCTAGACTATATCTAGATCGAAAGAATATAGTAAATATAGATCGATAGTTAGATAGTATAACTTATCGAAAAAGCAATCTAAACTTTCATATATAGCATCAGCATTTATATTCATATAGAGTGGGTATACTTACAGGGCATCTGTTAGTCGATCAATCAGTTTGTCTGTTGCCTTTGCTTTCGCACCATTGACTTAATCAAATGCGGCGCATGCTTCAACTGGCTGCCTCTTTCACTCTGCCCCGTTGCGTGCTACATTTTCAAGTCGCAAATGAGTAAGGTGTGAGTGTGTGCATGTGTGTGTGTGTGTGTGTGTGTAAAATGCCATCAAAATCACACAGAACATAATTCTTAGCAAACACAACACATACGAAACATGCACAATCATTCAGCATGCAACATGGCATTCCATTCCACTGCCAGTTGCAGCGTCACGTGCGGCATTTAACTCCCATCCGCAAGCAGCCGCCCCCTGCCACATGCCTCCTTGCCTTGCGGCTCGCCCTCTATCCCGCTGTGGTTTAATTAAATGCTGGTTTTTAAAATTGCAACTGCGAAATGAGCCACAATGGGCCACTTAGTAGCACACACACACACATGCACAGTTGGTCGCATTTGCTTATCGAGTTGGCTGACTGCTGCTGCTGCTGCTGCTGCTTGCTGTGGTATGTTGCCATGTTGCAAGCAAATTGGTCATCTTCATGTGGCATCTTTAGCAATGCCAAAGTTGCCGTTGTTACACAGCTTCCCTCTCACTCTGTCTCTCTCTCTCTCTCTCTGTGTTGCGCCGTGGCGCATTCAATTATTTCCATGTCCTGATTGTCTTGTCGTGCGGCCGCGCGAGTTTTGCATTTAAAAATAGGCCGCCACAACTTTAAATTGCCACAATTTTTAATGAGCTGCTGCTGCTGGTATAGCGCCAGCAACTGTTGCAGCTGGTAAAGTGTCAGGGCTTGTTGTAATGAGCCAATGCCTCGTCTAAAAATACACGCTCACAGAACAAACAAGCCAACAACAGGCCAGCAACTGCCTGCTCCAGCAGATAAGATAACATAGTTCAGTCTATCATAACAAGCTGTCATGCAGTACAATTCGATATATCGTATATACAAGACTTCTATAGAGGCGCTGGGATGAGCTTTATTTAGCTGCCTGACTGGCTGGCTTAAAGTCACATTGCAGTCACCTGAAGCTGCATGCAGACTGATCTCAATGGCGGAGCACAAAGAGCAAATCCAGCCCAGCTTGATGCTGAGTGAAAGCATAAAGCTGCTTTAATTAGAGTTAATTGATTGAAGACATTTTTGATTTTAAGACTGCAGCGCATCAGACTTTAATCTGTAAACAAATCAAAGCTTAAAGCTTAAAAGCCTTTCACTATTGATGTATTACTGTCAGTCAAACTTCAGGCTTATAGAGATCTTATATTAATTAGGAATCTCACTCTCTCTCTATATCTCTATCTTTCTTTATATGTAAAAAATAAACTAAAAGCTTGAATTGTAATCCATACAACTTAAAGCCTCCAAGAGCTTTCCATATGCATATGTTATTCATATTCAGTATTTATATTTAGTATTCATATTTAACTAATAAACTAAAAGCTTGAATCGTAATCCATACAACTTAAAGCTGCCTGAAATTTTCAAAAGCTTTCCATATACATATGTTATTCATATTTAGTATTCATATTTATTGTATATATTATATATTATTCATATTTGGTATTCATATTGATTATTCATATTGAACGAATAAACGAAAAGCTTGAATAGTAATCGATACAATTGAAAACTTCCTGAAATCCTCCAAGAGCTTTCAATATATTTTATTTATATTTAGTATTCATATTTAGTATTCATATTCATATTCATAATTTATTATTATTTAGTATTCATATCTAGAGCTTATATGTTATTCATATTTAGTATTCATATTGATTATTCATATATGTTATTCATATTTGGTATTCATATTTATTATTCATATCGAACTAATAAACGAAACGCTTGAATTGTAATCCATGCAACATAAAGCTGCCTGAAATCATTTAAGAGTTTTCCATATACATATGAGATTCATATTTAGTATTCATATTTACTATTCATATTCATCATTTTTTATCATTTAGTATTCATATTCAGAGCTTTCTATATATGTTGTTCATATTTACTATTCATATTCATATTCATTATTCATGAACATTTAGTATTCATATTTAGAGCTTTCTATATATGTTATTCATATTTACTATTCATATTCATATCCATAATAATTTTAGTATTCATATTTAGAGCTTTCTATATATGCTATTCATATTTAGTATTCATATTTACTATTCATATTCATCATTCATTATTATTTAGTATTCATATTCATATTTAGCTAATAACCAGTGAATCCCTAACATCGCATTGATGAGCACTAATTGTAGCAGCTGAAATAGTGCTGGAAAACAGTGTTGCAAAGAGCTTTAAGCTGCGTGAGAAGAAACTTAACCCCAACCAAGTCAGATTACCTTGTAGATCTCCTTAAAATAGACTTTTCTTGTAAAGTACTTGGCCAGCTAATATGATGCATTAGCCAGTTACAGAGCCAACTCTTTGATGTATTCGAACATATTTCATTGCACCTCATAATATAAGTACATACTTACTCAATTATCACATTGCCCAGCTACAAAGGCAGCTCTTTCATAGACCCGAACATACATATTTCATTTCGTTTACTTGGAGCACTTTGCCGCTAATCACTTTCATTTGTTGCATTGGTTCAATAGATCAAATGGCCTGTCATAACATGCGTTTCGCTTGTTGGCCCAAATGGGCGGCCAGATAGGGCAGGGGGCAGGGGGCGGCGGCGGCATTGTTGTTGTGGGCGGGGCTGGGCTGGGGTCAGCGTTTGCAATTAATTGTAATTTGTGAGCGCATTGAAGCCGCGTCATCATCATAATTGCCATAAATCATGCAACGCTGCACTTGCACCACTTGCAGCACAGCTTGCCCTAACTGCCACAAGTGCTCAGCTACCCCTACCCCGCCTCCCCCCATGTCAGCTGCATCTTCTTTTGCCGCATTCCGCAACTCAAATGCGCTCTAATGACTCCTGTTCTTTGTTGCCTCTGCTGCTGCTGCTGCTGCTGCTGCTGCTGCTGCTGGCTAATGGCTTTTTGTGGCATAACTTCCGCGTACCCAAGCTGGCCAAGCTGTGGACTGTGGAGTCGTGCTGGCTGCCGCTTCCACGAATGAGCCGCAGCCCACACAGCTGATCGGAATCAAGTTGCCAAACATGCGCCCAGACAATTGAACGATCGATTGTGCGCTCCTCCACACCCACAATGCCAGCTACCCATCTCGCTCTCGCTCTCTCTCTCTCTCTCTCTCTCTTTCTCGCGCTGACAGCTGCATTTGCATGGTGCAGACAATCTGTTGGGCATTCCAAGAAGAATTTATGAAATGTGTGACCCAACATCGAGTGCCCCTAACAGTCGCAGTCGCAGTCGCAGTCGACGTCGTCGTCGCAGCGTGGGCAATGCCACACCCGTTTTTTAGCATTTTGTTGCCCGCATATCTTGCGCCTGCATCAGACGAACCCGCGATGCACTTTCAAATATGTTTAGCCCAGACCAAACCAAACCAGCCCTCCACCTCCGCCTCCTGCTCTCTATCTTTCTCTCTCTCTGCCACTGATCCATCTATCAGCAGCTGCTGCCCGTATCCCTATTTCTTAAGTGTGGCTAAACAACCTTGGGGCAGGCGGTGCTCACGCTTGAGCCTGAGCCTGAGCCTGAGCCTGGCCACATCCTCAGTTCAGTTCAGGCTAGCATGTGATATCAACTTGTTATGCAATAAATATCCGGTTCTAAGCCACAATAGCACACACACACATAAATAGCTTTGGCCAGCGGCAGGCAATCAGCCAGCCGCGTACCTGGTCCAGCGCCTTTCTCTGCGCCTCCTGTTTTCCGGCCAGTTTTATTTTATTTAGCCGTTTTTTTTTTTCGGTTTCGATTTGCACTTTTGGCATAAAATTCGCAGCCACTGCCACTGCCACTGCCTCTGCCAGATGCAACACCTGTGGCACATCCCGGTCAGGCCACATTGTCCATGACAAGCAGCCAGGCAGCCAGTCAGCCAGTCAGCCAGTCAGCCCGTTTCTGTTTCTCTTTCAATCATAAGCGACGGGGATGCAATCCAGAGCTGGACTCGTTTTTAAGTGGGTGTCAACTTTACAAATTAGTAACGGCATTTAATAGCATACACATATGAAAAGACATGGTGAGAGAGGGAGAGAGAGAGAGAGAGAGGGAGCAAGATTAGAGCTGCATCTAACAAACAAGTTTGTGTTCTAAGTCATTTGTTTTTCATGCAATTTCTTTGGAATTATTTTTTACATGTAGGAAAATATTATAATATAGAATATTTTACTGGATTATTTATCAAATTGAATTTCATACTAATTGTTTTAAATGTACTTTTTTTTTATATATTTTTACTGTATAATTTTGGGTTTCATTTCGACAAAGGAACTTTAAAACCACTTAAAGACTAAAATTGATAATGATATAAGAAAAAGTGAGTTTGCCCGCATATAGACTGTTGTGAGCCAGATGAAAAATAGTTATGAAAAGATACTATGAACTATAAAGGAGTATGAGAATTTCCCTTTAATATAAAATATTAATTTAGATATCAAATTAACTTTCATTACAATATATTTACTGCATTCAGGGCATATATCATTTATCAGTAAAAGGATAATGAGCGGATGCAGTCGTGTCGTAGCCAAAGGCTATGCGAATCCAACTTGATCGCATCGCTGACTAACATTAATTAGTATATTAACTCACATTGCTCTAACATAGTTCATATTATCTTATAGGCAGCATACTCAGCCACATCCCTGACCAACTATAATTAATATATTAACTAGCATTACTCTAGCACATACATACATATATAGTTCAAATTATGGAGAGCCGCAGACTCTGGCAATGTCACAGCCTTGGCTCAGTTTCGGTCGCTGTCAATGCTAATGCAATTTGCCAGTCATTATCCAGTTGAGGCGCAGGCCATCCAGCCTGCAGCTGGAATTTCGCATTTAATTTGCGTTGGATTCTTACCACTTACCTGGCATATGCATGCATGTGGTCCAGGTGGCAGAGCAGAGCATTTAGCTGCATCAGCGAGAGATCAGTTCGTGCTGTTAGCTTCGCTCACGCTTTTCTGCCATCTATTCACTCCTTTTTCTTTTTTTTTTTTAATTATAACTTTTAATATTTTCACACACACACACAGAGAGAGAGAGAGAGAGGCAGAGATTTTGCTGCATGCAGCTGGCAGCTGGCAGCTCGTTCAGGTGTTGCGCCTGCGCCTTGACATGTTTTGCGATGCTCCATTGTTCGATAGCAATTATTGCAATGCACTTCTATTGCGTTGCGAAACGGGGCAATGGAACTGGGACTCGGCGTGTCTATAGGCGCAACACACGCAAACACAGAGAGAGAGAGAGAGAGAGAGAGAGAGGGGCATAGAGCTTATGGCAGGTGCTTCAAGCTGAACGCTTGCACGTTGCGCATCTTTAAACTGCGATGATTGAAAATTGCATAATTGCAGCAAGCAGATAAACGAACAGAGTGAGAGAGGTAGATAAAGTGAAAGAGAGAGAGTGGGATAGAGACTGCGCACATTCACAAATGCACTCATTCACTTAGACACTCGCGTGTTGTGACAACAAATTGCAAAAATATGAAAAGGCCTCCATTTCCGCCGCCAATCGAGTGGACAGTGGACAGTCGGCCAACGGGGTGAACAGATTGCAGCGCCAAAGGTGTAAGGCCCAGACATCCGTCTGCACACACACACACACACACTCACACACACACACACACTCAATCAGACGAGAGCCAGAACAGTTTGCATGTTCGATACGAGTCAAGCCTCGAGTTACGAGTTTCGAGTGTTGGCTAAATGCAAAAGAAAAACAAAACAAAGAAAGGAGAATTGCTAAATAGACAGAGATGCCTGCCAGAGTGAGCGAGAGAGAGAGCGAGCAAAAGGAAGTGAGTTAGCTGGAAAGTCAGCTGCATGTGAGGGTTTTGTGCAAGACTTTCAAAGATTTCTATTCAAATTCCAATTTGCTGTAAATGCTAAGCAGTGTTGGTTAACACTTTAATATCAGTGCTGAGTAAATTGCAAATAGATAAGTCATAGCTTAAAATAATCAAAGATTCAATCTACATCAAGACAACAACTAGTGTTCCGATTCCACATTCCTATGCCGGCTATCAGCTGCTAACTGTTAACAGTGTTGGCTAACACTTGAATACTAGTTTGCTAGTGCTGAGTAAATTGCAAATAGATAAGTCACAACTTCAAATAATCAAAGCTTCAATCTACATCAAGACATCAACTAGTGTTCCGATTCCGCATTCCTATGCCGGCTATCAGCTGCTACCTCTAAAACCCATAAATCTCTAACCACTCTTCACACTCTCTCACTTCAATAAACACATCAAGATCGAAGACAACAACAACAACAATAAATCGAATCTTCGACTCAATTTGATTGACACGAATAGCTCGAGGGGTCGGCTAACTGCGCTTCTCATAATTACATATTGATATTTATATTGATATATTTATAAAGCCGTAATAAAGCCGTCGCTTAGTCCAATTAAAAAATTGTAACTCCTATGGTGTTAACATAGATGTATTGGTATCTCTTTGGTCTCTCGCCTTGGCATCCATGAAGAAAAGATTAGAAAAGAAAAGGCAAAAAAAATGCCGTTGAAGTTTGCAAATTTCTTTTCTTAAATAAAACTATTCATATTTTTTTGGAGATTCGTCTCTCATTTCATTTTAATTGAGTTAATTGCATATTATTACTTTCACTGCTTTGTTCCATTCGCTTTGTCACCTTTTTTCTTCTCTCCAATTTACCGTTTCTTCTTTCGCTAGTTCTGTATTGTTTCATGGTAGATTTTATGTGAACAATTATAATGATTCATTTATGTTTGATTCCACTTCTTCTTCTTCTTCTTTCTTCTGTTTTTCGGCGCTTTTTAACTTTTTAACTCCGTAAGCTTTTCTTTTTGATTGGACTAACGGAGTGACCTTTGACGGCTTTTCTTTGCGCCTTCGCTTTGCTTTGTTTCTTCTAACGCTCATCTAATGTTGCTCATGTGTTGCTGTTGTCGCTCTTCTTCTGCTTTTGCTTCTTCTTCTTCTTCTTCGACTTCACCTTCTTCCAGTAGTATCTTGCAACTGGCCGTGGCATTCACTTGCTCAGCTGCCTCGTAATTAGAGGCCATACGCGAGGAGGAAGTAAACGTGCCTAATGATAACCTTTAGCTTGTTGCCTGCTGCTCAGCCACAGGGCGTCCGAGCTCACAGAGAAAGAGAAAGATAGAGAGAGGGAGAGGGAGAGGGAGCGGGCGAGGTAGGGACAGGCCAAACGCAGTGAGCGCCCGTTCCCAACCTCCCCCAGAACATTGCCATTGCCATTGCCATTGGGGGGCAAGCGTACAATTTTCTTGATTGCCGGTTACCCGGCTCTACATCATCCATCTAACTAAGTACGCGCCACTGACCAGGCCGAGCAGCAGCTAACTGAGCCAACAGCAGATTGGGATGAGTACACTCAAGCAGCCATACTCCGAGCTCTGTCCATGATCGTGGCTATACGAAAACCCACACCCATTCCCATTCCCATTTCCATTCCCATGCTTACGCTCACAAGCCAAGCAACGCATATTGCACTCATATTTTACTTCTTATACCCTGTACCCTGATTCAAGAAAGGGGCAGTATATGTATACATCTATAAAATAAGTATACATAGTTAAGATTTCATTTAAGTTAAGAGCTACGTTGCCTGAGATTCATTCCATGTCTGGCTACATCTATTTAAGCGGAATCGATAATTATCGATTTTTAGCGCTACGTCGTTTAGGCAGCTGCTCTCTAAACATGAATCTGATAAATGTGACTAGTGCATTCATTTAAGACATATCGATAATTATCGATTGCCAATTTAGCATTAATTTAAAACATATCGATCAGTATCGATTACCAATTTAATTGTAGTTACCTAAAAGTTAGAAATATTTGATGCCATTTTATATTTTGGTAAATGGATAACTTCCAATTTGGTTAGGTCTAATATCATCCGATTAATCAGGCAAATCGATACATATCGATTGAAAGTTTGCACATTTGCATTGCACAAGATTAGTTTCTTCTGTAATCGATTTTTGTTACCCAATCGGATAAATATCGAATAATAATTAGCATAAAACTTAATCATTTTGAGAAGAGAATAATAATAATTGAAATATTTTCGTGAGCTACCACACTCTATTAACACCAGAGCATGCTACAGGGTATCTGCGCATCGTGTACGCTCGCCATTAACACATTCGCTTGTTGTTTTTATCAGCGTTAGTTGCATTCGCACTGATTGAACGCTCCGGGTTCTGGTCAACGCCCACCAGTGCGTCAATGTGGTGCGAGCAGCGCCACAGCGCCAAACACTGGAAGCATTTTGGTGGTGCTGCTGCGTGGCGCCACATATACACATGTGTATGTGAGCTGTTGCAATGGCAGCAGCTGCCGTTTCCTGCCAGCTAGAGGCGACATTTAGCAGCTGATTCGAGCTACCAGTGCCAAGTGGCAACAGCAACAACAACAGCAACAGCAATTGCAATTACAGCCAACAGCAATTGCAGCTGAAATGTGGCAGCCACATTGTCGGTTGCAAGTCAAATTAGATGTGAGCTGCGCTTAAGCCAAGGACGCCCCAAAAATAAACTCAATTCGGGCTATAAATAAACCAAATCGTGAACTGTGCAACAGACAGCACTTGCCATTTACTATTTACCACTTGCCACTCTGGCAACAGGCAACAGGCAACAGGTAACTGGCAACGCGGTGGCAATGACGTCAAATGCGCAACGCATGCGCTCTGCATTTTATCTGGGCAAGCAGATCGCTCGACTGTGGCCATGTAATTGGCTACCCGTGCACTGCTGCAATTCAAACGCATTTCATTCTCAGCCGCAGCTGCTGCAGATGGGATTCTCATGCAGATTGCCAATTGTACAACACGAACTAGCAGCAGGCAAAAGCAAAAGCAACAAAAAACAAAGCAAAGTGAACTAAAAAAGAGGCGACTCCCTACGATGCTGGTGGTTGTTGCTGCAGTTCTTGTTGCTGTTGCTGTTCTAGTTGCTGCTGTTGCTGCTCCCATTGCTGCTGTTGTTGTCGCTGGTTTTTTTAGCTGCTGCTGTTGCTTTGGCTGAGAACACGCTACACATTCCGCGACCTCAACTTGCCACCTATTTCATACATTTGTTGCTGCTGCTGCTTCAGCTCCTGCTGCTGCTGTTGTCGTTGTCGTTGTCGTTGTCAATGTTGCTCATGTTTGCCATGTTGCTGCTTCGGCTGCTGCTGCAATTGGACACGGCGGCAACGATTGCTTGCTGAGTTAATATTGTTTGTAATAGCCACGTTCCCAACGCTGTAATCATTCGAGAGACCCTCGTCCAGCTGCCCGCCTCGCTTCGCCTCACCAATCGAATAAATGCAGTCGTATAAATAATTGCGCTTGGCTGGCTGCCCACTTGCCTGGGACAGTTCAAAGCAAACAAATTGAATTGAATATGTTAATATAATTGCATGGCCCGAGCCGTGCCGTCCCAGGGTAGCCCCATCATTGGGGGCGTTTAAGAAACCATAAATTGAATGAACCATAAATGATTGCTTGAAACGCAACGCCAGCTGCTCATCGGCATATGCTATCGCTAATCGTTATCGACACTCTCTGCTAACAAATATGGCAACGCTGTCAATCGACTTCCGCATTTCCATTTGCGGCCACTCACAATGCAAATGAATACATTGCTGATGAGCTGAAATAGTCTTGAATAGCAAGTGAATTAAACTGCATTTTATGCTCCATAAACAATATGAGTGCGAGCCATGGAAACACTTCTTTTCCCACTTGAAAGTTTTATGCTTGCTTTGATCTAAGCCGGTACTCCGGTATTCCCCTATGCTCAAAGAAATTATCATATATGATCTTGGCAGGGAACTGATCTTACTAGACTCTTTGATAGATAGAACATCAGATATGAGTATAGAGTCTATAGAGTCAGGCAGCTTAACCGAATAAACAGTTAGATAAGAAGTTGGTAAAGGCTTCAAGCTCTACTCATCAGACAAGCCTTAACTCATGACTCTCAATAGATTATACCAAAATATATTTGCAGTCAATTGAGAGGTTCGCTTGATTGATTCAACAGGCGAGTGAGCGAACGAGCGAATGAATGGTGATAATCGTGTGAGTGCGCACTTGAATCATTCATGCACTCGAGTCGTGAATTCATTTGCGCCATTAAGGCGAATGAGTTGGCAAGTTGGCATCTGGCGTTGGCAGGGCTTTCGCTTTTCAGTGAGCCCGCTTCGTCAGCCAGGTCAATGTGCGCGCCCCCGCATCTGCCCCATTTGTGGGGGTCAGCCGCAAAAAGCAATTTGCAGCACGCTCGACTGGAAGCCGCAGGAATGTCAGGCCCCAGTTTTTCTGCCAACTTTCGAGCATTAGAATTCGCTAAACCGCAAATTGTCGATAAGAGAAAGAGAAAGAGAGTGAGTGAGAGAGTGGGAGAGAGAGAGAGGAGGGTGGGATGAGCATACAAGTGGAACACCGCTCTATGCCGTTTGTAATTTCCGTCCGGGCAGCTCATTAAACGCTTTGCGAATGCAGCCAACGAACTGAAGACAAAAGTCTTGGCCGTTTGTTCTTATTGGTTCGCTGATTCGCTGATTCGCGACTCGGTTAAGCGTGTAATGGAGCGGATGTATGGCATGGCTCCAATGCTGTCAACGCTCGCCGCCACCAAAACGCCACCTGGCGGACAAGCGAGAAGATCCACAAGCAACGACTAAACGGCGTTTCTTCTTTTCCATTGCAGATGCAAACCGCAACAAGCAGCAGCAGCAGCAGCAACAGCAGCCGGAGTCGAGGCAACAAAACACACAGAACGATCTCTAACGGGATGCTGCTCCTCGCGCTGGGTCTGGCCATGCTGATGGGACTGCCCGGCCAGGCCGCGGCACGCATGGCCTTCGAGAAGCTGACAGACTACGATTTCGCCGGCACCACGTACTACAGCGTCAAGAATCTGTCGCTGTACGAGTGCCAGGGCTGGTGCCGTGAGGAGGCCGACTGCCAGGCGGCCGCCTTTAGCTTTGTGGTGAATCCATTGTCGCCGTCGCAGGAGACGCACTGCCAACTGCAGAACGACTCGTCGGCTGCCAATCCGTCCGCAGCGCCCCAGCGCTCCGCCAATATGTACTACATGGTGAAGCTGCAGCTGCGCAGCGAGAACGTTTGCCATCGCCCGTGGTCGTTCGAGCGCGTGCCCAACAAGATCATCCGCGGCCTGGACAACGCCCTCATCTACACCAGCACCAAGGAGGCCTGTCTCTCCGCCTGCCTGAACGAGAAGCGCTTCATTTGCCGCTCCGTCGAGTACGACTACAATAACATGAAGTGTGTGCTCAGCGACTCGGATCGCCGCAGCTCGGGTCAGTTTGTCCAGCTGGTGGATGCCCAGGGCACGGACTACTTTGAGAATCTGTGCCTGAAGCCCGCCCAGGCCTGCAAGAACACGCGCTCCTTTGCCAATGCACGCATGGGCGTCTCCGAGGAGAAGGTGGCCCAATATGTCGGCCTGCACTACTACACGGACAAGGAGCTGCAGGTGACCTCCGAGTCGGCGTGCCGTCTGGCCTGCGAGATCGAGTCGGAATTCCTGTGCCGCTCCTTCCTCTACCTGGGCCAGCCCCAAGGCGCCCAGTACAACTGCCGGCTCTATCACTTGGACCACAAGACCCTGCCCGACGGTCCATCCACCTATCTGAATCACGAGCGCCCCCTGATCGATCACGGCGAGCCCATTGGCCAGTACTTTGAGAATCAGTGCGAGAAGTCGGCAGCAAGCGCTGGCGCTGGCTCTGGCAGCACTCCACCCGGCACACTGGACAAGATCGATACTCTGCCCGTCAGCCTGGACACCATCGAGGACCCCAACCTGACCAACATGACGCGCAACGATGTCAACTGCGACAAGACCGGCACCTGCTACGATGGTGGGTAATCCTAGCTACACCAAAAGGAGCTCTAATTGAATCTCTCTCCCTCTCTCTTTCCACCCTTAGTGTCTGTGCACTGCAAGGACACCCGTATTGCCGTACAGGTGCGCACCAACAAGCCATTCAACGGACGCATCTACGCTCTGGGCCGTTCGGAGACCTGCAACATCGACGTCATCAACTCAGATGCCTTCCGCCTGGATCTGACCATGATCGGACAGGACTGTAACACACAGAGCGTGGTAAGTGGAGGAGTTCAGTGAATGAATCCAGACAGCTGCCTACAATAACTTCATGAATGTGCTCCCTAGACCGGCGTCTACTCGAACACGGTGGTGCTGCAGCACCACAGCGTCGTGATGACCAAGGCGGATAAGATCTACAAGGTGAAGTGCACATACGACATGAGCTCCAAGAACATTACCTTCGGCATGATGCCCATCCGCGATCCCGACATGATTCACATCAACTCATCGCCCGAGGCGCCACCACCAAGGATTCGCATCCTGGACACACGCCAGCGCGAGGTGGAAACTGTACGCATTGGAGATCGTCTCAACTTCCGCATCGAAATACCAGAAGACAGTGAGTACATCAGCAGCTTGGCATAGCAGCTAGCGGCCTAGAACTCATTGCTAATGTTGCTTCTCCCCCTTCTCAGCTCCCTATGGCATCTTCGCACGCAGCTGTGTTGCCATGGCCAAGGATGCGCGCACCAGCTTCAAGATCATCGACGACGATGGCTGCCCCACAGATCCCACCATCTTCCCCGGCTTCACCGCCGATGGCAATGCGCTGCAGTCGACCTATGAGGCATTCCGCTTTACCGAGAGCTACGGCGTCATCTTCCAGTGCAACGTCAAGTACTGCCTGGGCCCCTGCGAGCCGGCCGTGTGCGAATGGAACATGGAATCGTTTGAGTCTCTGGGAAGAAGGCGTCGTCGTTCGATCGAGAGGTGAGTATTCAATGAGTGTTAAATGATGCTAGGCAATATATAAATATTCCCACCCTCCTCTCTAGCAACAACACCAAGAGCGAGGATCATATGAACATTTCGCAGGAGATTTTGGTCTTGGACTTTGGTGATGAGAAGCGTGAGTTCTTCAAGGCAGATCCAAGCACGGACTTTGCCAAAGGTAAATAACAGAGCTATGACTATATGATATAGAAATGTGTTTGGGCCTTAGCTAAACAGATCTAACCTCTAGCTCTGTAATCATGTTGTTTCAAATATTACTTTATCTCACCACCTTATTTCTACAATATATAAGCTTACTCTATCTCTCTCTTTTTCTCTTTCTTTGAGGGATGGGCAAGAGAGCAACCTAACCTCAAATACTGATTCTCTAAATATCTCTATTGCATTAACTGGAAACTCTTTTCGTCTTTTTCTTTCGCTATCTCTATCCCATCATCTCAAAGCTAATGAATCAACTATAATATATGTATTTCCCTCTCTCCCTCTATATCGTCATTCCTTTCACTCCCGTATACAACCTTTTCTAATCATTCCATCTCTTTTCCGCTTGCAGACAAGACTGTCACCATCATCGAGCCATGCCCCACGAAGACGTCTGTGCTGGCGCTGGCCGTTACCTGCGCGCTCATGATCCTGCTCTATATCTCCACATTGTTCTGCTACTACATGAAAAAGTGGATGCAGCCGCACAAAATCGTAGCATAAGTTAAGGCGCGACACAACACTGCAAGCAGCAAGAAGAGGAAAAAAAGAAAACAAAAACCATACAGAAAACACAAATTGTCACCATTCCATACAGAGATATATACACAAACATACACACACACACACTCAAGCCTACTCTCTCACACGCTATGTCTATTTCTCTCGCCTATGGCACGCTTGTCAGCGCTCAGCGCTCTCTCACGAGAGAGAAACCAGCAATGAGAGCAACAGTGCAGTTAATTAGGAAACGGAGCCTTAGCTTCGGTTTGCAATGGAAAACAATTCAAAAAGAAGAAAAACGAAAAACTGAGAAATTGAGAACAAGGAAGATAAAGAAAGTCTCCACACACACACACACACACATATACATAGAGCAGCTGCCTGACAAGCGTATATTTTTTGTTTTTTTTTTTTTTTTGTGAGCATTAATAACTATATATACAATTTATTTATTTATATTTATTTAGATTTAGAACGTGAGTTAATTTGCAGCAAACTGGCTTGGCGAATGCGCCAGCCTTAGCCTATTTTTTTTATATAAACTTATTTTCTAACGTTTAGTAGACAAAGCAGAAAGCGAATGGCACATTTACATTTAAATGCGTATATTATTTAACAAATTTTTCAAATGAAAAAAGAAATGAGCGCGAAGGAGGAACGAAACGCATATAAAAAGAACTGCGAGCGCGTACTTTCTATAAAGTTACGAAAGAGACGCTGAATCGTAAAGCCAAGTAGCAGCACGAGCGCGTGACAGAGACAGAGACAGAGACAGTAAGGAGTGAGCTTTAAGCTCTAACGATCGTTCGCTTTTGTAACTTGTATAGAGACTGCGGCCGCAAATGCACATACTCACACACACACATATACACACATACACAAACACACGCCCACTCATGCAAGTCCTACTTACTAATTTCCCATACACACACAAATACAGACGCACACACACGCACATACTCACATTTATTTAATTTAACAATATAAAAATAAAAGAAATACAAAAAAAATATAAAAAAAGAGAAGAAACTTTAAGAAGCAATTAAAGGCAATAAAACAGCAATCAACAAAATGAAGAGAAACAACAAAAACAACGAGCGATCGGAAATCATGCAAAAAATAACTAATTTCATAGTTTGTACAATGAAATTGTGCTTAATTGTATTGCATTTATTTAATTTAAATCTATTTATGATAATAAAGAATGATAATACAAACGAAAATGCGTCATCTCTGCCTTGAAACTTGAATATCCTCCGATACGCAAAGCTTGTTGGATTATTCACTTTGACTTCACACCTCCAATTGGATTTTCCCCAATTCCAATCAATTCCAATACACAGGAAATTTAATACCCATACAAAAAAAGCAGTATATTGTTGAAATGATTTTTAATTTATTTTTTAAACCAATGGTTCGTATTAAGTAAACATTAGTGACAAAAAAAAAAGAGAAATACTTGATGAAGTTAAGATATTTTGTTTAGCATTTGACTCTCGTAGCAGCGCCTGCAGTTAGTTCGATAAGTTATCAAATCGATAACGACAAATCATACTTATTTGAGTTTTAGTTGTTGTTGCGGGTGCGTATGCTGATTTCTTCGTTTGATTTCCTTTGTGAGTGCGGGTGTGTGTGTAGTTTAAGTTAGCCTGGTTAATATTAAATGAAACTCAGAGAGGCGACACCGGCTAATCAGCACTAGCCCTTGAGACTGGTCATGCCCGCACGCATCACCTCGTCGACGAGCAGCAAATTGCTGGCAATGATGGAGCAGGAGTTGAGGATCTGCTTCTTGACAATGTAATTGTCATAAACGCCGAGGTCAGAGGGTTTCATGGGCTCGCCAGTCGACAGATCAATGCCGACCAGCTCCGGGCTGAGTCTATCCTCGACCGTCAGCTTAACAATGGTGTCCTGAGCATCGTAGCCGCTGTTGACAGCCAGTGTCTTAGGAATGACCAGCAAGGCATCGGCGAACGCCTGCACGGCCAGGCGGGCCTTGCCCTTAACACTGTCCTTATACTTAACCAGCTCGTTATAAGCGCGCACCTCAAAGGCGCCAGCGCCAGGCACCAGAGCCTTGTCGCCAATGGTATTGTTGATGGCGCGCAGACCATCACGAATGGCATCCTTGATCTGGGTAATTGTGTGCTTGTTGGGGCCCTTGATCAAAATTGTCACCGACTGCGGATTCTTGCAGTCCTCCACGAACGTGTACTTGTTCTCGCCGAGAACATGCTCGTACACGGAACCGGCATAGCCCAGATGCTCTTCCTGCAGATCATCGAACGAGTTCATGGCAGTGCCACCACAGGCAAGAGCCAGACGCTCCATGTTGCGGCGCTTAGCGCGACGCAGAGCCAGAATGCCCTCCTTGGCCAGAGCGTCGAGCGAGATGGGATCAATGCCCTTCTGGTTGATCAAGACGAAACTCTTGTTGGTGCCATCGCATACGGCACGCTTCAGCTGGATGACCTTCTTCACGCGTTGATCAATGAACTCACGCTCGGCACGCACAAATGCCTCACGCTCCGCGGCCGTTTTATAGAAGAAACCCGAGTTCACCTCGGCCTTCTCGTACTCCAGCGAGACGTTGGCAGTCAGAATGTAGGCGTTCTCCAGGCGCTTGGGCATATCGGGATGACGTGCGCCATGGTCCATGACCAAACCGCGCACCAGCTGTGTGTCCGTGTCGGTCTTATGCTGCATCTCCATCAACTCGACCATGTGCAGATCGATGGGTACCTTCTTATCGTTGGAAATTGTCAGCACTGCATCAACACAAACCTCCGTCAGCAGGTCAGCAAGCAGCGGATGCACCTTGGTTCTCAAACTAGTGTTGGCAATCTCCATCAGATTCTTTTTGTTGATTTCGACCGGCACCTTGACATTCTCAAGCACTTCCAGTGCCTTGTCGCGTGCCTTCTCAAAACCCTCCGCCATGATGCGTGGATGCAAGCCCTCCGACAAATAAATGTCAGCCTGCTTCAGCAACTCGCCGATTAACATCACCGTGGTGGTGGTGCCGTCGCCAGTGGAATCATCCTGTGCTGTACTGGCACGTGCAATCATCGATGCAGTCGGATGCTGGATTTGCATATCATGCAGCAGTACGTTGCCATCCTTAGTGATCTTGATGTCTCCAGCGCCGGAGACCAGCCTGCAAGAAATTATCAATTAAAATAGATTTAAGGCTCGTAATATATATATAATTAATAGATTTAACATGTATCCCATTTACTGACAATTTTAAATGCCATCTGGACTCTGATAAGAACAAATATTATCGATCTATCGATGTTTATCTATCATCATGTGCGAATGTTCGAGAATCCAAACAAATTATGACTCCATATGTTTGCGTGAGTTCGCATACGTATTAGTGCATAGGTGTGCGTGAGAGCGCGTGAGGTATGACAATGACAAAAAAAATGTATGAGCATCTCAATGTGCAGACGCTGAGATAGCAAATTTTGTTTGAAAATTTAACATACCAAGTGTTTAAGCATAAGTTTCATTTAAGAAAATATTTTAAGCAATAGCATGTAAGCTTTAACTCTTGGATTTGTAGGCTAAATACGATATTGCTGTCTCAGTCGCTCGATGACGCATGCCGCTATTCGAATGCAACAAGAACGATTTTAACCTCACTCGAGTAGCGGCCGCACAGATGTCCGAAAAAGTTTGTTAATTACAATGCTGACTTTGTATAAAAGCTGAACACCCAATGCACATGCCAGAGTCATGCTTTAAATGCTTATTTAAGTTATTGTACTCACATTTTAACTGTGCCTTTCGGTCCCAAATTGGTTCGCATCACATCCTGCAGACCCTTGGCGGCGCTGATGTTGATTGCCAGAGCTTGTGCGGCACGCGCAAATTCAGCCTTTGGGTTCAACAAGCTGATGGAAGCCATTTCTGTATTTCAATTACCAACAAATACTAAATTGAAAGAATTAAATGCAAGTGCAACAAACACGCCGGACCAGTTGTTGAAGAAGAATCACAAAGCAGTCGATTTTGCTATCACTGTGAGTAATTGCTACATACAATCGAGTACTCATGGCACTATCGATATAAAATCTAGGATAGTATGCTGCTTACACAATATGGGAATCAATTTTGTATTTCGTATACAAAATGCTATTGACTAGGTAAATCAAATAAATTTATTTATTTTAATTATTTTTTTTAACTTGAGTATGATTTATTACATTAATTATTATGTTGCTGTATATACAATGATTTCAGATGGATACTATCGATATAATTGGTAGGGCTGTCCGGTGCACCCTGCCATTCAGCAATGAAAACTAGCAAGTGGACAGCGCTAAATAAAAACATGTTTGCTTTTCTAGTTGTCAGAAAATTCTGTAATAACATTATATAGTCAAAATCTAAATTATGTGTTCCGCATCGAGAGTAAAAATGTGTTGCGCGTTATTTGCTTCCGGTTAATAATTGAAATTTCGAGTTTATGGATCTGATGAATTTAGTGGGCCACGTTCTGCCATATTATAAACAAATCTTTGATGTGACAAATATATATACACATAGGTTTAAATGTTTGTTAAACCATTTGGCTGGCATAATAATAAGGTTCCGATACCGATAACGATATACACACCAATACATAGCACGCATCTCTAAACGAAACTAATTCGGCGACAATTTTTTTTAGTAGAAAGGAGTTAAATCAAAAACTTAAATCAGTGCAGTGCTCACACATATCCAGCGTACAACGGGACGCCAAAAACTAAAAAAGATACTGTTTGAGGTGGAATAAACAAACTCGTGTGGGGCACGATGAGTGTGTTGGCATATCCACGTAAAAATGATGAGGAAATTTTTCGTCAATGCACAAAGGATTGTGGCGTTGTGACGGCCACCGAGGACTTTCAGTCGTTCGCCTTGTGCTGCATTTTCTGCAGCGAAAAGTTTCTCTACTTCGATGCATTCATTGGCCACATGCAAACAGTGCACATGGAGGACGCGCAGCGCACGATGGAGGGCTCTGGCTCCGCCACGGGAGCCAGCATGTCCTACCCCATGAGCCAGCCCATGTCGCTGGGCGTAGCCGATGACGATGATGTGGATGTGCCGCACGACTACGCCAACAATGGCATGCACCACTTTGATGAGATCGAAGACTTGACCGACGCAGACACTGCCCTGCTGGAGCCTCAAATGGTGATCAAACAGGAGCTGCAAGAGCTGGACAGCAGCAACGACGACGACGCCGAAGACATCGACGACGAGGAGGAAGAAGACGCCAACAACCTCCCAGTGCCCGATGATAATGATAACGACGACGTCGAGGACGAGAGCGAAGCAATACTGCCCGAAAACGATGTGCCCACAGCCAGCGCCAGACCTCGCATAAAGCTGAGGGGACCACCGCCACAAACAGCCCGGCACAGGGTCCCCAGAATACATGTCAAGAGCGAGCCCCTGCCCATCGAGGGCGATGAGTCCATGGATGAGTACGGCGAAAACGAGGCCGAGAGCTATGCGGACGACAATTCCGGCGAGTATCAAGACTACAGCAGCAGCAGCTACAATGCGCAGGGCACCAATCCGCTAGCTGGCGAATCCGATTTTCTCAGCTACGACGAAATGGTTGAGGAATCTTTAATTGGCGTAAGTCCTGTGCAGCTCATGCACTCAATCTATGCTCTTATCCCATGTTCAATTTGTGATTGCAATTGCAGCGGGATCGTGAGCTGACCATGCACATCAAGGACCGCAAGATGATACAATTCCTGATACACTCGTACAAGCGCAATCCATTCCTTTGGGATCACAGTCACGCCCAGTTTCGGGATCGTGTGAAGCGTGCCCGCTTCCTGGACTGGATTGTGCTCGAGTTCAAGAACCGCTTCAACATCTCCCTGGCCAAGGATGCTATCACACGCAAATGGGACAATTTGCGCACTGTCTACAAGCGGGAATGCAATCGAATGGCACTCGAAAAGACAAATATCAGCACCCTCTGGTACTTCAAGGAGCTCCATTTCCTCAACGAGGTCTACAGCTATAACTCGAAAATGTCCGATGCCGTTGTGAAGGTGAGTATAATATCTATTAAACATATTGTATATATATGTGCGTGTGTAATTCAATACTCCACGGCTCGTCTATATTCGCTACTGGGAACTGATATCGATCGAGCACAATGTAAATGATAAAAACATAAACAAAGCTGATTTTAATTAAACGATCGATTGCAATCAGAGCGAATTGCATTTATACTGGCTACGAATTATTTCAGGTTTCCCAACTAATTAATAACTAATAAAATGTATCGATTACTGCATACATATCAAATACATATATTCATCATTATGTATCTGCTCAACGTGAATAACTGCTCAGAGAATTCCGAGAATTTTCAATCTATAAAAGATTGTTAGTGCATAAGTTCATTTGAATTTATGGCTCAGTCTTTGTCACAAAACATCTTTTGTATGGATAACAATAACTTTTATATAGAAATATGATTCATATTTATTTTCTTTTCATAATAAACAGATACGGTGTACCCATTACCAATCCGTTTTAGACCGGTTTCTAATAGTTTCATATAACAGATAAATAGAATAAGCAAGTATACAAATAGAGATAGACATATTAGCTGAATATGTTTCGGATGTAATGTTTAGTTTAAAAAAACTTGAATATTGGATTATTTAAATTGAATATTGAATATTGGATTATTTAAATTTGCCTATAAACAAATTAAAAACTAATCTGAATATTTAAATAATATAAATTCATTATTTAGTGTAAAAATGTAATTAAAGCGATGGTAAAAATCAATCACTGCAATTACATTATTAACATTAAATATGTATTAATTTATTTATTTATATAATTTGTATCTCCCCTAAATGAAAAAGGTAATACAAATCTTTTGCTAGTTATATTTTTGTAGGATAATCAGATAAACTAATTGTGCATTCGTTTGCAGGAAACGTCATACAGGCGTCGCTTCTCGGCCATTTGGAACGATACGTCGACAGCGAAGCTGTTGGTGATGGTGAAGCGTTATCAGTGCTTTTACAATCGCTACGATCCGGACTATAGGAGCAAGGAGCGCCGGGGCGAGGGTCTGCAGCAGATGGCCATGGAACTGCAGCAGCTCATCGATGTGACCACCATACAGATATCAAAGCGAATCTCGCAGCTGCGCTTCGACTACTCGAAGCAGAAGAGCGAACGTTTGAATGCGGAGCGAATGGGCCGTAAATTCATACCGAATTACATCTACTATGATCAGATGAGCTTCATGGACGACGATATACCGCCATTCAAGTGCCAGCACTGTGGCGAGATTGTGCAAACGCTACGCGAGCTGGATCTCCACATGCTCAGCCATCAGCCGAGCCTGGGCGGCGGCTACTACTGCAACGTGTGCAACATTCAGTTCAACAATGCGGACGAGTTCGAGAATCACAAGCAGTTGCATCTGGGCGCCGGGCACGAGGTCAAATTTAACTGCGAACTGTGCACGGCCAGCTTTCGGGAGAAGTCCAACTACGACGAGCATCTGCGTCGCCACAACGATGAGCTCTTCCTGCCAACGTTGGCTCTGAATCACAGCATCCTGGACAGCGCCAGCGGGGACATGGACGGTGCTGGCGGCGATGGGACAACCATTGTTGGGGCCGGCGAGGAGGAGGATATGTTTACGCCGGACGGGCCGAAGCCGTTCGCCTGTGAGGTATGCCATCGCACGTTCGCCTCGCCCGGCCATCTCAACGCGCATCGCATTGTGCATCAGGATGAGCGCGAGCGATGCTACAAGTGCGACTATCCGCAGTGCAGCAAATCGTTTGTGTCCCGCCACAGTCTGTTCGACCATCTGAAGCAGCACTACAGCAACGAGGAGTTCAAGTGCGACATCTGCGGCAAGGTCTTCAAGTCCACCAAGAATCTGCAGAACCACAAGCAGATCCACGACAAAGTCAAGCGCTACGTCTGCCAGATATGCGGCTCGGCATTCGCCCAGGCTGCTGGCCTCTACCTGCACAAGCGACGTCACAATCGTCCCAATGGCACCACCGGCGCCGTTGGCGGTCGTTCCAGCCGCACCACGCTGTGAGCGATCCGTTCCAGGCCCACGCGGCTATCCTGATATGTGTATTGCACGCACATGTACACACACACACAATTATACATACAAATTATTTTTAAATTATTGCAATGTCCTCCAATGCCAAGGTACGGCAGCTATTTTAGACGCGTTTTGTTCTTTTGAGTAATGTATTAAATTAATATTAATGTTTTTTTTTTTTTTTTAATGACTGTAGAAAAACGATTATTTGTAATAATTTTATTAATTATTAATTATTTCACTTAATTATTTAGTGCCCCTCTTTTCCCTTAGCAACTTTTTGGCGCTTCCTCTCAACGAAGCGCTGCTCACAATTGTACTTAAACAAAAAAAAAAAACTAAACAAGTATTTGCAAATTGTCCGCAACTAAGCCAAGAACTTTAATACAACTAAGACATATACTATATATACATAGACATATATATACATACATACATATACATATATATTTAGATATCTGCCGTCTTGCTCGCACGGCAGCCGAAATGCTCATTTTGGTGGGAATGTCAATGTCGGTGAATCCGAATGCGATTCCTGAACATTTTTAGTTATTTTGTATCTACCTAAAAGACAATTCCAGCAAAATGTGAATAAACATGGTGACTTTAGATCTTCGATGAGGCAACGAGGCGAACACATTCCACACTAGTTAAATGATTAATAAGTGTCAAAAAAACAAACAGCAACAAGAGAAAAAGAAAAATACAAGTATTTCTTAAAGTATTCTATGTACAATTAAGTATGCATATAATCTATATATTTATTTAAAATGCGCGTGCGAGTTCATCAAATCAAAACAAAATAAGATCAACAACAAAAATCTGTATTAACTGCAGTTGCGCAAGTGCAGGGCCATTTAAATGAAGCAACAACTTAAAGAAAAATGAAAGAAAAAAGAATAAAAGCAACAACAGCAACAATAACAATAACAGTTACTAAGCTCAGCACTATTGCATTAACATAATTCTATTGATAATAATAACAATACATACATCAAACTAGTTTTAGTTAACAAACATAAACGACTGAATCTGAAAAATACATTTACATACACATAATTATATACATACGTTTACATACATATATGTAGAGATGTAAAAGCGAAAATAAGTAAAATGTTTAGAGCACACTACGGCTAGCCGTAGCTTCTATAAATCATATATTGTATTTGCACATTATACACACAAACATACATATATAGAATTAATTTCGAATGCAGCTACATACATACATATATGTATATTATTATAAACATGAATTTGTTTACCAGCCAAAATGTTTGTGTACCTATCTATCTATAAAATCAAATTATTTAACATACATACATACATATTTATTTATCGTTTATGTCGTGCAATCCTCTGGCGGCCGTCTGGCTGCTTCATCTCTGTTCAGGGACTTCTTTTTCTGATCTATGAGCGGAAGAAGAAGAAGAAGAAAAACCTCATCACATACGCGCACATGCATCTATCCGTTTACACACACATACATACACATGTACGTTACATCCATTTGGCATAAAAGCTCGTTGTATATAGTTTGAGATGTGCATTTATGAACTGCTTGCCGCAGATGCCTCGACGTCGCTGCTATCGATAAGCGACTGCAATCGATTGCATGCGCCAAATCAAAAACGATCAAGGCAAAAACTGCAATAACACTTACACACACACATACACATATACACGTAACGAATGCATGCACATATAAGCATATTAACAAAACAAATATATAATTAGATATAAATATATATTATGTACTTTTATAAGACAACAACAACAAGAGATCCATAACTAAATATATAAGTTCATTTAGCACAATTGACAGCAACAAGCAAAAATACAAATGTAAATGTTGTACCAAGAGCAGCAGCAGCAACAACAGTAGAAGATCAGCAGCAACAGCTGCTACTAGTATAATTAAGTATGTATTTTAACAATAATAATTGGCTTACTCATATGCTTTAAGAATTAACAGACGCAGGTGATTAGCGACACCTGCGTATATCAATTAAAACGAAAACAAACATGTTTGTGTTTTCTTTAACAAAAAAAACTTGTGAAATAGTTAACAGCAGCTGTAAGAGAGATTTGTACACGAATTGATCCACAATTCGTTTCAGAGGCCGTAACAAAGTGCGCTTCCTTAAGCTATTAAACAACTATAAACAATACAAATACAAATACATATATACCTAACTACTAGCATATTTATATATACATATACATATGTATGTATCAATTGAGATAAGCAAAGACAAACAACAATTGCAATACAAACGAAAGCAACAAACAAACAAAATAACATTTTAGGCGAGCACACTGAGATTATCAACTCCAACGCCAACTTCTACCACATGTAAATTTCAATAAAAAACTACAAATACATACATACATATATAATATATAATTTATTTTGTTTGGACAAATTCGAAAGTATTTCAAAGTTTTCCCAAGAAACTCTGCTGGAATCGAAATCAGAGTTCCTCCTTCTGAAAGTCTATTATTTTATTACGATCAATCCAAAAATGCAAATATTATTTTTAAAATAATTTTGTTTTTTTTTTTTTAGTATGCGAGATTTTGTATATCCCTGGTTTTTATGCTTTCATAAGTCATTCCTCTTCCAGATTGTTATCTGTGTATTGTCCCCTCTTTCTCTCTTATACATTATCTATGTTAAGAGTCTTTAATATATTATATATGTACATATATGCATTGCAGCATTCATAAATTTCATAATAAATAAAAAAGCTGAAGAATGATTTTACAATTTTCCAAAAAGCTAGAATTTCTACTTCCCACAGTTTTCGAGCAATCGGATTTTATCTTATTTTATTTAATATACAAACTTATGTAATTTGACTCATAATCCTTCTACGCATTTCTCATGTGATAAAATAAGTACAATTTTATCTCTTTCTCTATTCTATAAGTATCACACTTGTACTTTCATTCTTCTTCCTTTACTTTTTTCTGCCCCTCTATTGATATCTCTCTCTCTCTCTCTCTCCGTTTTATTTTTTAGTCATGTATACTTTTCTAACTCACAGCCCTTCTATGTAATTCTCATGGATTGCATCATGTTTTAATACCTCCAAATTCAACTATCGCTTTCTCTTTCTCTCTCTCTCTATTTCTGTGTCTTCCTTGATCAATAGAAACTTTAATTACGCCGAATGCAAATTGTTTATCAGCAATTATTGCTGATTGCGGAATATGTCAAACTATCACTAATTGGCAAAAAAAAGTGCTATTAATATGAAGCACGCATTTTTATCCGCATTATCAGCGAATGCGATAAGCATATCAAGCGTGTAGGACAGTGATTCAATAATGCCAGACGTCGGCGCTTGCACTTAATATTCAGATAAAAACGAGACACGTTTAAATACTGGTACTAACCGCAAAAAGTTTGAAATACATATTTAAAACTTCGCCATCTCCTTAACCTTAACTTTTTGCACTCGATTTCATTCAAGATCTGAATTCGCGTTAATAATTAGCGTCTGCTGATAATGCTTAACAATTAACAAATTCGTGCATTCGCGGACTTTGGATTTGTTTTTGCAATGTTACAATTAGCAGCAATCGCCTGCCAGAATTTGAACGAAACCCGTCAGGCCCCTTAGACGCACGATGACTCGTTTGTCTCGTATGCGGGATTAGATTAGAGATGAGCGCGTGACTGGCACGAATACAGATCAGAAAATAACGAACTAGAAGATCAGTTGGACAAATTATATATTTCTAAATTATTGTAATCATATATTATAATTATAATATATAAACAAATATATGTTTACGCCGTTTCGTGTCGTGTTTCTGCTGTATTAGAAAACTAATATCGCTCACCTCTAATTAGATATAAAAGCAACTACGTAAAATCGCATATACTATATATGAGTACCTAGAGACGACTATAAACAGCAATGCGGTGGGCGCGTGCTCGTTTTGTATCTATGTATGTATGTATGCATGTGTGTGAGAGAGTATATTTATATTCCAAGGAAATTAGAAATTCTGGTAAACACATTAATCAGAATGTGGGTACATTGAGTCGATCGTTTGTCGTTCGTCGATCGTCAAACGTCTGAGGCAAAGCAATAGTTAAGATTGTAGTAAATGAAAGACAACAATTTTTGATATTTGTTCAATTTGTGTTACTCATGGCTGGTTTGACCCGCGATAACAAATTATATTTAGCCGTCGGCTCTCATAATGTATATAACAAAACATAACAAGTCAAACAGATTGAGGCTTAAGTTGGTTCTTCGGTTATTTTTCTTCTTCTCCTTCATGTTCCGAAAGTGTTGACGACACGATGACACTGCATCGCTGTCCTGACTAGAACTAGATTAGTTCACCATGCTCATTCACTTTGATGATGCGCACTTTCTCCTGGCGATTCGATAGGATCTCATCGATATTCCAGCTGCCTCCGCTGGCGCTGCTGCTGCCATCTCTATTGGAGAAGAGGCCCAGATTGTCCTTGATCAAGTGATCGACGGCACAGCCATCGCATTGGAGTATGACCACGCCACTGTTGTAGGCCTCCTCGCTGATGGTCTTCGTGTTGCGTGTGTTGCACAGCTTGCAGAGGTACACAATCTCCATGCGTCGTTGCATACGCCGGAAGCGTTTCAGCGTGGTCGGCGATAAGGAGCCCTTTGGCTTGGCTCCAGCGACACTGCCCGTAATCTCGAACGGTTTGGCCGTAAAGCGACAGGCGTCGAGAATGGAACGCGGAATGGATAGCGTCGATCGTTGGACGTCATTCAGCGGTTTGTCTGCATCGGCATCGGCATCGGACAGCGCCACTGGTCCCTGTTGTGTGGCATTGAGGATCGCATTCTGTCCATTCTGGCGTAGATAGTTGAGGGTACGCGACGTAAAAATATTGCGCAATGCGTTCATTTTACATCGGCATATTCACGGCTATGATGGATACGTATATGGATATAGGTCATTCGATGCCAAACCCACTGCCGATCTGCGCGTGTGAGTTATTTAGATGATACTAATTTATTATTATCATAAACAAACGACGCAGTTTGCTCTGCCGAGAGCGACCACTGTGGCTACACCACCGCACGCCGATACGCGAGCAAGTGATGATACAACCGATAGTATCGCTAAATCAGCGACCAACAAGTTGGTGGTGGAAGTGAAGTACGAGCTTAAAACAAATGAAAACGCAGTCAATTGTTCTATAATTCAACTCGTTGAAATATATTAGTTTTAAATAATATGACATTTGCGTATTTTGATAAATATTAATATTACATATATTATATAATATTTAAACGATTGATATTAGAATTAAGCGTTGCCAGTCAGCTAAAACACAATCTAATTTCAAATCATGAAAATTTTAGTATTTTCAATAATTTGGTATTTTGACATTCGAGATTTGGCTGCACACACTTTGTGGCCACACTTACTATACAGAATACTGAACGGTTGCAAACTTATAAAAAAAAGTAAATAAACAAGAAAGCTGTTTAAATTGATTCAGCATGGGCGTAACCGTGTTGCAACCATATCCACTACCAGAAGGCAAGTCTGGAGCCCTCATCATGGACCATCTTGGCAAGCGCCTCCTCTCGCTGGGCGCATCACATGCCGGCCAATTTTTGGTTGACTGCGAGACATTCATCTCGACGCCGCAGCACGGGACGCCGGCTCGAGCAGTGCATGTGCTGCACAACTCCGAGTATCCGGCTTCCACGTTCTCCATAATCGACAATGGCACCGGCAAGCAAGTGGCGATCGTGGCCGACAACATTTTCGACTTGCTAATGCTTAAAATGACTTCGATATTCACATCAAAGAAGCAGACGAAGATTGAGTCGCGCGGCGCCCGCTTTGAGTACGGCGATTTTGTCATCAAGCTCGGCTCTGTCACCATGATGGAGCACTTCAAGGGCATCCTCATCGAGATCGAGTACAGGCCCTGCATCACGCTCTCCTATTGCTGGGAGATGATACGTGAAATGTTGCAAGGCTTCCTCGGCATCAACGTGCCCAAGGAGTATCCCACCTACTTTACTACTCAGACCATCATGAATGCCATGGGCCAGCAGCAGCTACATGCCAAGCAGAACGACCTCTACGAGCCAATGGACACGGTCAAGCAATACCTCGAGCACTTCACCAACTATCGCAAACACGTCCAGATGCATGGTTCGTTGGCCAGCTCCGCTGCCTCCATGAGCTCAGTGATGCTGCCCTCGTCTGTTGGGATGGGGCGACCCTGATGCGAGGTGAAGCTGGAGCCGCCAGATACCACCTAACCAACCGGCCAAAAGCGGATCCAACCTCACCTCTCACGATTCCCTTATTTTATATATATATATATATATATATATATATATTTTTTTTTTTGTTCTTGGGATTTAAGTAAAGAGTAAAAACTGAAACTTTAATGTATTTATGTTCTCTTTTTATTATTATTTTGTATGTATTTGTAACACAATAGTTGTATATAATATATATAATAATATAATATTCATATATATCTATATAAATAGATATATATATGCGTGTATATGTATAGTAATATCCTATAATATGCGTAGGTGCAAGTTGCTCTCTCGCACGACAATTTTTGCAAAGTACAGTTGCGTTCAAAGCGCTTACAAATTATTATAAAAAAAAAATAAGTAAAAAAAAAAAACAAAAAAAAATCGGAATTATTTAATTTTTCAGGCAGAGCAAAGTAATATTCTTACATTTTTATACAAAAGAAATCAGACAAAAATTTAATCGAAGCCTTTCCAAATACTCTCAAACTGTTATACAAATAAACGTAAAAAAAAAACAATGGAAGCTTTTGGTGTTTTTTTTTTTTTTAAATGTGCATAAAATATATGTATGTATTTATTCAAAGTTTATGCGAGCATTACAAAGAAGAAAAAATGGTGTAGTTCGTATATGTTTATAATGATAATAAGTAGATAATTTGTGGGGCTGAGTCTTCTCTTACAATAAGACCAAAAATTTGCTTTCTTTTTTTTTTTATTCTTAAAGATAAGAAACTGCTCTTGCAATTTTTATTATTGCTCCAATGGTAAAAATGGATTGTGTATGTGTGTGTTTATATGTGTGTATGGTTGCAACGTGTAAAATGTAAAATACAATCGCAAAACTAACCGAAAATTTTGTAATACACAGTTAAAAGAGATTTAACGAATTTGGAATTTAAATCGATGTGCCTGAATTTTAATATACACATGTTTGAAATGTTATCATAGGGGCCAAACATAAATATTAAGTATATTTGTGAATATTTGAATGCATTCATTTGTTTGCTCCTTTCTTCTCTTTTCTGTCGCATGAAAACTTAAACATAACACAATAATCGTAATATAATCTGTAACTATTCATTTTTGTTTGCTTGCATGGATTTCTCTTAAACTTAGTTGTATGTATATTCTAATAAATTTTAGTTGTGTTAAATGTCTAGTAATAATAACGGTGTCTCTGTGTCTGTGATTCAGTTTGTGATTGTGTTCATGTGTATTTGTGTGTGTGTATAACAGTTTCGTATAAGTAAATATGTTTGCAGTTCCATTTACTGCTGCAGCCTGCAGCCTGCAGTTGCGGCAGCGACGAAAATTGCTCTCATCAGCTTTTTTCGCGCGCACTCTTTCATTCTCTCTCTCTATCTCTTGCTTTCCTGCACTCGCTCTTCGAAAGTATTGGTGTCTGTCTATGGGCCTGTAGTGTGTGTGTGTGTATACGAGTGTGTGTGTGTGTGTGTTAAGTGTTTGTATGTAGTGTTTATTGCTGTTTCCGTTGTTGTCGTTGTTTCCATCTTCTTTTTTTGTTGCATTGTTATTTTACAAATATTTTTAAAATAATTTTATGTTTATACGTAGATATATATGTGTGTATGTATTTATGCATGCATATGTATATATTACTCATATAGTTTAAACGGAGATCAATTTCCGATTGATTGTTATTTGTAGTTACTTTTTTAGTATTATGTATTTGTATTTTATGTCCTCACTTTATTATTCCATGTGCAACAACAACAAAAGAAACAACTTTTGTATACTCTCTCTCTCCTGATTTCTTTCTTTCTAACTTCATCTCTTAAGTTTTGTGTGTTAAGCTGTTGTTGTTGTTGCTTGCGTTTAACGGTATTTTGTTTTGTGATATTGTTGTTTTGTGTTTTCAATTTTTTTTTTTTTTTTTTTTTTTTTATCTTGTTATATTGTATGCTGCTGCTACTGCCACTGCTTCTGCTGCTCCGAATTGAAGTCAATCGATCCTTGCTATTTAGTCGCGCATAGGCAAAGTTGCCGGCTTAACGTGTCCGCCGTCGCCCTCAGAGACAAATCGTTTGCGTCCACTGTAATCAGAACAGAGAATAAAATCAATTGATATACATATGTATGTGGATCAAAAATTCTAAAATTAATATAGAATTGCCTTTTCAGACTTCAAGAAATCCAATGCATCCATCCCCCATTTGTAAACATTTATAATTATCAAAAATCATATTCTGATTTGCATTATTCGCTTTTTAAGCACACTTGTGCATAAAATATTCCGTGCAAAACCATAAAAGCAACACACATTACGCATTATGCAATGCCAAAAACAATTACAACAAAAAATACCACAATCGCATTACAAAAATACATTTTGCGAATTTGGCAAGTGAGATCAAACTACAAAAACAACGAAAATGTCCTAAAAAAGCCCCAACAACAAATCTTGACGCGTTACTCGAATGCATTTGCAGCAGAGTTTATTCAACCGTTGACCCTTTTTACTCCTCTCTGAACGAAAAACTGCAACGACAAAACAGCTGTGTTACGACTAACCTGTGAATGTGTGTGTTTGTACGTGTGGGTGAGAAGGAGGAGGTGAGGCGCGCAGAGTGCACTACACAACTAGAAACTAGTTTCGCTGGTTTATCTGAAGTGCCGAACAGGCCAGTATCAAATTTTAACCTACATCAACTTCAAAGCTCTATTTCTGCTACATGAATATGTATGTATGTATGTATGTATATTTGTATGTGTGTGCGAATATGTGTAATATGAAGCAAGCACAATTTGGAGACGGGCGATCAACTATGGAGAGTATAGGCAGCGAATTATTGTTAGCTCATGCGAGCGATAGTGCGACAGATAGAAGAAACAATAAATTAGAGCATTATGATTATGTGCCTGGCTGTCCAATACTCTATTTGCACATAATAGATACAATAATAATAGTAATCATACTACATATTTGAGCACTACATACACCATACAGCATCATTTATAGGGTATTGAGGGACACGTTGTCACAGTAGCGTTCAAGTGTGTGAGCGTGTGTGTGTGTGCGTGTGTGCAATGTAAATGCTGCTGTCATAGTAGTTGGTGCTTTTTTTTTTCATTGTGGCTATGTTAAGTGCCAAAGAGCAACAGCCGCAGCCAAGGCGAATGCAAAATGCAGTTCCAACAACTGCAACGACGGCAGCTAAGCTCACAGCAGCAGCAGCAACGACAACAACAACTGCCAGCTAGCTTGTTCATGTTGTTGTTGTTGCTGCTTTTGTTTTGTGGGTGTGGCAGAGCAGGTCGATAACAGCGGCAACTGCAACTGCAATGGCAACGGCTACAACTACGACTACGGCTATAGTCAAGGCAGAAGCAGTCGCAGTTGCAGTCGCTTGGCCGCCATTTTTACCTTCTCCATGGGACTCACGATCTTGAGCCACATGCAGGTTGTTGCACTACCAACAAAATCCACCTTCACCACCCTAGAAATAACTATCACAGCAACTATAACAACTATTTGTGATATCAATGCCAAGTATTTAGTGTTCTAGTAGTGTGTGTCGATGTGACCAGCGCCACGCAATCGATACGTATTATCGATATAAACACAATATCTCTCTCTCTCTCTCACTCTCGCTCCCTCCACACACACACACTAACGATGTTTGTCTGAAAAATTCTAAATAAATTGAAAACGAGTCACACGAGTTAATAAATACTGCAGGTTGTGTGGCAAACAAACAACGAAATCGTTTTCATATCTTAGAACTCAATAGTAAATAGAAATTATTTATCTTGTATTTCACTTTTTTTCCAGTACGCTACTGTTTACTCTATATTGCGGTGATCATCTGACATATGCAATGTGTTCTGTTTATATCATGTTCAGTATTTAGATTAAAAAGAAAAAAAATTGCAATAAGAGCTTTCGATATTTTTTCGCAGAATATTGAAATATATGCATATGTATGTATGTAAGTATGTTGATAAGAAATCCAAACACATAAACAAAAATTTAAAATAAATATACACGTATATAAATTCATAGGTATGCACTTTGTTTTCATTTTCCAGCTAAGCAAAACAAAATCAATAGAAATAAAACTTTTCCAGACCTGTTTGGCCGTAAAATCTGATAAAATAAACACACATATGTATGTATTTCTTAAAAAGTATATGTAAACTGATGTTTGTATGTATAAATCAATATGTATGTATGTCTACATATACATACATACATATACTTTGAAATAATAACTAACCGGCGCTGATAAACCGGCCGCTCAAACAACGCCTGCGACTGCCCCAACCTAACGTAGACGCTGACGCTGACGACGCCAGCAGAGCCAACGTTGCCTTGCCGCAAAAATCAAACTGCGCAATAGAAATATCATAAACAAACACACACACATGCAAAGTGAGAGAGGGAGAGAGAGAGAGAGAGACAGACGGCACACATACTCACACGCAGCACAAAATTGAGAAAATGAGTCAAAAGCAAAAGGAGAAGAAAAACAACAGCTAAGAACGACGCAACGGGCGACACACAAAATAACAAACAACAAGTCAAGAAGGGGAGCCGCAAAATGCCGGCAAAAAAAAAAATAACAAAATCAAAAACAAGTTGATGGGGTGTCTACATTCATACATACATGTAGAGATGTATATGTATGTATGTGTACCCATATGTACGTGCATTTAACATGTACATAACCACGCATACATAATACATACGTACATATGTATGTTATGTATGTACGTATACATGTGTTATTTGTTGTACACACATATGTACAAAGCTGAGAACAATAATAAAAACAGCAAGTCTAAATAATGGGCTATATATTGTTGACGGGGGAGCCGCCTCTGACTGACAAGATTACGTAAAGTAAATTGTTTTTGTTTTTATTTTTGTTCCTTTTGCTTTATTGGGCTGACGGCTGCTAAACGTTGTTGTTGCTCTTCTTGCTGTGGCTTACAGGTGGGCCCGAACAACGGGCCCTGCTTACACACACACACACACACACACAAACAAACCGAATAAGTTTGTATATTGGCATACCGATCAATCATACTACTTAAAAGGGGGCGTGGGGATGGGGTGTTCAGTGTTTAGCCAACCCACACTTACCGCGATGGCACATTGTTGATAATCTTGTCGGTTAGGAAGCCGGCACGACTGCATCGTTCTACAAATCGATCGAGTATTATATACGCCAATGGCACGTCCAGCACAATGTCCGCCATGTCATCAAAGACGCGCATGAAGCCCTGCAATCAAAACCAATCAAACGAATATAAACATTGATGTAATATAAGTGCATACAGGCAGAAATTAAAGTTTATTTTCACCGGTAATACTAGACATTGTTTAGTCTAGTTTATTTTATTTCTAGATATCGTGCACTCAACAGTTAAGCAATCTGGCAACACTAAATGCTTTGATTACGCATTAAGTTGGCTGCGCCTTGATAAATGCTTCCCCCCCCCTTTCGTGTTCGTTATTTATTACATTTTAAAATATTATCTTTGCTTCTGTTTTTGGCCTAAAATTTTCTATTTATTTTAAATTATTAACTTTGTCCGATATTTTTGTACATTTTAATCATATATTGTTCGTTTTCCTTTATATTTAAAATTACTATTTTTCCTTCTATTTCTTCGATATTTTCTATCATTTTTGTTTTAATTATTGTCTTTGCTTCTATTTGAGTGATATTTTATAAACTATGTATTTCAAATTATTTTTCTCTTCTGTTTTGCTCGATGTTTTCCATATACTAAAATATTTATGTTCCTTGGTTCTGTTTGCTTAACATTTTTCACGTTTACAAATTTTTACTCTTTTATACATATTTAAAAACATTTCGCCTCACTGTTCCCCCAGCTTCTGCTAGCTATATCTATTTATACTATACTATATACTTATTTTAATTTATTTTTTGGTATTTTTCCAAAGAGGTCACCACGCGACGATTAACGGCTGTTTTTTGTTTTTGTATTTCACTGAATCTAATCAATTCTAAATTTAATTTTTGTTTTTTTTCTTTTGTTTTGCTTTCGGTTGCTCTAGTTTTAAGACAATGGGTGGAAATAGATATGGAACGTTTTACTGACCTGCTCCATGCCAGCTGGTAGAACCAGACACGTTAGATCGAGCGACTTGAGTAGCTCACACATGGCCTCCTCGGTGGTCTGGCTTAGGGATTCGAGTGTCATCACGACGGCCTCATAGACGAGCTCATGATGGTAGTGGGGCACCTCGAGGGCACGCAGACAGCGCTGCGCCTCGGCCACGTCGCGGGAGGACAGATACTCCTTGAGCAAGAGGGTCATCTGTTTTGTGATGGTCTTCACTGGCCGCAGGGGTCCGCCCATGCCCCAGACGTTGTCCAGATGGGCCCACACCTGCTTGTGGAGCAACGCATCGGCCCGGCGCAGCGCCTGCTCGGCGTATATGTTCATCGGCTGATGCTCCTCGGGTCGGCTGACGAACTTCGGCGGCATGCAGTCGTCGGCTATGGCTCTGGCCATGAAGTTGCCCAGCATGACTGGCGCCTCGGGTGTGTCCAGTATGAGATCGGGCAGATTGGCTAGCACCATGTTGAAGCCCTTCTCGATGTCCTTGCCGGTGATGACGCGGCCATAGAGATCTGAGATTAACACCGAGGTCATCTCCCGCTGCGAGTCCTTGTGGTCCATCGCAATCTCGACCAGGATGCTGGTGATGTACTCTCGCAGCGGGCTCTGCAAGATCTCGTCAAAGCTGACGGCCACCTCGTGGGTATCCCCATGCTCGTAGTACTCGAGCACGATCGGCTCGGCGAGCTTGAAGAATTCTTCGGGCGTGATTTCGGTGATGACCTCGCGTAGCTCCACATTCCGATCGTTGACCTCGCTGTCATAGTTGGGATCATTCTCATCTTCGTACACCTCGGCCAGCGCCTCCGATCCGGGCAATCCCCAGACCCCTTTGCCGCCGGCGCCGCCCTTCTTCGGCAGGCCCCGCCCACGTGTCAGATTGCGGGATCTTCGGCTATTCTTCCAGCGCCGATGCGGCACCACATAGCCGGTGCCGGATGGCAACATGCCGTTGGCCAGCGACGACACCGTGGTACTGGCGATGCTCGGAACAACCCCGCCTCCAGCAGTAGCGACGCCATTGGTTAGGGATGTGGTAGATGTGCCGCTGCCATTACCACTGCCGCTGTTCTGTCTTTGGATGAGGCGTTTGGCCTTTCGCTTGATGCGGCCATCATGGCCGTCGCCCACGGGCAAGGGCTTCTTGATGTGATTGTGGCCATTCGAGGGCCCGCCGTTCAGCTCTACCGCCTCAATCTCGCCATTCAGTTCCCGCTCCACGGAGCTCTCCTTTGAGTCGGAGCCGCCATTGCTGGCGACGTCGCCGTTAGCTTTCTGGTTGATATTCGACTCCAATTCCATTCTGCTGTTTTCTGATCTCTCACTTCCCTTGTATTCTATCCGCTTTGATCCTTCACACACACTCACACACACACACACACTCTGTTCCCTCTCTCTGGATTCTTCTGCTTCTTCTTGGAATGCACAACAACAGTTAGAGCAAGAAACACAGTTTCTTCTCACTGTCAGCCTCGTGTATATGTATCGCTCACTCTTTCTCAATCCCTAGTCTGTTAATTGTACCGTGTGACCAGGTGCTACAATTTCCTTGTGGTCCTTGTTGTGTTTGCTTGTTGTTGATTTAGTTGGTTGCTATAAAACACAAGGAAAAAATAGAACAATATTGTGAAATTAGTAACGCCTACTTAGTACATTTTTGTTTTCTTTTTAATAATAATCATATATGTTATATTTAAGTAATTGGTGACAATGAAAAGTGCAATACTAGAGAAATATAATAATTCCCCGTTATAATTTTCCCACCCTCGCGATAATATAACAATGTAAACGAATAGTTAATGAAAATAACATAATATGTAACATATCCTACACGGTATGTAAGACATACATATGTACATATGTATGCACATATGTATATCATATGATAAAGATAAAATCTGAAGCAATTCCCAATGAATAACATCCCTATATGTCTACATCCATATGCAAATGATTCATAATAAGCAATTCTTTATGTGGACAATGCATGTAAAGTCGCCACAAAGTCTTGCGCCATCTATCCATAAATATATGTACTACTTACATATGTACATACATACATACATTGTTGGGATCACTTACACACACAAACAAGCACAACAGGCGGCTGACTAGACTAGAAAGAGATAGCAATAGCGATACGGCGCCCGTCGCTTAAAAACTATAAATAAACAATATTGGCATTTATGTTCATAAATATGTATTTGTTTTTGTTGTGCTTCTTTTTGTTGTTACATTCGCATGCAAGTGCCGTTATTTATTGCAAAGAGACTGCCAAATTGAGTATGAGAGGCAAATATGAGCATACATATGTACGTATGTATGTAATCGCAGGCTATGTATGACAATGTTTTTATTCATAATTATTTGCATTCATACATTGTATACTTAAAGCCCTAGAGGCCTACAATATAATAAATGCACACATTGCTCGTGAGCATCAAATACACATGCATATGTACGTATGTATGTACATATGTAGGCGTTGTCTTACGACCAATATGTTTGAATGCATGTGTAAATATATACATACGTGCATGAATTTATGTACATACATGTATATGTTCATACATACATATGTATGTATGACATACGCATATGAAACTCTCACTGGGCGCCTGGACAATTTCAAGGTCACACATACAGCAAGCATAAATGTTGCCGTTAGCTTTCCAACCCTCACAATTGACTAACATTATTGCCATCTCTGTTACTCTCAATAAGTGAACTTTAAACGAAGTTTGTCACAGACACATTTATCGATATGTGCTATGCTTGTCTGTGCACAAAGTATTGGATATGTGTACTAACAGAGCAATGTAAATACATATGTATGCATGTAGAGAACAGCACCGTTTCTTTATATTTTGTTATTGTGTTCTTTTGTAAAACTGCACATGGGTAGGCAGTGTAAAGAAGTGCATACTTATGTATGTATATATATATTAATATGGGTTTTTAAATATGTATGTACATGTATATTTACATAAATACTATACTATTGCGTCGCATGTTCCTTCTCTTTAATACACACACACGCATGGTTTTGTATGCTGTAACCGGTTTGATGTTTGTTTTGCCCGGTTTAACCTTGAAAATGATTCCCCTCTTACAAACTTTCTATGCTATTGCCGCACTGCGTTGTTGTTCTTGCCTCTGTTTCGCACTTGTTGTGCCCGCTCTGCAAGCACACTCAAAACAAAAACCAACCACCGTTGCAATGCAGCAGGAGTGCCCAGTACAAAATTTGGCAATGTTTTTAAATAAATGCGTATTGTATATAATGTGCACATGCACATACACATTTAATACATACATATAAACATAAACACATACACACACATTCTTGTTGTTTTCGTGCGTGCTTGTAATTGTTTTCGAAATTCTCTGCAAAGAGCATAAAACGACGCTTTGCCGAAATTGCGTCGCAAAAAATGAAGACAACGGCTGCAGAAGCGAATACAGCAGCAGAATCAGCAGCAGCAGCAAGAACAGCAGCATAACTAACGTAGGTAAGTATGCTGCACTAAAAACAGTAACGTCTATACAAATGAGTACACTCTACCCACGTCGATTGTATTTGTTTACATTATGGTTTCTCATAATAATAATAGGTAGATATATGTATGTACATATGTATGTGTATGAACATATATTTGTGTGCATATTTGAATTCATATCAGGGTAAATAAAAAATTGTAATCCATTATGCAAGTATGAATTTATGTTTGCATATATGTATGTATGTACATATGTATACATAAAGAACATAAACAACATACAAAAGCAAATTTGAAACAGTGGCAACGCCAATGATGAGCCGCGCATGGAAATGGAATGAGCTGGAAGTTTTGCCGAATACAAATTCAGCGAGCATAAGAGGAAGAAGAAAAACAAGTTGGCGCGCATGGTTGTATTCTCGGGCCGCCCTCTCCACCCCATCTATCTGTGAAGCTGTTGGGTTGATTGTGTGCGTGAATGCCGGCCGAATTTATCACGTACGCCATATACATATACAACATTCGAGATCTAATTTTAAATTTAAATATATTGCATCAATTGGAAATGCAGTAACTAATATAAAAGCACATGTAATTTACAAATATATGTGTGTGCATATATATATACACACATATGTATGAATATGTGTGCATACTCTGTAACTGTATACTTATATATACATAAGTATTTATATAGCACACGTATTTTATTTATTATGGATTCATTTTCGCTTCGCGGTAATTGCCGGTAAAAGCCGGTTTTTGTTTGTTTGTTTCAAATTATATAATAATGGATATATTTATATATATTTATATGTAAATACATACACGTATGAACAGAAAAAAAAAAAAATTAAATATTCCTACATATGAAGGTATTATTACTCCACACATAGCCACATGGGACTTAATTCTCACTTACCTCAGCGTGTGTACTTTTTGATTGCTTTTTGTTCTCTGTCCGTTTGCGTCCTCACACTCGCGGCGACAACAACAATAACAACGTCGACGTTGGGCTCAATGCAGCGACGTCGACGACGATGTTGGCGCGCCTGCAACTGCTGGAGCCTGTTTTGTTTTTGTTTGTTTGGCAACTTGCTTTTGGCGTTGAAAATCGTCTGTATGTATGAAGATTTTTATGTGTGAGAGTAAATGCGTTTGTTTGTATGTGTATGTGTATATACGTGGTTCTGTGTTTTCTCTGCAACGCGTGGGTTTGCTCGCAATAGAATGCACACAAAATGCAATTGGAAAATACTTTTTGATGTTTATATTTGTTATTTGCTTTCAACCATTCACTTTTGATTTAAGTAACTTGCAAAAAATATTTACGATCACGGATGCGATGGCGTTAATAGCAGATAATGGCAAAATGCCTATTCGACACCCTCGTAGTTAAGAGCTTAAAACGTGCAATGCACTCTTATACACACACACGTGAGTATGTATGAAAGGGCTTGATTAGCGCGCTGTAAGTCGGCGTCCAATTAGAATTTTCTTATCAATTCAATTAGTATTTTTGTTTTTAATCAACTTTAAAAAAAATTGTATATCAATTCTACTGAAGTTGCAGCAAAATTCGATTTTATTTTATTTTATTTTTTTTTTTTTAATCAGAAGGGTGCTTGGGGTATAAGACTTGAAATATCCGTAGCGAAGCGAACACGACAACAATTCCACTGAGAGTAACATCTGTTATTCGGTGTGACTGAGAGTTTATATCGGAGGGAAACACACTACTATTGCCAGCTCAAACAAAAATACTAAAAATATGCTGCAAATCTGCACAAAGGCAGGTCACATTGTTTTCGGTGCTGCCATACTGAATATAGCCAGTGCGCGAGAGCGCAATTTATGAACGCGCTGCTGAATTGATGAATTTTAAATCAAAATTAAATACATATGTAATATCAATGATGCTGTCAAACATATATAATCATTTATTGAAATTGTATTAAATGCAAGCCTTTGTTTTGACCAAACTGTTGGCTAGACTAGAGTCAGCTTGTGTTGTCAAGTTGTTATTGTGTTTCTGAAAATAATATATTGATCCCAATATAATCCTTGTGGATTGTAAGTGAGTAAAGGACTTCTGTTTATTTATGAATTATATTTTTGGCAGTTTCTTTGAATGTTTGAAGTACCCAAAAGTTTTAGAAAAAGATGCATTCTAGCCGATGTATCGATTATGGTTGATATCGAGCGCATGCCAGATCTATTGTTTACAATTTGGACACGTGCAAACGAGGACGATAGTTTCTGTTTCTTTTTTATTCCTTGTTTATAAATATAATTGGGAATTATGCCGCCTATTGCACAGGAGGGCAATTGCCTAATATATCGTGGCAGCAATTTTCTAAAGCAGCGTCTTGTGCTGTCCTGCCTGAGTGGAAAACCAGTTAAAATAACACAAATTCGCGCCGATGATGAGCAAGCACCCGGTTTGCGTGAATACGAGATCAGCCTTATACGTCTGCTCGACAAGCTGACAAACGGCACCAAAATTGAATTGAATCCCGCCGGCACCAGCGTCATGTTCAGTCCCGGTCTGCTGCACGGCGGTCCGCTACAGCACGATTGCTGCGTGCAGCGTGGCATTGGTTACTTTTTGGATGCATTGATTGCGCTGGGTCCGTTCTGCAAGTTCCCGCTTCAGTGCACGCTGCGTGGGGTGACAAACAGCAGGGACTCGCCGTCGGTGGACCATATCAAAGGAGCTGCCCTGTCCCTGCTGAAACGCTTCCTCTTGGTCGACGAGGGCCTGGAGCTACGCGTAGTACGTCGCGGCGTTGCGCCCCTTGGCGGCGGCGAAGTCTTCTTCAGCTGCCCTGTGCGCAAGAGTCTTCGTGCCATACAGTTCCAGGAGCAGGGCATGGTGAAGCGTATCCGCGGCACTGTCTACGCCTGCAAGGTTTCCCCGGCGATGGCCAATCGTACTGTGGAGGCGGCCAAGGGCTGCATGCTCAAGTTCCTGCCCGACGTCTACATCTACACGGATCAGAATCGTGGAAAACTGTCAGGCAATTCGCCTGGTTTCGGCATCTGTCTCCTGGCCGAGACCACAGACGGTGTTTGCTTTGCCGCCGATTGCATCTCCAACACCAGAGAGGAATCGGTGAGTGCCCACATTTGGAATTGCCACTTCCAATTGAATAACATTTAATTCGCTTTGCAGGACACGCCATCTATACCAGAAGACTTGGGGCGAGATGTGGCCATGCGTCTGTTAGACGAAATCTATCGCGGCGGCTGCTGTGATTCTGCCTACCAATGGCTGGCCGCTCTCTACATGGCGCTCGGCCAGAAGCACGTCTCCAAATTCCTAACAGGTGCCGCAATACCATTTATATAAATACCGTTCACTGGAGTAACACTCTGTCTGGTTGTATTTCAGGTCCACTCTCCACATACACGGTGAACTTCCTACAGCATCTGCGTGACTTCTTCTCAATCACATTCAAGCTAGAGAATCCCGAGGCGGATGACGATGACGAGGATGATGTGCGTGGCGCACAAAAAGTGCTTCTCACCTGTGTGGGCATTGGCTACACGAACATAAGCAAACGCGTCCTGTAATTTTTTTTTTTTATCTAGATATAAATAAATACATTTATATAATATGTATATGTACATATGTATGTATGCCTCTGTCTATAATTATGAAATGGATCTTAGCGCAAAAAAATAAGAAGTTCGAATTGCAGAATTAACAATATTTCATCAGCATTGGTATTTCCTGTATATGTTAAAAGCTTTTGTAACAATAAATTGCTTAAAATTTATTTTAATATGTTATGCAATTTAAACAATATTTATTAAAGTTTGTACATATGCATGTATTGATAATTATAAATACATATACATATAATAAGCAAGAGTGCTCTAGTTGAGACTGCTCGACTGGCAGGTCGATTGAGTCCGGCAAAGAGGTGAAGTGTGAATTCATCTACGAAATGATTAATGATGATTAACGCTAATAAGGGAATATGGGATGAGTTATCGCAGAAAATAATAAGCCTGTGCTCTTTTGTGAATTATGAAAACACGGACAGACGAACAGACCGATCTACGTTTTTAATCGTCCTGATCATATATGTATGTATGTATGTATGTACATTCATACATATGTATATAGCCTTCGCGAAGTCCGTCATGATGGTTTCTGCATGTTACATACATTTCCACAAAACAATTCTACCCTGATTTCCTACTTGCAATGAGTTGCAGGGTATTCAAAAAAAAAGTTGAGACATGATAAGTTTGCGCTTAGCTATGCAAAACAGTCCCCAAGTTTATTGAACAGCAAAATATTAAAATGCATATATTATATATGTATACATATACATATATAAACTGTTATGTTTCTATGCAAAATAAAGGTAATATTATTATTATCAGTTTTCATTTTAAACTGAAATATTAAAATTTAAGTATTTTTTATCGGTGGCATGTACACCGATAACCAGCTCATTAATCGATTTAAATGTCTTTGCCGAAATGCCGTTGCATTGTTGTTATATGGTCACACTTTTGCATTTAAATGGAAATAGAAAAGACAACTTTGCACAACTTTGTTGCAGGATGTGGCGTTGCAATTTGTAATCAGTGAGCAGATCGGACACAATCGGATTGGATTGGCGGGTTCAAAAACCTAAATATGGGTTGCCAAGGTAACCGCGATAAGCATTCGATGGCACTTGTTGTTGTTTGATTGCACACTCAAACAGTTTTTGTGGTCTAGGTGCCAAGATCAGCAGAAATGGAAAAGTGCAAAAAACCAAAGCACAAAAATAAAATCAAAGTGACAACGGTGGCAACTTCCTGCGACGTAAGCGCAGCTTAAGCGACCACAGCTATAAAAAGCGAACGCTGTAGGGCAACAGCTATCAAACGCCGAACAACGTTTGGACACCATTCATCGCTGTGTTAGCCCAATACGGCCTACATTATGAGTCTGAGACTGTGCCTGCTGGCATGCCTGGTGGCGGCTGCTTGTGCCTCCAAGAGCGAGCTGAAGCCCACCAATTGGCTGAGCGCCCAAGAGCTGGAAAGTGCGCCATCCTTGAACGACATCTCGTTCGAGCGGCTGGAGAATATGCCCCTGCAAAAGGGCGCTCAGATGGTTGAGAGGATGTGTAAGTGTCCATAAAATGCATGGGTTATAAAGCGTTGCTAATCTGTGGCTAACACGTCCATCCATCTAGATCACATCGCCCAAATCAACAACGAGCTGATGCCTAGCTTTGTGCCCAGCGCCAGCAACATTCCAGTGAGGATCATCAAGTCCAATGGCGATCGTGTGGATGCCAAGCTGAACAACTACGTGGAGAAGGCTTTTGCCAAGCCCGGATTCGGCCAGGATGAGGTCACCATTGTGCTGACTGGCCTGCCCCAGACCTCGCCCACCATCAAGAAGGCCATGCAGAAGCTGGAGCAAGCCTACCTGCAGCGTTACAATCTGCAGGAGCAGCAGAAGCACGCCTACCAGCAGCAGCAGAAGAGCCCTGAGTACGAGTCGACCTCCAGCGAGGAAACAGCCGATGAGTGGAAGAATGCCCAAACCATTGCCGGCGACTTGATCGTAAGTGCATCAATGAATCAATAGAATATCAATATACATATATGTGAATTGTGTTACTTATTCCCTTCCCTTGGGCAGATCATCGACTTGGGCGACACTTTGACCACCTTCCAGCGTTACGCCCTGCTCGATGTGTCCGCCACCGGTGCCATGGTTGGCCACACCCTGATCGAACTGACCAACAAGGGTGTGCCACAGGAGATAGTCCACTTGATCGGACAGGGCATTAGCGCTCATGTTGCTGGTGCTGCCGGACAGGAGTACACCGGCCACACCGGCCACAAGCTGCGTCGCATCACTGGCCTGGATCCCGCCAAGCTGCTGGCCAAGCGTCGCGGCCACCTCGTCGGACTGTCCCGTGGCGATGCTGATTTCGTCGACGTCATCCACACCTCCAGCCTGGGCATGGGCACGGCCGTGCGTTGCGGCGACGTTGACTTCTATCCGAATGGACCCAGCCAGGGTACACCCGGCTCCGAGAACGTCATCGAGGCTGTTGTGCGCGCCACCCGCTACTTTACCGAGTCGTTGCGTCCCGGCTGTGAGCGCAACTTCCCCGCCGTCGCCGCCAAATCCCTGAAGCAGTACAAGCAGAACGACGGCTTCGGCAAGCGCGCCTACATGGGCATCGATGTCGACTACGACCTGGAGGGCGATTACATCTTGGAGGTCAACGCGAAGAGCCCCTTCGGCAAGCGTGCCCCCGCCCAGAAACAGATCTCATACCACGGCCACCGTCACGAGATCTAAGTCACTGAACAAGAGCACTCGACCAAGAACTTGGAAAATGGAAAAACAACAAACGAATTTTATATTTAAGCATCAATCAATAAACGAGCATATTTTCTAAACTAGAATGGATACGCTTTGAAATCGGACCCATCACGAATCAGTTCACAAATGAAAAGCGCAGAGAAAGGCGCTGGCAAATCTCTGATGGTATGCTGAAAAGAATAAGGCTTATTTATGGAGCACAGTAAATTCTGTTACTCATATCTACAAGGATTTAAATTAGACTATAGTTTCTCATAGTCTCATAACTTGGCCTAAGTTGCATAAGAAATCCATCCGAATTAGACAGGGTTTTTAGAGAAGTAGTTCCCTCTCGGCTTTGTCAATAAGATATGACATATTATAGCAGATACCGTCCATTCTACCTCCTCTCTCAATCTGTTCAAAGTCAAAAACATTTGTAAAACAAGTCTAAAAAATTGTCATACCTTAAGACTATCAAAAACTTGAAAAAAATATTTTATAATTCCGATGTGTTTTCCCGAGAATTTTAAATATTTTTCAAGACTTTTAAATCTACTTCAATTGAGCATTATTTTAATGCCATAGACATTTACTGTTATCTTCTCAATTATCACAAAAATCGAATATATTTGAAGACTAATAAACCCTTCTTCAGTGTCAAGGAACTAGAAAATCTTTTATCTTTTAAGACTATTCTTACGCAATCAAAAAGTCAAATGTTTTTTCTTTCTCGAGAAACCGTTATGGTAGGTCAGTGCCTTTCGGTAAGGGTTAGAATTGAAATGATTTGTTTTCCGTTTAAATAACGTTTATTTTTAATTTCGTTGTGTTGGATTAGTTGTAATACATAGTAGTTTTTGAATGATGTTTAAATTTGTAGTGAAAAATAATGATACAAATATCAGATCAAGAGAATCCATTTTTATTGTCTGGCTTTGATTATAAGTTGCGTTTCGCTTAGGACTTCTGGGTCGACTTGAGCAAAGGCCAATTCAAATTGAGTAGGTTTGAGTTAGAGTTCTCCGCTTCTATGGGTGGCGACTTCTTCTGGGCATTGGTTTTGGTATTGCCCCCGTTGTTCTTGGCCCCATTATTGTTGTACTTATTTGGGGAAACAATGCCGAACGACTGGATGTAGCCGCGTGGACGATTGCGGCCCTGACGACGCTTCGACTTCGAGTTCGACGACAATGTCGGTATTAAGTTTTCGGAAGATCCGCTAGCGGTGGCACTGCCGGCAACGGCAACGGCACCAGCAACGGCTCCAGCACCGGCTTTGGCTCCAGCACCGGCTTTGGTTCCAGCACCGGCTTTGGCTCCAGCACCGGCTCCAGCACCGGCTTTGGTTCCAGCACCGGCTTTGGCTCCAGCACCGGCTTTGGCTCCAGCACCGGCTTTAGCTCCAGCAGCGGCTTTGGCTCCAGCACCGGCTTTAGCTCCAGCAGCGGCTTTGCCTCCAGATTTGGCCCCCTTCGGCTTCTCCAGCTCCAGCTGGCTGCGATTGTTCTTGTTTTTGTTGAGAGCGCCGTTGGAGTTATCCAAAGTGTATTTGGGGACGCCGCCGCCAGTGGGTAGGCCATGATATGGGTTGTATTGATGGGCGTTGTTGTAACGCGGCATGTCTTGGCCAAAGTTGGAGTTCATGTACATGTTGGGGCTGCACTTGCGCTTCTTCGGTGCACGCGGCGGAATGGCGCCATCTGGTCCATGATTTGGATTGTAGAAGCGTATGCCATAGATTGACGGCATCATCTGCGGAACACGAATGTAGAAAATAATCGAAGTCAACCCTGAATCAAACACTTACAGAATCCATCGGATCGTAGAGATCGTCTTCGCCCTCCAGTGCTGAATTATCTGGCACCATTGCTGGCGGTGGTCGGCTAAAGTCAACAGGTGGCTCGACCAGGTCGGCGTTATAGAGTGCGCCGTTCACATAGACATGCTTTGGCTGCACGGGGTAGCCGTCAAAGGGCACTGAATTCGCATTGGCCTGCGAATCCCAATTGGCCTGGCCATATTCCGGGGCCATATAGCTATGGTCAGACGTTCCGGGGTAGAAATCCTGCTGCTGCGGCGGCATATAGTCCATGTTTGGCCCATTTCCCATAGAGCCAAGATTTGAGGCTTGCCCGTGCGGGTAATACGACTTGGATCGATCCTGATATCCGTCAAGCAGCTGCTGCTTCGACAGAAGTCCCATGAAATCCTCCTGCTGCTTCTGCTGCGGCGGCGGCGGCGGCAGAAGCTTCGACTGCGATTGCGGCGGCAGCGGCGGAATCTTCGACTGCGGCTGCGGAAAAAGCTGCGATTGCGGCAGCGGCTGCGCCTTCAATAGCGACTGCGGCAGCTGTAGCAGCTGCGACATGGACGTCGACTGCGGCAACAGCGGCGACTGCGTATTAGTCTGCGGCTGCGGCTGCGGCTTCCAAATATTAAATTGGCTGCTGTTATTGGAGAACTGCGACTGCCCAAAGTCAAATGAGTAGTTATTCTGCTGCGGCTGCGCCGGCTGCTGCCCAAAGTCGAATGAGAAGTTCTTGTGCATCGGCTGCGGCTGCGGCTGCTCCTGCCCAATGTCAAATGAGAAGTTGTTCCGCAGCGGCTGAGGCTGAGGATGCGCCTGCTGCTGCCCAAAATCAAATGAGAAGTTATTCTGCTGCGGCTGCGCCTGCTGCTGCCCAAAGTCGAATGAGAAGTTCTTGCGCATCGGCTGCGGCTGCGCCGGCTGCTGTCCAAAGTCAAATGAGAAGTTATCCCGCAGCGGCTGCGGCTGCGGCTGCTGCTGCCCAATATCAAATGAGAAGTTATTCCGCAGCGGCTGCGACTGCTGCTGCTGCCCAATGTCAAATGAGAAGTTATTCTGCTGCGGCTGCTGCTGCCCAATGTCAAATGGGAAGTCATTGTGCAGCGGCAGCGGCTGCGGCTGCGACTGCCCAAAGTTAAATGCCATGTTATTCTGCGACTGCCCAAAGTTGATTGGGATGTTGTTCTGGTTGGCGCTCTGCGCATGATTGTAGAGTTGCTTGATGTCGTTGGCACCCCATTGGTTGAAGTTATTATTATAGGGCAGCTGTTGTTCTTGCTGCGGTGCTCCAACCCCGGCCTGGTTGCCCGAGAACCAATTGCGCAGATACGACTGAGCAGGAATAGTTAGTGGCACCTGACCACTGGATTGAGCAGCTCCCGGCATATTGGCTGCACTTGCCAACTTTTGCTGCGCCTGCGCGTAAAGCCATTTAAGGGCTTCCATTTGCAAGAGATTTACTCCCACAGCCTGTGGCTGAGTCGGGGCTTGTGGATTATTATTGTTATTCATGGCAGTCACTAAGTTTAACACTAAGTTCTTCGAGAAATTTCAGCTACACGTTTTAGGTTAGGTTAGGTTATGTTTTTTTTTTTCGGGGGGCGAGATGTTAAATTGCATATTAAAAGAGAACGCTATAGGATGCTGGTGTACATACTTGTTTTGATGGTGCGCTGCACAAATATATTTTCTTCACAAATATTTTGATGATGTCAATACAAAAAGTTGCAGCCAAAAACTGACAATTTGCTGAATTTTCGCTTTCACGTACTTACTCCGTCAAAAGTTGAGTTTGAACAGAAGGATTTTTTTGCTAGTGGCAGTTAAATGCGTAACTATATTTATCGATTTCAACTAATTGCCCAAAAATACAATTAATACCATCGCCAAAGTCATTCGCGCAGAGAGCTTGAAAGCTGTATTAATCGGAAAGATTGTATTTATCATTTTGTTTTTTTGCATTACTATTAACCATATAAAATATATATGGCTAGTGCTAATTAATCATGACTCTTTTTTCTAATATATATGATAAATACAAGCGACAAATTTATATTATTAATAATAATAAATATAAACAATTACATTGTAATTAGTTAATTATTTACATAAAATTGACTATTTATTTATAATTATGTGTTTATATATAAATAACCAATCAATACATTAGATATTTTATCTTACTTATTTATTTGGGCTTGACAAGTGTCGTGAGCGACAAAAATAACAGCTTACTAATTTCAAACTGCAATTCAAATCAGCAGAGCTGAAACAAAAATTATTCGATACATCGAACACTCACTGGGTTGAGATATCGATACTCTCGATATGAATAACTTAAACGGAAAAATAAAGGCAAAAGGAAACAGAAAAGAAAAAAGAAAACAAATTTCTGCGGAAAATAGTACTGTTTTTATATTTACAAACGAGAGAGAACGGATTCTGTAAAATTGCATAGAAAACGCTGGTGAGAAAACACAGAATACCCCATGCCTGTATGCGGGATAATAATGTCGCTGTGGAAATAAAATCAATATATTTAGAGCATACAGCTGAAGCGCAATGGGTGCGGAGCACTCGCAGCAGCGCGTCGAGGCTGACGGGGAGATCTTCGAGAGGCGCGATCCAGCTGGGGTCAGTAGCATGGTCCAATCCTCCAGCAATTCCTCCGCGGTTCGAATGAGTGATGGCAGCGCCATGGCACTGACGGCCGCTGCGACGGCAGCCACAAACAAACGCAGGGCCGGCGCCGTACATCAGAGACAACAGCAGCAACAGCAACAACAACAACAACAACACCAGCAGCAGCTTCTGCAACAGCAGCCTCAAGCGTTACCACACGGAGCTAGCAATGGACCAGCTAGCATTGTGATTGCCAGCAAGCAAATCATTTCGGACACCGCCTCGCCCACAAGCTCTGAACTGAGCCGACCGCCTTCACCGCCGCTCAGTGTGTGCTCCGATCTGCCATATGTCTCCTATACAGATCGGCCCATCGGCGACTCGCCCAAGATACGCAACCGACCCGCCCATATGCTGCAGCAGAGCAGTGCCAGTCGGGCGGCCGCACGCAAGTCGCATCCTGGCAGCATTACCACAACCATCAAACCAAAGCGGCCGCAGTCGACGGCATCCAGTCACAACATTGTGATCGTCAAGCCGGGCACACGGGACATCAATGACGACATTGACCCGGATTTGCTGCGCCTGCGCAACATACCTCAGTTCTTGCCCGTGCTGCGGGAGTCGATCAGCTCGGCGACATACACAAGGGATCCCGAGATTCTGGAGCGCTTGAATTCGCAGCATCTGCTGAATATATGCAGCCGCATGCAAACCCATTTGAATCTGTGCGCCAGCCATGTGGCCAGCGAGCAGAATCATCTCGTGGAGCGCACTAAGGTGGTCAGCAACTCGATCACCACGCTCTTCGCCAGCTTCGTCGATATGCAGAAGACGTACGCCTCATATGCTGAACAGTTTGCTAAGATACGCGGCGTCTCGCAGCAGCTGAGCCGCTGCAATTCGCTGCTGCACGAGAATATCGCCAGCCTGGAGGCGATCAATAACTTCCTGGACGACGACGATCGCCTGGAGCCGTTCGTCTGGCGCACAGACGACAACAAGCTGCGCGGCGAGGCCGAAGGCGCCGCCGGCGGCAACAGCAGTCGCCTGTGGCGCCTCTAGATGCTGCCGCGCTTCCGCAAGCTCGCTTCCAAAGACAGTTCGTTATTTGTTATTGGTCTAACTCGTAACTCTATGCTCTGTATTTATTGTGTATATTAACTTTAAAGTTTAAACATTTATCGTATAAATAACTGGGCATGTTAAGAATGTTTGTTAAGAATGGTTAATCGGATTTCTTGTTGTGCACTCAGCTCGATCTCGTACATTTGCTGGGACACCAAATCTGCTCCACAATTGGAGCTGAGACCAAACTGTGTAAATAATAACGAGTTCTATATAAATATATATATATGTCATATATTATATGCAATCAGGCAAAAGCAATTAATGTGTTTATCCACATATCCATTAGAAGTGTATTATAAACTAATTCGGGCGAGTTCATACATAACAAAAATACAAATTCCATTACTAAAAGCTAAATAATGAGTAAAATACAATTGAAACTTCATTTAAATTTTACAATCAGCTCTTAACGTAAACAATAATATAACAATTTCGTCTATAGCTCTTCTTGCTTAACTCTTGGAAATTAACTGAGATTGCAATTAACAATTGCAATTTAACTGCCTTAAGATTAGTAGTGTTTGAAAATAGCACCCGATTACAAGTTACGGCCATTTAGTTAAGTAGTTCGAATCGCTTGAGTAGCCAATGCAAACGGAGACGTTGACAACAATTAGACACAAGTTTATTACACATGCAAACAATTAGCTATTAGGATAATAAGCCTACACGGAACTAGATATATGTATATCTATATATATATATATATATAACACACATACACTTATAATACAGACGAGCATGGTTCGCTTTAACGTTACAATTACAATTTGACGGCACTCGAGTGGAGGCCTTACTTATGATAGTTAATATTCCTAAATACACATTTACATACAACATATACATTTCTTTCAATATTTGGTGATTAATGGCGTAGTAATGGCTTTGCAGAAACCGTTTCAGATGAAGATGAGGGCTCGAAAGGCTTACAACTAGGCTAAATGCCATTAACGGTTCAAAACAGAAAGATATAACAACGGACAGAGACAGTGGCACAGTGAAACACAGAAAGAGGCAGGACAGACGAAGATACAGAGAGTGTGTGTGTGAGAGAGAGAGAGAGAGACAGAGGCAGAGTGTATTTTGATTTTGATCTCATTGTTACTTTCCCTAGCATGCACCGTTGTGGCGCCCATCCTCAGCCGAATAGACGCCTCAATCTGGGCAGGAGCAGCGTCTTGAATATTATCCAGCAGCACAAGAGTTGATTAAAGAGAAGGCAGAGCATTACAAACCCCTTGGAGACATAGAAGACTAGTGTATAGATATAGCTACTCTGCCAGAAGAGAAAGGTATTGGCTAACTGTTAACGCTGCGCATAGTTGCTCCAATAAACGAGGAGCATGAGCAGTACGTTAGCACAACTTATATTCTAGAAGAGCTTCTGCATGTGGATGCGATCCTGAACGTTGCGTTCATGCTGTTGCTCCTCAATTGCCTTCAGTTCGCGGGCGACAGTTGTCTTTAGGCTCGCATCCAGACTCAGCGCATCAAGAAAGTCGCGCCGCGCCTGCGCAGGATTCCAGGCACCAGCGTGTGCCTTGGCACGCCGGAATAACGCCTTCACGTTGCGCGGATCAAGCGTAAGCACCTCGTTGCAGTGCTCAATTACCGCATAGTAATCGCCAGCAATCAGACGGCATTGGGCGTAGTTGAGCAGCAGCGGAACCTTGATGTTGGCCAACTCCTGCCATTCCGCATCGTGGGGTTTCTCTTTGAGCATCAGCTGTTCGACCATGCCCACGGCATCGCGGTAGCAAATCTCCGCCTCGGCATAATTTTGTGCATTATACAGCCGGTTGCCGCGCTCCCGCAAGGTGTGCGTTGCGAGCATTTTCTCATCATCGGACATTTGCCAGCGCTCCTTCTCGTACTCCTCGGGCAGCTCAATCGATATCAGTTCTATGGTGAACTCCAAGTCGACGGGATTCTGCAGCAGGTCATCGAGATCCTCGTAGCCCATGCCCTCGTTCTGCAGTGTCATGCCACAACAGTGGCGACGCTCGTCGTGTTTCTTGCCAATATCCCGTAGAGTTTTCGAAATGAACGGATATTGGGCACAGAGCTGTAAGTAAAAGAAGTATCGAACTAATCAACTAACATTAGATATAGCTATCGGTTTGCTTACCGATTTGTGGACCGTGAACTTAGCCACCTCATTTAGGGACATTTTCTGCACCATCACCTCCCACACTTCCAATTTGAATTTCTTGCCCAGGACCAGCTCCATTGGCTTGTTGATTTTCTTGCTATCGTCAATGACTCGCACATCGTTGGCCCGACGCGTTTGGAAGTGAAATTTAACCTGTAATATTTGTACACTGTCAGCCATGGCCTTGGCCCAGTTATGACCTGGATATTGCTGGCCACACACAACTGTTGCCTCTTTGAGATTTTCATTTCTCTTACCCTGGTGCCTGGCTTCAGTTCGATGTATTTGTTGCCAGGACTGATAATTTCCTTGCGGATGGGCTTCAAATTAATTTGCTCCTTTGATTCTTTATCCATTTTTGATTGGTATATGTTTATGTAGCTTTTTAGGGCTGGCTGGATTAAATTTGTTATTAGATGCAGTTTTTATTCCTGCTCTACAAAGGACAACAAACTCCACTAAGAGGGAAACGCAAATATTCTAGAGCTCACTAGGGATGAGCAACACTAGGGTTTCGGTAGAAATCGATTGGTCTTTCACTATCGATAGGCGTACATTGTACATCTTATTTTGAAATTTTCTCTAAAAATAACTAAATTTAATATAAATAATTGCGTATTATTTTAACTACATTATTATGCGGGAAAAAGCGTAACCATTAATTTCAAGCAAAGAACTTTCGTTCGAATACTTTTGAGAATTAAAGTTGTTTGTAAGTGAGCTCGGCCTTTGCAGTTTTTCAAATAATTTAGTTTTTCCAAAAATTCCATATTTGACTGCGAAATAATAATAAAAATAATTAAAATGGTAATTTTATTTAAGTATGGTAATAATCATTTAAGTATGCGATATAATATAATGATAAAAGCGGAATAAAATTCAAAAGAAGATACGCGCGCTACAGCGAACAGAGTTGCCGCCCTTAAGCCACATAGAGCTGCCAGACTGTTCGAAGTCAGTCAGCTGGCAGCTCGGCCATCTGGCCGCCAAGTTGAAATAACTATGAAATAACTTTAATTTTTATTCGGCCGCGTACAGCCTAACTTGTCAGTTGTGTGCGCATGAACGGCTCTTGCTGCGACGCCCGTTTGAGCAGAAACCGAACCGTTACGAACAGTTTGGAAAATTGAAATCGAAATTGAATATTGAATAAGTTGAAAGCAACTTAATTGTTAGTATATTTGCTTTTATATGCTCTAATTTTTGTTTGTGTTAATGTGAGTGTGTATGTGTGCTGGTGTTTTGTGTTTGTGCAAAAAATTGATAATGAAGAACAAACAACAATGCATCTTAATTACAATCTCAACGATCGGATCGCAAACAATTATATTTGTTGCTGCTGTAGCAGCTGCTCTCTAGTTTTTTTTTTACACTTTTTTTTATATGTACATATTTTTCAATTAAAACTGTCGCGACGCGTTCGACTTACACCCGCTACTTATTAAACAAATTTGCAAATACAATATATACAAATACTTGTAATCTATGCAAAATATATTCAAGTATCACTTGTCGATGTTGTTGTTATTGGTGTATTAATTGCAATTCCAAACGAGAATTTATTTGTGCATGGGATATGCGGCGTATGCGTGATATTCGTTATATATACAAATATTTAACTGTGAACTGGGCTGGAAATTCAAATCGATTTATCATCCAAGATACAAACTAAACATAGACAACATTACGAACATATGTATGACAAAATAGAATGAATCAAATACAACGAAAAATCTAAGATCTTGATGCTGCTTTTTTAGACCACCTGAGCATCTTTTCCGCTAGCGTGGGCGTGTGCTATGCTCTATATATAATCTCGCATATGTACATACATATATCGTTCATAATTTATACAAAAATGACACATCCACACTGTTTTGTTTCATTGCTGAAAGCAAAAGACGCAAATCTATTGCTAACAAAAAATCAAATTAAATTTTAAATTTTTTCGGCCTACTCATTCTAAAGGTAGAAGAGAGCAAGAGAGAAAGAGAGAGAGAGAGAGAGAGAGAGAGATCATAGCAATATCAACAATATAGATTTATGCATATATATACATATGTCTATTTACACAAATATGATCATATGCAGCCCACACAGCAGTCCAAAAAACTCAAACAACAACAATAGCAACAAAAGGTCTAACCATTCTCTCAGTTAATAAAAGTTTGGCTCTATTCACTGTTGCCAGATTTTGAGAGTCGCCATAAGCTAGATTGACGAGAAAAATTAGCTAGAATAAGCTAAAAGTTTACAAAAAAAAAGCTTGAAAATAAGCTGACCAGAAAACACATGAAAGTATGGAAAATTGTAAAAAAAAAATAATTTTTGTTTTTAATTGAAGTAATGAAATAATTTCAGAAGCATTATTATTTATTTCAAAATATTTTTCTGATGATTGAAATAAGGATAAATATTTGGCCGGAATATTGTAATTGTGGCAACATTTGTTATGATGTCATAGCCAATATCTATAACATTAATATCTATTACATTTTCACTAATTTTTCAAGCTTTTCAAAAATCAAAAAATCTAGCTTAAAATAAGCCAAAATGGCAACAGTAGCTGTATTGCTCTCAGCCAAGAGCAAGAGAGAGGCTCTTTCGATCTCACTCTCTCAGTGCTGTCGTTCGATCTGTGTTTGCTTGTGAGCAGTGTTGCCAGATTAGCTATTAAATAGCATTTCTAGCTATTTTCTAAAATCCTAAATGCTATGAAAATTTTGAAAATGCTATTAGCTATATCATCACTAATGGTGTGAAAGAGTGTATTAAGAAATGGAGAAAAAATATAAGCAAAAATTTTGTGATTCGTGGACAAAAATCACAGAATTTTAATATTGAATAAAAGAGGAGGAGTCGAACAACACGCGGGCATATTGAATATATAGCAAATACAGTGTTTTTGTCAAATTACATGCCATTAAAGTGCATAAAAGAATTTAGCTATTTTTAGCTATTTTCAGCTATTTTGATGTCTCAAAATCTGGCAGCGCTGCTAGTGAGTAGGCGGGGTGAGACGGCCAACAACTAGCGTGAGCGAACAACATTCACAGGTACAAACAACAACAACAACAACAACAGACACAAAACTCTCAGCTACAGATGCAGATACAGATACATTGAAACATATCTAATAGATACACTCGTGGCATGTGTTAACTTAAGTTTTTTTTTTGTTTTTTTGAGGCCAATATGAAACTTTTTGCCTGCTCGCAGTCGTTCTACAAATTCCGCTTCGCACGTATTGGCGGAGCGAACACAAACGAAACGTATTCAAAAATTGCTCAAAATAATTAAATTAATATTTAAACGGTAGCACGCGGCGCGTCTCAAACATTTTCGACAACAGTTCTTTTTGTTTATTTTAAAAACTTATATATTTAATTTTTATTTAAAAAATTACATATATGCTTGACAGTTTTTTTTTTTTTATAACTTTTTTTTTTATCTTACAAATGTGCCAAAAATATAAAAGTGACGCATAAGCTAAAGAAATGAAATTAATGAATTTAAAAACAACGTTTTTTGTGACTAGAAGAATACCCTGTGTTTCCAGTTTTCGAATGATCTAATGCCAATTGGGTTACATACATACATACATACATACATACGTGTATATAGAGATAAAGAAATACTCATATTATACAATATTAATCTATTGAAGTGATTTGAGAACTTGATTTGGATTCTTTAAAATATTTTGAAAATCTTTCAAAATAACTTGATTTACAAAATGATGCTAAAGCTCCAGCCGTAAAGCTGACGAGTTGAATATTTGTCAATTTTACTCTCGAGCTTTAACCTTCACACAAACACACACACACACACACAGAGAGACTTAGTTAATTATGAGCAAACATATTGTTGTGCTGTGTCTTAAATATATACATAATAATACTACAATACATATAAATTTAGACACATTTGTACATTAAATATACATACATATGCATATACATACATATAAATATATACATATGTACATATCTTATTCAAGCTTGGCGCCTTAGAACTTCGTCTAGTCTTCGCAGTCTTCGCAGTCTTCGCAGTCTTGCCTGCAATTGTTTAGCTAAAGATGCTTATTTTTATAACAGTCTAAGGTATACATATGGATAAACACACTCACACATGCACACATGCACATATTCTGGCACACATATGCCTACGCATACACGTACGTATGCATGTATCTTTAGCATCTGGCCCTCATTGCTCCGTTAGCTCTCTCGCGATCTCCCTTTGCTGCGTTCGCTTTCTTAGGGGCGCTCTGCTGCCGCTGGCAGCGCAGTCACATTTATTTTTAGTCAAATTTATTTTGGCTCTCCGCCCGTTTTGTGATGTTTTCGCGAGCGCAAGGAGTAAATGAGGAGAGCAGACGCGAAAAATTGCAATAATATGGTGTGCTGGTTGGTTCAACGGTTTTATTAGCGCATAGTTAGCCCAAACAAATGTGGCCCAGCATATTAATGTAGCAAATGGTATATATGTATGTGCATACATACATACATATGTATGTCTTTACATATATGGCAATATGGCGCGCTCACCGCAATTTAATTTTTCATTCTTTTTACGACTTGCTGTTGCTTATATGTGTGTGTGTGTGACACTCAATGAATGACAACTATCAATGAGCTTGAATTTGTCACTACCCACACACACACACACACACACACACACACACACACACACACACACACACACACACACACACACCCACACTTACACCCAATACAACTCAAAACATGTGCAGCTAGTACATGATGCCCACTTTTCAACCTTTTAACCTGTTATACTGCGTGTGTTACGTCAGCAGCAGCAGCAGCAGCAGCAGCAGCGACTGTTGCTGTGACAAGCGAAGAGAGCGCCAATGAAGGAATCAAAAACTAAGCACATACATAAATAAACAAGAATTTGATGATTACGAATGAACGCACAAAATAACTGGAAAAAAAAGCACAGCCAAAAAATCTGCTCAAGAAACTTGATTTTTTTTTCGTTCACAATTGTGTGTGTGTGTCTCTCTCTCTCTCTCTCAGTTCTTGGCGGCTGCTTTTTAATTTCGCCGAGCTGAGCGTTTTCTCAAGACATTTCGGCCAAGGTTGCCAGCCGCAACAACTTGAGATCATAAAATTAATAAAGCTTGTCTACGTATGTATGTATGTATGTATGTATTAGCTGTCATGTGGGTGCGAGCGTGTGTGTGTGTATTTGTGTTGACCATATGCGACATTTGCAACGTTTAATGTTGAATTTATTGAAATAGTTTGAACAACAATCAGATCCAATAATAACAATATCAACGAAAATGCAATAAAAGTGCAAAAAAAATCTACAATAACAACAACAAAACGCACATTTTAAGGCTAAGGCCAGTCAAGAGACGACAGGCAACAACAACAACAACAACAACAACAACGACGACGAGGACGTGGATCACAACAACTGCCACATCATGATCAGCAGCAGATGGAGTAGCCTCCAGGCACTGCTGCTGCTCCTCACGTTGACGATGCACTGCAGCCGACACCCAGCAACGGAGGCCTATAACATCGACCTGCCCAGCTACGTGCGACATCGGCACGCTAGTAGCTCGATGTTCGGCTTCAGTATTGCATTACACAAGACACGCAGCAACTATGCAAACAATTCGTAAGTACAATTCAAATTCAGTCTCTCTGCATTAGCTTATAATTACAGTGAATACTCAATATAGGATATGGTATTGAATTAGAATCGTATGTAAAGGTATTCGCTTCTAAAGATATACGATATTATAATTGTATTTAAAGGTATTCGCTTCTAATAATATATAAGATATCCGATATGTGATATTTCTGGCGCTACAATCGAGATTTTATCACTCTGCCTTAGCTTCTGATTACAGTGAATACTCTATGATAGATAGTCTGATATTATAATGATATCAAAACAATCGAACTTCCGGTCGAACTATCAGTCTTAGCTTCTGATAATATGTACATATATACGATATATGTATATGATATATTATAATATGTGATCATTCGAGTACGGTGAATATTCAATATAATGTATGTACAACAATCGAAATTCAGGCTCTCTGTCTTAGCTTCTAAGGATATATAGAATATTCAAATATTCAATAAGACAATCATAGCAATCGACATTTTGTCTCTCTTCTAATAATATATGGAATATCCAATATACAACAATCGAAATTTTTATCTCTCTCTCTCTCGCTCTCCCTTAGCTACAGTGCAGTGACTATACAATATATGTACAACAATCCAAATTTTTATCTCCCTCTCTAAGAAGCTAAGTTAGCAGGTCTTAGCTTATTTTAATATATAGGATATTCAATATAGGTGAAGCCCATTGTAACAATCGAATTTTTGTCCCTCTGTCTTGGATTCTAAAGAAGTGAACATTTGCCTCTCCCTCTCTTCTTCAGTTCCCAAGTGCAGTGAATATTCAATATGTATGAAAGGATATATTATATATGATATTCAACTTTCTTCATCTTAGTTTTTAAATACAGTGAATATACAATCTGTGTTAGTGCAACAATCTTAGCTGCCTAAGTACAGTGATTATTCAATATATTGCCAACAGCATCAGTGCCACATTCGATAATTCAGCTTCAAAGTACAGTGAATATTCCCTCTGTTGACTGTTCACAGCATCCTCAACTCCTAGTTGATCGATTTATTATATAGGAGTTTATTGAAATCGAATACTTTTGTGCTCTTAACTTTTGCAAGTTGGCAAATTAATTTGCTAGACGTGCATGCCATTTCCAGTTCTGCGAAGACGATGTGAAAGAAGTGGAAAATGTTTCAAATTTCCACAGCTACATAGATGATCAGATGAAGATGTGAAAAGCGATAGCAACTGTCTGTCAAATTATTCAAGAATTTACGAATTCACTTTTCTCTTTTGTCAACTCTAAAAAATTCAATGAAAATTTCAATTTTTTTGTAGCTCGGTTTTTTACTTTTATTTTATTTATTTTCTGTTTTGTTTAGTCGAATATCGACTAGTCGAAGCGTAGACAAAAGCAATTATGTAAGTCGAGCGAACGACCTTCTGACACCCGATACAGACAGAGCCCAGCCAAAAAAGAGTGACAGTGACATATGCATACCTAGGCAGTATACCGACATGTATGTACATATGCACACACACACACAGACACACGCACAGAGAGAAAGATATTTCAATGGCACACTGCGCATGCGCACCGGAAACAATCAGGCATGCCAAGCAGAAAAGTATCTTTGACTTCAGATAGGGGCGCTCCAAAGCAGCACATTGATGCATGCAACGCGAGCAAATGTCGGCAGACACCAGAGAGAGAGAGAGAGAGAGAGAGAGAGAGAGAGAGATAGTGATATGTATACATATATACATATATATGTATATTATATATATATTTTATTGTTCTTTTTAGGCAGTTGACTTTGTGTTTGCAGATGAAAAGCTGAAGCTGCAGTTGCCGCAATCAACACAGCGTTCAAGTGATAAGCGTGATAAGCGTAAATGGCGTTTTATCACTGCTCTACGGCGGCTTCTCAGTCTCTGTTGCCACTCGGAACTCGAATCGACTGAGCCACTGAGCACAAAAACTGACAAATTTTTTTTTTTTTTTGTACGCGAGATTAAGATGTCATTACATCTACATGCCTCGCAGATCGTATACTCTTCAAATGAAGGGCGTGGCGGGGTATATCCAAAATTTCTGTATATTTTGTCAAGAACTTTTGAACATATTTCAGATAGAGTTATGTGGAGTTAATTTGTGCTTTACTCTAAAGTTGAAAGATTCCTTCAGAAGTTTCTTATTCTTATCAGATTATATTGTTGAGATAAATACTGAGATAAATATCATATATATGATATACTATATATCAAGATAGAGATATAAATATGAATAATAATAATCCTATATAGATGCAGATACAAATACAAGTATGCATAGAGATACAGATCTGGAACTACTTATATGAATGAATATGAATGCAGCTGTAGATACAGATACGAATAGTATATATATAGATACAATTAGAGTATCACCTAGACAGATCTCTAGACAGAGATACAGATCTGGAACTGCATATATAAATGCAACTGTAGATACAGATACGACTTCTATACACATAGCTGTAGATACAGATACAAATACAGATACAGAGATACAGATCTGGAACTGCTTATATGAGTGCATCTGTAGATACAGATACAAATACTAAATATTCACATAGGTACAATTAGAGTATCAGATAGACAGAGATACAGATCTGGAACTACTTATATATGAATGCAACTGTAGATACAGATACAAATACTAAATATTCACATAGGTACAATTAGAGTATCAGATAGACAGATCTCTAGACAGAGATACAGATCTAGATCTGCAAATATAATTGCAACTGTAGATACAGATACAAATACTATATATACATAGATACAATTAGAGTATCAGCTAGACATCATACAAATACATTTACATATGCAATTTTCATGTGCAATTTCATGGGTGTGTTACCTATTCATATACAAATAAATACTGGTATATGGATATAAATTTGGATAGATATAAAAATATGGACGCCAACATGTAGACATATATCTTATTACGTATTCATGACACCCTCTTCGAGGGTATATTCAAATCAGAGAGAAAATGCAGCCGGAATATGCTGACAAGCAGCTCCGTATCGGGCACAATTGCATGTTTATTTATGTTAGAGGAAATTTTTAGAATCAATTGAATTGTCAGATGGAGCAGGCACATTCAGCTCATAAACAACAGATTATGCAGCAAATAAAAACAAATAGTTCATAAATAATGAGAGCGAGAGAATTTGAAAGGCGATTTACTTAATAAATGAAATGGTCAACAACATATTATATAAATATGCCAAAAAACCCGTTCGTATCGCTACGAAAACTTCGGTTCTATAAATAATGCATTTCGACAGAGCTATGTATATTTACGAATGAACCAGATGGGAGATACGGAAAGTGGGCGCCCACTCCCAGGGGACATTATGTTGGTTGCATTTAGTGTGGCATGCGTCAACACCAACAAGAAGATCCTAAATGCCATTAATTTCAATCAGTGCCCGATCAAAATTTATGAGCCTCAGCGTGTCCCATTGCACTACATACATATATATGAATGAATGCTATTAAATAATATGTGCCATATAAAATATATATGCATACATAAACACATATACATACGAATATATGTATGTGTATATGTATATGATGCTACAAATGGGGCATTTGGGCTGTGAACCGGAATGTTATTAGCCGAATGCAGCTGAACCATGGCAAATGAGGGAAAGATTCGCGTGTCTCGCTGTCTTAAAGTGCCGGCCCTCAGTGTCGATTAGTTCATGTATTCGCATTCGCATTCACATTCACATTCACACTCACATTCACAGTTAGATTCGTATGTACCCGATAGCCTATTGAACTTTGAAAGTTCGTCAACGGGAACGCTTCCCGTCCAGCTTCACTGAGCGTGTTAATCAAGTGGCCACAGCTCAGCTCAGCACAGCTCAGCTCAGCTCGGCTCAGATGCAAAGATGCCTTCCACAGCTACATTTGACTTTTCGCACGTTCAGAGCATAAGAACAAGAAGCAGACGCTGATGAGCAGAGATACCGAGCCATGTATAGAGACGGAGGCGAGCTACAAGATGCCAGCTCCTCTTAGTCTGCTAGCTAGCGATAAACAGTATACAAAGACTGAGAGCGAGATAGAGATAGACAAAGAGAGAGAGAGAGAGAGAGAGAGAGTGGTGGGGAAAGATGAGTGCTATATAGAGACAGCAGGCGGCTGATAGACAGAAAGTCTAAGTTATCATCGCATTGAACGTGTGTTGAAAACTGCAATTAAGTGATGTTGTTCAGCTATACCCAATAAAGCGCTCAGCAGAGCGGGTATACATATATGTACATACATATATACCACAACCAGAGAAAGTTGAGCAATGCCCATAAACAGATCCAGAGTCACTATTTCAAAAGAATTATTACAAGCAAACGAGTTAGTTCTTCTGAACAAATATATTCACATACATTGTGGAATTGTTACTTTCTTTGATCAGGTAGTCATCAAATCTCAATGTATTCGTAATTGTTTAATTGTGTTATGTTAATTGATCAAAAATAAATAATAATTAATAAATACATATTATATTAATTTAACTTCAATCCAATAAGATTTTTTTTTTTTTTTTGGCTGAAATCCTTCTAAATTATCGTTTTTTTTCGGAGAATTTGAGGTTATGGAAAAAAATACAAAACAAACAATTTTTTAACAAAAACCAAATTTTACATTGAATTAGAAGTTATGAAAAAAAAAAATACATATACATATATATAAAACAAAAGTTAAAAGATTGTTCAACAAAAACCTAATTTTTTCATTGCTATAAACATAAGTTTAAATAATTGATTAGTGATTACATTTGAGCTTAAAAATGGAATTATAAATTGTTTAATACTTCGTAGTACCACCTTTGGCTTTGATTTTTGCATGGAATAATACAATTCTTCCAGATATTTCGCTGTAATATCCTCAAACCCCAATTCTTCAATAGTTTTCATCAACTCAAACATTGTTTCCGGCTTTTGTTTCCTGATTTTGGAACTCATTAAGGCCCGGACTTCTTCAATGGGATTGAGGTTATTACAGTTTCCTGGACAATCTAAGTACACGATACCCAATTCGATATTTGGTTTATGAATAGGTAAGAGGTTCTAAGAAAATGATTGGAATGACTCAATCTTAAATAAAAAAACACTTCGTTCGCCTTTTCTGCGTCAAAATTTCAGGCAACCATCGAGTCCAATAAGGTTGAATTTTGACTCATCCGATAATATAACCCTTGACCATTCGGAATGACCCCATTTTCTCTTATCGTTGGCCCAATTCAATCCAGATGTCTTTATTTTCTGGTTGAGAAGAGGTTTTTTGGCTGGAGTCCTTACCATCAGACCCATCTCGTTGAGCCTTCGTTGAATTGTTCGGGACGAAATTTTGGTGGAAAATTGTTGCTGCACTTCATTTTTAACGATGCTGTAGGCTCGCTCATAAGATAATGCGATTTTTCCGATCGCTGCATATTTTTCTTCCCGATGCTTTCGTCCTACTACGTCTACTTTCTCCATTTCAAGAAATTTGTTTACAAAACGTCGAACTGATCTTTCGTTAAAGCCAACTTTCAATTCACGAATTGAATGATTTGCTCAGCCTTAACACACTCCGTAAATTTAATAAAAACTAAAGAAAACATTCGCGGGTATTGCGTAAATTCAAAATTAGTCGAATTGAATATCGTTTGAGGTAACTCCTAGCTAGAGAAGACAAAAGTCTTGACAATCAATACAAAAATCGTTGTCTTATATCAGCTACCATTTAAGCTAGTCAAACAAAGATTTTGTACCTTTATCTTTATTGCCCTGAGTAGCTGTATAATGATGGCTCCACTAAGGCACTTGGACAATTATAGCACTTCTTGGTTAGCTAATGGGTATTGTCAGTGGCTGGGCTTTTCGTCTCACTGTTTATGGGTTAGGTTTGTCTAATAATTAACACATATGTTTGCCCTCAGCTCAGGGCTTTAGGTGTTTGTTGAGTGATACTCGAAGGGTGATGCTCAGTGAGTGAATGCCCTCTCCCCCGCTACACCCCAGCTACGTTCGTCGACTGTGCGATCTGAAGTGCACTTAAAGCTGAAAATTACCTGGCTCCATCTCCATCTCCATCTGCTGCACAATATAATTGTGTGTTAAATGTGCGCAAACAAAGCCGGAGGCTGTAAACAGCTTTAGGGCGATGGAGATTGAGGTGGAAGCAAAAGTTTGCTTCTTTTTCTTCTTCTTCCCTTCTCGTTTATTTGTTGCTGTTGTTGTTATTGTTGCTTTGTCTGTAACAAGTTGTGGTTATTGTTAATAAGGCAAGCCATTGGCCAATGCGGTTTGCCCTGACGCATTGTCGGCGGCGGCAATTAATATCCAGTGACTTGTTGTAGAGCAGCAGCAAATGTATCTGAATCTATGTAGCTATAGCTGTATCTGTATCTGTATCTATATGTGTGGCTGCAGCTGTTGCTGACACAGTTAGAGCTGTGCGTGTGCTATTTACGGTCAAGTGTTTGCCACAAGGTTGGCCATTTGTCCGCCTGTCCGCCTGTCCGCTTCACCCAATTGGCCAAATAAGTCATCATCGGCCGGCCGAGCGACCGTTAGGATCGCCTCATCTGCAGGTGGCTGCCGCTTTGTTGAGCTGCCCAGGTTTCCTTATAAACTGGCATGCAGCATGCAGCATGCAGCATGTTGCATGTTGCATGGAGCTCCCTCATTAGCCTGGCCTCGTTCGCAGCGGCCAGTGCCAAAACTGGGTTACATATCATGCATATAGGGTGCGTCACAAGATCCGTTTTTAAGCACAACATGCTTGTATAGCTACGCAGATGGCCTCTAAAAAGAAGCGTATAATAGCTGAATATCTTCAAACTTATCTCTCATCTTGTTTTTGACGGCATGAGATAACGTGGGATTACACTGATTAGATAAAAAAGATATTTGAAACAAAAGAAAATCAGAATTAGATAAAACAGATATTTGATATTGAAATCACAAGTTGGAATTCTTGCTTCGCTCTAGCTGCTCTAAGTACATAGCTGCGAATTTATCATACCCTGAACCCATTGATATACCCAGGGTATAATGGTTTTGTGAAAAATATGTAACAGGCAAAAGGTATCATCGCAGATCCCATAAAGTATACATATGTATATATTCTTGATCAAGGCGATGAGCTCGCGTTAGTCGACTCCGTCCGTATGAGTGCGTCGATCTCAGAAGTTGTAAGAGCTAGAGAGCTGAAATTTGGCATGCATACTCGTGTATAGAATACGCAGTACGAGTATATCATATTTTTTCGATAACTCAGTTGATATCTTTCCTATCGAGGATAATCGATAAATTTATATTGTTTTCTTCAGCCTAATTTCAACATTTTTAGACCTGGAGACTTCAGAGTTACTGCATATATACATTTGATGGATACACACATTTTGTCATTTAAAGATTTTGGATACCACGCCCCCTTCGCCTCAAATTTGTAAAAGACGTATTTCAAATACTAGAGACTTGTGCTTCGGAATGTACACACATTCTCACATTTTGATTACGTTCTGAGATTGTTCATTAAGATTGTCTGTTTTGAATAGAAATTATACAACAAATAAATTCTCATAATATTGCCCACAATGCAGCGCAGTCGCTGCTTACTGCGCAGTTAGCAGAGCAGCTTGGAGGGTTCAGGGTATCTCCTAGTCGCGCCGGGTATCTCCTTCTGACTTGTTTTTAGTAACTTAAGAGATGAAAGATCATTTCAGTTTGTCTTTCGCAAGGCGAAAGTTAAACACTTTCGGATCGCTACAATATCTAGTTATCTAGCTGAAGAGGAGCCATTGCATAAGTGCCGCGTTCAGCAATTGCTTTTGGATGGAATCGATGCTGTCGCCTCACGTCTTTGCGCTCTGTGCGCTCTCCCCTGCGAGGTCCTATAAATGGACTCCCAATTGCCAACGACAGCAGCTGTCGGTCGGTCGTCGCTTTGTTGTGGTTATGAAATTGCAAACAGCAACAGCAACAGCAGCAACAGCAGCAGCAGCAACAGCAGCCGCAGATAGACAATGAAATGTAATTGATTTCAAATATTTACTGTACTTTTGTACACTTTGGCATTTGGCTGGCATTAGCGAGTCTCGCTCAGTTGCCGTCCGTCTGTCCGGCTGACTGTCTGTGTGGCTGGGCGATCTAGCTGGCATTTAATTGATTGCCGCTTGACTGCAGCAGAGTCGAGTGGCCGCAATGCAGATAAAGATCGGATCAAAACGATGTGGGCTGTGCCGGAGTTAAGCCGCACAGCTACTGGGCCATGCCGTATCCTGTGTTCCACTCATTTGTACGGAAGTGTCAATGTGTAAAAAAGGTGTTGGGAAAATGCACACACACACAGCCAGAGAGTGTGTGTGAGAGAGAGAGAGAGAGAAGATAGGCAAACAAAGGAGGGGGTGCGAGCGCCGGCGCAGCGCATTGTCACGTGTGAACAGTTAGTTGTCTGTTCTTTCCCAGCCGGAATTCTCTATCCATCCATCTCTATCTGCCATGCAGTGAGAGAGCGTGAGAGCGTGAGCGCTAGAGAAATGAGGCGCGCACATGTTTAGCGCCGAAACGCCCGCGCGTTTCAACCGTACAAAAAGAAAAGAAACACCAGAGCCCCGACCTCGAGCCGAGGTACCCTTGCGCGCACTCACTCGAAATGACTTGGCGATTTTGGTAAATTAAATGTAGCCCTTTACTATAGTACTCCTATATATATGTATATGTATATGTATGTGTGCACAGATGGCATGCATTTATATAGATACTAGTATTTGCGTTGTGCGCGCACAGTGCGTGCCAAAAGTAAATGCCAACACGCTGAGATATTGATAGCTCACAATGTTACGTGATCGCCTGAAGATCACTTTTAAAGATATTCCAAATCAAGAAATTATTTTATATATTCTTATCAATATATTTAAAATTGTTTACTGCATAAATTTAGTTTGGTTTAAAACTCAGTTTATGGTTTCCGAAGATATAAGAGCTAGAGACTTGAATTTTTTTTTTTAAATGACCGTATATACAGCGCGCATATCAAGTTTATCACAAAAGATCGATAACTCATCCCGTTATTATTTTATCGATAAAAAACCTTATCGAAAGACAGTTATAAAATTATATCTCCCACATCTTTAGAGCTAGAGTCTTCAAATTTGAAATGTAGACTCATATGTACTTTATAGAATTTCGATTTTTGTTATAATTCACCCCCCATCCTTATATCCACCCCCTCTTTTTTTTATAGAGTTTACAGTGTATTCATTATGTGTAATAATAAAAGAACTAAAATAGTTCGTAATTCTCAACAGTTTGTTATAAATTGATTTTTTGTTATCCTACAATTATTTAAAAAAAAATTATACATATATGTACAAATATATCACTTCGAGTTAATCCGACTATATTTTATTTTCCCATTAAACAGCATTTCGAATTATCGGCATTGGATATAGCTTTAATGAGTAATGTGGAATGACGACAGATCGGTGGAGATAAATGGAATTTTTTAAATTATTTTAGATCATTGTTGACGCTGATCAACAGATGTTCGCTGTTGCTTGAGCTGTACGCATACAGTTCGCACACACTGTAGATTCATTCACAGCAAGACTGAGAAGGCAGGAAACATGCGCGCAGCTTCACACGCATTAGGGGTATTCACTGTTGAGCTCGTGCTGTCCTGCCGAACGGATGTTGTGCATGTGTTGTGCCCAAGTCACAAGTCAAGAGTCGGGCACGTGAAGGCGCATACATGCTTCCAACAACAACAACAACAACAACAAAAAACTTAAGTTTATTTTTAACATAATTTTTATTGCGGCTGCTGCACGCGACGAGAAAGAAAACACCGATCGATGGATCGATTTGGCATTCAAGACGCGTTGCGGCTCACTCACAGACAGTTCGAAAGGTTTTCAATTTCTAGTCAGTCTCTCTCTCGATCGCTGTCTCAGCTACCTTGGAGTTCCAGTTAAATTGATTTTCCTCATGGCTTCGTCTTAAATTTCCCCTAAATATGTTTACGTTCCTCTGCGGTGAGCCATGTGTGCGGAAAACGTTTCGTTTCTGGAATGCATTGTGTGGCATCTTCACGCTTCGATTTCCACGCACGACCTTGCGGCCCATTTCTGGCTATTGGCCATTTTTAATTGAGACATTGCCCAGCAATTTGTTATTTTTTTTTTCAATTTCGTTTTTACTTTGTTTTTTGGCGCCTTCACTCAGTGTTCTTGCTGCATTGTTCTTTATTCATGATGCGTTTTATTCGGTCTTTACACCCTATACCCATTCTACCCATTGAATGTGCTAGAACGATGGGGGTGATGTCGTTTGTGGTGGCCAGAATGTCAGTTAGTTAAGTGGGAGTTCTTAGTTCCTAATCAATAGCAATCAATATCGATATCGATCAGGAATCAGTTCTCTTTACAGATATTATTATGTTTTTTTTTTAAATGTATATTCGAGTCCTGATAATTCGAAATGAGAAGGGGATCAATTTCTTATCCGATTTACACAGAAATTCAAATTATCGAGAATTATCGAGAACGATAATTTACAGGGTTTATCCCGGCTCCAGAGTCTCAATTTAACAATCAATACCGATATCGATATATTTATATAGATATTATTACATGTTACATGTTTTTACATTCCTATTTACAGGGTATATCACAGCTACAGACTCTCAATTCAACAATCGATAACGATATCGATATCAGGACTCAGTTCTTTATGCAAATTTGATCGTATTTGATCACACGCTGGATAAACTAGCTTATTAATTACAGGGTATACCCTAGCTGCACACTCTCTGCTCTATTTATTTAAATTCTTCTTTTTGTATTTCCCATTTTTAATTGAAGCGCATTGATTTTGATTACTTTTGTGTACCCTGCTCTATAAGGCCCATTGTGTATTCATCTAGTTGTCTCTGAGTGTGAGCTCATGTGTGTGTGTGTGTGCGTGTGATTTGCAATTGTATGAGTTCTGGTTTTGGTTCATTGCACACACACACAGACACACAGACAATGCTGACGCGTGCTGCTCTTGATTCGAAAATTGCGCCAGCCACGTTCCCCATAGCCATTGACGATCATAATATCTGGTATAGGTTAGCATTATATATCGATATACTGAACTACATTGGTATTTAGATCGTATTCTCTGAAACCGCTTGCTTTGAATGAAACATTGACTTACGTCAACTTTATGAATATTACGAGTGACTCTTGTTGTATAGTGTTTTACTTATTTGCCACATAGGAGTCAATAACCCCTTGAGTGATGCACAATCTGCTGCATTATTCATAAAATTTTTGATTTGCTTTTGGGCATTCCAGGAATGGAATTGCGAATCTGCCAAAATAATGAATGAATAAGCATACATATATCTACTATATACATATATATATATATACTACTAAGATCTTCAATTTGTGTACAAATGTGATTCATTTACTTATTTTAGAGTTTTGTATACAATTTTCTAGATGCTCATTCATACATGGAATATGAACAGAAATTTAGATTGCTTCATTCGTAGCGAAGGGAAATTTAATTAAACCTGTTCGCTCGGGGCGCCGCGCTATATGCGATAAATCGTCGTTAATTATATATACACACATATATATATGTATATTATAAATGTATGTATGTATATGTGCATATGCCAAGCATGATCAAATGCCGTTTCTATTGGCATGATGTCAGTGCCTTTACAGCTATAGATTGTAAGATTGCTTGCCTGACGAATGAGTTGAAACAATTTTTTACTTAAGTTAAATAAAATCATTAAGGCGACTTTGAATAGTGAAGAACTAACTGTGAAGGCTGAGTTCATTTGTAAAAGATTCCATGCAATATACATTTATCTATTTATTAGAAGAAATATTTTAAATTTCATTTTAAATTTAGTTTAACGGAATGTGAGGAAAGTTTTCTTAAATTGACTTGCTAGATCAAGATTTATGTTAGATTGACACTCAAAGAAAGCTTAAATCTTGAAAACGAATCGTAAATAACTAACTGAGTTCATTGGGAAAGATTCCTTGTAATATACATTTATCTATTTTTAAGAAAGATTCAAAGTATGATTGTAAATACACTTTAATGGAATGTGAACAAAGTGTTTTTGAATTGACTTGCTAGATCAAGATTTATGTTAGATTTTTACTCAAAGAAAGTTGAAATCTTTAAGGCGAATAGTGAATAACTAACTGAGTTCATTGGGAAAGATTCCTTGTAATATACATTGATCTATTTATATAAAACATTTAAAGTATGATTATAAATACAATTTAATGGAATGTGAACAAAGTTTTCTTGAATTGACCAAGATTTCTGTTAGATTTTCACTCAAAGACTCATAACGAAATGCATAAACTTGAACTATGAATTCTTGTGGTTGAATCAATTAAAAAGAATTAAAAAGCAAAGCAAGAGAGGAACAGTGAGAGAGAGAGGGAGATATATAGAAATGTTGTGGACAGAGTCTTCAGCTGGCTGGGCCAAAGGTGGTTGTCCAACAGCGGCGCATTGGCCATTGTCAGCGCGCACCCTCGCCGGTGAGGAGTTCGCCCTAAGAGTAGTACATCATGGCACGCACATTGACAGCTGTCATTAGCATTCATTGCGGAAGCGCGGCAAAAACCCATTGAAGGGCCTCTCTGTTGGCTGCTGGCTGCTGCTGCTGGGGGAGTGCAGTAAATGGGCCTGCATTAAAATTGAAAATAATAAAACTGAAAACTGAAAATAAATATCAGCAATGGCACAACTGCTGGCCGCAACGGCAAATCAAACACTTGAGAGTTGATTAAAAACGGCCCGACGCGGCCCCGCCCCGTTTGTCCCGCCTCGCCCTGGGTAGCGCCCATATGCAACAATTTGACGTTTGACTACAACTGAAATCCGCACAGATGCGTCTCACATGAGAGCAGGGCGAGCCAAGGCGCCCATAAATAAATGAATGAATGAGCGAGTGAGTGAGTGAGTGAGTGAATGAATGAGTGCTTGAATGTTGTAGCACTCAATCAAAGTGCATGAAATGTGAATAAAGTCCGCAAATGGATTCGAAATGAGGCACTTAAGTGTTGCTATAGGTCAGTTGGCTTTGATCCCTCGGCCATTCGGCAAATAACCAAGCTGATCGCATAACTATGAATATACCCTTTTGTATACATACAGACATGGATAGATATATATTTATATATGTATATGTATATATGACTGATGGTGCATATTTGTTGAGTTGTCAATGAAATTCGATATCGATAAACAGTTAATATAATACCCTAAATCCATTTGATATAGTGAATTGATGAGTAGAATAATATTTGTTCACTAACAAATCAAGGTTTTTATACAGCAGACAGATATATTGCAATATATAAATATGTATATCTATAGTATATACAGTAGAGTCCGGTTATAACGACTCCGCTTATAACGTTCGTGCGGTAATTGCGACGAAAATTCTGGTTCCCAGACAAACTTTTCTGAAGCAGCTTATACGGTTATAGCGTCCTCCGGCTATAACGACGGTCCCTTGAGTGTTATAACCGGACTCTACTGTATACGTATTAATATTCATACATATATACTTAGTAATAATATATAATTCCAAACTCTAGTACCAAGAAAGACAAATTTGATAATATAACTGAATACTAGAGTCTGGAACATTTTTATATAATATTCAAATCTATTAATTGAATACTAAAATGGAATTTCTTTCACAATTATTAAATTTATATTTAAATTCATCTTAGTTATATCTTCTTTTTCTCTATATGTATAATTTTTGTGTTCGTTCCTGAAGTGCAATTTCCAGTTTGGCTTGAATCCTGTTACGTCTTTATGATCTCTGTTAGCAAAGTGTAAGACTGTCATCGAAAGGCTTACAGAAGTGTTGAATATCTTAAAACATATATATGTATAGATAAGTTATCATTGAGTTTAAAGATTTGAAATTGAAATTCCATTTACTTGTGTAGACTCTTAGTTTTAAAAGTGTAAATTTAGCAGGAAAATATCTCTTAAAACCAAAACTCTCAATTCGGACAAAACTGTATACTTTTTAACTTTTGACAGCTTTATTTTTGGCCAAAAATAATATTGTATATACATTTCCCATAGACAAATCCGAAAATGAAATAAATTTGAGATTGTTGGAGCTCTGCAGCTCCTTTTAAGAGAGACTTATAAATGATAATGGATGTCCACTGGGAAGAGACCTAATAGAGTGCATACTAATTTATGAATATTTTTATTACATACATATATAAGTCATATATAGAGTTAGGGCTAGAAAAATATATAAAATATATTATTTATATACAATATTTTCAATTACATACATATAATATTTGTTGCTTGAATATATGTAGTAATAAATATATATACAGATATACATATAATATACTAAATTTATACTAGTTTCTTCAAAGGGAATCAGCAAAGAAATAAAAAGGAATCAAGAAATATATGAAATATATTCATGTTGCAAAATTTAATAAAATTTAAATACAAACATATATAAATTGGTAATTTCGTCTTTTGTGATGTGCTTGCATAATGTTAATGTTAATGTTAATGTTATCTCTATCTGTATCTTGCATTTTATTTACAGTTTGGTTGTGGGCGCACCCAAGTTCGACACGTCGACGTATCAGGAGCGCGTGGTGGAGGCTGGAGCCGTATTCAAATGTTCGATGAACGACGATGACTGTCATTTGGTGCAATTCGATTCGAAAGGTAAGTAGATGGCAAAAGTCAACGTTAAGCAACCGAGCGATTGGAGAGTCTTGGGCCTGGTCTGTGGATCTGGCGCCAGCTCAGAGAGTTTCCAAGCCTCAATTTTAGCCCAGTGTCTCCGTACCTTTGAGTCGTCGTCGGGTCGTCGAGTCCCAGTCCCAGTCCCAGTCCCAGTTCCAGTCTTGATCTTTCGTATCGGCGCCAGCGACAACAGCGCCAAATGCAATTAGTTATTTATGGCTCACACGCATGCGCAGCGTTTTTCTTTAGTATGCAAAATGCGAATGCTAATATGCAAAGCAGCCACAACAGAAATTATACACATATGTATATACATATATATACATATGTATGTATATGAAAAACAAAACAAACTGCAAATTAACTGCAAAAAAATGCGCACGGCTGCAGTTGATTATTATTTTTAGACGTTTGCCATTTCGCCATCCAGGCACTTCCTTAAGCGCAAACGGAAATGATAAACAGACGGCCTTTAAGACAAACAGACGCCCATTTTCAAGGTCCGCCCTGCACGGCCTGTCAGCTGCTACCCAAAGCCAACCCCACCCCCACCAGCTGCCTCTCCTGCCAGAGGCTCCACGGCTGTACGGCTCCACGACTCCACGACTCATAGCAACGGATGCGCATATAAAAATTATTCGCTTTGTCGACGATGACGACGCCGAAGACGATGTGGTCGATGAAAATGTTGGTGCTGGAGCTTCGATTCGGTGTGGTTTTTAATAGAACAGACAGGCTTCTGTGTAAAGGGCTGCAAACTCATTCTTGATCGCATAAAAGTATCTATTGCGAAGCGTCATCTGTTTGTCCATTTAGAGAGCTGACTCATTTACATATCCCATGTTATTGCTAGCCTGTAGCCGTTAGCGAAGTGTGTCATAAGTCACTCGGCAACATCTTGAGGCATCGGAATCTAACCAAATATTTTAATGCTCGCTCCTTACTCTTATTACGTATGCTTGCCTAACACCTTATCAATATACCAAAAACAACAGGAGTCAACAGGTGCTTCATTCGGCTCGCAGGTTGGTTCATTCATTTATTTACTCTTCAACCGACTATCCATCAATTGGCGTTAGTCAACGAACTTTTCTAACGAAATGTATCTGAATCATGGCAAAACAGATTACTCACCTGCTCTCATGCACACATTTATCTATTCAAATATACAGATGCTTATAATTAGCTGCATATTTCAGCTCTCTCATTAATCACTGTGCACCTTTAGTTTCGCTCTGAACTCGTTGCCAGAGTTAGGAACTAAACGGATAATGGGAACATTTATACAAACAGATAGCAGTGGGACTACTAGAGTATATAACCAGGTGTAATATATGTATATATAAATATTCCTAGTCATGTCGTCCTTCTGTCCTCTTTTTATACCCTGAACCCATTGAAAATGGGAAATCAGGGTATAATGGTTTTGTGAAAAGTATGTAACAGGGCGAAGGAGGCGTGGCAGACCCCACAAAGTATATATATTCTTGATGAGGGTGACGAGATAAGTTGATTTAGCCCTGTCCGTCTGTCTGTCTGTCCGTCCGTCCGTATGTATGAACGCGTCGATTTCCGAAGATATAAGAGCTATAGACTTGAACTTTTTTTTAAAATGACCGTATATACAGCGCGCCTATCAGGTTTATCACAAAAGATCGATAATTCATCCCGTTATTTTTTTATCGATAAAAAACCTTATCGAAAGACAGTTATAAAATTTAATCTCCCACATCTTTAGAGCTAGAGTCTTCAAATTTGAAATGTAGACTCATATGTACTTTATAGAATTTCGATTTTTGTTATAATTCACCCCCCACCCTTATATCCACCCCCTCACCCACACCGTTGTAAAAGACGTATTTCAAATACTAGAGACTTGAGCTTCGGCATATACACGCAGAGTAATGATATAATCACAATCTTAAAGTTTCATGAAGAACGTACATCCACAAAAAAAGTTATTAAGCAATAAAGTTTCCATGAGAAGCCCACTCTGCAGCCCATGCGTGTTTATGCGTGCGTGCCTATATGTGCCTATGTATGTGTGTGTGTTCCTTTTGTAAGCAAAAAGACGCGGAGAATTATTGAAATATCAGTTCTCCGAAGGGTTCAGGGGATTTCCTAGTCGAGCAGTCTCGACTAGAGCTTTCTTACTTGTTTCAATTAAAGTCAAAAGTCCTACACATCTATTGCATTATACTAAATATTTTCGCAAAGTCATTGTAATCCGAATTTGATATCAGGATTTTCAGTCATTACTTAAGGGAGACTTTATGTTATTGTAGTTCTATCTAATGTATGACTTGAGATATTTATTATAGATTTATTAAATCTCTAAAAATTATTTATTATATAGCCAATATCACGATTATATCAAATGTACTTATATTACGCTCTGAAAATATCATTAAGAATAAAAGTTCTTCAATATTCCATGGTTAATTAGCTCTTTTAACGGTTCCCTGTAGCGCCAAATCGGATATTCCCAATTGTAGCAGTTTCGACTAGAGCATTTGTATTTTGATAGAAGTTTGAAATAAATATTGGATAGAGTTGTTTTGTTCGTTAGATTCCAAGCAATCATTCAATAGGACTGTCGCTGTCACCCATCATTCATTGCCTCCAATTCTCTTCAATCATCACTTAATACGCATTTGTAAGTACTTCAATCGGCATCAATCTCGCACCCCAGGCACAGCGCTGCAACTAGCACAAACACACACACTTATATATGTATATCTATGTATGTGTGTGTATATATGTATGTATGTATATATGTATTCATCTATGTCCGCACCACCCGCGGCAGGAGCCGTAGAAAGAAACGCAAGCGTAATAAATCATTGCCAAACATCAACGGAAGTGGCCATTATGCCGTTATTTGCCAAGTGCCTTGTTTAGATCAACTTAATTAGTTTGCTTTTGTATTTTTTTTCCTCTCCTACCCTCTCCCTCTCTCTCTCACTCTCTCGCACTCTTGTGTGGCCGCCCGCCTTTGCTTTCACTTTAAAAGACATCTGTATTAATTTCGGCAAATTTTTCGTTTCCGTCGTTTTTCGGTTTTCGCGTCGTCTTCTTACTTAAAGTGAGTGAAGAGGCTCTTTTAAATTTGCAGCATTCGTTTTTAATGGTTTTGCGTTTGTTTTTCTTTTTCTCTTTTCTCTTTTATTTTTCTTTTTTTTTTTCCTTTGCCAATATTTCTAATTGCTCTCTCCTCCCCCCCATCCACTGTAGGCAACAACAAGAACACAATGGGCGAAACTATCGATCGCAAGTCGTATCAGTGGCTCGGCGCAACTGTCGCCACCGGACGGGACAGCGACTTGGTTGTGGTGAGTACAATATGAATATTAATTGAGATAGAGTCGACTCTCGTTATTTCGAACCTGCGATATTTTGAGCCTCTCATTATTTCAAAGTAATACTACAAAATCTCTTTATATTTCGAACCATTTAATATTTCGATCATGTGATAATTCGTAGTATTGTAAGAGTTCCCTGAATTTCGAAATAACGAGAGCCGACTGCGTATACATTTCACATAAATATGTATACATATACATATATGAATATCGCAATTGGGGAACCAATCATATTGGGGCTTTAACGTAGTGAAAGAGTTTTATAGTGTGCGTCCGTTCGTCCGTTTGTCCATTTGTCCTGTAATATTTTCTATTTAGATAGCTTAAATTGTGAATAGCACAATACTGAAAATTTTCAAAAATTATATTTTTGCCAGAGACCACAAATAAGAGTTATGAATTTAAAATAATAGATTGAAGCTCAAAAGAAACCCCAAGAAGAGGGGGAAAAACAAACATAAGGGTTTTTTTTTATGGTAAATTAAAACAAAAGATAAACTTTTATTTGCAATTTTTTATTACAAAAAAATTTTTGATTATTAAAATTCATTTTTATGAAAAAAAAAAAACAAAACAATTATTTTATGGTAAATTAATAAAAAAAGATAAACTTTTATTTGCAATTTTTGTTTACAAAATAATTTTTGATTATTGAAATTAATTTTTATGATAAAAATCAAAACAATTATTGAAGATCAATTTTTATATAAATATCAAATCAAAACTTTTATTTTTAACTTTTATTTTAAAAATTGAACATATAAATTGAATTGAATATCTCTTGATGTAATAATAATAAATTTTGATTTTTATCATAAACTTTAACTTTAATAATTAAAAATATTTTTTTTTTTAAATTTATCAAGAATTTATTCTTTTTTTTTTTTTTTTAATTTTTTGCTATAAAAATTATAATCGTTACGGCTCCTGATTTTTGCTTTAGCTATGCCCTTATACATATCATATGACTCTAGAAATCATTTCGACTCTGGCCGAACAGCCTTATTTAGTCTATATATTTATTGGTATTACTGACTTATTGTCAATGATGATGTGAGCCGCTAGTCTCATGAAAGTTAATTAAAATAATGATGAGCATCACATGCCCACATGCCCACAAATTGGACCTGGGCTATCTTATCGCTCTTTGTTTAGTGCTGTAAGGCCGCAGTTAATGTGACAGCCCAAGCGAGATACATTTTCTGTCGACCTACTTGGTCACCAACTGACCCATATAGCTCGTTAAATGGCTCTCTTATTAACAACAACATCCCATGGGCATATTGAAAGTGCAAGCGCAGTCGGCCAGGAGAAGCTGCCCAAGCAGGTGGGCGGGCCTCCATTGAGGAGTCAAGCTCACTGGCCTGGGGAGGGGACTATGAAACTGAAACTTTTAGGTTACGCTAAAGAAAACAAAATCCGAAAAGACATTTTTTATGACGCGAGTTTCGCTTTTGATGTCAGCTGCGGTGGGTGTGCAATGCCGCTATAAAGTGAATGTGTGTGTGTGTGCGTCTTGTATACCCTGCAATCGTAAAAATGTGCATAAAAGATACAAATGTATCTGTAGCTCGAAATAGACCTTGTAGCATATCAGTTCCTAAGTTACTTACAAAGATATCTTCTATCGTTCCATGTTTATCTTTATCTATGGGAAATACTTTTATACAATTTCATCGAATTATTGCTAGTATATTAATTAGAGCTTATGGTTGAGAAAGAAATAATAGTTTATCTTTAGGATCTATCTCTAACTAGCTATCCCTAAGCTGAATATATTTTTTGTCAAATTTTTTCGAGTCAAAATTTGAATAGTTCAAGCGTAACTCTAGCAGATGTGTTGAGATAGAGCTTAGTAAAAAATTTACATACACATATTTCGTTTATATGTCAAACTTTATTTCCAGCTCTATCCGATAATGGAATAAAAAGATGCTCTGGTGCCTCCTAAAAAAAAATAGCTCCTTACTCAGAATCTAATCTTTAAATATGCGAGATTATTTCTTTATTAAAGAGAATAACCAAGATTTATATATTAAACTTCATTTTCAAATTTTCTGTTCTATCCAAGTCATAATTAAATCGCTACGATTATTAATATATATTATTATATACGACTATATTTCATTATCAAAAAGAATTACCTATATCTATATGCTAGACTTCATTTTCAAATTTAGCTTACTGTCTGAAACATGATTCTATCTTATATTTATTTAGTATTCAATATTTAGTATTCACTACAGGGTATTTGATGGCTGGGCAAGCTTAAGCTCTACTTTGACTTGTTTTGATTTGTTGTTGAGGTCTTAGCCACAAAAAATTCTGAATGCGCTTTGATTCGAATTCAATGTGTTGTTGTTGTTGTTGTTGTTGCCATCTTTGTGGTCACAGTGAACGTGGTTGTTTCTTGGATTGTGTCAAGTAAACTAGACACACACACACACACACACACACACAGTTATCGACTGTATAAAGCGTGCGCCGTTTAAGGTGCGCCACAGTCGCAACTTTGGTTAATTGCGTTGGCGTTGTTGGCCAAGTCAGGCTAAAATGTAGAAGAAGCAGCACACAGTAAGAAAAGAACCTTACCCATCCACCCAATGCCGGGCAACATTTGATTTTCACTTTAGTTCTCAATTAACTTTGATTTGGCCCATTTGATTTGGCAACCATACGAGCCGTTAACATTGATGGCCAGCCAAGGAGTCCATTGTTGTTGCTGTTGTTGTTGCAGTTTGGCTTTGTTGGCCATCAGAGTCCAGGTCACTTCCGCCACGTGCGCACCCAGCGCTGACCTGGCCTTCAAATGCCCATTAACGGGCCATCGATTTATGTTAGCACCAAGTGCGCAACGGGACTTGAACTACATCATCAGAGCCGGCCAACAACAGCAAACAATGAACTCAACATCTTGTCTATGAGGGAATACCTCAAACTCTGCCCAAGTTCAAAAAGGCAGATTGCAAATTCTTCAAATACTTTCGGTTTGAATACGAATGGGAAGGATCAGCTTAGGTCAGGTCAGGTTAGGTCAGGTCAGGTCAGTTGAGATCTAGCAGTAAAATCCAGTTTGCAGGCCTGTTTTGATATATAATATTTAATATAGATTTTTAGTAATATTATATACCATATATATACCATATATTGTATGCATATAGTTCACTATATCATATTCAATATAACTTAAAGATGTTTTGTCTGCAGCTAGACTAAATATCTGTGCAGACAGCCTAACTGCGAGGCTAGCTTTATCTAAAATATAGACTTAAAGGCATTGTATTTGAATCTATCTCCTGATCTTGTATGACTATGATTTAAGCAGAAGTTAGATAGATATATGCATGACAAATCTAAATGTAGCATGTGTCGACAATGTTTGACAATCAGTATCTCTCTCTGCGATTCTCATAATGCCAAAAATGAGATTAAAATATTGCACATATAAGGATTTCTTCTTAAAAGTCTTATTTTTGTTGCACGCGAGCCCCTAGGTTTTTTGGTAAATATGTATCTTGAAAATACCTCAAGAAGTATAATTTTTTGAAGAAATGTCTATATTCAATTATAAATTTGATTATCTGCTAGTATACTGTTTCAATATCACACTAAATCGATCAAACATAAGCCAAAAGTGAAAAAAAATTGCTTCGCTTTGCGATTCTCATGGCTTTCAGCTAAGACTTGAACAGCTTTCAACTTTGTGTTATAATGATCGATATATTTTAGTATACTGCTTCCATGCCAAGCTCAAACTCTGTGAATGTTGAAAGAATTGCAAATTGCTTTTCTCTGCGATTCTCATGAAGCCAAAATTGTACTCAAATAGATGCAAGATTTCTCTTATATTGAAAAGTTAAATCTCTTCTGGCATATGGTAATACAAAACATAATGTAGTTAAAGGAAACGTATTGCCTTACTCTGCGATTCTCATGAGGTCAGCTTTGCATTGTACTGAAAACTATAATAGTTTCTTCTCTAAATTAGATATTGTCTCTTGGCTTTATCTCTCGCAGTTGCTCCCTCTCATCTAGTTTAGTGTTATGTCCGAGTAAATTTGATTGATTTCATGCTTGATGTAATTGACCATGAAAGCGAATAGTGTCTGATGAATGAAGGCGTCTGGCTGGAGTGGGATGCAAGGTGACATCATCGCCAATGGGTGATCGGTTTGTGTGGCTGGGAGTGGTACGGGCAGCGCGGTATGTGGTACATGCTCTATGCTGTACGAGGAGTGGAGTGTGTAGACTGTGTGGACTGTGGCAGTGCCGCTTTGGGGGCAATGTGGCTTTGGGGCATGTGCCGCATGTCGTGCGGTCTCGTTTCATTTTTTGTTTGCTGTTGCGATTGCGACATGATCATCGACACGATCTGGGAAATTGCCAGCGCTATTGAACTCAGCTCAAATATGGCCAGGGCCACATGGGCGCACGGGCAGCCATAGGCCATGGATTGGGTCGGGGATTGGGAACGAGCGATCTGCGATCCTTGCTCGCAGAATTTTGCATTCGCAATGATAACGTCTGCATGTCGACCATGTCAAGCGTGTTGACTTTTGACTTTTGCCTGTTGTACGGGCCAAGCCGGCAAGGAACCAGCCAACATCGCTCCATTCTCTTCCCATCCGCGAAAGTGCAGTTTAATGTCTCAAAAATTTATCGCTGGCATTTCGGTATGCGCTCTGTGCACAACATGGACAATAAGCCAGCAGGCCGAGGCCGAGAGCCAACAGTCGAACAGCGACAAACATAATAATAATAATAATATTAATAATAGTGCAGCATATCAGAGCTATATTTGGCAATGCATTGACTTTGAGGCATTGCTAAATTATTCAAGCCGATCAAATATCAATTCTCATTAAATTGACAGCCAAGACATTAGCCCAATTTGGTAGAAGTTCCACAACATCTAGATCAAGGAAGTCGCCCAGCGAGCATCTTTGCCTTTTATTGATATATTTTTTGTGGCTCGCTGGGAATGAGTAATACTATTGCAGCCACCTAGCCGGGCCAGTGCACTGGCCACAGAGTGAGCTGCCGAGATTTCCAGTTCTGTTCCATTCAGCTGGAAGCCATTTGCATATCTAATACATCTGGGCGCAAACAGCTCAACACTCTGGGAGTCAAGTCTTATGGATTTTTACTCAATGCGGCGCTGATAATATGAGTATTATCTTTGTTTTTTTTTGCATTTTTAATAGGAAAACGCTATTAACTTATTGGCCGCACGGTGGGCAGCGGTCAAATGGGGCCAGGCCAGCGAACGTCGATGAAGTTGCTCTTGCACATTCTCAATTCAATTGAATTGTTGTTCAATGGCTGCGGTCCTGAGCCTCCAGCCTCCAGCCGCAAGTCCCCAACCACCAACCATCAACCATCAGCCACCAGCCTCCTGCCTTCAGCTGATTGTCTTTATTTCACATTTTATGGCCGCACTGAGTGCACCTGAGAGGTGCTCCAAAACAGCGATCTGAATGCAACTATGCAAATATGCGACAGGGCTGAGCCAATTCAGGGCTGCCTTGGGCTGCAGCCGATGATACTATTCACTTAGGTATGAGGGCTATTCAAGAAATTAGATTTTGGAATAGAACTGATGTTAGATATATGGTATAATCTTGAATATATGGTCAACTTTATATCCAATTCAAGCTATGAATCTATACAAAAATAATACAAAATAAGTTTCTATCACTAATCATGAAATAGTAATTCTAATTGAAAAACATGATAGCTAAGATCAAAGATATATACATATATAGAAAAAAAAAAATCATATATACATATATCAAATACATATATGTTTTAAAGTTTCTAGTATATGCGTCAGTGCAGATCGGAAAGAATCTTTTTAAAATCTCTCAGTCTAAGTAAGATTATCGAAAAAATCTTTATGAAACAGCGATTAATCAGATAAAATAATTTCTATATTAGCTGCGAATTTCTATAAAAAATTATACTTTATTCGCTTTTCATTAAGAACTTGCTACGAACTAATTGAAAAATTATTAATCAAGAATTCTATGATATACATATATAATCAGCAAATACATTATATAACTATAATAGCAGAAATATTCTCGAATCTTCAGGAAACCCTAACTCTAAATAGCTTTTGTTCTATATCTTCATCAAACAATAATTTCGAAAATGAATCAATTAAAATATAATATAATATAAAGTTAATAATTATACTTTAAATTCACGTTCAACTATCGTTTAATTTCTCTATTTACTATAGTAAAGATGAGGTAATATAAATACATTTATCCATTGATAGATCATTTTAATTATAGAAATTTGATGAAATATTGTAAAATACAAAAATCAAGAGATTAGGTATACATAAATATTAAATGAAATAAATGAATTAATTAAATATACATACATATATCAAATAATATAATCATTTTAAATGATTATTAATTTATTTATTTTATATTATTGGAGCAAATATTTCTTGAGAAAGATTCGTCTATAAATAAATCATTTACTATACCAATAATATAAAATAAATAAATAAATTAAATATATCAAATAATATAATCATTTAAAGCACAATAATTCTCAAGAAACTTTTACTCCAATAATTTCTATATCCAATATTCTAACCACAAGTTCAAGGAATATGAATGAATCATAAGATTCATGGGAAAGTCTTTCCAATAAGAAGTTAGTATAGAATTTATAGGAAATATATATCGAGCGACTAATCAATATACAATAAATTAGAAGAGTCGATTATTGGATGCCATAATAATATGAATGCATTATATTATATTGTATTTGAACAAAATGTATATGGGACTCATAAATATGTGCCGAATATTATGGGCATTATGCGTCCCTGGTTTTACGGTCTGCGACTGTGATTTGGCATTGTCGCTTGCATAATGCGCGAGCATAGATTTCAAATTCAATGGGTATTTGAATGAGTTGGGCGTGGCCGCATCGCCAGACTTGGAGCTGCGATGATGATGTGATCAGCATGCATTTTTGGCGAACGCGCGTCATTTCGAATGTGGATGGGTGGAGGGGCGGAACCGAAGCACATAATGGAGGCAGGCAGCTGGGCGGCCAAGTGGGGAGTGGTGTGGCGTGGCATGGCGTAGCATGGCGTGGCGTGGCAAGCGAGCAGGAGCAAGTCAATAGAGCTGCTGGCTTCTGCGATCCTGCCACTGGCAATGCCATAAAAGGCACAATATGTATAAATTTGTAAAAGTAATTGCTGGCATATGTGCCACAGAGCGAGCATCAAACAATGCCACTCCGTTCCGTTTCGTACCGAGCCTAGTCGGGCCGGGCCAACTGCATGCCAGCCATATTTGGCATGGGCCATAGGCCCAAGTATTGCCAGTCTGTGTGCAGCGCCGGCAGCGTGCGTGTTTTATGTCCAACTGCCAGCCATTTATACATTATAAAACTATATGTATAAACGGACAGACAAATGGACAGACAAACAGGCCGACTGACAGACAGACAGCCGGACAGACAGATAGACAGACAGACAAGCCAATGGAGTTAGAGATGGAGACGCAGCATCAGGGTCGCAGCGTACCATATTCTACATATAGCATAAGATCAACCGTACCGTACCGCACCCTGCAGCACCGTTTCGCCCAGTTCCGTTCCGTTTCGCTCCGTTCCGTTCCGTTCGCCTCCTGCGTCTCGTAATTCACCTTGGCCATTTTTGGTGTGCAGCATTTCATGATCTGCTTGATGCTGCCATTGTTTCGCATTTTTCACAACTTCACATCGTGGCATTTGTTGCTGTTGCTGCTGCTGCCACCAAAAGCTAAATAATTCTCATGTTGTTTTGTCATTGTTGTTTTTTCTTCTTCTTCTTCTTCCCATTTACTCAATTTGGCTTCCTCTCTCTCTCTTTGTCTCTTTGCAGGCCTGCGCGCCACGCTACGTCTTCCACACGATGACGCCATCGAGGGCGCTGCGCTATGATCCGGTGGGCACCTGCTTCACCTCGCACAACTTTGCCCAGTTCCACGAGATATCGCCGTGCCGCACAAGTAAGTGGGTCGAACCGAATTAGACCAGTCCAAATTACCAACCGACCGACCGACCGACCAACCGACCGACCGACCAACCTTCTCTGATTTGCGCCTCAAAGTAATTTGAGCTCGAGCAGGGAATCCCTTTAAACGCAAAATTTTAAAGCAACATAAAAAGAATCACTTTAAAAGCGCACAGGCCAGCGCTCCGCATATGGAAGCCAAGGCCAAGACAGAGTAATGGTATCTGCTTTAATGGTATGGCTTACATTAAGCCGATTTCGCAGATTCAATTCGGTTGCAAAACAGATCTCAGTTAAAAGCGAATGCTAAAACGAATCCAAAACTGATTTCGATTTACAAATTTAAAAAAACAATTTGAAATCAAATCTGAACAGTCCCTAAAATATTCGAAAGGCTTCGAAATTTTAGTAAATTCATTAAGATACCATTTGTTTTAAATATATATATTTTTTATATTCGAATTCTTACCAAATTCATTGTGATAGCATTTCAAAAAAGAAAAGTATATTTTATTCCTTATTATTTTATATGAATTCAGAGTTTTCGATTTTTGATTAAAGTTCAGTTTCAATTTTGTAAAATTCTCTGCATTTTAACCAAATTTTCAAAAATAATAAGTAAATCATTTTATTCATATTTGTATATTGTTAAATATGAATAAATTTGGTTTTAAAAAATCCCAATTTTTGAAAAGAACCCAAATTAAATTTAGTGAAATTTCGAACATCACGAAAATAATTTTTTTTAATCGTTTTTTTAAATTATATAAAATAGAGTATTGAATAACTTAATTATTAATTTTTGTTTATATTTTCACATAAGATATTCGTTAACTATTCTTTAAACATAAATTGCAATCAAATATTTATAATTTATATCTTTCTATCTGTAATTTCTCGGTTAAAGCTATACAAATACATATATGCATACATCACTATAAGAAGTGCATACCTACTATATATGTAGTACTTACTATATAATATATATAGTGTTATGCACAAATTTCCATCTCCTATTCTCCTCTCTATTCTCCTTCACATTCTTTAAGAGCAACAGAAATCGATCGAGTTTGATCAAATTAAACATATGACTGCCATGATTTTCTTGGATTCTCCCACGTATTCTGAAATCTTTTGCAAACATGAAAGATCTAAAAACACAAATTTATGAAAGCATTTTTCTATTATTCTGGCCGCAGTCGCACTTTGAGTTCAGCTGAGAACGAGAAGGTATCCCAGAATAATTAACAAACGAAATAAATGTATTTCTGGACTCTGGCATGGTAATATTTATCTAAACTAATTTTCCAATGCTCCAATGCTACCGTAAGCAAGATTTATGGCAGTCAACAGGCCGCGACTTATAGAAAATACCCTGTACTAAAACATTGTCTATTAGTGTATTTTGATGTCGTGAAATATTTGTATATGCGATCCCATTAACCAGAGCGAACAGATCGCAGCTGAAGTGCATGATGTCTGTTATTTTGGTTAGAGATCGGAACTGCCTGCCAATTTGTTTGCTTAGTCATGCTACTATATATATACCTATACATATATATGTGTGTATGTGTGCTTGTATAAGTATAGGCTAGAGTCTGTGCGTGCCCCCACATATAGCTGGACATGTAGACACATGTGGCACGGCCACGAGCTTATTTTTAGCATAACATACACATACGTATGTATATATACGCACACACACACATATGCACACTCATTTTGTATATATAGAGATGCATACCATGAACGCCTATCGCCTATTCCCCTGTAGCCTCTAATCTACAGTTTCAATCTATTCCGAACTAACACTAATCAAACTGCGTCACTCAATTGCTATTATATAGTCTTATGGCGATGACTATACGAAATGCTGATTTGATTGAATGAAAATTGAGGTCCATTTAAATACTAGAAGAAGTCGCAATCGATTATACAATATCATATAATGTCTTGATGACAACAGTTAATGGAGCTAGATTCATGCAACTATTAGATAGACGAGATATAGGATGGAATATGAAAGATAGAAGATATATGCCAAGAAATAAAATACTGAATGTAAAATTAAGATGTTCGAAAATAGAAGATAAAGATATCATAACAGAAAATATAATACAGAAAAAATATAATATAGCATAGGGAATATATGTATATTGAATCAGGAGAATAAGTTTAATTTGTATATCAAATAAAATATATAAAAATTCAATAGTAAATAAAAAATATAAGAGATAAAACACAGATAGTAGATAAGATAGATAGATATATGATTAAAGATAGTAGAAAGAAAATGGAATAGACAATATTTATTACTTATTAGTATATATTTAATATTTATTAGTATATATGAGATAGAAGATATACAGATCTTAGCTTCTATATTTACTATTTATTAAGAAGAAAGAAGATGGAATAGGCAATATTTATTATTTATTAGTACATATATATGTATGAGATAGAAGATAGATAGTTAAGATCTGTCTATCTGTATATAGAAGATAAATAGCTAAGATCTCTCTATCTGTATATAGAAGATAGATAGCTAAGATCTGTCTATCTGTATATAGAAGATAGATAGCTAAGATCTGTCTATCTGTATATAGAAGATAGATAGCTAAGATCTGTCTATCTGTATATAGAAAATAGATAGTTAAGATCTGTCTATCTTCTCTCTCATATATACTAATAAATAATAAATATTGTCTATTTCATCTCATTTCTACTATCTTATAAATAAAGATATTATCTTATCATATTATATAATATCGAAGAAAATAAAAAAAAGAGAGCATAAGCAAGATATATTATATATTGGTATTTATATAGAAGACAGATAGATACAATCATATAACATATTTTAGAATAGAATAAAATATTACATATTTTAAGAGATAGTAGAAAGTAGATGGAATTGGCAATATATTATATATAAATATGTATGTACATATAAATTTATGTATGTATATATTGAATTTATATATATGTATATGTATACAATTTAAAATAATTGAGCTATAGCTAAATTTATTAGCATGTGTTACTCGAAAAATCGTTTCATTGTTAATTCTGTTAATGAATTTGATCCACTGATCTAACTGCTGTCGGCTGTCTGCTGCTGCTGGAAGAAACTTTATGTTTTTGAATTCCTAGTAAATGATTTGAAGTCATACATATAAAAATGTTGCCAGCTAAGTTCTGTTGTATATTGCCCAAAACGATTGAAGGCGATTGCTCAATTGCTTCTGTTGTTGTTGTTGTTGCTGTTGTTGTTGTTGCTAGTGATCGATCCAAGGCCAATTTAATGATTCCAAACGCATTGGCAGGCGCTGTCTGGTTCCCATTGGTGTTGTTGTTGCTGCTGTTGCGTTATTAATGTTGTCGTTGTTCTTCTTCTTCTTCAAGTTGTTGTTGTGAAATGATTAGCAGCAGCGGCAGCAGCTACTCATCACATGACAGTTGGCCCAGCACATTCCGACATCACTAAAAGCAATAAATACCAACTTAACGCACAAAATACCAAACTAATAGTTAAGACGAATCAAGGCAAAGGGAAGAAAACAGAAAAAAAAAGAAATAAAACAAAGGAGTAGAAAATAATAAAAGAAAAAAAAAACATAACTGGGTAAGCATTCGGACGAACACGCGACGGCAAAAAAGCTGCCCAAGAGAGCAACAATCGAGAATTGAGAATTGAGAATCGTTTGCCAACTGCGGCCGACAGCTAAGCTGAGCCGATCTGAGCGGCTGTCCAAGTGCAGCCAAAGACCAAGCGGTGTCGGAGTCCGAGTCGTCGTCGTCGTCGTCGTCGTCGTCTATGGCTCGAGTCCCAGTTCGACAGCGCGTCCAGCCCTTGCACAGACTAATTGTAATTCAAGACGGGGGCGATTTTATTATGGGAATTACTACAACTGCAACGCACAATGCTCAGGTCTCTCTCTCTCTCTCTTTCTCTCTCTCACTCTGTGTATGCGTGTGTGTGTGTGTCAACTTTACCTTAAAAGTTGACTTATGCGCGAAGGTTGCTGCGCTGGCCACAGCAACAGCAACAGCAACACGCCAGCAACATGCTGCTGCTGTCATCGTTGCTGCTGCTGCTGTTGTTGTTGTTGTTGTTGTTGTCGCTGGTTGAACGTTCAAATTGAAACACTTCGGAGACAAATTGTTATCGTTTAATTTGATCAAACGCACGATCTGACTGTTGATTTTGTGCTCAGCTGCAAAAAAAAAAAAGGAAAAAAAAAAAAAACAAAACGAGAAGGAAAAACGTTGCCGGCAGCGCGACATGTTGCTGCTGTTGCTGCTGCTGTTGTTGCTGTTGTTGCCGCAAGCATTGCGTGATTTTTATTTGGTAGCAAACATTCGCCGACAGCACAAACAAAGCAAAGAGGGCCAACAAAAGGATGTGGGACTTGTGGTCACCTTTTAGGCTTCAACGCAATCCCCATTCCATTTGCTCGGCCCCATTGTTGATGTTGCTGTTGCTGCTGTTGTTGTTGTGGCCTTTGGGTCGCCTGTCTGCTGTTTGCTTTTGTTTGGCGATCCGCCGCTGTAGTTTATTGTATTTTCATTTCAATGTCCATCGTCTGGCTGAGCTGGCACAGCCAGCGTCGATGCCCCAAAGCGCGCGCGCCTGCGCCCTCGCTCTCTAATCCTTTTATGTTGCCAGTCGCCTGTTGCCTGTTGCCTGTTGCCAGTTTCCAGTTGGCAGTTGGCAGTTGCTGGCCTCATCGACTGACAAATCACTGGCGCAATTTATAGCATTGCTCAGATAATTATTGCAATTGATTGGCCCGTTTACTGCCTGCAGCATTAGACACATTCTACGACATAGACATTACAATTCATATTGGAAGTCCAAATGATGAAGTCTGATCCACATTCCACATTCCATATTCCATATTCTATATTCTATATTCTATATTCTATATTCTATATTCTATATTCTATATTCTATATTCTATATTCTATATTCTATATTCTATATTCTATATTCTATATTCTATATTCTATATTCTATATTCTATATTCTATATTCTATATTCTATATTCTATATTCTATATTCTATATTCTATATTCTATATTCTATATTCTATATTCTATATTCTATATTCTATATTCTATATTCTATATTCTATATTCTATATTCTATATTCTATATTCTATATTCTATATTCTATATTCTATATTCTATATTCTATATTCTATATTCTATATTCTATATTCTATATTCTATATTCTATATTCTATATTCTATATTCTATATTCTATATTCTATATTCTATATTCTATATTCTATATTCTATATTCTATATTCTATATTCTATATTCTATATTCTATATTCTATATTCTATATTCTATATTCTATATTCTATATTCTATATTCTATATTCTATATTCTATATTCTATATTCTATATTCTATATTCTATATTCTATATTCTATATTCTATATTCTATATTCTATATTCTATATTCTATATTCTATATTCTATATTCTATATTCTATATTCTATATTCTATATTCTATATTCTACAATATATTCTATATTCTATATTCTATATTCTATATTCTATATTCTATATTCTATATTCTATATTCTATATTCTATATTCTATATTCTATATTCTATATTCTATATTCTATATTCTATATTCTATATTCTATATTCTATATTCTATATTCTATATTCTATATTCTATATTCTATATTCTATATTCTATATTCTATATTCTATATTCTATATTCTATATTCTATATTCTATATTCTATATTCTATATTCTATATTCTATATTCTATATTCTATATTCTATATTCTATATTCTATATTCTATATTCTATATTCTATATTCTATATTCTATATTCTATATTCTATATTCTATATTCTATATTCTATATTCTACATTCCATATTCTATATTCTACAATATATTCTATATTCTATATTCTATATTCTATATTCTATATTCTATATTCTATATTCTATATTCTATATTCTATATTCTATATTCTATATTCTATATTCTATATTCTATATTCTATATTCTATATTCTATATTCTATATTCTATATTCTATATTCTATATTCTATATTCTATATTCTATATTCTATATTCTATATTCTATATTCTATATTCTATATTCTATATTCTATATTCTATATTCTATATTCTATATTCTATATTCTATATTCTATATTCTATATTCTATATTCTATATTCTATATTCTATATTCTATATTCTATATTCTATATTCTATATTCTATATTCTATATTCTATATTCTATATTCTATATTCTATATTCTATATTCTATATTCTATATTCTATATTCTATATTCTATATTCTATATTCTATATTCTATATTCTATATTCTATATACTATATTCTATATTCTATATTCTATATTCTATATTCTATATTCTATATTCTATATTCTATATTCTATATTCTATATTCTATATTCTATATTCTATATTCTATATTCTATATTCTATATTCTATATTCTATATTCTATATTCTATATTCTATATTCTATATTCTATATTCTATATTCTATATTCTATATTCTATATTCTATTTTCTATATTCTATTTTCTATATTCTATATTCTATATTCTATATTCTATATTCTATATTCTATATTCTATATTCTATATTCTATATTCTATATTCTATATTCTATATTCTATATTCTATATTCTATATTCTATATTCTATATTCTATATTCTATATTCTATATTCTATATTCTATATTCTATATTCTATATTCTATATTCTATATTCTATATTCTATATTCTATATTCTATATTCTATATTCTATATTCTATATTCTATATTCTATATTCTATATTCTATATTCTATATTCTATATTCTATATTCTATATTCTATATTCTATTTTCTACATATTCTATATTCTACAATATATTCCATATTCTATGTTTTATTTACTTACAGACAACTGGGGCTATCATCGTCAGGGCTCTTGTCAAGCTGGCTTCAGTGCGGCTATCAACAGTGTAAGTACCATTTAGCAGGGATATTTAGACTCAAATTTCTATATACAAGAGAGATATGTAGTTAGATTTGCGCTCGCATCTGGTTGTAGCTGTGAATGGGGCCTGGGACTTTAACGGGGGCGTGGGTCTGGGTCTTGGAGATGTGGTGGCTGTGGTAGACGTGGGCACGTTTAGTTGTCACCTGGTTGGAATCGTGGCATAACATTTGCATACACAATCTTAAGTATTCGCATTTCCCATTTCACATTTGCAGAACGGATCGCGTTTGTTCATCGGCGCACCTGGCAGCTGGTACTGGCAAGGTAAGTCAATGTTTTATTGTTTCTCTTTTCTTTTTTTTTTTTTTTTAGAATGAAACAATATGAAATAAATATACTTAAAATGTGCAGTTTTATTTGTACTGTATGTATTTCGAAATTAAAAATTAAAATATTGAAATTGAAATATTACTCGTAATACCTATAAATACAACAGCTCCTATCCATTGTCTTCAGTTATAGTTAAGCCTTTAAGTATTCATCCTAGCCAAGAAATGAATCGCCTCTACAAAATCCCTTTAGATACCATGTGCGTAGCACCCGTAGCTCTTGGTTTGAACTAGTTACTCTTGATTTTTTTTTATTTCTCCAATTATTTAATTTATTATTAAATGTATTTAATTTTTAGTTCTTTTCCACCTCTGATGTCCCTTTTGTCCCGGTTCCTTTTTGCATACAAAACTCTTGAACTAAATTTTTGTGTTAATTTCAGTTTCAGTTGTGTTTTTAATTTTTTGAGCATCTTTAGAATTTAGATCGTCCCTAACCTAACACGAAAATACAAATAAAAATAATAGCAATAATCCCACAGATAAAACTAAATATAAGCTGGAATACCTACCCTAATCGATTTAGTATTTAAGTGAGCATCAAGTGTTTACCAACTGAAACTAGTGTATCTAACATAGATAACTGGAACTCAAGAACTAGCCATAGGCCGTCCATCTATTGGATGATCCAACTGTAGTTTTAATTTTAGTGGTTAAGCATAAATATACGGGCAGAGCTGGAAAACAATCGATAGAAGTTCGATATGAATCAATGAATCACACGAAATGACATCACTTATCGATAGTTTTCGAGCTCACGTTTATCGTGTACCTTTGAGGTACATCTCAATTCGATTTAAGTACCGTTAGTGTTGTCGAGTTGTTACTACTGTTGTTTTTGCTACGATTGCCATCCAAATTTATGACACAATTGGACTTAATCTCACTTAGTGTTGTCGCTGCCTGAAAGCATAAACCAAACCAAAATTGAAATGAAAACCCCCATTTGGCTAACTAAATTGAAATAACATCCACAGCTCGACAGCAGCTCGAAGTGCCGCTGATAACTAACCACAGACATTAAGTATAGTCGTGTAGTCAGTTTAATTTCGATCGATTATTGAGAATTGATTATTGTACTTTATCGTAATATTCTACTTGCATTTACTGTATCGTATACAACTATATATTTATTGATATATCTATTACCGTAAATCTTAATCGTATCGTAATCGTAATCGTGAACGTAATCGTAATTGTAATTGTAATCGTAATCGTAACTATAACTATTTTTTATTTTAACAGTAACTGTAACGATAACTATTGTAACTGTACCCGTACCTGTACCGTATATTGCGTCATAATATCCTATTTGAATATTTAGTGAAAGTTTCTTTTTTTTTTTTTTTTTGTCTCATTCTGATTAATATATGTATTATGTATTATCTTTTTTATTCTCTCTCTCTCTTTTTCTTTTTGCTCCTATTTACACACTGCCTCGGCGCAAAATGCATGCAAAATTTCAATACGAAACCAATAAAAATAAAAACAAAAAAAAAAAACTCGAAAATAAATCATCTATGCATTCTGTACCGAACGCCATGACCTGTGTCTGTTGTTCAACCCAACCACAACCACAACCACAACCTCAACCACAACTACAACCAAACAAAAAAAACAATCGAAACCAAACATAAAATACACATCAAACCTTAAAACTTGATATCAAACTTAAAACCAAAAAAATACAAAAAAAAAAAAAGGACAAACCTACTCAATACCGCCCGATGCCGAGTTTCCATTTAAGCCGCCTTATTATCAGCCCTTCGGCACTGGAGGTAATAATCAAAATACGCAAATACGCTTCTCACACTGCAAACGTCAGCAAAATATAAATAAAACAAACAAAAACCAAGCCTTATATATAGAACATTGATCAACATTAACACTAAAACCAAGTGAAAAAAAAAAAAACAATATAAACTGTACAAACTACCTGAACTGTCAGAAATGACGTAAGCTTCTAAAACCTCATTTCTACCCACATAAAAATGGTGTCTGATAATATCTACTGTTATATCAACTGCAAACCGAACTCATCTGCTGGCGGGCCAGAGGCTGTCAAGTCGGGTCAGATAGATTGCCCCTGTTCACGATTTGACAGCGATTGCCTAGATTTCTAGCACAGCCCCTACGCTCTGCACCCCACGCCCACGCCCACGCCCATGCCCATGCCCGCGCCCACTCATCGAAAGCTTCGCTAACAACGAGTGCAATGAGACGGCATCGAAAATCGCACAAAAGCATTCCGTATTGCCCGATTGCCTCGTCACGCCACAGACAGCTGTTGTCATCACTAAGCAAACGCTTCAATTAATATGTACCTACCATTTGAGTGGTACGCCCATGTGTGTACCAATATCTTTAGGCGGCCCAATCATATTGCCAACATAAACATAGTAATTTCAACGGAACGGTTAAAGCAGGAGCTGCTAAAGTTTAAAGACGTTGCTACAATGCGCAGCCAACTTAACATGCATGCGCATTGCGATAGTTGCCGATAGAGAGTATATGTGCCAAAATGGGCAGCACTTGTTTAGTGCAGCCAACTTAAAAACCATAAATACACAGAGTGCTGCCAGATGGTCAACTTTTTGTTTCGCTTTACGATAATTCCATCTTTTCTCTTTAATTCATATTCTCAATATATTTTGTGACTTGATAATTTGTAATGTTAAGTATTATTTTTCCAAACTTAACTATATGCTTATTGATATATGCATATGTGATTTTTACATATATCGATAGGTATTTAACTATCAATATTTTGATATATCGTCATAAATACTTCGATATTTTGTATTTCATTTATAATTTTTCAAAAACTCTAATTAATAATATTAAACATTCTGTGCTTTTGACAATATTATGTTCGATATCAGCTGATATCTATCGATAAGCACAATCAATTTGATATGTGTGTGTTGACAGTTCGTCAAAGTGAATTTTAGTTTTCTTCAATGTCAATTTTCTCGAGAACTATAAATATATAGTCTATACATTCTATATATATATCGTTAATTATCCATGTATCACTTACATCGATATTTCAAATATGTTGCACACATTCTATCGTATTTCCTTCGACAGCGAGTAAGTCTATTAATCAATCAGAATGCTAAATATACGAGCTGACGAGTTGACATTTCCGATCTATCACAATGTCCGGCATTGACATAGATGTATATGTTTTTCTATTTTGATTGCCCTGTCAGGTGAAGTACCTGGTGTCGAGTACGATAAATATTAGAATGGGAAACTAAATCAAGTTTAACATTATGTTTAGGTGGCTGCCATTAAAGCCGATCTTTCTCTATATGTATCCTCTATCGCTCTCTCTCTCTCTCTCTTGCTTTAACCGTTCCACTTCTTACATTTTAAGTTTTTTAGTTTAAGTTAACTTGAATATGGCTCGGAATTTTGTTTTTTTTTTGGTCTTGCATGTTGGATGTTGGTCTCTTACTAACCGATTCCCTAGAGCTGAGCTAGTCAGCTCCTTTAAAGACGCATCGCATGCTAGTCACCGCCTCACCTGGTATCTCGGTACTAATCCATATTTAACGGTAATATAATGGTAGTCTGCTTTAGTTATTTGGTAATCGTAGTCATGGTAGATCTTGAGAATTTTTATTTGTATTGCATTGCTCTTCATTGTTATTATTATTATTATTCGTTCGTATTATTATTGTTGTTGTTGTTGTTGTTGTCATTCAGCATGCCGCTATAATCGTAGCTAATAATACCAACACATCTCACCCGAAAACTGATCTGAAAGACGATCTGGCCCAAATCGAAACGACCGAATCGCACTCATTCACTTCACCAACATATTCACAGGTCAAGCGATATCCCAGGATGTGACCAGGCCCGAGAATCAGGTGTTCTCCACGGCGGAGAGCTCGTCGGCGAACGATGATTCGTATCTGGGCTATTCGATGGTCACCGGAGATTTCGATGCGGATCGCACTGAGGACGTTGCCATTGGCATGCCGCGCGGCGCCAATCTGTCCGGCAAGGTGGTCGTCAATCGCTGGAACATGGCCAACATCATGAACATATCGGGTCACCAGATTGGCGAATACTTCGGCTACGCGCTGGCCAGCAGCGACGTGGACGGCGATGGACTCGACGATCTGATCATCGGTGCGCCCATGTACACGGAGCTGAACAATGTCGAGGGCAAGTACGATGTGGGGCGTGTCTATGTGGTGCTACAGGGCGGCGTATCTCAGGTGAGTCTGCGAATTGAACTAGTCCCGGACTCGACTTTGATATCCGTGTTTGTTTGCAGTCGGATCGCTGGAATAACGAGTTCATACGGGAAGGTTTTCAGACCAAGGGACGCTTTGGCCTGGCGCTCACCACGCTGGGTGATGTCAACGGCGATGGCTATGGCGATTTTGCAGTGGGTGCACCCTACGATGGACCCGAGGGTCGTGGCGTGGTGTACATCTATCATGGCTCCGCGCTGGGTCCCCTGCTGAAGCCCTCGCAGATCATTAAGGCCGAAAGTCTGGTGGAGGCGGCTCCTTATCCGCGCACCTTCGGCTTTGCGTTGTCCGGCGGAGTGGACATGGATGGCAATACGTATCCGGACTTGGCCGTTGGCGCCTATGCCTCGGATCAGGTCTTCATTTTCAAGTCGCGCCCGGTGGCCGCTGTCAATGCAGAAACGGTGTTTGCCAGCGCCTCGAAGCTGATCAGCCTGGACGACCGCACCTGCCAGCTGCAGCGCGATCACAAGATGGTGCCCTGCATGCCATTGAGCACCTGCTGGAGCTACACCGGTCGCTATCTGCCCACGCAGCTGGACTTTGAAGTCTCCTGGCTGCTGGATGCCAAGAAGACGCGCAATCCCCGCATGTTCTTCCTGCGTGACGAGGGCAAGAACATACGCAACCAGACGATCCGACTCGCCTACGGCCAAAGATATTGCCTCAACGAGACCGTCTACCTCATGGACGGTGTCCAAGACAAGCTGACACCCCTCGAGGTAGAGGCGCGCTACAACCTGCGCAGCAGTCGCCCCATCGAATCCCGTTCCCGGACACGTCGCGCAGCCCTTGAGCCGGTCATCGATCAGAACCGCGAGATCATTCTACGCGATGCGATCAACATACAAAAGAACTGCGGACCGGACAACATCTGTGAGCCCGATCTAGCACTGACCGTAACGTACGTTCACTTAGGCCTTAGGGTCTGCTCCTCCTTCTTCGTGGTCTAATCGGTTTCCTCTCTTCCCTCTCATTAGGGCCGTCGACAAGTATCTGTTTGTGTCGGGCGAGCCGCTGACCATTGAGGTGCTGATCAAGAACAATAACGAGGATGCCTTCGAGGCAGCGTTCTACATGATGACGCCCAAGGACTTGCAGTTCACCAAGCTGCAGCAGCTGGGCGAGAAGATCGACATGCCCATCACCTGCTCAGCGCCCGATGCCAGCAACAACTACACCCTCAAGTGTGACATTGGCAATCCGCTAAAGGGTGGCAACATGGTAAGTGATACGACGAGGTACTCCTCAGAGGTCAGTTCTTATCCATTGATCCATAATCGACCAACAGACTCACTTTGCGGTCAGCTTTGTGCCGGCGGAGAAGCACACGAAGACGTCCAGCTACGACTTCTACTGGGTGGCCAATTCGACAAATGTGGAGCGCAAGAACTCCGAGTACGACAATGTGGGCAGCAAGAGCATTGGCGTCTGGGTAGAGACCGACCTGACCATCAAGGGCACCTCGCTGCCCGACTATCAGGTGTACAAGGCAGCCGACTACAAGGCGCCCGGCAATGCCACCACCGAGGACGAGCTGGGTCCACAGGTGGTGCACATCTATGAGCTGCGCAACAACCTCAGCTCCTACATTGAGGGCGCCGTCGTGGACATCTACTATCCCTATCAGACCGAATCTGGTGATCCACTCATGTACATCGTCAATCAGCCGGAGACGGGCGGCAAAATCCGCTGCGACAAGATCGAGGTTAACGAGCTGGGCCTCAAGCTGAACGAGAAGCAGAAGAACAAGTCCTATCTGCATGCCCAGGGCGCGATTAGCAACTCCGTGCCGGCGACATGGGATGCTTCGGCTGGCGGCGAGGAAGCTGGCGGCCATGTGGAGATCTCGCATGGCATCCAAACCGGTAACACGGTCGGCGTCACCGTCGGCAACGACAACCAGCGCAGCCTGACACCTAAGCAGAAGGAGCTGCTGGAGCGCGAGGACGCCCAGGACGCGGCTGGAGATGCCTCCTTTGTGCATTTGGATCGTGCCAATCAAGCGGGCTCGAGCAGCAGCCACGAGGCGAACATGAATCAGAGCAGCGGCAGCTTCTCTAGTGGCGGTTTCATTCCAGCTGCGCCCAGCGGCGAGCTGCTCAGCCACAGCACCCATGGCCACATTCAAATGGCACCGCCCCAGGTCACCTCCAGCTCCAGATCCAGCTACCAAATGCGACCCCAGCAGCAGCGGCAGCAGCAAGTATATCTGGCCGGCGGCCCGGTGGACAAGTCGATGTATGGCGGACGCAATGGCGACTTCCATGCGGGCACCCTTGATCTGGGCACCTTCAACCGTGGCAACGTGGACAATGAGCTGCACAACAGCCAGGTGCAGTACGGCCAGCCGGCTGTGCAGCGGCGTGTGGTCTATACCTCCGGCAGCAAGCCGTACTACGGCCGTGAGAACGAGGACTTCTACGACGAGGACAATCAGCAGCAGAAGGCGTTTGGCCAGTGGCACAGCTCCAGCTCCGGCTCCGGCTCCAACTTGAACTCTGCGCCTCGTCGCTACAGGCGTGACATGCCCACTACGATAGAGATGCGTCTGGCGAATGGCACATCGCCCTGCCTGGGCGTTCAGTGCCGTCGGCTGCGCTGCTACTTGGAGAATCTGGGCTACGAGGATGCGGATGCGGCGTTTGTGGCCATACGTGCTCGCATGGTAGCCACCACCATGGAGAAGCTGGCGCCCACTGTGGCGTTGAATGTCTCCACGCTCGCCGTGGCGAACGTGACCAGCTTGCCGTTTATTGGCAAGCCCAAGGAGAAGATATTGAAGACGCACGAGATCTTCTACAAGGCGCAGCCAGAGCCGCAACAGGTGCCCGATGTGGTGCCGCTCTGGGTTGTTGTCTTGGCTGCCTGCGCGGGTGCTCTCATCTTTCTGCTGCTCGTTTTGCTGCTCTACAAGGTGAGTGCTTAGCCAATGCACCAACCAACTGTATTTCTTCTATGTTCTATGTTTCCTTTTCCGTCTCATTTTTAGTGCGGCTTCTTCAAGCGAAATCGGCCCGCAGATCATTCGCAGGAACGACAACCGTTGCGCAACGGTTACCATGGCGATGAGCATCTGTAAACTTGTTGCAGCCACAGCAGCAGCTGTCGAAATTTAAATAACAGAAATACAAAAAAAAAAGGAAAAAAAAAACGAACAATTAACATCGCACTAAACAAATGTACTAAAAACAAAAAACAATGCAGCTAGATGCAAACAAACAACGGTTCTAAAAACAGCAACAAAAACTCTACTAAAACAACGAACGCACTTAACCAAGTTTCAAACCACGCGCGCGTTTTTAAAACGCGTGCAAAAGCACAACAGAAGGAAAAGAAAATTAAGGAAACAAGTAAAGAAAAATCATGTGCGATGTTGCGTTGATGTTTTTTCTTTTTTTTCTTTTTTGTAAGAAGAAAAGAAAACAAGTAAAAATTGCCTAGTCACGAATTAAGAACTGTCGAAAGCGAAACGGTTTAATTATATAATTTAATGTTTTTTTTTTTTAATATTTTTATTTCGACTATATTTTCCACGAAGCTTGCAAATGTTTGAACGAAGGAGTTACAAGTGCTATATTAATCTCTACTAAAGATAATAATGTTAAGAGTAAGTGTGAATGCTTGAGAGAGAGAGAGAGAGAATGTGTGACTAAAAGAGTGTGTGTGTGTATGTGTCCAAGAGTGAGTGATTGACCAAGCGAGAGAGAGAGAGAGAGAGAGTGCATGAGTGATTTCTAATTTTGTTTTTTTTTTTCTTAGCTAATATGAAAAGAGCAGAAAAGAAAACTAAATAAATAAATGAATTTTATTTGTAATCTCAATTCAAATGCTGCCCGCAGAGAAGCTGCCACGCCCACTGGCCGTAGCATAATTATAAAATTAAACTAAAATAATAGGTGCTAATTTACTATGTTCGTTTGCTCTTTTTTTTTTTACAACTTTTCAAAACTTTTTTTTTGCGTGCGAATGAAATTATTATTGAAAATACCCATACATACGATTTGATTGTTTTAAATTTATTTGTCAAACTTAAAGTTTGAGTAAATTTAAATTAAAAACAATTACAACTAATTCGATAAATTTGTGTAATATTATATATTTCGTCTTATTCTGGTAAAACTCATTGTGTATATACTAAAAAAAAGAAAGAAAACAAAAACAAAAACAAAAAAACAATTTAAGACGTTTATTTAATTAATAATTAATTGTGCATTTATTTCTACACCGAAAGAAGCAAGAAGAAGAACAACTTCTTTTGGTGTACTCTCGAAATGAACAATGAATGGGTAGTGTATCCGCATAGCCTGTCCCCCTAGCTATTCAGTTTGTTATTCTTCTAATTTTAAAAACAACTCGCTATTGTTTAATTTATTAACTGTACTTATAAATGCGTGTGTTATACATATTTTTTTCGCTAATATTGTATTACATTTAATTCTTTATTATAAATTTATAAATACAACATTGCGCTCGAATTGTAAAAACAAATACAGTGTTGTCTTTTATTTTGGGTACAAGCGGTATAAGCTAATAAAAACCAAAATTTAAATTCAAAAATTTAAATTCTGTAATGAGCAACAATATCTGTCAGCTTTTGTCAGCTAGCATTTCTCTTACGTCACATAGTTATCATTTGAGAAGTTGGCTCACTTTGCGCTTACGTTGCTCTTTCTGCGCTTACGTAGCTTGCGTTGATTGTGGGGTTCGTGTATCAGCTAAGGTACGCGCCTGCAAATGTGGACAATTTTGTTTAAAATTTGTAGTCATATTCACTGTTTTAGCTTTTATTTAGTTTTAAACACGCATGTTAATATATTTTACTCGAAATTAGCTTAAATTTAAAACAGCATGCATCATGTTTGTTTACAGGCAGCGCCAGCAGCGCGTAACTGCATTCAAGCTACGAATACGTCGCACGATACATAGAACGGTAATTGCGGCGTTCATTTTGTTCTACATTTCACTTTAGTGCTCATTGAGAAAGCAACGCAGCGCGACGTGTGCTACGCAGTTGACGAACGTTCGTAGGTGGTTCAAGCAGTGTGCGCGTAAAACTGTAATTCTGTTTCTTCTTCATTCTACTTCAAATATCAACGAATATTAAATTCTTGTTTTCATTTTCGGATCTTGTGTGCGTTTTTTTTGACTGTGTATGTAAGTGTGTATAGAAAGTGCATGGCTCTATGTGAGAATCTAAGCTGAGCGCGGCTGCGAGAGCTCAATAAAGTGTGCGAATTTGAAAGAAGAGAGCAACAATAAATGCAAATCTAACTGTTAGCGTGTCTTTAAAGTGCGTCGTGTGTTAATATGTTAATTGAGTGTTGCTAAGTGTTTGCTGATTATTTTTGAAACAACAAATATAATTAACGAGAGTGAGGGCAACAACAATATCAACGAACTCGTATATCAAAGGTAAAAGCAAAATTGTTTAAGCTGAGCTTCAGGTGGCGAGTGAATGTATATGTATATATTTGTGTGTGTGTGTGTGTTGTGGAATGCAAGAGACAACAAAGGTATAAATGTGGAGTACATTCGTTTCAGAGTAAAGAGAGCACAATTCCAAGCCGTAGTTAACAAGTCAAAAAATGTCTCGGTGTCTGTGTGAGTTTTAGTTGATTTTATTTTATTTTACTTTTTTTTTTGTGAGAAATGCCGGCACAACCGGTTCCGCAAGTCACCAAACCAAGCCAAACCAGCGATAAGAACAAAAAAAAAAAGAGAAAGAAATAAGAAGAAGAATAGCGCGAGAGGCAATGTCAATGCTACGAAGATCGCCACGGCAGCAGCAGAGACGATGGCAGCGTTGTCTCGTTTTCATTGCTTGAGATGCTGTGCTGCATTCTCTCTATTCCCGCAACAACGACAACATTGTGTCGTTTTTATAGCTTGAGAAGCCACGCTGCATTTACATAGCTGGTGGTTGTTAGTGTCACTACCAACCACCCACTCACACAGGACACATGTGCGCGTATTCAAAGTAACAAAAAGAAGAAGAGAGAAACGCAAAAATTCCCATAATTAATGCGTAACAGCGTTGACGTCGACGTCGACAGCAGCTGCGTCGTCAGCGATCAGGGATGCGCAATAACCGTTCACAGGCGAGCCATGCACATGCGCGTGTGCATGTGTGTGTGTGTGCTTGTGTATATACATAGATCTTTGCTCAGCTCTGTCCGCGTTGACGTTTCCGCTTCTTTTAGTGCTGCTATTACTTTTACGCGCATTCACGTACCGTTAACTTTTTCCTTCTCTTTCTTGTTTTTGTTGTTCTGTGCATGTGCAAGTGCTGCTTGTTGTTGTTAATGTAGCTGCGTTTGTTTTTGCCTTTACATTTGCGCATTGTGGCGCTCACGCACGACTTGAACCCATCGACTCCTCCCACCCCACACACATAGCTCGTTAACTGCCGTTACCTTTTTTTTCACCCGCATCATCGCATCGTTTATGCACGTTGCTAGTTTCAATATCCCTAATACCCTTATAAGATATGGTATTAGCCATTTAATCACAAGATATGTACATAAGTAAATAATAATAATCGAGTCGTTTTGCACTCGGAGCATATGTAGAGTATGGACGTCTTAATGGCGTGGGTATTTAATTTTCCTTGTAAGGGTATTTAATTTTCGGTATTCAAAAATTAGCTGTAATTCCTTGTGTTCTTTTTGCAGTTGTTCCAAAGCAGCTGTGAACAGAGTTTACGGTTATTGTATGCGAACCTAAAAATGTATGTATGTGTGTATGTATTTTTGGTGCGAGCTACGTCTGTTTGTGTGTGTGTGTGTGTTAGTGATGTACATACATAAATATGGCAACTAGCCGCGCCTTTTTCCGTTAAACGTTTGAACTTCTGATTTACGCTTGAACTAACAGCAAAGTCGTCATCGCTTTCACGTTGTTTTGTCTAAGCGTATTATCTACATGTACAAATGTATGTAAGTTTAAGTTTGTTTATATGTATGTAAATTTCCATGTATGCAAAAAAAGAAATAAATAAACATAATTTATGTATATACATATATATTGCAAGAACAGCTTTGAAATCGGTTGTAAAATTAAAGACTTAGCTTGCCAACAAACGTTGAGTTGCGATTATTTTTAGCGTCGTTACGCTACGTTACGTTACGTCGCATACGTTATCAGTCAGCTGTCCGTTATGCGAATCGGTTCATTTTGCTCTGTAAATTTGGGAAATTGTTAGGATATGTTTAACAGGCAAATCAAGGTGTGATTGACGCATAGAACATATGTATTCTTGAACATAATAAATATTGCATATATCTGTGGGCATCGATATATTAAAATTGACTCAAGATTTGCAATAAAAAACTTTCTATTGAGTTTGTAGTATGTATGCAAATATAGAATATACATACATACATATAAGATGGTGTGTTTGCTGGGTATCTGCTAGTCGTGTACTCTCGAACAGCTAAAGGTTTTGATTGATTATAGTTTTCTAATCTATAAAAAACAATTGAAATACTGACATTCTTTAATGTATAGAACAATATTATTTGATTTGTATTTATTTACCTGTTTATATTTACATAAGTGCATATCAGGTGCAACATATCGAGTATACACTGTACGCGTGCAAATGTTTGTCTAAGTATTATTATATGTATATATTTTTAAAAAATATTCTGCTGCACATTGTCTTATCAGTTGTCGCTGATCAAACACACATTCACATTTACCTTGTGCACAACTGAGCGTAAACAGCGCAGTCGGCGGCGATGCTGGCGTCGCTGCTTAGCAACTACAACTAGGCTGACAAATTGTTGACACATTTATTTTCAACGACAACAGCAATTCAGAGCTCTGATTGTTGTTGTTGGTATTGTGCAAGCCTGGCTGGCTGGCGGCAAGGTTATTGACGGGCAGAGCTGCCCAATACAAATGTCAAATTTGTAGTTTCTACTTATACCCAGCACTCATTAATAACGGGTATATACCAATGCGAATGCGATTGCGAATGCCTATCCCTCTATAAGCTAGATGTACATTTATCCCAGATTTAAGTGACAAAAAAATAAATATTTGAGTGTCAGCACAGAGATACCCTGTAATGCAGAATATTGTCAAATATGGGTATGGTATACGTATGGGTATCTTTTGGTCGAGCACTCGAGGCTAGACTGTGCTTACTTGTTTTTTGTTTGTTTGTTTGTTGTTGTGTCAAGTATCTTGAAACATTTTTTAATAATGGGCGACGATGTTCGGTGCGCCATTAAGCCAAATTAAATGTCAATAGCACAATAACGTACAAGACAACAACAACAACAAAGTGAAATTGTTTATGGTAGAGCAGCAAATGAAATTAATATGATAATGCTACGGCATCAGCGATGCCCAAACCTTAAATACTCTAATACGATTAGAGAAAAATGAAAAATATTTAAAAATATAGTCAGATATCTATTAGTTACAAAATAGTTGAATTTAAATTAAAGTAAAATTAAATTAATAATCCCATTGGTAAAAGATTTCATGTGTAATAAACAAATAAAAATACCCTAAATGTAGAGTATTTAATTAGCGGCTAGTTGGTTTGGCCAGGTGCTCAGCAAATTCAGATTCAGATTTCAGTTTGACAGGTGTGCAACTCCAACAGCCAATTACACACGCCGTCAAATTGAATTTCCATGACCAAATTGATTCACTGTTTGAGTGAATGTTGTTGCATGTTAAACAGTATAATTATTCATTTCAAATAGGTGCCCAAATTTGCAATCAATTATTTATTTATGCTCTGTGACCGCCAACAATTTGACATAATTAATCAAATATTGTCGGCTTTCCATGGAGCTCCACTAATGCCCGCCCATTTAAGGCAGGCCAAATTGAATTTTGTGTGGGCTTTTATTTGTTACTGTACGAATCTGGGTGTGTTCCAGCCGAATGTGGGCAGAGTGTATCTTTTGGTACTCGAAATGATACTAATTATCTTATGAAGAAGATAGAAGAAGATCTGTGGCCTGCAACAAGATAGAATCACTGTTTAATATGTGTCTTCTATTCGATATTAATATTTATTTCATATCCGTCATATCAAGGGAGCATATTGGGATTGAAGCTAGAAACTGAAATACTCGTTGGTATTTTTGGTATTTTATAAAGTCTCAGGATTAGTTCAGGAAATGCTCTATCTGGTTATTTAGGGTGCTAGATATCTAATATTTGTATTACTGATTCGTGTATATAGTAGATATATCTACATATATGCCTATTAGAGCATCGCATAACTACATATAACTGCTATGACTTTACAACTAGAATCTCCATTAACTAGGGAAACATATCATTTTAGAGGCGTGGCTAGTTGTTGACATACTTTTGTACACATATCTTCCAAAGTTTTGGATATTTGACAGTTAAATTACTGTAGAGTGACACTTGAGATTTAAAATGAATAAAAGTATTAAAATGATTTTCCTTTTGTTAGCTGGAGTAAGATACAAAATTGTTAATAAAACTGAATTATTTTGAGAAAAGCTAAGCTTAAGGATTTCTTTGAGCACTGAGCTGACTTTCTTTAGCTACAAATGCAAATCATAATAAATATGAATATATTCAATATCTCTTGACTTTTGCCTAGCGCCAGCAGCTTCCACTCATCTGGTCTCTATGCGAAAAGCTAGTTTTAGGGCGAATTGCGTCGTCATCAATGAATGGATAGGGGATGGAGCTGTCAGTCCAGGCAATGCGGAAGATAACGCAAAGTGCGCAACACGTAAATGGAGTGAAATCGCCCAGCGGGGGGCGGGGTGGTGTGGTGGCAAAAGGGGCAGCAAGTGTGCGGCAAGCGCCGTTTGTTTGTTGTTGTTGCCTTAAAGAGTGCAACGCAAAAGCAAAGCCAAGCAGGAAGCTCACTCGACTTGGGCATAAGCCAAATTTATAATGCGAATCAAGCATTTTGGATCGGACAGTTGCGCGTTTAACAAACCAATATATGTAGCTCTATCAAATTTCTCAATAAGCATGTGTGTGTGTGTGAGTGTGTGTGTATCTGTTGTGTGTTGTCTTGGAGCGTCGTGTGCCCATTATTCAAAGTGCCGCAGCGGCACTTTTGCTTTGATGGACTCGGTCGCCGTCATCGCTGCGACCCATTTAAAATCATATTGCATTTGCATTATTTATTATTGTTATTATTATTAGTATTATATTTTGTTTTCCACCATAAATTTTGCGCTATGCTCAGCTAAAGACGCAAAGTGCGAACAAAAATAATCGTATGCATAATGAATATGTGTAAATAAACAGCTGCAAAATGAACTTTTGAAATGCGGAAATCAAAAATATTTGAACAAATTTGAGATGCATAAAAATGAATTTCAAATGTATGTCGTATATGGCGGATATGTAAACGGCTATAGTTAAAAATATATTTTCCGTTATTACTCTATATAGATATATAAATATTAGTATTTATAGTAGACGAAACATATGCGAAATTGAGCTTTGCTTTATCTATTTAATATTTAGTTGAATAAATTTAGTTTCGCTCAATGTTTCGAATTATGTCCATACATTTTTATGCACTCAGTAATTCGAACTAAAAAATCATTCCATTATTCTTACTCATATGGTCAAACACCGGACAATTCGAATTTGCGAAATTTCTTGGTGTGTTGGTAAGAACTTTGAATTTGAATTAAGGAGTTCCCTGAAACTAACTTTACTGTGCGTGGTTGCTCGATTCCGCATGAATCACTTCGTTAATATATAGATTAAAATTTTTGTATTAAATATGAGTTCTAAAAACTATAAAATTTTGACAATTGCTGAAAAGAAGAAAAGAAAAATTAGGAAGTTGAATACTTGTCTACAAAACGAAACTGATTAAACAGCATATCAGGCATTTTTTCTCCTTAAAAAAAAAAAATGATTGAAGAGTCTAAGCAGCAGTAATGTGCTTCGAAGCATACCCGTATAAATAAGTTCTTTTCGAAGAATTATTAATTTGAACATATATCACGAATATGTAAAATATCAGCAAATATCGAAGCAATCCCATATAAATGAATTGTTTTCAAAGATTAAATAAATGAACGAATGTGTAAAATATCAATGTAAAAATAAAATCACTTGATAATTCGAAGCTTTATTTATTTACTCTCAAAAATTTCGAAACACTTAATATTTCAAGCATTCAAACATTCGATAAAAATGTAATAGTTTAAGAGTCGCTCTAGTTTCGAAAGAACGACAGAGACTGTATATAATATACATATGTACATTTATAATAAAAATCTTAGAAATTTTGCGTTTATGTTCTCCTTTCTTACATTTATGCTCTTTCTATAAATATTTTGTCTAAATGGTAAAAAATCAAAGAATATCTGGCGGAAAGTAAGGGTTCTCTATTTTTTGTTAAGTTTTGTATCAATATGTGTAGGGATATAAAATTTCTATATATACTAGCTCTATTAATATATTCTCCTTATAGATGTAATTAATCTTTAACACATAGCTTATGCAGTTAGGCAAATGTTTGCTTAGCACTCAGTTTTTTTTTTTTTCTTTTGGTTGACAAACAAATGCAAATAGCATTAAGATGATTATACGAGATGATATCATGCTGAAAGCAAACGCTTAGAAATTCACTTGCATACACATACATACGTATATGCATGTGTGTGTGTGTGTGTGTGTGTGGGTGCGTGCATGTGTTTTTTGTATGCATATTTGCTTTAGACTTTAAACTGACTAACTACAATAACTTATCTGACTATTACTCAACCCGATTGCGTTCGTCCGCCTTTGTTTGGGCCATGGCTTTTGATGAAGTGGGCCCTTGGGGTCTAGAGAGACGCGGAAAGAGATGGAGATGGTTGATAGCTGGTCGCGGTTTCATTTACAAAACCCTCGCAATTATTACGTATGCACCACATTCATTTTTAATTAAAACAAATGAATGATAAAACAAAACAAAATTTGACTTGAGTTCGGAGGGAGCTCGAGGTTTATTCATTTCCATGTCGGTTGGCCAAATAGTTATCTGAGATTGTCGCACTCGCGCCGAGATAGAGACATTCTTTATTGCTTAGTGCCAATGGGCGTAATGGGGTAAATGAGTAAACGACTAAAACTGGGCCCGAATTAAGCAATAATCGCTGGGACGATAAGATAGCCAGCGTTTCAATGCGTTTCCTCAGTTTGTCGCCTTATTTTGGGCCTTTGTTTCGGACTGTTCGCCAGCTGGCCGTAATCCAGCCCAAGTTTCAAGTTGACCATCGCTTATCACGATTACAGGAGCTTTGCGGACATTTGCAGTGACATGATAAATCATCCAAGTCGGACAGAAATAGTGCTGGCCATCGATTTTGTTGGCCCGTCTAGATTTCCCGAGCCATAGCTCTATAAAGTCCAATATGTTGTATGCCCTGCAATTGGACTGAAAAGCTACTTATATTAGTCAGTGTTAAAAATAGATACCCTGTATATTATTGATGTATGTATTTTAGATCAGGACAGTTGGATTCTTTGAATAGGGTAGAACCAAGCAAAACATCTTCAATATTTATTATTTTCTATATATCCAATTCATTAGACTATGTTACAAATAGGCAGTTAGATTAATGATGTTTGATTTCTAAGATAAGCTAAAACCAATCAAGACTTTGCTCACATACGCTACAAGTCTTAAAGGTCTTTATCTGGATAGCATTATTTTTATTATATAATAATATTTATTACAATAAATCATGGAATTTACTTCCCTAGCTGCTAAATAGTGGGAGGCTTGCATATTATATGACAAGCTGGCGATAAAATTACAATTTGTAAGCGTTTTTAAATTCAGCACAATTGCAGCGTATCCGCCCACAAGGCGTGGCTATAATATGCTCCACGTGTGAGCTGAGCGGATCTTGAGAAAACGTGCGCAATCCCACCCAGGAGGTGCGAAGACTTTTAATACTAACCTAATGAACTAGAAGTGGGCAAGATTTCTAAGTCCATGGGCAAGTATCAGATGAGGAAGAGAGAGAGAGAGATGTAGAGAGGGAGAGAAAGAGAGATATATATATATTTAGAGAGACAGTCAGATAGATAGATAGATAGAGAGAGAAAGAGAGAGAGAGAGAGAGAGAGAGAGAGAGAGAGAAAGAGAGAGAGAGAAATAAACAAAGAGAAAGTGAGAGAGAAAAAGAGAAAGAGAGAGAAAGAGAAAGAGAGTGAAAGAGAGAGAGAGAGAAAAAGAGAGAGATAGAAGGAGAGAGAGGAAGGGAAAGAGATAGATAGATAGATGGATAGATCATGGATTGATAGATAGATAGATTGATGATAGATAGATAAATAGCGAGACAGAGAGACAGAGACAGAGAAAGAGACAGAGAAAGAGACAGAGACAGAGACAGAGACAGAGACTGAAAGAGTGAGAGAGAGAGAGAGAGATCATGTTGAATTTGTTCTTAATTAGCTGCCAATTGAAATTTATGTACATTATGTTCGTGACTGAAATAAAGCCAAAATCCGCTATATATAGGTGGTTTAATATCTCAGCAGAGAAAGAGACAGAGAGAGAGAGGGAGAGAGTGTAAATGTATTGCCTGAGTTGGCTCGCAAATTGGCAGCAATTGTTGTCAATTTAAAATTGAAAAGAAGTCAAATGTTGACAGGAATGCACAAGCTATATATAACAATCTATCTATATATGTATATACATATCTATATATATATATATGTACATATATGTATATCTGTTAAGCACGCATCATATAGTACTCGCTGGCACATATCTGAGCTGCCGAGTGGGCGCTATCTTCGTGCGATTTCTGACTTATCTGAGATGCTCCATATAGTCTTTTGAGTGCGAGCGAATGTTTTTCTTCTTTTTTTTTTTCTGTTTGACTTGTACATATATCATGTCTCAAGGTAATCTTTTGATAATCAAGCGCTACGGCAAGCTCGTCAGGCTGATAAGATGCAAGTCGAATATATATATGTATATATGACTATAAATTGCCGTATATGAACACATATAGTAGAACTATATGCCATAATATAGCCGTAAATATGCCCATCTAGTTTCGAGGGTCTGCGATTTCAAATGATTTATTTCCGTTTCTATATTTTGCTTGCAGCTAGCATAAAATGCGCTTAAATTAGCGCAGATTTGGAACAGCAGCCGGTAACCAGCCGTAGCAGACATCTTTAGTTGACTGAGTGACCCAGCGACAGCATGGCCCTGAATCAGGGCAAGTACAAGCCGACAATCTGTGCCATCGACGAGGTGGACGATCGCAGCTACAAGCTCCACACGGGCCCCGACGATGAGCGCGTCGGCCACGGCAGCAAGCTGCAGATCGAGGGCAGCGAAACGGCCCCATTAACCACCAATCAGCAGAAGCTGCACATGGATGAGGCTGGACTGACGCCCAAGGAGCTGGAGGCGGCGCGCAAGGAGGCCCTCAGTGAGGCCAGTGGCGCGGGGGGCGGAGTTACGCCCACAGCGAACACACCGAACTCGACGCACGCATCAGCGAACGGATTGAGAGGTGAGGCAGTGACATCAATAAAAGCGGTTAACATAAATGAAAAGAAAGAGAGGGCACGAGAGGAATTAAAAGAGCAATTCACTTGACTAATAAATGTAGTGATCATTGTATATTGTATTTATCTTTTAAATATGTATGTCATATAATGAAATGAATCATTGCATTTCGCATATCACTAAACGTATCTAACCATAGATAGCTTCCGATTTGAGTTCAAACTATTGGAAAGTCAGGGTAGAATGGTGTTGATAGAGTTGATATACTTGATCAGAAAGACGAGCATGAACTCGTCGATCTCAGGAGATCTATGAGTTATAGACTTTAAATTTTATTTTGTTTTTCTTTTATACTTATTTTGTCCATCCGTCTATCCAATCGTCCGTACGTCTGTCTCACAAGTCGATTCTGATTAAACTGAATATCTATTGGTTCCTCTAAATGTCAATGAGTATTATGCAGTCGGTAGCACCCGACTCTTACCATAATTTCTAAAAAAAGCTTCCAGCTCATTGTACTTGAGGGACTTCAATGGGAAGATAACAAAAATAAACTGTATTATTTGAATTTTTAGAATTTTAAATGGAATTGGAGTACAACAATGTTTAATCTTAAGGTGACATTATTTCTTGATAAGACTGTAGTAGAAAGATAGGCTTTTGTTTAAGTTTGTAGGAAAACTAAGCAATAGACTTGGAATTTCTTAAGAAGAACCTATTGAGGGATCATAAATGTACATTCAAAGCACGCCATACATCATCATGATCATAATCATATTCTCTTCTGCACATATCATCATTTCATGCTGTGCATCATATTGCTGGATATTTGTGTATAGCCCTGCTGCTTCCAGGACGCCGCTCCTTCGATGCCCTGATGAGTTTGTCGCGCAAGCGGCGCATCCTCTATGTGGCCACCGCCTGCCTGTGCGCGCTGCTGCTCGTGATTATCATCATGCTGCTGGCATTCTGGCCCGAGGTGCCCTTCCACTTGCGGGCGCCGCTCTGCCTGCAGCGCGAGTGCGTCGAGAGCAGCCGGCAGCTGCTGCTCTGGGCGAACACGACGAAGAGTGCCTGCCACGAGACTTACGACTGGGCGTGCGGCAACTTCGCCGACGAATACGCCAATGGGGACTACTATGTGATCAAGCGCGGCGAGTGGAACTACAAGACTTACAATGAGTATCAGGGTAAGCGCTGTGCTGCTATCATTCCGAGCCATTTAATCAGACTCCTTCGTTTCATGCAGAACTCAACGAACTGAACCGCTTCATATCCATGCTGCCCAATGTCGCCGAGCGAGCCTACGCCGTGGAGTCAACCATCAGCAGTCTCTATCGCAACTGCCGCGACATCGATGCCCTGGACAAGAGTCAGTCGGATCTGTTGCTCAAGCAGGCCATCAAATCTGTGGGTGAGTTGCCCAGAATGACGAGAAAGCAAATGGAAGGAGGCGGATATTTTAGAGCAGTTTTATTAGGAGAAAAAAAAAGATTTGTTTAGTTTAGTGTAGAAAAAAAAATGATATTCGTTAGCTGCTGCTGTAGCCTTCTCTAATGGCTAGGCGGCAGATATGTCGAGCTCTGGCTGCCCTTGCCCAGGTTGGTGGTGGTGCTGCTGCTGCTGCCGCCGCCGCCACCACCGCTGCTGCTGGTGATAACGGCCCGTCCGCTGCCAGCGCCGCTGCTGGTGCTGATGAAATTCTGGCTGGCAGCGGAGGCAAGGCCGCCGACTGAGGAGCTGGCGCCGCTGCTGGCAGCGTCGAGGATGCCAACGACAGACTGGGCAGGTGCCACGCCGCCATCGGTGTGCTCCGAGGTGCCCTCGATGCGATCGTACTCGGCTGTGCAGCGAGAGAATGTGTGTGAGAATCGGAGATGGGGAGATGCTGTTCGGAGTGGACTTACCCTGAATCTGTTGCTGGGCATGCGAGGCCTCGGCGTCGGTCTTGTACTTGATGAAGAAGACCTCTGGCTTGCTGGGAATGGTGGGCGCCGGCGTGGCGATGTCGTTGACCTCCAGCGTCGAGTCCTTCTTGCTGAGCACATAGATGACGGTCTTCTCCTCCTTGGGCGCGTACTCGGCCGACAGCTTGACATTGGCGCTGCTCGACGAGGGCGCCTTAATGAAGATGACGCGATAGGTCTTCTGCGGACGTCCAATCACCAGGTGCTTGACACGCTCCAGATTCTCGTGCTCCTCGGGCGCAGCGATCGTGATGAACTGTTTGTGCACAATGGGCGCCTCGAAGGCCACCTGTTGCTCCACCTGCTGCTGCTGCTGGTAGCTGGGCGCCTGATACCCAGCCAAGCCTCCAAAGCCAATATTGGGCGTTTGACCGAAGCCGGCGAAGCTGCTTGTGGCGCTGTTGCCAAAGCCGCCGCTGACAAGGCCAGGCGAGGAGTGTCCACCGCTGCTAATGCCGCTGCCCTGGGTGTAAGTGTTGCGGCCTGTACCGGAACCAGAACCGGAGCTAGAGCCGTAAGCGGAACTGGTGCTGCTCAGCAGTGAGCCAACGCCGGCGCCATGGAATGCACCCAGTGGTCCATAGGTGGACACGCTCTGCGTGGTGCTCGGTGCGCTCAGGAAACTGGAGCCGTGTCCGCCACCGCCCGTCGTGGTCAGAGTTCCAGAGACGCCGCTGCCATAATTGTAGCCCTGTGGCTTGGCTTGAGCCAGGGCGCAGAGCGTGCACAGTGTCTACAAAGTGCGAGAGACAGAGAGAGTGATGATGAGTGTGTGAGAGAGAGAGAGAGTGAGACGGCTGTGTGGGTGCGTAATCCTTGTGTGTTATCCATTAAGCCTTACCACAAATAGCCGCATGCTGGATTCTTTGATTTGATTAGGCTTCAGTAGCTTCAGTTGCTTAACTGATGCCGCTCCTCGCCACCGTTTGGGCTTTTATAGTCGCACATTTGGGCCCCGAAGCGATTCCCTAATCAATATATACTCAATATTCAATATGAATTCATATTTCTTCTGCTGTTTCTATTGCCATTGTTGTTGCTTCTTGTTGCTTCTTCTATATGATGCTGGCTAATTAATTGCCCAATTATTTGGCTATGCTATGAACATACCTCTGACATTTGATTTGATGCTCTCTAGCTAGTTCTCCTCTGGCTTCCTTTAATGTGATCTGTTGTCTGATAGCTGTTGTTGTTGCTGCTTATCTTGGCGGCCATAAATCAATGATTCAAGTGATCAGTTTGCAACTCTTCAGCGGCTATTGACAACGCATCACCATCAGCTTAAGCAAACACATTGATAGATATTTGGAACTTGTTAATTTCCGTTGCATTTTTGTCTTTGCAGCCAAATGCGAATTCCTTGAGATCACGAAATGATCGATTGGTGAATTAATTTATGCGTCAAGCTCGAGCTCATCTGATGACGTCCATTCACAGCTAATGACTGAGAGCGCATCAATTTTATCATTATAATATGCTCATGTGGGGGTTAAATTAATTAAGTCAAGTCAAATTCGATTCCATTTAGTTTACACTGAAAATAGGGTAGAGTAAAGCATATCAATTGCAATTCAAATGGAAATATATTGTAGAGTCATTTCTATATATTGAGAAACTATTTCATTGAAACTTCTTTTCCTTTATTATAAATATGTTTAGATATATCCATTGTATCTCAGCTCTTTAAAGTCCCATTTTCTTTGTTTAGTCTTACAGGGTATCTGATAATCGTGCACACGCTCTCGGCTGGGCGTCCCTTGATTCTCTTCTGATAATGTTATTAATGAGCGCAATTTGTCTGCTGTCCATGTTCGAAATGTTCAATACAACAAGTTATTTGGCTGCCATAAAACTTTTTTCCATCTCAACAAATTCTCTGGGATTTTTCTTAGAGACTATAGAGAGATCAAGCTTCCGCAATGGGATACTTGTTTGACGTACTAAGTATTTAATAATATGTTAGCCCCCAAGCGAGAGTTTGAAATTCGTAGAAATTCATTGGCCAAAGCAGAATTACGCAGATTCTAGACTGCCTGAATGGGCCAAAGTTTGTTGTTTGTTAATTAAAATGTTAATGCATATATTGAATGATGTGTGTAAATGTGTGCAAGATTCAGAATGAGAAGTCTAAAAATAAAGACGCCCCTCTTTGGAGCATACAATTAAATCTGATAGCGGAATATGTCTAGACAAGGATTTGAAGCAATGCTAAGAACTTTGGAAACATCTACTTATATAGTATTTGTAAGGTTTCTGCTTGAAGATATTCAGCATAGTAAATCAAATTAACTGAGCATTTGTTGGGGACATATTTATTTATTTTATTTTTATGGATATATTTAATTGTTAAATATGCAGAAAATCTACACATCCTAATATTCAATGTCTCAGCTTTAATTGGTCTTTCAATTTCGATGTATTGATATTTATCGATAACAAATAACTGCCATAAGTTATCGCTTTAAACTAAACTTGATAGAGTTAAAATACTTATGGCATATTCTTAGTTTACGAGTGATATGCTTAAAGCGTACAGATTTAGAGATATATAAAAAGAGTGCGAAATAATATTGTTGAAAAATATTATTGTATAATTATAATATAATAATTGAATCAATTAAGATATTGAAAAAAATTAAAAATAAAAATAAAAAAAAAAATAAAAAAAAAAAATTAAAAAAAAAATTAAAAAAAAAAAAATTAAAAAAAAAAAAATTAAAAATAAAAAAAATTAAAAACTAAAAAAAAAAACATAAAAAAATTAAAATAAATAAATATATAAAAAAAAAAAATAAATAAATTAAAAATCATTATTAAAAAAAATTAAAAATTAAAAAATAAATTAAACTAAAAAAAGTACCAAAAAAAAAAAAAAAAAAAAAATACAATAAATAAATAAAAAATCGAATTGCAAATTGATCAAAAAACGAAATCTTGATAATAAAACAAGTAAGAAATCACTAGTCGACACTGCTCGACTAGGAAATCTCCTGAACCCTTCGGAGAACTGATATTTCAATAATTCTTCTCATCTACTTGAGTAAACTTAAAAGCGAGAAAAAGTGCAGAAGATCATAAAAGTTATCTATGTGTATGCAGCAGCTCTCATTTGGTATTTGTATTTAGGTAAAACGAAGCGAAAGTGCTCACAGCAGCAGAGAACGTTCCAATTAGTCACTTGAAGGTCAATTGTAAAGAGTTCTACCTGCTGTTGGGCTCAATATTTGAGAGAGACAGTGCTTGAATAAAAGTGACCCTATATAAAGGGCAGCAGCTGCAGCATTTCTTCAGTCGTCCAGGTCTGCTGGGGGTCAGCGCATTGACGTGAAGTAGACTGTGTAATCAATCAGCTAAGCATTAAAGACGTAGAGGAACTACGTAGAGGAAATACTTGGAAGAAAGAGGAAATTCTTAGCGGACATACTTGGAAGAAATACTTTGAAATACGTAGAAGGAATACTTGGAAGACGAATAGTGATCGTTAACCTGATCAAGAATATATGTATATACTTTGTGGGGTTTGTCACGACTCCTTCTGCCTGTTACATACGTTTCAACAAAACCATTATACCCAGATTTCCCATTTTCAATGGGTTCAGGGTATAAAAATAAGCGGACGAATAGTGATCGTTAACCTTATCAAGAACACATATATTTATATACTGCCTGTTACATACGTTTCAACAAAACCATTATACCCTGATTTCCCATTTTCAATGAGTTCAGGGTATAAAAATCAAAGGGTAAAACGATAAATCGAATTCTGTGGAGAATATGCTGTTTTACACACACCTTATACACAGCTTGATCTGAACTACAGTGGACCCTCGATTAACGAACATTTCGTATGAGTTTTGTTGGGAAAATGTGTTTCGCTTAACGACCAATTGAGCATTTCTGTCTAAACAACGAAATAAGGGAAAATCGGAATATACATTATATTATAGTTCTATCCATTGATCACAAAGGTTCCACTGTAGTTCAGTTCAAGCAAGTTTATGTTAGTGCACCAAACTAACATCAAATGAAACGGTACATAACGAGAATTCTGAATTATTTCAGATATAAAATATTCTAGATTATAGATATTCTAAATATTCTATATCTTTATAATTCTAGTATTCGTTTCTAAATATTTTGTTGATTTTGTTATGCTCCGTTGAACTTAATAGAGAAAATTGAATAGGCTCAAATGAGCGTAAATGGTGGAGCTGAGCAAATGCCAGATCTTTCTGGCCCGCTCGACCCGGTTCAATCTGTTTCAATGAAGACGCCACACTGGTCGGGCTTGTCGAGACTGTGTGCGGGCTGTTGGCAAATAGGCCGGTCTATGGCTATGTTTGTTAACTGAAGCATTTCCATTTTCATTTGATAAGACTAGTGGCTAGTGGCTGGTAGCTGGTAGAGGTATGCAACGAAAAGATGGCTCGATTATGTTGTGTCATTTGTGTATACTTGAGTTGCGACTAAAAGCAGAAATTCCAAACGTTTTTATTTGTTGTTGTTGTTGTTGCTGTTGTTGTATATATTTATTTATATATTTATTATTGAAAAATTTCATTATAATTGGCATAATTTGAATGCGCTTTGGGGCGAGCTTTGTCGGTTTGTCGCTCTGGCAGTTACTTAAGACCACATTTTATATGGCTAAAATGTTATGATTTATGCGCGGTAGCCACCTTGAAATAAGCCGATTGAATTTAGCAGCCGCAGCCCACAAAAAAAAAATTAAAATAGTTATTAGTCAGACGATAATATTTTTAGATGTTCGAATCTATATCAATTACGGCAGTTGTGTGTGTGTGTCCCTGTGTCCCAAAACGAATGACTTAGAACACAAACTTTTTACGTCAAACCAATTAACGCATTGGCCTTGGAATATGGATTGCATAACTTTTCCTCTATTGTTTCTTCTTTTGTATATAGATATATATAATTTTAATGTTGCTGTTTCTTCTTTTTGTCTCCTTTTTGATTTTGTTTTAAGTTTCTTATGCATATTTGAAGATTAATAGCTGCCGTCTTGTGCGGTTCGGTTCGGTTCGGCTGCCAATCACAAAAAGGTCGTCTAGTTGATGTCCAGATATGGCCGCCGCTTCCACAATCCCATTAATTAAATGCAAATGCAAATAAATCTACACGAGCTGCTTTGCGAATAAGCCAACCAAATAATAAAAAAGATGCATTGATGTCTCTCTTTTTTTTTGTTTTTTTTTTGTTTTTCTTTAATTTAACTATTTGCAAAATTTATGTAAATCAAACTGAAATTTGCGCTTTGCCGATTCTCGACGAAACGCGAATGCCCTCTAACAAAATGTTGACAATGGGAGCAGAGGGAGAGACAGCAGAGAGAAATGAACAAACAAACACACACACACACACACATACAGAGGTCTTACTCGTCCTTTAAATAAATAGATAAAAACAAAAACAAATTTATGCATATTTAACAATATATATAAGTTTTTATATTTACAATATTCAAATTTAAATTGTCAACAATTTATTAAGAGAGAGAAAAAAAAATTAGTTTTTTTTTGTTTTTTTTTTGTTTAGGAATATCTCTGTGCACTTCTTGTTCTTCCCATTGTCCATATACTTCGCATTGCCCAAAGCTGCCTCGTTTGGCACAGGGTCATAGCACTTTGGCAAGAAAAAAAAATACTACTTTTTATATATAACAAATTTAAAATTAAAAAAAAAAAAATACACACACATAAACTATAAAAGTTTGCAAAAAGTATGCGAAATCTACGAAAATAAAACACTTTGCGGCTGTTGAGTTGAACATTTTAATTTACGCGTTCGCGAATTTTTGTTTATGACGAGCTTGTTGTTGTTGTTGTTGTTGTTGTTATTGGATTAGTGGGTTTTTTTTTTTTTTTTTAAATTTGTATCGGCATTGTCTATATGTTTTTTTAACGCTTATCACTTTTATGCAAATGCTGCTACCCGGCAATGTTAATAAGACACTTAGTGGTGCGCATGGTACGATCGTAAAATTGACACCACCCAATCGCCTGCAGCAGCACCACAGACACACGCACACACTCACACACACGCACACACGCTTTAAATAAAACTCTTTGTTGGCCGCTGATAGTCGTAGCCCAGCTGCGCCCCTTTAGCCGCCTCTGTTGGAGACTTTGGGGGCTCGAGGGCGCCAATCACAGACTGCACTGGCGCTACGTAGGGCGCCGCATGCTCCGAGTTGCCGCCCAGCACGTCGTACTGCGTCTGGATCTCGCGCTGGGCAGCGGCTGCCTCCTCGTTGGTCTTGTATCTGATGAAGAAGACGTCGGGCTTGGTCAGGGACTGCTGCTGCGGCTTGGGTGGCTCTATGTCGTGGGCCTCCAGCTCCGGCTGCTTGCGGCTCAGCACATAGATGACCGTGCGCTCCTCCTGGGGCGCCAGTTCGGCCGTGTACTTGAGCGCCTCGTTCTGGGTGTTGGGCGCGCGGATGAAGATGACGCGATAGTTGCGCGTGGCGCGTCCGATCAGCAGGTGCTTGGTGCGTGGCTGCAGCTCCTCCGGATCCTCAGCGGCCATGATGCTGTAGAACTGCTTGGTGATTAGCGGCGCCGATGTCGTCGCACTCTCCCCGCCACCCGCTGGCAAATAGGAGCGCGCCGGCAGATGAGCCTGGCAGTGGCCAAGGAGCTCCAGCGAGACGAGTAAGATGACAAAGCCCAACATGCTGTCAGTGGATGATGCCCCGAAATGTGTGTGCCCATGGCTAGGCCACATGCCGTATATATATTGGGAAGAATTTCGCACACGGGATGCGAGGCCCAATTAGCCAAACTTGTTGCAAATTAGTGAAAACAAAGGGGCCGTTAAAAGCGAAATTGTTACAACATTTTTCACTGCCAAGATCTTGAGATCATTTTCGTAATATTTGCACATTTTCATATTTGAGTTGCGATTGGCATAGAATACATATACATATCTGTATTTCCGTTGCATTTTGTAATACACACATACGAGTATATATGTATATATATCTTTATCATAAATTTGAAAGATCAGAGTTGTGGCTCATTTATCTTTTATCGCCATGCGCATAAACATCTTGTTTGGCCATTGTCCACAGTTTATGCGGCATCATTCAACGCCCCCGCATTGCTTCTTCTTCTTCTGCTTCTTCTCCATTTTTTTGACTAATGGGCAGCTAGTGTGATCTAATCTGCGCTTCACAGCCTTTGCATTTGTTCAACATTTCAAAGATTTCTTTTAGTTTTAAGTTTTTTTTTGGTGCGTTTCGCAGCCTCGCAGCTGATTAGTAGATTAATTCATTTTGGTTTCGCTCGCGTTGTTGTCAACAAGTCGAGACAATTAAAATATCAACAGCGATATGTTTCTCTTATTTGTGTGAGAATACGACGAGCTGGCTGGCTGGCTTGACATCAATTTTGATTTTTTTCGGCTTCGATTCAGGCCTCGATGCGCATCGATTTGCATAAATTGACGCGTAATTCCCACACTTTCATGTCGCATTTGGCAAAATGGTACAGCTAATTTGATTTATGACTTGATTTATTGATCAAAAATTGCCTCTGCCCAAAGTCAGAAATCAGAAATCAGAAATCACCAACTGATAAAGATGTAAATGATCTTGTACGAAGGTTGCTCAAGGGCTCGCCGAAAACAATACAGATTTGGGCCCATAAATGGAGTATCTGAAGATTTGAATAATCAATAATAACAAGTCATTCAGATTTCAGAAATGAAAATACAAATACATATATGTATATGGTATAAATATATTACAATTCATATATTATACATTAGAGTACACAAACACTTTATAGATCACGAGTTATTTAAATGTAGAAATATATAGATCAAGTTTAGGCTTAATATATGAAGTATTGGAGCGATCACTAAGTGATTTCGTTTGATGACAGCAGATGATCTGAATTTTTTTTTTTTTTTTTTTTGCAATCAACTTTGAATTTAATCGCTTAACCGTTACTTATTTAAATAACTGATATAGTAAGGCATGTTTGTAAAAACTCTGTTAGAGTTTGCGAAATCGTCTTGCTTTGGTAGCTGGAAGGTCGAAAGCAGCATATTCGCCAAATATTTTAGTGTTTTACTATCGAAAGTGTTTTTACACTCAAGTAGGGCGAAAATTATGTGATGTTTTATGGAGAAGCTGTGTTTGATCCAACGCCAATGCCAAAATTGTTTTGCAAAATTTCCAAAGTTCCAGTAAATTCGATTTTTAGAGTGCAGAAGGCCTCTTGAGGCGGAAAGATCTAATAGCTCATGTGTTAAGGACTTCATTTGATAGTAGAAACCTCATTAGACAACCGGACTAGCAGATCCCCAACTAGACAAAGGGCAAGTGGGCTCTATCGATAGAGTAGCAAAGGCTATTCCAATAGAGAGAGAGGGAGAGAGAGAGAGAGAGAGATCTGTCTGAAATCCTAGCGCAGTTAAAGCATTGCTCTGAGAGTCTATCCACAATGGAATCTCGGAATCTAGGCAAATATCAACGGTTCTCTAGTCAAGAACATCCTTGATGGAATACTACTTATATTTAAGATCTCAACTTGAGCTATTATTATTATATGAGAATCAATACTGCAGATTGTCAATCCCGAGTCCTACACTATATTATTGTATGCTTAGACATTGTTTAGTTAAAATACATCAATTGCATTTGATATATAGTTATACCTATATATTAATATGTATAAGAAATTGAAATGGAAATTCGTGAATTGATTTAACTGCATCAGCCAGCTACTATGCGCCAACTGACCTACATATGGATGGTGGATGTCAGCATTAATGTAGCCATTGATCTATCTGCATTCATATCAGACAGACAATAACCAAATATCATTAGTCTGGCTACAATCGCTAATGTTACGATCATCGTTTAATGTGGTTCAGCTGATTTGAGCCAAGATTTGTATTCATGCTCTGCACTCAATTAGGCCACATTCAGCGGTTAATGGAGCTCTTAATCTATCCATATGATATGAAAATAATGTTCCAATGTCTCTCTCTCTCTCTTTTTCTCTCTCTCTCTCTGGTTGAGCTCATGCATATTTATGCAGCGTCGCAGCATTAAGATCAACGTCATATTTTGTCATGGGGCGTCAGTTTAACGATCGCCCGAAGTAAAAGATGCGCTGTTTGATTCAATTATAATTAACTTTGATGTGCTTATTTTGATTTCTCACTTCATTTAAGCTAATATTGAGGTATTTTGGGCGCCGGGCCGCTTTGTTGGCTATCGAATTGTGTTTTTTTTTTTTTTTCTTTTTTTTTGGTCGTTTGTTGATTTGCATTTGAGCATTTTGGTTTTTGGCCGCTTTGGACCTTTATTAGCCGCTTGGCATGATTTGAGCAACATTTCAATTTATTTATGGCATTTTTATTAATTTTTTAAATGGCATTTTATAGCGCGGAAACTACGCGACCTTACCTTACCCCAAAGAAGTGTCTCTTGAATAAACGTTGCGTACTTCTTTATATATACAATTTATTTATTTATATCATCTTCTATTTTTTTTAACAATAACAAAAACAAAAAAAAAAAAACAATATAGATATATATGTATAGTCGAGGGAAACAATGTGCTTAAAACTAAACAACAAACACATCACAAGCCATTGGAAGGACTGAAGTTTGCGTGTGTGTGGGCGTGGGGTTTGAGGAGAGGGGGGACGTGGCGTGCTGGTGTGGAGTGCGGGAACTGGGGGCTGTCTGCCGGCTTACAGCTTCAGGGCACTGGGCAGATACTGGGCAGAGGGATTAGTGCTGGGACGATTGATCTGGCGATAGTTGTAGCTGCCATCGGGATTGAGGCTGTCGAGGCTGCCGATGACGGAGGTGATTGGTGCGTTGTTGTCCTCCTGGAACTCGTTGGTGCCGCCCAGCTTGTCGTACTGTCCCTGGATCTCCTTCTGGGCCTGGTTGGCCTCGTCGTCGGTCTTGTACTTGATGAAGAACACCTCCGGCTTGCTGGGCTGCGTCGGCGCTGGTGTCGCAATATCGCTGGCATCCAGATCGTTGCCCTTCTTGCTCAGCACATAGATGACGGTCTTCTCCTCCTGCGGCGCAAACTCGGCCGAGTACTTCACGTTGCCATTGTCGCCAGCTGGCGCCTTGATGAACACCACACGATAGTTCTTCTGCGGCCTGCCCAGCACCAGATGCTTCACCTTATTCTCGTTGCCGCGCTCCTCGGGCGCCGACACCAGATAGAACTTCTTGTTGATGATGGGCGCCGGCGTGGTGCTAGCCGGCGGCAGGTACTTGTCGCCGCCGCGATGTGCCTGCTGCAGCTGGCCCACCGGGCCCGTGAGGCCCGTCAGACCCACGCCGCCCACATAGAGATCGCCAGTCTGCGGCTGCTCGTAGCCGTACTGAGGACGTGCCTCGGCCAGGGCCAGCAGAGCGGCGACACAGCCGAACACTAACTGAGCTGATGTGGAACGCATTTTCGTTTAGTTTCTGTGTGTGTTATCCTTGCGGTAATCCTTGAATGCCTGCAGAGGTAGCTACTTGGTTGTCGCTATCGCGTCGCGTTCGTTTGAGCACGTTTTGCTTTGGATTGCTTGAGGGCAATGGTTGCATTTCTGGTCGCTCCACTTGGCTTATATGCGCTGCTTTCCAGATCGGCTATGGCCGCTAGCTGCGCTGTCGGCGCCATCAGTTACCAGCTTGTTGTTGTAATTTATGTAAATCACCATCATCAGCAAAACATCAGTAAAAGCATCAGCAGCATCATCAGCAGCTGCTGCTGCTGGGGCAGTTGAGCAGCTTGGCACATGGTTCGCTCGCTTTCAAGATAGGCTCGAGCAGCGAATGCTACCAAAAATGTATTCAAATCTCTCAACTGCATGTTGAGTCAGCCACAGGCAGTGGGGCGTGGCTGATTCTGATATGCGCTGCGTAGCCATGGTTCACATTTTGAATAGAGCTCATATATCTCGTATAACAATAGACGATTGGCTCTCGTCTCGAAATAACATATATGTATCTATGTATGTATGTATGTGTATATATGTAGCATCTAGCATATGTATCTGTTTCTATATCTATATAATTTTGGCAGCTTAGGCATTGAACTTGACTGGCCTCACATCTCAGTAGATTATTAATAGACCCATGGATATACAGAAAGTTTACGTTTTTTTTTGCCAGTCAGTTTCTGTAGGCTTTGCTGGTCGCCGTTTGCATCTAATTAAACGGCACCTGAACACACGGCATCAGGCTTTAACTCTAGGCCTCCAAAGCAATCGCCAAAAAAAAAAAAAAAAAAAAAAAAAATGTATTTAGCGAAACTAGTTTGCTGGGTTTTTCTTTGGCCCAGAGCAATGCTGGCCTGCCCATCACATTGCTGATCGATTAACTTGCAAATGTGAAACACTTAAAAGATGGTTTCATACATCTCAATATGAATGGCGACGGACCAACTGATTGAATGCGATCAATATGCGAACCGAATGGGCAGCAAATACATATGTCACAATGTGTCTCGATCGTTGCATAGCTAATATATAGAATGTATCTTACATATTCATGTTATATAAACTAGACAAGCCATTAAAAAGTAGATCAAGCCTTGATATCTCTGAATCCAGTTGATGTTGAGTCTGATTGAAATGTGTAAAGCATGATAAACTCATTTGAATAGGGAAGGAATAGAGTCCTCCCTCCTTATAGTACCTATTAAAAATGCATATTAAAACAGTTAATATATTTGCACATCCATCTAACTTCTAGCTCTCTCTCGATATTTATATAATATATTGATGTATCTATATATAATATATACATATATAAATATAAGTTTCTTGATCTGCATCTAAGAAAAGAAACCTCTTTTATATCTGTACCTGATCAAACACATAAATATGATGGTGCGATGGGGTCATGGTCATTATCCCAGCGTTAGGAATGAACTATTCATTATAAGAATCATAACTTATGTACTTCATTCTAATGAGATTTGAGAATACATAGGGTATATTAATTATACTGAAGGCTCTATGATAATCCCTGATTTGTAGTTGTTTTTTTCACATCTTTGTATATATTAAAGTATCTCTCTTACATCTAATTCATTATCTCTATGTTTCTCTATCTGTATTTGTATTTGGATTGTTACTTAAATAAACATCGGGAACTTTTCTCTCTTTTATCTTTATCTCTATCCCTATCTCTATTTTTATCTCCATCTCTATATCTATCTCTATCTCTATCTCTATCTCTATCTCTATCTCTATCTCTATCTCTATCTCTATCTCTATCTCTATCTCTATCTCTATCTCTATCTCTATCTCTATCTCTATCTCTATCTCTATCTCTATCTCTATCTCTATCTCTATCTCTATCTCTATCTCTATCTCTATCTCTATCTCTATCTCTATCTCTATCTCTATCTCTATCTCTATCTCTATCTCTACCTCTATCTTTATCTCTATCTATATCTATCTATCCTAATTTGATCCTTCTGTATATCTATATTTATATCTTCTTCAATAACTCCATCTGTATTTCTATCATTTTATTGACTTTAATCAGTCTATCTTCTTTATCGGTTTTCTTTCTTCTTCTCGATTCTCATCTATATGCTATATCTATCTATATATCTATATCTTTTTTCCTATTTGTAATTGCTTCCATCTCTATCTTGTATTTTTTCATCTTTGTATTCATCATCAATATATATTTCATTATCTTTCTATGCTATACATTCTATGTATATTATCTATCGACTTCTTATTTCGTTTCGCTTGACCTCCAGCTAAATATTATGGCAAATTGAATAATCGAAATGCGTTTATAATTGACTATATAAAGCGCTGTTTGTCATGGATTTTCCATAGCTCTGATCGGATGCTAGCCAAAAAAAAAAAAAGAAACTGTCCAATTATGTTTATTCTTCAGCTGTTAGTGTTGGCGATCGCCGTAGATGGTGGCCTCCTAAACCAATCAACAGTCAACAGTGTTAACAATAGGCCGATGAGTCAGTCAGGCGACTGGTGGCGGGTGTTGGAATCCATAGAAGGAAAAGAAGCAGATCAGAAGCTGCTGCGACACATTCACCTCTGGCTCAATGGAGGTCGCCCGAAGAGCTGTACTGCTTGATGATTGATGAGCTTTGATTGATGGTCGAGCATAAACTTGGGAGTGCGACAGATATCTAGCGGCTGATCCACTAATTTAGTTATAAACAGCTCGCGCTCAGCTGGCTCCAAAGCGAACAAAACGATAATTATCAATTAGGCATTCCATATCCATAATTTCATATCTTCTTTTATATGCATATACTATGTGTTTATTTTTTTTTTGGATGTCGCCGAAGCCGAAAGACGTCAAAGCCTCTGCGAAATAATTTATGTAACTTTTTATAAACGCTGACAGTAAAAACCGAGGGACAAATGTTCGAGCATAGACTGCGCTGCCCGCAGATCGTATCGCTTTATTTAGTAGGTGTGATTATCTTTATGCAAAGATCGCGACGCATTAATATGCAGATGCGCCCTGATGGGGGAGATATAGATGGATGCTGATACCGAATACCAGGTAGCATCTGCCAGCGATGTAATCCATATATTTGATCATAAATTTGTTAGAGCACGGGCTGTGTGTGTGCATGTGTGTGTGTGTGTAGATATATCCATATATGTATATATATATTGTTGTTTGTAATACTTTCTGGTATTTTAATGCGTTGCATTTGTGTGGTGACCTTGCAGCGCGTTTGCTCTACGTTTCCCTTTGTGATACAGCTTTGTTTTTCCTCCTCCTCTTCTTCTTCTTCATATTATTATTTATTTATTTATTTATATTTTGTTGTTTTTTTCTATATATAAAGACGCTAATTTATTTGCCATCGGCTTTTGGCTGGTGGTCGCTCCAGCAGGGGCTGGGGGCTAGGGGCTAGGGGCGTGCCCCGTCTATAGTTTCGATGCAGTTTCAACAATTATGAAGAGCTTGCCAAATAGTTGAGTTGAGTCGAGGCGAGGCCTGCCTTGGTCAGGTGTCTTGTGTGTCACCTGCTTCTGTAATTTGTTAATTATATTAAGTTTTAAGTTTCTAAAATTCATGCTGAAGCCGGAATTCAAATTGGGAATCTCCCAACTGTATGTTCTTCATTTTCAGTTCAACCAAAAAAAAAAAAAAAATTTAACTTTTTTTGAATGCTTAAAGAAAACCTTAAATTTTATTTAAAAAAAAAATGGAGAAAAAAAAATTGTTTTGCATCAGTCGCAAAGGTATCTAAAATGAATATCGCAAGAGTTAAGCTTAGCATATTCTAGCCAAATAATCGCCATGGATTATTCAGCTAGAATCAAGAGTCGGGCGCGTGTTGAGTCCAGGCAGTGCATCGAGTCCATCGTGGAGCTGCCCGGCGGATTGATTGGGCTAGTTGGGATGCAGATGGCACGTCTAGTACTTGACGGATCTGATGGGCTTGGCGGGCAGATATGAGTTCTGGATGATGCTGGTGCCCACGTTGGATGAGCCGGTGGCCACTTGGTTGCCATTGGCGCCAGTGCTGATGCCGATCTGCAGGTTATCGTTGGAGGCGCCTACGCCGACACCGATACCGCCGCCATTAATGGGTACGCCACCAGTGCCAACAATGTTGATGTTGCCGCTGCCGTCATTGATGACGCCGGAGGAGCCATTGTCGCCCAGGGCGTTGATGACAGAGGAGGTGGGCACAATGCCCTCGTCGCTGAGGCTGGAGCTGCCGCCCAAGGCATCGTAGTTGGCTAAAGTGCAAGATGGATTGCTTAGTGTTAGCCGCATTGCTCAAAATCTACGTCACACTTACCCTGGATGGTCTGCTGGGCATGCGCTGCCTCCGCCGGAGTCTTGTACTTGATGAAGTAAACCTCGGGCTTGTTGGTGACGGGGCGCTGTGTGACCACCTCGGCGCTGACATCGAGCGCGTTCGATTTCTTGGACAGCACGTAGATGGCGGTCTTCTCCTCGACTGGGGCCACGTTGGCAATGATCTTGGCCTTGCTGGTGGTGGATGCGGGCGCATTGATGAAGACCACGCGGTAGTTCTTCTGCGGCTTGCCGACGTTCACGTAGCGGACGATCTGCTGCTCATCGTGGTCCTCGGGCGCGGTGTGCAGATAGAAGTGCTTGCTGATGATGGGCGGCTGGAAGTTGGCCAAGTGGCTGATGTACGCCTCCTGCTCCTTGTAGTTGATGACGGGTCCTGGCCGAATGCCAGCCAGACCGATGTGATCGTTGACCACGCCCGTGTAGATGCCGCCGCCTGTGGCGCCGCCAGTGCTGATGCCGCTAGAGTAGCCGTTGCTGCCGGCATACTGAATGCCGCCCACTTGGCCGGAGGGCACGAAGCCGCCATTGACCCCACCGGTCACCAGCTGGCCCACAGAGGGTATGTTGTTGTAGTAGGTGTTGCCCGATGCCGTTGGCTGGTACGAAGTGGACGTCGTCACCACGGGGCCGGACACCAAGTTGTCGTTCTGGCCAATCTCGTAGCGGTAGGCCTGACGGCTGAGATCAGGACGCGCTGCTGCCCAGCGACTGCAGCCGAGCACTGCAAGGCAGGCCAAAAACTGCGAATGGATTGCGGATGATTGGATCACTTGCGTCTACATGGGCCTATCCATCGACTTACCAGAAATTTGTTCATGCTGTTACACAATGTGGACGCGACCGGATCGGAATGAAGCTGAGCGCTGGAGGGGCTGCGGTGGATTGATGCCCTGTCCGGAGACAGCGCTCAGTTTATATAGAGAGTGCTCGCTGCTGGCCTTTAATTGAAGTTAATTAATTTGCTCGCATTGATTTGCAATAAATTGTTCAAATGAAATATAACTATAACACCACACAAATCCGGCTAGCACGGACCTAGAGAATGAGGCTTTCGGCTTTTATTTCACTCGTTTCGCCTCGCAGGCGCTAATTAATGCTGCAAACACAGCTGACACAATCGATCCCAAATAGTTGAGCCAATGTCGCCATCAGCTGGCTGATGCCACTTGACGCTGTCCACCAACTCGGATCGAATCGATCAAGCGCTTTCCCACTCTATCTCTGTCTCTGTCTCTGTCGGAGTCAATGAAATGGATGACTTTGCTGCTCTGATAAGAGTTGTATGGAAAAATACTTTAAAAAAAAATTGAATTCGATAAAGCATTCATGCTATAGATAATATACATTTTAGATAAAACCGCCAAAAGTTCTTTGAGCTGTAACATTAGCAGCAACATAATATAGAAATATAGTAGAGTTCGGCTATAACCACAGTCCCTTTGAGATGCTATAACCATATATAGTCGACTCGAGTTATTTCAAACCTGTGATATTTCGAACCTCTCATTAATAACTTTGCATTAAGTTATCACAAATCCCCAACAGAATCTCTTTAATATTTCAGACGTTCGATAATTCGTAATATTTTAAGGGTTCCTCGAATTCCGAAATAACGGGAGTCGACTGTACATAAGTTTACTCATATAAGTTTGTCTGGGAACCAGGACGCTATAAGCGGAGTCGTTTTAGTCTGGTTCTACTGTATTACAAAAATTTTATTTCTCTGACATGTTGTGATTCACATACAATATCACAAATAGAATTTTATGCGTACTATTTGAATAGTAAACATGATTTTGAAATACCTTAATATATTTTATATACATTGACTTTTCCAGAGTATCGACCGGAAAAGTTTTTAGAACAAAAGTTACAAAAAAAAAAAAATAATAATAATAATAAAATAAAATAATAATAATAATAATAATAATAATAATAATAATAATAAAATAAAATAAAATTGTAATTTAACAACTTTGCTTCTTTGAAACTAAAAAATTTGTCTTGAAATTTGAAAAAACGTATAGCTAATATATTGAGTTAAGGAAGAATATAAAAATTAAATATGTATCGACAAACAAATTTTGCTCATCATATTGCTTTGCTTTCTTTTAAATATTTATCTTCAGATTCCTGCGAACTTTATATTATATATTCCTCTAGATTTACTTGCAATCTTCATAGTCTTACGTAGAATTATGCTTATGATAGTTGTTTAACTGATTATAGACCAGCAAAGCCGAGAATCAACTAATTCAGTTGAACTCTTGGTGGACGAGTCAGACAATCCACTGAACTCAGTTGAGTGAGCTACAGCGATCTATGTTGAATTCAGATAAGGAGCGATGCTCTTTACTTAAAATTCTTATATAATAACTGTCTTTGGTATGTCTACTATTCCGAAAATTCCATTCAAAGAGAGGTCAGCAGGTGACCGTCATGCTTGAATATCTTATATAGGATCTTCTTCAGTCAAAAATCGTACCCAGCGATTACTAGAGCCGTCAACATGCTCCTGCTTGAAGCCTAGGGCTCATTGAGTATCTGCCATAGCATAGTACTACCCTATCATGATTGACGTATTACAATAATCTTATCTTGGATAGAGCATACAAATGTTGTTGCTATACAATGCGTTTTCATTTGTTTTTATTAATCTGATATTTGGACTTTTTTTATGACTGCAAGATGGTCTGAAATTTCCAAGACGTTGCAGTCAAACATTTTAGCGCTTTTAATTGCTATAAACCCAAAAATACACACACACACACACATACATACACAGGCAGCTCGTAATGCTCTAATATGTACGAGTGGAAGTTGTCATAAGTTGTGCCAAATTTGATATTCGGTGCTTTTGTCGAATTTCATTAGCGCCGCTCGATGTTGCCATCGCCGGTAGGGGCGCAGCAGGAGGCGGGGTGGGTAGCGGTGCAATGGGTCATTCCTCCGGATATTGGATTACAGCATGCTAATAAGTGTCTTCCTCTTTCCATTGCTTTCAGGCGGCTGGCAGGCAATTTCGGCAACGAATCGATTACAGAACTGGGAGTACAAGAATGCCCTGAAATTACTGCAAACAAAGTTCGGGATCTTTCCGTACTATCGGGTCAGTGTGGAGAACAGCTACAATGTGCCGTACGACTATGTCATAACGCTGGACGAGGGCGAGGTGGGACTGCCGGACAAGTTCTTCTACGGCCCGGACGCCGACGAGGAGGTCGTGCGGGGATATAAGCTGCTCCTGCGCGACTTTGCCATCAACATGGGTAAGCACTTGAATAATAACCAGAGTAAGAGTCAATTCCTAATGCAACATGCATCTCCTTCCAGGCATTGTGTCGCGCGAGGCGGATCTGTTTGCCGATGACATCTTCCACTATGAGCGGCGCATCGTGCATCACATCGAGTCCGCCAAGGGGCGTGGCGAGCGGCAGCAGAACAAGCTCATCCGGCTGGCAGAGCTGAAGAGCATCGCGCCATCGGTAAACACTCAGCGAGTCACTGTGTTTCCCCAATTACGATCGAAAACTAGTTTCAAATTAATTTGACAGCGTACTAATTGATTTAGGCATAGATCGCACTTTGGCATTTCAGCTGCAGAATGTTCTCTCAACCCGGTGCGGAACGGGTTTATATAACCCGCACAGACTCGAGGCTTGTCCGAGTATTTATTATATATTTGTTTGCCCAGACATATGTAGTTCTTGTGATCTAATTGTCACATATGACGGATGATATATCCCCCTATACAGACATATAAGTCCATATTGACTAATTCGACAGCAAGGCGAAAATATGCCTGAAATAGATTTCTATGTCGTGGCCGAATAAATTTGTTAACAATTTGCATTATAATTTTATAATTTTTATATGTCTGTGCTGTCCGTGAGAATCTCGAATCTCTAGTCGATATTTTCTTCGCAACACCCCTCTTCGTATAGCTCCACTAAGACTCATCAATAGCCGGAACTATGTTCAGCAACAACTATTTTTGTTTTTCTCTCTGCCTCTATCTCTCTTTCACACATTTACACTATGCAATCCTCTACTAATACATAGATAGCAGTGGAAGATGATCACGACTAAATTAAACAAAAAATGGGGAAATTTTGAAAACAAACTCTTTAAGTATCACGACTTAAGATCATCATAGCAAGGCAATAGAAATGTTTATAGATAGATTTTAGCTTATTTTGATAATTTGATAAGCTCTGTATATTATTTTATTGTTTTACATCTATTAAATTACATTTTGATTCACAAGAGTTAAGTATTCAATATAATTTCCAATATCTTTCATTGCGCAGTTATATATATACATACATATATAATTTGATCTATAATACTTACTAGAACTAATTCCCTTAAAAAATGAGAGATCAGTATATCTATTTTAATGGCTTAGTGAAAATGTACCTATGTAATAGCCAGTATAAAGTATATAGTCTGGATCAGATACTGGTTTGATATAGCACATCTTTTATAGATAGAAGTGAAGTTAAGTTATATTGAAGAACGCGAATCGATCGACATGAAGATCCGAGAGAGAAAGTAAAATTTTCTTCTTTGTTTTGAAATTTCTTTTAATTCTTTTTTCTGGGTGACACTTTTGAGTACAGAAGGAGGCTCAATCTTGTATTTGATAAACCTAATCGATCAAATACAAGCCTTAGCCTCGTTCTATACTCAAAAGATCTTCTAAATATTCCCATATTGGTAGAGGGACTTTGTATTTGGCCAATCTTTTGGGTAAAACTCATTCTTAGCAATCAACTCAGGGCGGGCGGGGAACAAGTGTTTTGCGAAGAGAAGAAGAAAAGAAGAGAACTGCGTAGTCCTATCAGTCTATCGTCTAGTCTTTCCCTTTAATCAACTCATCCATTGTATGCTAATGAAGGTTTCCATAAGGAGTGAGTTCTCATTATATTTTCCATAAGTTCGTTTACCCTCGTCAGAGGAATTGTGTTCCATAGTCTTTGTAGCTACCTCTATTGATAGAGATGTTTGCATTGTTCTGCTTAAATGACGATGTTTGAGCAAGATATATAGGTATATATAATAGATCTGCATGAATAGCTAGAGAGACTGAAGTAACTGCATTTGGAGTGAGTAAGTGAGCAGGACTCGGACGTACACCATTGAAATCAAAAGTGTGCAGCAGAGATTTCGTGTCGAATGCGTTCAAATGCTAATTGCAATTTTCATTCTTGTTTCATCGTGTGTAAGAGCAAGATAAGAACCCCATTTCGCTTCGGTTTTCCGCACATTTTGTATTATTGCCTGAGTAATTTGATTGCCTTCAGTTATGTAAAATTTTTCATTCCTTTTTATACTCACTCATTTCACTGAATATTGTATGGGACACAACATGTACTCGTACACATTCGATTCATTGTGTGCCTCACACTCATTCAATCAAATTTCGAATTCATTCAATTTAACTTATCTGACTTAGCCATGCAGATCCCTACTATAGAGTTAGATATTCACTTGATATTCACTTGATTTATTATATTATATATCTATCCATGACTGTTCCAATCTATTCATCTTACATCTCTTTTCTTCTCATTGTCACAGCTGCCCATTCTGGAGTCGCTGCAGGCCATCTTTCCCAATACGCGAATCAGTGAGGAGACGGAAGTGTTGGTGCGTGATGTGGAAGTGTTTCACGAGCTATCCACGCTGATCTCCACATCGGACAAGAAGTAAACTTTCACTTATATTAACTAAAATAGAGTATATATATATAATTGTTTCCTTTTTGCCTGCAGGCCCATTAACAACTTCATCATTTGGTCGCTGGCTCGTCAAATGTTGCCGCACCTGTCGAAGGAGTACCGCACGCTGGCGGAGCACTTTGATCATGCCATCTATGGACGCACGGCCAGCTATCCACGCTGGCTGTTCTGCAGCAAGGTGGTGCGTGACTGGGTGCCCTTTGCCGTGGACGCACTGCAGCAGCAGCCGCCCAAGCAGCAGTTCGAGGGCGCGGCGCGCATGCGCAGCAACGAGCCAAACGGCCTCAACAAGACGACGGGCAACGAGAAGTTCCTGCAGCTGATGTTCTACAGCTTGCGTAACCAGCTGCAGGATTCGCTGGCGCAGGCCAGCTGGCTGGAGCCGACAGCGCGACAGTTCATGCACAAGAAGCTGGCCGAGATGCGGCTGCAGTTCGGCATACCCAGCGAGGTGCTCGAGCAGCCGGACTACATAAGCAACTACTACAACGATCTGCTGCTGAGCAACCTCAACTTTGTGGAGCACCTGGAGTCCATTTGGACCTTCCGCCGGTCGCGCATGGAGAACAAGCTGAAGACCTTGGGCATGCTGGATGTGTGAGTGGACAGCTAGCTGGAGTTCGAATCTGGTTTAATCGAACGGTTCTCTCTCTCTCTCTCTCTCTTGCTTTTTTGTAGCATTGTGTCCGAGATGTACACGACGGATCATCCACAGCCCATTGCCTATTCGAACAAGCTGAACATGCTGCTCGTTTCGCGCGTGCTGGTGAATAACAACTACTACGACTATCGCTATCCCGTGTAGGTATTCTGCCTTTGGTTAACTCGTTCGTCAATCAATCTCTCTCTCTCTCTCGCACCGCAGGGCCGTGAACTTTGCGCGCATTGGCACGGACATTCTGGAGACGTTGATCAACAATTTCCCCACCTTCCTGCTGCAGTTCAATGCCCAGAGCACAGACATAAGCGATGCAGTGCCGGAGATAGAGTATGCCAAGCCGGACATCAATTGCCTGTCCGCCGGGCAGCCGCCGCATCTGGTGCATGAGCTGCGCACGTTTTCGCCGGAGGCGCTGAAGAGCTTCCATGTGACACTGAGCGCCGCCCGCACGGCTGCACGAGCGCTGAGCACCTTTGTGACGGCCATCGATGCTGGCACGGCCATACAGGGCGCCGGCATCGACCAGGCGGTCACCTACGAGGCGCTGGGCCTCACCCGGCGGCTGCGTGTGCCCGGCCTGCGCTCCTACAACGAGAACGAGCTCTTCACGCTCGCCTATATGCAGCAGCACTGCAGCACGACGATTGCGGACAAGGACTACGCGCGCATCAAGCCCCATGTGGAGCGGCAGCTGGCCGAGCGCTATCTGTAAGTGCTGCTAGTCGCTCTCGGCTTCTCGTTGATTTGCTCACTAATCTCTTGCTCTCTCTCTCTCTTTCCCTCTATGTCTGTCCCTTTCGATTTGATGCAGCTTCAATGCCACCTGGCAGCACATACAATTCCTGCCGCGCTCCACGAACTGCGCCGCCTCCGAGGTCAGCTGCTCCAATCTGCTGTGAGGGCACAACTAGCCGCGTGTCCCGCCCACGGATACTGTGTGTACAATTCCTTAGCTCAGCAACATATTTATTGTACTTTTTTTTTTTTTTTTGATATAAACAAGCACACACAAACACACACACACACACACATAGGCTTACATATATATATATATTCATACATATATATACTCACAGGCGGACACACAAATCGCACTAAGCATAGTCTGTAATTAAGTTAGTTTATGTGTAATACATAAGTAGCCATTACTTTTAAAGACACAACATTTGTAGCACACACAAGACAAACCACTGTAGACATCACACCCACACATACACACCCATACACACTAACTGATTGTGTACTCTTGAAATTGTCGTACTAAACTTACAAGACGAAAAAGACGTATATGCATGGCTCCGATCGACGGCCTATTCCATAGCTCTAGATTGTCTAATTTGTAGTACTAGTTACTAGTTACTAGTTAGTTGCTAAGTGCATTGACCGCAACTGTATAAATTGAATTTAATTTCCATACATTTGACAAAGTAATAAAATAATAAACCCGAATGCGAATTTTTCCACACATCGAACTGCCTTTCTGTGCTGCATACCTTCGGGCGAGTGAATCGAATGTCTAAGCATATTTATGGGCAGCCTAGTAGAACTATCTATCGTATCTCAATATCATCTATGTAGATATAGTGCGTGTGGAATTCTAATGATAATATCTATGATTATAAATAATAACCACAGTCGAAAACCGATAATTCAAAATGGCAGATCAGTTTTTTTTTTCGAAAAACACAGCAATTGAAACTATCGAGAAATATCGATAGGGCATTTCTTCAAGAGAATAGTATAGTCGAGTATATAAAATCGATATATAAATACATCGATTTAATTCAATTTTCGATTTAGCGGTGTACATACTATCGGGATTCGACTGTATAAAAGTTGATTACTAAATTTGGCTTCTCTATCAAATTTAAATATTGTATTTGAAATATTTTTGGGATCATTTTTATGTGCGCTGTCTTCCAGATGTTTGGAAAGTGTCCCAGTCTGAGCATACTGTTTAGGATCAGCGCTATAAATAGGAGAGCTTTTTTGGCTAGAAGCTTGAGTGTTCTGTTATTCAGTCTGTCCTCTCCAGGAGATTTTTTAACTCTCAGATTTTTATACCCTGAACCCATTGAAAATGGGAAATCAGGGTATAATGGTTTTGTGAAAAGTATGTAACAGGCAGAAGGAATCATCGCAGACCCCATAAAGTATATATATTCTTGATCAGGGTGACGAGCTGAGTTGATTTAGCCCTGTCCGTCTGTCCGTCCGTCCGTATGAACGCCTAGATCTCAGAAGTTATAAGAGCTAGAGAGAAATTTTGAATGTAGACTTATGCGTACCATACGCAGTACAAGTTTATCAAATTTTTTCGATAACTCATTCGATATGTTTTTTATCGAGGATATTCGATAAATTTATATTGTTTTTTCAGCCTAATTTGAACACTATTACAAATAGAGACTTCAGATTTACTGTGTGAATACATTTGCAAGATACACACATTTTGTCATTTACAGATTTTGGATACCACGCCCCCTTCGTCCCCAATCCGTAAAACGTATTTCAAATACTAGAGACTTGTGCTTTGGAATGTACACACATTTACACGTTATGATTACGTTGTAAAAGTTTTATTAAGATCCTAAGTCCACAAACGAAATTATTCAACAAATGAAATCTCATAATATTGCCCATACAGCAGCGCAGCCCAAGCGCAGTCGCTGCTTACTACGCTGTTAGCAGAGCGCGGGCTTATGCCTGCGTGTTTATGCATGTGTATATACATATGTGTGCATAAAAGAAGTGCAGAATGATTAGAATATCAGCTTGGAGGGTTCAGGGTATCCCCTAGTCGAGCAGTCTCGACTAGAGCCTTCTTACTTGTTAATAATAATTATTACTTCTTCCAGTGTGACAGGCCGTAGTAGTCGTAGTAGTAGTAGCCAGAATGTGTCGTGGACCTCATACTATAACTATTATAACTCACATTGTCTATTATCCTAATTGGGATAGGATTAGCCTCGGCTAAGAATTCGATTCACAATGTTCCTATCGAATGCGGAAATATGCATTATAGATAGACTCTATATAAACGATTTTCCAATACCACTTAGATCTTTCTAGATCCTAGATCTCTCTAGTCTTTTTTGCCAATACTTGAAATAGTTAGTCAATAGTTTTGGATGGTTTAGATTTGATGAGTTGTGCAATTGCTTTATTCTAGATGAGGCACAAACTGAAATTATGATATATATCTAGGAGTACATGGTCATGTACATTTGGTGCACGTACAATTTGATGGCTGCTCGAGTACAAAGTTATGTTAACTGATTTATCGGCAACTGAATTAGAGTTAAGCCGGAAGCTGGGACCCTCAATTGGTCGGATTGTTGGTTGTGCGCGTCTCGTTATCCACGAAGTCCTTGATGAAGCCGGCGATGCTGCGATGCAGCTCGGCGTCGATATTCCGAGTCACTTCTTCAACTAGATTGCTGCTAATGCTGCGTGGATGAGAGAGAAGTTAATGGAGAGTGAGAAAGAGAGGAGTGATAAAGAGAGAGAGAGGGAAGGATGTATTTACTTGGAGTACAATGTCCAGGGAGTCAGGCAATTGGCATCGCCGTAGAGGCGGCTGTTCTGGCATTGGTTCTGGAACTGGCGGCGCTGCTCCCGTGTGTCGGCTAAGTCATTGTCCAGTTCCTGGATGGGCACCTCGGCGCCAGAGGGACGTGGCGTGACATCAGTGTCCTCCTCGTCAAAGTCGCTGTTGAGCTGTAAGACAAATTCCTGGCCCTCATGCAGGATGTGGTCTGAGCTGGACTCTGTTGGCTGGCTGCCGATTAGGGTCTCCTCCTCGTCGCTCCTCTGAGGCAGCTCGGCCAGCTCCAGGTCCAGGTCCAGCTCCATGTCGGCGCCCGAGTGCAGGGGCTGCAGGTGCTGTTGTCGGTGCTGCCGCTTGGGTCTCCACATGGTGTCGTCTTGAGCCTGCTGCTTGATTCGCTTGGCCTTCTTCAGCATGCGCTTGGTCACCTGCTGCTCCGTGCGCTTCTGCTCGGCCATGCGCTGCTGGGCACGCCACTCCCTGACCTGCTGCTTCTGCCGGTCGAGCTCGGCGCGCTCGTCCATAGCCTGGCGCTGGCGCTCGCTCGGCTCGGGCATCATTTCGGGAATGTCGCCGCGCTGCAGCTCCGATTCGATGAAGTCCAGCACATGCTTCTCATCCTTGAGCTGCTCCTCGAGCGTCTTGGACAGGAAGAACTTGCCGTTGGGCGAGCGCAGTATCTTGACCTCCTTGTAGCGCAAGTCGTCCGGCTGCAGCTGCTGATGCAGTCGCTGGCGCTCCTTCAGGTAGCGATGTCCCTCCCAGAAGCGCTCGCAGTACGGCGAATTTCCCGGTGTCAAAGCCAGCGGCCTGCGCCAGAGAAGGAGAGAGCAGAGAAAGGAGAAGGGCTTAGGCATAACATTCGAATTGACGCTAATAAATCAAACCCGACGTCGAAGTCCCAAAATAATACGCCGCTTGCCATTTCGATGATTAGCACGACGCAAAAGCCGGCTAATTGCATCAGCCTGGCACGCTGCTGACGTCACAGTCTCGCAGAGCCCATCGGATATCATATGGGCTGTCGACACGCAATTCCTCCCCCCTGAGAGCAGCTGCACACATGTACCACACCCCACCACCCAGAGCTCAAGGCCAATGTCAGAAAATAACAAAGCGTCATCGATACCCTAACTAAAAGGGGTCGACAGACTTAACTGGATCATCTATATATAGATAAAGATATATATATCTAGATCATATATTATGTAGATAGATATCGATATAGATTGACTGGTAAAATATCTCTACTCTATAGATATAATAATTCTATATTAAATGCCAAAGTTTTAGCTAGTTTCACTAGGATTTATATAATAAGCTACTTACTATAAAGGCATATCGATAGGGATCTAATGGATAATCGTTTCCACTTGTATGTAGCTTAACTTTGTCTAATAATTCTTTATATTCACTTATATTAAAGTCAGTCAGATTACTTAGAATACTTGCATCTATATAGATACAGGTTGAATAGACAAAAGTGTCTCTACTTAATTTCATAACTTGGTACTTTGATCTTGAATTCCCGTATCTATACCCGAAATCTAAGGGCTAGTACTTCAAGGTAGATTTCCCACTTATAATTCATGCATATAAACATAGATTGACTAAATTAAATAGACAATTGTCTCTACTTAATTTCATAACTTGGCCTGGTCATAGCTCGGTACTTCCCATCATCTATACCTGAAATCTAAGGGCTTCAAGATAGATCTCCCACTTATTATTCATGCATATAAACATAGATTGACTAGGAATATGTTTCAACTATATATGAGCATTCTTGAAGCTTAAATTCCATTGAATTCTTTTCATTCATGCCCTGACTCTACGGGTTGGCAGACCAGATCAACTATTACATATGCATATGATTGATGGACTGCTAAAAATCTGCACTATATAAAAGCTGAGCGGACTTTGAGCTTAAACTCTCTAGAAATGGAAAAATCCATCTGATAGTTATGTGTTTAATTAGAGTACAGTAGAGTCCGGTTATAGTGACAGTCAAGTGACCGTCATTATATTATATATTATATTATATTATATTATATTATATTATATTATATACAGTAGAATCCCTGTAGGGGATTCTTTATACCCCGAAGAAGCTATATCCATATAAGTTTACACATATGAGTTTGCCTAGGGACCAGAATTTACGTCTCCATAACCGTGCGGATGCTATAAGCCAAGTCGTTATAGCCGGATTCTACTGTATATATTAGAGATGAATAAGACGTGTTGAGGATTGGAAGATAGGCCAAGTTCTGTATGGAGATATAGTGGATATACCTGGAGATGGGTGGATATACCTAGGGCCCAATTGGAATTACAACTTAACATCTATCTTCAGATAGGTATCATTATTGCAGCAAACAACTTTCGGTTAGTGTATTTGATGGCGCATCCACTTGGGTCTGGGTCTGGTTCTGGGTCTGGGTCACTGAGGTTAAAGCTTGCCATGCTAATGGCAAAAGAATTCCCCTGCCTGCGCTCCTCTACCTGTCAGCTCGCCAACTGCACGCAAATAATATGACACAATCAGGCCGAAGCGCTGGAGCCGTCGAAGAGTTCATTAATAAACGGTGACGGGGCTAACCCGGGAACGTTCGTTACGCTTGGGGCGCGCTGATTGCAGGGGCGCAAATTTATTGATCAAACAAATAAAGCGCAGCGGCAGCAGCAGCAGCAGCGATATTAGCGCACCCCACGCCCAAGTCGAAGTCGTTTGCGTTATCGATAGATTCTAAAGGGCAAAGCAAAGGCGCGCGCAGCAGTACGACTGGACTGGGGCTGGCAGCGAGCGAGTGTTACAGTGAACGGCGCTACATTTGGGTATTATTAGTTGTTAGGAATTTGCTTTGCAAATTTTATCTCGAAGAAACAACAAATGTGGCAAAAAAAAAATGGGAGAGAGAAAAAAAAAAGCAGAAGCCGGCGCGAATTTCAATTGCAAACAGTTGTCGCTTGGAGGTCGTCGTATTTAGTTACGAGTGAATTCCCCATATCAGCCGAACTCGACGTCGAAAGCAAGAAAAACAGTTGGCATACACCTAGACCAGTGCGGGGCTGGGGACGGGCATGGGCATGGGCATGGAGGGGCTAGCCCAGGTCTTGTAGTTGACAAAGAGAGCGCGAGAGGGGCCCTAGCTGCGGCTAGGCTGACTAGAGGAATGCGCTACGCGACTACAGAACCCAGAAGTTTGCATATCAAACTAGAAATTGTTGCAAATAATACCAAAAACTCGGTTGTTCTTTCAGTTTCTGGGAATGATATGGACTTTAGTGCATTTTGTTGTTGCATACGGGCGAATTCCTCGAGAATATGCTGAGACACCTTTCTGCTTTTTTTTCATTTTTTTTGATGAATGACAAATGGTCGCTGGCAAAAGTTCCAGTGTCTGCAGATAAGGCCTAAACATACCAGGAAAAGTTGTAAATTAAGATAATCAAATAAAGTTTCATATCTCTGCCCAGCCGATAGTAAGACAGAGAAAAAGGAAGAAAGAGAGAGAGAGAGAGAGAGAGAGAGAGAGAGAGAGAGAGAGAGCAATAGATATTTGAATGGATAGATGAAGAGGAATAGACAGTTTTATATATAGATAGATAGATAGAGACAGTTACATAAATAGATATAGAGAGTGAAAAATAGGGAGATAGAGATAGATAAATAGATAGATATGGAGAGAGAGAGAGAGAGAGAGCAAGGTAAAAGAGCTTAAAAAAGGTGATGAAGTGAAGCAATAGAAATTCTCAACTTGAAGAATTTCGATAAATGAAGCTGTTACTGTATAATATTAAATGAGTAAAGGGAGAGAAAGAGAGAGGGAGTGAGAAGGAAGAAGGGAGGGGTAACAGAATAGGTAAAGTGCTAATACAATTAGATACGATTGAAACCAATATTCATATATGAGATATAAAAATATTCTAATATAGAATTAAGTAAGCAGAGAGAGTGAGAAAGAAAGAATTAGACAGGGAAGGAAAGAATGAGTGAGAGAGAGAGAGAGAGAGAGAGATATAGAGACAGAGAAAATAGAAAATGATACAAGCAGATGATAACGGATTCATATAAGCGGTTAAGGTTAGAGAGAGAGAGAGAGAGAGAGAGAGAGAAAGAAAGGAAAAAGGAGAGAGAAAAAGCGAGGGGCATAGTGAGGTATTAATATTATGAATATTATTCATTAGGTATTGAATAGCATAGACTTTGAAAGAAGGAAAGGAAGAAAGGGAGCCCGACAGAGAGAGAGAGAGAGAGAAAGAGAGAGAGAGAGAGAGATAGAAAGAGAGAGAGATACAGAGAGAGAGGTGTGAAAAATAAATAAACTAATATTTACTTTGGTTGAAGTTTATGTGGGGATCAAGTGAGTTGATAAACCATTTAATAAGCACTTGAAGGGAGAGGACAAGAATTTGTAGAGATAGAGAGATATAGTGAGTTAAAGAGAGAGAAAGATCTAGAGAGAGATAGATAGATTGAAGTAGTAGCTATTGCTACAATTAAATACGATATCACTTCATGTATGTAAATGGGAATATGTTATCCAAAGTCTTACAATTTTTCGTACATCAGCAGAAATGTTTGGTGTGTTCCACTGACCCCCATTAAGTAAATGTTTACATATGTATGTATGTATACTTGGTGTATATCTGCCTTATAAACATGTATGTATGTTGAGTCATATGAAGCTGTCTTGCTGTCTATCTATGCCCATCTGCCAGGTCCAACACTTTGTCTAGCTTTCAGGTTTAAGGTTACACAAAGTCTCTACAGCAAATATGAATAGATGTATGTGTGTATGCGTGTGTGTGTGTGTGTGTCTGCATGTGCTCATAAATAAATGTGTCTTTGGTCTGCTATTGATAAGTTTCCGCTTCGATATAGGGGTCAAGTCGCTACATAGATAATGTTGGAGCTGTCAGCTGCGATTGATCCAGTCAGGTGATCCGCTAACCAACAGCGCCTAGGAGACATGCCGTGTGTGTGTATGTGTGTGAGTGTGTGTGTGTAGTCAGGCAGGTAGCACTTGGTAGTAAATACTTCTAATCGCAAAACTGGGGGCGACAAACAAAAACGAAAACAATAATAAAAACAAAACAAACGAAAACAAAAATCTTTGCATGCCAACAGCAGCAGAAGCAGCAGCAGCGGCAGAGGCAGCGGCAGCGGCAGAGGAAACGGCAGCGGAGTTGCCGCTGGGTGAGTAACTCGAAAGCAGCGCCAGCGATGGCGTCAGCTGCGCATTGCCAGCAGAGAGTGAGGCTGAGGTGAGGTGCGAGCAGAGTCAGAAAAAAAAAACAAAAAAACAAACTCAAACTGGCAATGGCAATGGCAAAGCCAAAACGTTGGAGAGCGCGCAGCTGACGCTCTCTGACGACGACGACGACGACGACGACGACGACGACGGCGATGATGATGACATCATTTGCCGACGACGACAACGACGACGACGCCGCCTGCGCTGTTTCAGCCACATGGGCCAAGTGGGCACACACACACACACACACACACATTCGTTTTTTTTTTTTGCATACTCACAGCATCTGGAGAGTGAGACGCATGGCATCCGTGGAGGGATCGCCGGCAAGGCTAATCTCGCTGCGCAAGGCATTGACGATCTCCTGGTCCTGGGGCTCGCTGCGCGACAGCAGCTCGAGCAGCGCCTGGCGCTTGCCGGGCGCCAGCATTCGGGGATTCTGGGTGAGCGGCACGACGCCATCGATGGCTGCAGCCTGGCCGCCGGCCGCATTCAGATAGAAGCTGCTCTCATGTGCGCCGCACTCGCCGGGTCGCGGCGTTCGGGCGCTGCCCATGGGCGTCACTGTCGGCACCGGCGGCGGATGCTCCATTTGGCGGCGCACGGTCTTTGCCGGCGCTGGCTTGCGTCGTCGTGGCGGCGGCGCCACGGTGTCCTGCTCGATGCGCGTCAGCAGCAGCTCCAGCTGATCGTGCGCCGCCTGCATTGGCTTCGGCCTGGGCGTGTCCTGGCGGCATCTCTGCTTGCCGCCCCCGCCGCCGCCGCCACCGCGACGCGTCAGTGTTGTCATTGTCGTCTGCGTCATGGTTATCGTCGACGTTGCCCCAGCGCAGCTGCGTCCGCAGGCCACACGCGATGTCGCTGGCTGCGGCGTCACTGACGGCCGCTGCACATCCCGTTGCATCTCCCTGGCGGATGTGCAGCGAGTGTGCTTCTTGGCTTTGGCATTGCTCTTGTTGTTGTTGTTGTTGTTGGCCTGACGACTTGGCGGCACAACGGCAATGCTTGTGCTATTTATCCAGGGTTTGCATTGCTTGGATGCAGCTGCCGGCGCCTTGCTGCGGCTGCTCAGCTGACTGCCAGCTGGACGGCGCTGCTGCTGCTGCTGCTGCTGCGATGGCGACGCCGACGGCTGCTGCTGCTGTTGCTGCTGCTGTGCATAGACCACAGCCTGGTTGCGGCGCCTGCGCGCGCTCATCTCTGTCGGGCTCTTGGAGTTCATTTGTTGCTGTTGACGTCGCTGCCGCTGCCGCTGCCGCTGCTACTATTCGCTGTCGCTGCTAGCTTCACTGCTCGCTGCGTTTCGGTTTCAGTTTCAGTTTCTTGGTCGACGCTCGCCGGTTCGGTACGTTCGCTTCGCTCTCGGTTTGGTTCGGTTCGCGGTTAGCCACGGTTTTCGGTTTCTTTCTGCTTTTTTTTCGGACGCTTCACTTTAAAAAATTCTCAACTGAAATTTGTACGAACAAAAAAAAAAAATGTAATTGTAACAAATTTATTAATATTAATTTTTGTATGCTTGTTGGCCGTTCTCAATATTCATTTCGTTTGACAAGTTTTGCTCTATGCATGTGTGACTGTGTTTTCTACTTGTCTCTCTGTCTGTGTGTGTGTGTGTCATTTGAGTGTTGAGCTTCTTCTTGCTCATCATGTCGGCAGCTTCAACCCAATCACTCTCTGTCAAGAGCTTAGCTGGCCCAGCCTGCGTGCAGTGATGCCTCCACTATCAAAGCCGATGTCAATCGATTGTTTAGCTCACACAAAAAAACATATACATACATATATTCATATATATGTATGTACATATGTCGAACATGTTATTCGAGTTCCATTTCCTTGTGCAACTTCCCAGCACTCGCCTTGGTCTAGCATATCATATCGTAGCATGCGAACGAACTGCGATAAGCTGGCTTTGTCATTTCATTCATTTCTTCTAAATTATGATTTGACAGTCAACATGCAATATATTATCTACCGAAAGCCATATACAAAAATTCTTATAAATATGCATATATATATATACTTTTTTTTCATTTTTGTTCAAGTTTTCCATTTCTATACCAAATCCAATTCAAATTCCAACTCCAAAACCAAACCAAAGCCGTACAGGAGCAACTAATTCACAATGGTAAGTGAACATCTAACCCAGATCTAGCTCACATCAGCATCAGCATCAGCATCAGTCCCGCCTCATCACATTCATCATTAGCTCGCACAGCAATAGATGAAAGTTTCAGCTGGTTCGCCCAAGCTGTGTGGCCATGTGGGCGGCTGCCCTGGCGCAAACAGGTTGCCGAAGCGTCGCGACGTTGCGTATACGCCGCATTGGCCACGTCCGAAAGCATTTTCCTTTGCTGCTGTGGTGTGTGTGAAGTGTCGACTCCAAAGTTGGTGTTAGATTCATAGCGAGTGGAATTTTGATGTGCGACAAGCCAGAGACGAAAACAACAACCAAATTCTCACTCTAAAGTCGTTTAGTCATATTTTGGTAAATACCCTGTAATTGTTGAAAGAAAGTTATATTTATATATTCAATCTGTTGTTCTGGGAGAGATAACAAGTGGGAATAGCATAATTATAGTATATATCTATTCATAATATGAATAATATGAATTTGCATTTGATATCGATAAATATCGATTACTACAAGAATTAAGAGTACACCCACAGCTCATATCTCTTATAGAGGGTATCCAACAGTCGCGTACTCACGTCTAGCACGCCCTTACTCATTTAGTGCTGCTTCTTCTAGCCCTACTCATGCGCCGCACAAAGCGCGTCTCCATATGGGCTGACTTGCCTTATTGGTACTTTGGATAATTATCATACTAAAAATAAAAAAAAATATAAAAAAATAAAAACTAAAAGAAACCCAAGCACAAACTCATCAATTCGTAAAAAAAAATCTATTCATAAAAAAATATTTGTAAATATTTAACAACGTGCTTGCGCGCCTCCTCCAGTTGACGTCTTGTTTTAGTGGGCGAACATGAAACTTTCCAAAAAAAGAAGAAGAGAAGACAACAAGAAAAACAACAACGATAACTGTAATCCAAACGACACTTGAAGCTGATCACGCGAAAGCCGTTGATCCATATACACACATACATACATACATACATACATATGTTATACATTTCGACTAGAGCTGGAAGCTTGAGAGCTGAGCGGAACGCCCACGGAACTGCTGGGAAAAGCAAAAGTGTCGCCAACAGACAACATCTAACGGTGATCAGTTCCCAAAGACCAGATCCCAAAAAACAAAAAAAAAAAAACCAGCCAAATTCTCTGCGCGAAGCTCAGCTCAGCTCAGCTCTGACATCATTCTCAAGCGTCGACATTCCAAGGCTAAATTTGGCAGCCAATTGATCTGAATGATTTATATTTCATTTACTTTTCTCTCTTTTCTTGTTTGTAACAACTTATGTATAGAAATTTTAGAAATATGTACATACATACATGAATGTATATTTCCATAAATTTATGAGTTGCAATGGAAAGAAAAGAGAATTCTTTAGTATTCCTCTATCATAATGTAAGATATATGACTTCATTAGGATCTGAGGAGTTAAGAAGAGCTACATTGGATTATTACCAATCAAAACTTTCATTACCTGAATGAATTCTTTTAAGATTGCCCAAATTTGGGGAACAGCTGCTCCATGAATCATAAAAAAACACCAGTCAATAGAATAGAGTATAGTAATATGAATCATTCGATATGCACTAGGAAAGAATTCAGAAATTTAAACTAAGTTATGTTATTGATATATAGTTGTATTTACCTTGAATATTTCAAGTTCATCGCAACCTACTAAATGTCCTTAAACTCAGCTTCCTTTAGATTCTCCTTTGTTTCGACTCAACTTCCTTTCGACTTACTTTATTCCAACTCATCTTCCAGTCGACTCATCGTTCTCTCGACACACCTTTCTTTCAACTCACCTTATTTCAACACAGTTTCCTTTCGACTCACCTTCATTCCTGTAATTATACTCACATTCATTATACCATCTGCTCATATATCCCATGAGTCCGATATACTTAGATACTCTTTAATCAAACGAATCTATTTAAATTCAAGTTTAGAGTTTGATTCACTGTTAATTTGCACTTCGATTTCAAGTTCTTTAAGGGAATCTATTTATATCAGAAGTTTACATTTGAAGACTCTTAAAGTTCAGCTAGGAAATGTATTTGCATAGAACAAAAGTAATAAAATATATATTAGAAAATATTCAGAGATATTTTGAATGAATTTTGAGGAATTTGAATTTCACCTGAAAATTTGAAATCTATTTTTATTTACTCTTTACGCTCCTTCGAATGAGTATATTGGTTTTGCCCGTCCGTAGGTCTCGCCGTATGTCCGCATGAATGCGAATAATTTCATCGTTTGTCTATACCGTCGAATTATAAAGTGTCAAGATTTTTCCGTTACGCCCACTGAGGGCGTGGCAAATTCGATCAAGCCTAATCTGGAATCACAGAAAGCATAGTAGTTGAAGTTCTGGAGGGTTGAAATTTGGAATATATACAAAAAGATATGATCGGGGGCGTGGCAGATCTGAAATTGTATTTACAGTTTTAGAGCTACAAACTGAAAATTTAACGACTATATTATTCTCCTTTGATTTTCCCAAAAATAATATTGATATATCAATAAATTTTAAGTGAAATAAAATTGGAAAATAATACTAATATCGCTTTGTAATTCTACATTAAAGAATTTATGGAATTACATAGCCAAATGCAAATGCAGCGAGAAAATTGCAAATTATTTTGATGAAATGCAATAAAATGATAAAAATAATAAATTCTATTTTAAATATCATATTGCGAATTCAAATTGTTTAACACTTAAGCAAACATTAACAAAGGCCGCCAAGTGAGCTGAGTAGACAAATTGAGATAAGTAAAATAATTGCAGTTTGACTATTTAACGGCTGTCATTAATGGGCCGTAAACTGAATTTGTATGGCCCAGTCAGTCAGTCTATTGGGCCATAACGAAGAGCTGAATCGTCTTATGTTCTATAGCTCGATCAGACATCGTACAGAAATAATGTGCCATGTCGATCCATACATGTATACATGCGTAGCATATGTAGTCGGGTGTTTTTTTTTGTGTGTCAGGGTCAATGACCAGTGTTAAGTGATCTGCTAAGATCTTGAGCGGCTGGACAGTGCCACCCAGCCCACCCATCCCAGACGCCTCAGCCGCGCCCCGGCGTGGCTCAAATGGCAATTACTTATACGCAATGTTGGCCGAAAGCAATAATTTGTATGGCTAAACATAGCGCCTCGTTGATTGACAGCATTGATTGATGGCCTCTGGGCAATAACAGCAGCAGCAGCTATAACAATATTACAATTAGAGAGCGAGGGAGAGGGAGAGAGAGTGGAAGAGAGTGTGCGTGTGCTTTGTGAATCATGCGCGCAATATTTTAATTATCGCATTTGAATAAGCAAACTATAAAATATAAATTCAACAAAAATTGAAATAAATTGTTTTCACTTACTGCGCTTTGTTTGGCTTTTCAAGGGAAAACTGCGCCGGCTAAATTGTTTACGCTTATTTACGTTATTATTATTTATTGTTGTGGTTGTTGCTATTGCTTTTACTGCTGTTGTTGCTCTTGCTCTTGTTGTTATTGCTTCTGTTCCTACCTCTGATTGCGCCAATTAGCTGATAACAGCTCAAAATCCAATCAATGCAAAACAGCGACACATTACACACAGGTGTAAACGGTGAGCAGCGGCATTTGCATGTGGCCAGAAATGCTCTGACAATGAATCAAAAATATATCACTCACATATATGAACTCTATTAGTTCGAATGATTCTCTAAAAAAAAAGTCAAAATTAATTTAAAATTATATATTCATTTTATTGAAAACTAAGCAAAATTTGGATAAAAATATTTTTATTTATTTATATAAACAATAATAAATTGTTATATATATTCTATTTTATTTTATTTATTTTTATTTTTTAATTAATTAAAATTTTATTGCTCGAATTAGTGGTAGCATTACTTGGGTTAGCCATATTATACACAAAATTCATTTTGTATTAACTCTAAGATATTGTTAGGGTATTCCAGCGACGACTCTTTTCAATTTGGCATTGCATTGGCACGCATTGACTTATCGTGCAAGACTTATTAGAACTTATTGCTAATTATATACAATATTTGTATGTATGTATGTATGTGTATGAATATATAATCTACTCATAATATGCAATCTATATAATCTATTCGCTTTGCCACAGAAAGAAACAAATCTGTTCAATTTAACATTTCTACCGAAGCATTCTCATCGTAAAGAGCATTAACAGTGCGTCATCGTTAAGTTTGCTGTTTACTTTCATTTGTTTTTGTTTGCTGGCCAATGGGCGCCAAAATGTTTCGTTGAGTTTTGCGCTGCTTCTTGTTTGTTTGCCTTCGACTTGCTGCTGCTCTTATTGTTGTCGTTGTTGTTTTTACTGTTTTCTTTTATGGTAGGGCACTCGTATAGTATGTGGAGTGTGTGTGCGCGAATGCGGCTCTCGCGCTCGCGTTCGCTCTTCTTCTACCTCTACCTCTTCCTCGTTACTCTCTCTCTTTCTCTCATACTGCGTGTCGATTTGCGTTCATTTGTTTAATTCAATTCTAACTCTAGCGATGATCTAAGTGAGACGTCGCCGCCTTCATTATTACTGTTGTTGTTGTTGTTGCTGTTGCTGTTGCTACATCTGGCGCAAACTTTAAATAAGCAAGTAAAACAACAACAACAACAACAATAATAACAGCAACTGGCAGCGCTAGTCAGGCAGCAAAAGTGCTGGCAATTGCTAGCCGAAAAATTAATGTGCATTTAATTCGGACAAATTAAATTTGGTGAGCGGCAACGCAGACGTCGACGTCGACTTCCCTGCCAGCAACATGCACGCACGGATGCACGCACACACACACAGGCAAGCTCATGAGTAAATAGAACCGCAACAGGCATAACGGCGAGCGCTTTTACCCCTCTCTCTCTCTCTTTCTCTCTCTCTGTCTGTCAGCTGAAAGTGCAGCGTGTAAATTGGATAAATTTACGAGCTGCTGCCATTTTTCATTTTTATGAGCAACGATTTTCATTATATGCGCCCGCTTGACGTTTACCGTTTGCCATTTACCGTTTACCACTTGGTTAGTGAGTGACGCGTCGCCTTGCTGTTTGCGTTTTGTTTTTGTTGCCTTTGCATAACCGTTATCAGCGGCAATCAGTTGACGCCTGTAGCGACACCTCGCAATGGTTTGCAACTCGGCTAACGAGCCTCGACGCCATGTGTGCTTAGCCATGACACATCACCGTGGGTGGCCCAAGCAGTTAGTGGGCGACTCCACTCAATATGGTGGTCAGCCATGGAACACTGACGAAACGTCCAGTACGTGCCAGCGAAACGTTGATAAATGCAGATAGTATCGGATTAGTAATGCCTGGCCATATGCAATATACCTGAAATTATACTTACTTGCATAGTTAGTCATCTATAATGGTCTAGGCCTAGTGTATGAAATAGCTATCGCCCTCCAATTATCTCGCTAAGTGCTACAATCTGTCCGCATCAATCTCTCTGACCCGAGTGTAAAGTTCAAGGCGAATCCATTTAAAGAGCCGAAACTTTTTAATTTAATCATTTCTCATTTGGAATTTTATAGGAACATTTCAAGTTGTGGAAGCTAACAATGAATTGACTTAAATGAGTAGCATTAAATCAACTGATTTCAGGTTTAATCTTGGCCATAAAATATGTTTTAACTAATTGAATTGATTGCAATGTTAGTATGAATTTATCACTCAGAGTACGAAATTTCGGGAATTGAAAGCGCTTTTATGGCAAACAGTTATTGATTCAACAGATTAATCAATATTAAATTTTTAATCTTTGCATAATTTCTCCTTATTTATTGAAACATGTTTTTTTTTTCATACCTGTTCACGTAGTGAAAAGGGAATATTAGATTGGCACTTCATTTTGGCTGGTATCCGAGTGGAGACCTGGGAATTGGTATCATATGCTCAGCATCTTATGAATAGTTGGGATTTTTCCAATGCACCTACTAGAGAGTTACATAACGTTATACTTTAGCGGGTTCCCATATACTACATATGTGACCATTAAGGGCGTTGCAAATCGGTCCAGACCTTGCAATTTACAAATTCTGTTTTATTTTTCAAAATGGTTTACATTAATCTAGAAATTTTTATTATTTACACATATAGATAAGATTGTACATGTATATGTTTATAGCTAAGAGCTACTGTTGACCTCCTCTATGATTCAAAGCTCCACATTTCGAATCGACTGTCGACTGCTCCGCTTTCATGCTCTTTGGGGTTGAATCAAATCAGAAAATACTTATTGTATGAAGCTAGAACCCCAAAATTTGTTAGATTAACTTAATTTGAAGAATTGCTTATTTTTTTAGCGAAGTTATAAAATATATTTATTTAAAGATTAGCGTACTGCTATCTTTTTTTTTGGTATATTAATCTAAACAGATGTGTTCATTAATTTGTCTACTATACTTGATATAGGATCTTATGTAAGGGAAAGAAAACATATTTAGGGGTATATATACATATATACCTGACTATATATCATAGTCATTATAAATGTGGAGGTGTTTAGGTCAAGATCTGATCCAGCAGGTCTTGAGGATGGTGGCGTTTCAGTCTCTTCCTCATACCAGTACGACAGTTGACTGTGTTATACGCTGTAGGATGGGAGCTCATCTAGAAATAATTTCAACTATCTGGGAGCTGAGAACGAGTCTTGCCCGATTTGCAATATTCTCACTGGTTTTACAGTATATTATATGAAAATACTAGATTTCCTGTTATGAGCGTGTTTTTGTTGTTGTTATATTGTAAATACGATAGTTTTTTAAATGTATAAATTACACAAATAATTATAAGACTTGATTACCTTTGATGTTTAATTAATGAACAGAAAATGTCGAAGCTTCCATTTGCTCATCTATTTAATATTATATATACACACACATACATATATGTATGTATCTCGATTATGTACATATGTTTGTACTGGATAAACACAATTATGGCTGTATAATAAGCAAATGCCATCAAAATGCTAAAGCGCTGATGCTCATCATTTGATTGTTATTGTTATTGTTATTAAAACAAAAACAAAAACAAAAACAGAAACAGAAAAGTGTTTTGTGGTCAGCGCTTTGAGTTACTCAAATGCAATGTTTTTGTTGTTGTTGCGGTTTATGAACTCAAGGCATAATATCATGCCCCTTTGGGCATATATAATATGTATATATGTATGTATGTATGTAGTCTATAAGCCCATTCATTCTATCCCATTTAGTCATCCATTCATTCCACTCACTTTGTTCTTACAGTATAAACTGGGGAAAAAATGAAATTATGAAATATTTGAACGCATTGCCGACGTGATTTTCATTTTAATTAAGTGCAAGTTGTATTGTTATCTGAATATTCACGCAGTCGGACTCGGAATCGATCTGTCACAAGTGCAATGAGGTCATACAGCAGCGCATCATTACGGCTCTGGGCAAGACCTGGCATCCGGAGCACTTTGCCTGCAAGGATTGCCAGAAGCCCATCACCGAGGCCACCTTCAACATACAGAACGGAGAGCCGGTCTGCTCCGATTGCTTCGTGAGCAACTACTCGGGCACCTGTTTCGGCTGCAAGAAGCCCATCCTGGAGGTAAGCATCCAATATTGCATATATGTATATACATATACAGTAGAATCCGGTTATAGAGACTCCGCTTAAAGCGTCCGTTCGGTTATTGCGACAAAAAATCTGGTCCCCAGACAAACATTTCTGAGCAAACTTATACGGTTATAGCGACATCCGCCTATAACGACACAAAAACGACGGTCCCTTGAGTGTCGCTATAACCGGATTCTACTGTATATGTATATATGTACTATATACCTTGATTGACATCATCGCCTTCGTCTGTTAGCCATAAACTCGGGCTCTTTATGAATACTGTCAACATTTGTTCATCTAGTCTATAAAGCTTTTGTGTAATGCATGCGAAACCTGACTATATTTTAGTCGTCATGTGTGCAGATGCAGATGCGTTTAGCTATGGGTGTATACATGCCTCGCATATACTACTCAGTGCACGACTGCTATTTATACACATAGATCGTACAGCCAGTTTATCCAGCTCTTTGGCTACGGCACATCAATTGACACACGTATAATCACAGAGACAAAGACAGAGACAGAGACGGAGACAAAGACAGGCACACAGATCAGAAGTCAAATATCAAACAGATGTAGTAGACTCACATATAAATATACTTTAGCACATCATTAGCTCACATTATAGAGACAATTTTAGTTCATAATATCAAATGATATGTCCGAGTATATTTGACGACAAATAAGATTTCGTTTGTGCCTTGCCGCAGATAATAAATTCTATATATGCGAATTTTGAATAGTCAATCACTGTAGAGGAACTGTGTGATTGAGTGATTGAACTATTAGAAGAATAAGAATATTATTATCATATCTTATCAAAGCACGCTAGGAATATCAGGAACCGCACAGCTGCTCAAATATAGAGCTCTTCTTTGATACATATATATACTTATTCATATAGATTTTATATTATGCATAGGTCTATTGCCCCTGAATGTATGCAATAGGTTTTCTTCATCAGTTTCGACATTGCTAATGCGCCTAGTTGGTGTTACTCAACCTGAATTTGCCTAAGCACAGAAAAAGTAAAGTAAAACTTAAAATATAAGCACTAAGACATTTTTATTTAGTTTTATTTTTGTTTTATTTTCGGTTTCAAGTTTATCTAATTATTCCAAAATTTTGTGTACTCTAAGTATTTCTAATCATAAAATAATATTATTATTATAATTTTTTTTGTTTTTTTTTTGTGTTTTAAGAATTTTTTATAAAATAAAAATTTTAAAATCAATTTACAATTTTAATATTTTTTTATATATTTTTTTTTAATAGTTGACTTATTTTTATATTTTATAATTTCTCTTTTTATTTTTTAATTTGTGATTTTCTAAACTTTAAATTTCTTTACTTTTTAGTTTACTTTATTTATTTATTTATTTATAATGTACTCTATTTTACGTACTCTATGTATTTCTAATTATAAAATAATTATGTATATATATTTTTTAAAAGTTTTTTATAAAAAAAATTATAAAATCAATTTAAAATTTAAATTTTTTTTTTTTATTAATAGTAGACTTATTTTTCTATTTTGTAATTTCTCTTTTTATTTTTTAATTTGTGATTTTCTAAACTTTAAATTTCTTTACTTCTTAGTTTACTTTATTTATTTATTTATTTTTATTTTTTTATAATGTGTTTTTCATTTTATTTTAAACGTATTCGCGTATTATTTGCGTATTCGTATAAACATAGAAAAATAATTTTCAAATTAGATTAAAAAAAGAAAAATTAAATTAGAAATAATATTGACAATCATTTTACAAATTCATTAATTTTCATTATAAATAATATATGTATAATTGTTTTAAATTATTTTGCTAAGTATATTTTTCCATTTATATTATATTTTATTTATTTACTTTTTTGTTATTAAATTTATTTTAAAAATTTTTAGTTTTTTGCATTGTTATTTTATATTTGATTTTTTTTTTTTAAATATTAGTTTAATATATATGTATTATTTTTTTAAATATTAATAGTTTAAAAACTTTATTTTTATTTTTAATATTAATTCAATATATAAATATAATTTTTTTGAATATTAATAGTTTAAAAACTATACATTAAAAAATATTTTGTAGTCGTATTACTTATTTAATTATATATATTTTTTTTATAATTTATTTTTATTTTGTTACTTTAATATATATATATATTTTTTTTTTTTGTCACTCTTTTATCATTTGATTTTTCTGTTTTAATTTTTACTATTACTTTATTTTATTTGTTTATTTCTATTTTTTTTACTTATGTTAAGTATATTTTTTTAGTTTTTTAAAGTACCCGCTCTCATTTTCTGCTTTCAATTTTTAGTTATTTAAATTCCTGCACTCACAATATTGCTCTATTAGTTTGTTAAATATTAATTGTATGATTTTCAAATCCAACTATTAGCCAACTATTGTTTAAAGTGCATTTAGAATGCGACACTGACTGCCAAAACTATTCGTTCCGCCAAATTAGCGTCATCAAGGCCACTCGAGTGGGGGCTGAGTATGGGCGATTGATTGGCTATGATTATGCATATAATGTATATAAGTATTGCTGAGATATGTGTATATCTATATATACGTATATAGTCAAATGTTGATCATGTAGATTTGCTGATTTTGAAATGGAAATATTAAAGAAACGTTTCTCGTTTGCTGACAGCGCACCATCAAGGCCATGGAGCAGTCGTGGCACGAGGAGTGCTTCGTGTGCGCCGGCCCATGCAAGAAGCCATTGGTGGGCACCTCGTTCTACGAGCGGGACGGCCGGCCCTACTGCCGCATCGACTTCGAGCAGCTGTTCGCGGCGCGCTGTGCCGGCTGCAGCCAGCCGATAACGGAGAATGCGATTGTGGCGCTCAATGCCAAGTGGCATCGGGATTGCTTCAAGTGCAAGGTGAGTGCAGCACAATGGACTCTATGCCGGCAAATGTGTATGTTATCTCTCTCTCTCTCTCACTCTCTCTTCCTCTCTCTCGGTCTCTCTTGTATTTCGATTGCAGAAGTGCCTGAAGCCCATTACGGCGAGCACATTCGCCGTGGAGGACAACAAGCCGCTGTGCACGGCCTGTTCGGACTAGGAGGCGGGCCAGCGGGTGGCCGGGTGGGCCAGGAGGCATTACATTAATAGATGTTTCGCTGTATATTATAGATGTTTATGGTATTTGTAGTATTCACAGTTGTTGAACAAAATGTTAAAACCTAACGAAATCCCTTCAAAAGGTCCAAAAGCTAACAAAGGGTATCAAAAGTGCTAAGCCACACTCTTCCACACACACACACACACACACACACACATACATACACTCGCCACTTGCTGAGTCAAAGATATATTGTATATATGTATGTATATCTTTCTCTAATCGTTTTTTTTTTATTTACTATTTATAAATTGCATTTGACACGATAAATGCATTTAGAGAAGAACAGCTGCCAGAACTGTCAAGAGTTCGTCACGGCTCTCGAGTAGTGTGGGCGGGGCGGAGTAACGGTATATATGTATTTATATTAAACAAAAACATATTCAACTAAATATAATTGTGTTTACATAGTTGCTAAAAAATACACACACACACACACACATACACAAATGAACATTTGATTAGCTCACAGAATGTTGCCTGTAACACTCTATCTTTCTCTCTCTCACACACACTGTTTATATATTATATTCTAACGCTCTCTCTGTCTCTCTCTCGCGCTCTATTTTCCATCTCACATGTTATCTCTTTCTAAATTGTATTATTATACTGAAGCTATTATATTATATGAAAACAAATACAGTAGAATCCGCTTATAACGACTCCGCTTAAAGCGTCCAACCGGCTATATCGACGAAATTTCGATGTCTTGGTTGGTCCCCATACAAACTTATATGAAAGACCTTCCGTTTAGAACGACTCCGCTTTTAACGACAATCCGCTTATGCCGACGTTATTTTTTTATATTTTTGAGTCATTTACCGGTTATTACGACGTGACAAACAAAAAATCGCGAAAAAATGACAACAAATTTCAGCATAAAAAGACTCTGTTAGAAATGTATACATGTAAGTGTTGATCAGTGATCAGTAGTAGCCTTGCTTGTGTGAGTAGCAACACCCCAAATGCTGCCAAGACAGAGAGAGGGAGAGAGACAAAGTACAATGCTGACGTCACAAAAATGTTTCTAAGCCATGTTAATGAAATAAATTTATAAAAAATCTTAGTTTTGATTAAACATTTAAATTGTTTAATGTTAAAAGCTATTATGAACATGGCAACCGTAAAAAATATAAAAAAAATTTTTTTTGCTCCTTCTGGTTAAAGCGTCCGCCGGGTATAGCGACGTAAATTCGACGGTCCCTTGAATGTCGCTATAACCGGATTCTACTGTATATGACAATTAATCATGCAGCACAGCATTTACTTTCTATTGCGCTCTCTTTCTACAGAAATGTTGCTCTCTCTTTCTTAATTGTGTAGAGATATAGCTAGCGTATCATCCATTATTGGTAATAAGAAGTGATTTATAAGAAATGAATACATTTGGTTTGACTGAAGGCGTCCGATAGGTTCCAGTACACCCAACTATCGAATATCTGAAGATCCCTAAAGGAAACTGACTAAACGAATACTGCCCATTCGACTAAAGATCGAATGGATTATGGCTAACTAGTTATGCAAACGTGCGATAGATCCCAGTACACCCAACTATCGGATGTCTGAAGATCTCTGGAGGAAACTCTCTATACGAATACTGCTCATATGATTAAAGATCCATACGAATACTGCTCATTTGATTAACGATCGAATTGGTCATGACTAGCTAGTTATACAAACGTGCGATAGGTCCCAGTACCCCCAACTATCGGATGTCGGAAGATCCCTGGAGGAACTTGATTATATCCATACGAATACTGCTCATTTGATTAAAGATTGAATAGATTAAGACTAGCGATCGATCCCAGTACACCCATTTATCGGATGTCTGAAGATCCCTGGAGGAACTTGATTATATCTATACGAATATTGTTCATTTGATTAAAGATAGAATTGATTATGACTAACTAGTTATACAAACGTCCGATAAGTCCTAGTACACCTAACTATCGGATATCTGAAGATCCCTGGAGGAAGCTCTCTATACGAATACTGCTCATATGATTAAAGATCCATACGAATACTGCTCATTTGATTAAAGATCGAATCTGTTCCGCAAGTAGACTCAACTATCGGTTGTCTGTATAGCAGCAATCCACTGAAAAGTCTTCGGTTCTTCTAGACTGGCAATACCAATTATCATCATCAGCATACATACGACCGATGAGTCGTCCCTCAGAACATAAAAGAATAGACAGAACTTCTATTCTTATTTCTTAAATAATATACATACATATATCGTATACAGAGTTAGGATCCGTTGGCTACACTCGCCTGTTGGGATACAGAGAATTACCAGATATATGTCTCGTATATCTCGAGCTCAGCCGATGCGCCAGCGATCAGTGTTGGAATCATGGTGGGCGCGTTAGTTGGTGTATTAATGAAAACTATCGTATCGTTTTATTGATCCCACAGCGATTTGAATCATTTACATACGCATGCATATGCACTATAATAAACTACTTTACAATTTGGTTCACCGAAAACGAAAAGTGCAATTTTATTGAATTGAGTCTTTGGTTCCTGCCAGCGACTATTCCTCATTGGGCTTCATCTGTATGCTTGGTGAAGTGGAGGTGGAGAGTTTGTACAGTCGAGTGGGTGCACAGTGGGGGGTTTATATATATGTATTGGGTATTTCATTTCGACTGGTTTATAGTTACCTTCTTATCCAACATGTTGCCCAGGGAGCGCACCAGAGGGTCCAGCACCTCGCGCACCTGCGACTTGGTCACATGCTCCATGGCTTCGAGCAGCTGCTGATGCAGCTCCCGCTTCTCCCGGCCGGGCTGCTGCAGCAGTGCCAATATATTTGACAGCTGACGGTTATGGTCGTCCAACTGCTCGGGCTGTCCAGGCTGTCCAGGCTGTCCGGGTTGTACGTGCTGTTCGGGCTGTCCGGTCTCCTCGGGTTCGCTGCTTGGTTCGCCGCGATTGTCGCCACACTGGACGCACTCGATGTGGGTTGGCACGTATTCGCTGGGCTGTTCGGGCGGCACCTCGGATCCCTGGCTTAGCACAATGCTAGGGATGATTGGGGCATTGGCCGGTTCGGCAAGCATCTTGGGCTTGCGCAGCCAGATGCGAGGGCGACGCTTGTCGGTGCGTTCCTTGGGCACCAGACGCGGTTCGTATAGTTTTAAATCGTTGAGACACATTTTCAGATCGTATCGCTCGTGCATATCCTGGCGAGGGCCACCATATCCGCGTCCATGGCCATGGCTGTGTCCGTGTCCGTGTCCATGTCCATGGCCATGTCCATGTAAATGTCCATGACCGTGTCCATATCCCAAGCCATAGCCATGTCCGTGGCCGTGGCCGTATCCGTGTCCATGTCCACCGCCATAAGCACGCCGCTGGAGACGTCTGTAGGATTCGCGAGCCAGCTGGAAGCGCTGCTCCTGCATGTCCTCGATGAACGTGAGGAAGCTGGTGCAGCGCTGTTGCAGGCACTCCACCACCGGATCCTGACGATCGAGCACACCCTTCTCCAGGCAGACATTCGTCAGCGTATACATCATCTCGATGAGCGCGCTCAGCTTCTGCGGCACCTTGTCCAGCAGGAAATAGCGCACCTGCCGCTGATACCTGCCGATCGAGTGGTGCATCAGCCCGTAGACGCACACCACCCGCTGGCTGGCCTCGTTCGAGGCGGCGCTAATGAAGCTCGCCACCGGCGTGCAGCGCACATCCTCGATCATGCCGCGCAGCGGATAGAGGAAGTTGCGCGAGAATCGTACACAGAAATTGAACGCGTTCCGCTCGCGTCGGTGCTTCTCCTGGCTGTTGGTGTGGATCAGGGGCAGCTGCAGCAGGCTGCACTGCAGCTTGTCCAGGGCCGATATGATGCGCTCCTGTGTTAGCGAGATCTTGTTGTAGATGGACATCTTTTGGTATTTCAGATTCTCCAGCGATCGAGTGCAGATGACGGCGCGCACCTTGCGCCGCTTCGGGGCCAGCGTTGGCATCGACAGATCCAAGTGGGGCTGCTCGGAGGGCCTGACTGGCGCTGATAGTATATTCGAATCCCTGTCGCCACCTCCTGGCTGCCGCGGTGTGCCCACAGCCTCCTGCTGCGGGAGCGCCTTGCGTTTCGCGTGCCGCGTCCCCTTCGGACTGCGAAGCTTCGACTTGGACTTGTTCGATGGCGATTGCTGGCGGCTGCGCTGGCGTTGCCTGGCCGTGGATCTGCCCGAGACGGTAGGGAACGTCTCGCCAGTGGCCCCAGTCGACATGCCGCTGTCGAACAGCTGATGCTCTTCGTTCTGGTCGCACAGCGTGCTGCTGTCCGTGTCGGATCGCTGGGACGTGTAGCGCATCGGCTTCAGGCTGCGCTGCAGACTAATCCAGTTGGGATGCGGATCCAGCTCCACGAAGCAGGCCTGCTGCTCCTGCTCGTCGTCCGGGTCACTGTGGTTGTGCGGCACGCGCTGCGTATAGCGCATGTAGTCGGGGCGGTCGGCGTACTCCTGCTCCAGATCGCTGTCTTCCGGCGGCTCGGGATCCTCCGAATTGGCGCCATTCAGCGGATCGCACGCATTGCCATCGCCGGACTGGGCCTGCTCCTCGGTCAGCACCTGCTTCAGGCGCTGCAGTATCATGTCGGGTTCGGAGTATGTGGACGCGGTATCCGGGTGTATTCGCTTCCGCGGATTTTGACTGCGTTTACGTGGGGTCTGATGGGACGCATGCTTCGACCTGACCGCCAGCTGTTGCTGCGGCTGTGCATGATATTGCAGCAGCTGCTGCTGCTGTCGCAGCTGATGCTGCGGCGGGTGTGGCTGCGGCTGCTGCGATTGCTGCGATTCCTGCTGCAGCTGCGGCTGCTGCATGCGTCGAGTTTTCGGTTTGTGTTTGGCTTGCTCCGTCTGCGCCTGCGGCTGCGTCTGCGTCAGCGTCTGCTCCTGGCCCATGGACTGCAGTTCGGCGCACACCTGCCGATGCAGTCCCTCAATGTGGGCGGCATAGGGATCGGACGGATCAATTTGTTTCGGCTGCTGCTTGGCTGCCACACGCTTCGTTTTGCGTATGCGCATCTTCTTGGCTCGGCCGCTGTTGGTTGGCGTGGCAATGGCATCTGCTCCGCCAGCCAAACGTTTCACGGGCACCACCAAATTAGCACCGTTACTTTTGCCGTTGGCGACCTTATTCATGCTGCTGCCGCTGCCGCTGCCGCTGCTGTGGGGCGTGTCGGGGAGGGTGCGCAATGAGATTTGCGTCTCCACATCCAGGTCGCGCGATGTTACCATGCTGAGCACATCGCGGCCCGTGTTCCGCATCTTGCAGAAGCGCGGCTTGGACACCTTGGGCACCTCTCGGTCCTTCTTGACTTCGTCCCGTTCGGCAGCGCGCTGCTGATTGTAGCGCTTGACCGCATTCTTGATGGAATCCGGATTGCTAAACTGAAGGGCCAACGATAGCATTTGTCGTTATCATCAGCAAGTGAGCGCCACGCCAGCGCTGTATGTGCGCACTTACCTGAAATTCGTGAGCAAACGATTGGCCATACAGATCGTGTAGCTTCAACATTTCTCAGACTTGTAACTATATGAGTGGGTGGGATAGGAGGGTATTAGGAAGCCTCAGAGTTATAGATTGTGCTTTGGAGGGAAGAGAAAAAGTATAACCAGATGAAATTTTGTTGTATGTACGCTTCCAAAAATTTTAAATTATGCCTGTTTAGTCTGATCAGCTCGTACTGTATAGCAAAGCTGTCTATTCTTGACAGGCGACAGGGAACAAATACTCAATTCCAGCAGCCCTTGAAGTCTCTATGCCTGACTCTGTCTCTCTCTCTCTCTCCCTATCTTTTGCTGTATCCCTTTTTCTGTGTGTGTGTGTGGGTTTCTTTTTTGTAAGTTCACATTAATTTATACGGCTTTGTTTTGAATTTGATAGCAAAATGAAACTAGTGCTGCATAATACAAAATTATGAATCGATAGCCGATAACAAAAAATCGACATATTGCAGCAACGAACATAATTGCAATTGCATAAGGATTTGGTATTTACGAGTGCTGTAAAATAAAATACCAAATTTAAAATTACGCGCCAACGACGTAACAATATAAATAAATATATTTTTTCTGTTAATTTTGAATATATATTATATATATTTAAGTAATAAATAGTAAACAAGCATTAAAGTTGTATTTAACTCTTAGACTCCTCTTTTTCCAGCTCTCTGGGCACAATCTTCAGGCCTAAATAAAGACTTGAGCTCTGTATAGAGAAATCTTTGTTTAGCTTCACAGTTGCAATTGATTCGTATGTCAAAGCGTAATTCAAGTAAAAAAATATACAGAAAAAGTTAATAAATATGAATAAGCCAATCTATAGATAAAATTTAGAGAACTACACCGATCAAACAACCACAATAGCTAACAGCGAAGCTGCTCCATCAAAATTCACAAAGATGCCTCAATCACATCCAAGGGTGAGTTCAGTAGTTGCCGCGCTCTGGTGTCAACCTTTCACTGAGATCTTTTGCCTTTGACTTTGCAAAAGGGTCGCTTCCGTTTCCTGCGCGTGGCGACGGCCGGCATCCTCTCATTGTATATCGGACTGACCGCCTATGAGCACCAGGAGACCCTCATCCGGGCGCTGATCTCGCCAGCGGTGCGGCTGCTGCCCGCCAAGACGAGCAGCAATTTGGCCCTGCTGGCGTGCAAGTATCGCCTGTTCCCCGCCTCGAAGTATAAGGACAACGTCAACCTGAACAGCTCGTTCTTTGGGCGGCACATAAGCAATCCCATTGGACTGGCGGCCGGGTTCGACAGGAACGGCGAGGCAGTGCGCGGACTGAAGGATCTTGGGTTCGGCTTCATCGAAATTGGCAGCGTCACGCCTTTGGCCCAGAAGGCAAGTCCCAGGCCCCGCATCTTTCGGTTGAGCGATGATCGGGCAATCATCAACCGGAATAGCATCGATAGCGATGGCCACCAGGCTGTGGTCCAGCGACTGCGCAGATTGCGCGAAACTGACGGATTCGACGCTGTCGTGGGCGTCAATTTGGAGCACAATCTCTCCTCCAAGACGCCCATCAGCGATTACATGTCGGGTGTGAAAACCTTCGGTCCAGTGGCCGACTACCTCGTCGTCAACTATAGCAATGCGAAGGGAAAGCGGCACAGCAAGAAGCAGCTCATCGAGCTGCTCGAGGCTGTGAACACGGCGCGCACCCAGCTGCGACCCAACAGGTATGGGAAGGTGCCCATTCTGCTGAAGCTGTCACCCGACATGACCCTTGACGAGATGAAGGACGTTGCCAGTGTCATCAGCATGAGCGCGTGTCAGGTGGACGGCCTGATCGTCTCAAATGCCACGATGCACCATAATAATGTCAGCGGCTCCAGGTGGTCCAAGGAGAAGGGAGCGCTCAGCGGTCAGCCGCTGCGGCAGCGCTCGACGGCCATGATTGCACAAATGTATCAGTTAATCAATAAGAGTGTCCCCATCATTGGCGTTGGCGGCGTCTCGTCTGGCTACGATGCGTTCGAGAAGATCGAGGCGGGCGCCTCCTATGTACAAATCTATACGGCTTTTGTGTACGAGGGGCCCGAGCTGGTGGAGCGCATCAAGTCGGAGCTCTCAATTTGTATCGCTGAGATGGGCTACGAGAACATCCGAGAGGTAGTGGGCTCAAATTATCAGCAATATTTGCCTGCTCGAGGTGCAGGCAGCAAATAGCTAATTGAAATAAACAAAATTTTATGTTCCACACACAATACATTGATTTCTGTGGGAGACGGTCACACTGATACACGCTCAGAATATGAAGAGCGCTCTGCTATTTACATTTTCACTCCACCGTTAACATTTTGTTTTGAACGTTCTGTTAAGTGTTCTATTTTCGTTGGGTCAGCTGTCGAAATGTGGACAAGCTAACAGACTACACCCGGACTGCTAAAGACCCCTTGGAGCGCAGATGAGACAAATAATGATTACATGTCTAGAAACTAAATTAGTTAATCTAATATCTGACCCGTTAATATAATTCCCTTAGATGTTGTAGCAGCATGAACGTAATACGCACACTGCTGTTAAAATTTAACGTTCAATTTACATGATTGTCATTGCCTTTGTGCTCCACATGTAATCTAATGTTGCTTTATATGCCAATTGTGAAATATTATTTATGTGGGCTCATTTTGTCAACATTCGTTTCAAGAATAAATTCAGAAGTATAAAAATAAAAAGCAAAGCGCTAGTATTTATGAAATAATTTAAATCGTATTGAAGCATTCGCTGGGTATTTTGCAGATAACGCACAAACGGTCATATTGCATATTTTGTTGCACTGTAGCCGTATTTAATGTTTTAGCCCATATTTATGTAAAAACGAAACTACTTTAGAGCGGGGCACATCAATGTGCATAAGGTTGTTAAATCTATAAACAAATAGTGTGCGCTAACTGGAATACCGTGCTGGATCACATCGCCACTGGAAGGTAAATATATGTCAGGCTCCATTGTCTCTTTCTCTCTCTGTCATTGTAGCGCCCTGGCAGAACAACAAAAACAACGATGTGCTTACAACGCACTTTACAATTTGATTTGCAGATTTGACAAGAGACTTGAGAACGAGGTATTTGGAACCCATAGAACACACAGCAGCTATGGACGTCGAGGAAACCTATGAGTCACAAAGCACAACTGAGACACCGCCACAGCAGGGATCCCTGCAGCAGCATAATTTTATTCTCCAACAGCAACAGCAGCAGCTGCATCTGCATCAGCAGCAACAGCAACAGCAACAGCAGCAGCAGAACCAGCAGCAGGATCAACATCAACAGCAATTGATGCAAGATATGCAATGCGAACCGCTGTTTGGCATCACCACAAACACAACAACAACAACAAATCCCATGATGGACACTAGCAACAATGCAATACCATTGCCGGCACCGCCCGGGATGGGCATCGTTCTGTCCTCTTCGGTGGCACCAGTCTCTTCAGTCGCATTACCATCACCCGCACAAGCAACGCAACTCAAGGGCCTCGGGTCGTCTCTGCCAACAAATGACTATGATATCGACTCTCTGCTGTTGCAGCAATTCAGCTGCATGGGCACCACAGATCACGAGGATCTGATCAGTCAGTTCCAGAGCCTCATGAACAATCAAATGAATCGCGACTCGGCTCGTTTCTACTTGGAAATGAGTAACTGGTGAGTTTGTGTCAATTTCATCTAGCTGAAGCTCTGAAGCCCATTTCTTTTCTAACTTGGTTAGGAACTTGCAAACTGCCGTCGGTTGCTATCTGGACTTTTGTAGTCTGCAATCGTTGCCTTCGATGAAGATTTTGCGGGCCGAGTATGTGAACGCACTGCAGCAGCAGTTTCAGCTGCAGAACGATGGCACCGAACGCTGGCCCAATGGCTGTTATTTAACATCACCGATACAGACGCAACGCATCAATGTGCCGTCCCTGCGTCCCGGCGAAACTTGTGATATATTGGCTGACCTGATGCCCACACAGCCGGCCATCATGTGGCGCTTGTGTACGCCCAACGGTTGGTACTTTGGCGGTGAGTGGCAATGGGAATCTGCATCTCAATCGGAAGCTGAATTCGACAATATACTTAAATCTGAATTGAAATGAATGTATAAATTATCCACTTTGCTTGCTTGTAGATACCATTTGGATGATACCGCCCGGCACGCAGGCCAACCAGGATGAGCTACAGCAACGCATGGTGCAGTTAATCACCTCGGACGCGAAGCCAGAGGTTTATCCACAGATCAAAATAGTGATAACAGCGCCTACCCAATGAGAGGCGCCCCCATTTTCAAAATTTTCATAAATTCAACATGTTGCGTTGCCGCGCCCCGCGGTTGCATGAATTCGTTGATTCGTAATTTAGACTTTTTACATTTGGCTAGCTACAATTCGGCAATTGATTCGAATCCACAGCAAGGAAAACAACAAAATTTCAAGCATGTATTTTCTTTTTTTTTTTTTTTTTTTTTGTATCGAAGCATTTTGTAATTCGATTAGCAACAACAACAAATTTCCTGATATATATATGATATATATACTATATATCATATATACATTTTTTTATAGAGTTTGTATGCGCAAATTGGTTCTATGTTTAAGCAACATGGTTTTCCCCCTTTTTGTCAAATCAATCCTGTAACAAATGTAGACTTAAGTGTTTTATTGAGAAAGAAAGAGAAACGAAGAAGAAACGAAGTTTTATTACTTAAGCCTGATGTGCAGGCTGTAGCCAATAATAATAATAATGCCCTAAGCAGACGATGCCCGATGATTCTACAGTTGCCTCCATAGTTTGTAAATTGTACAAATATATCATATCATACATATAAATTACAAATTTTTAAACCTAATACACATGGTATATTGGCCTGATGTAGTTTTAAGATTATTTAGATAGAGCAAGTGGGGCTAGAGATAGAAAAAAATGATCTATGTATATATACAATTTTTTTTGTTTTATGTCTTAAGATTAGCTTATGGGGCGACTTATACAGTCGAGTCTCGATAATTTGTAGCCCGTTAATTAAAAAATCGTGATCATTCGAAAATAATATGCTATCCCCATGAAAAAAATTCATTCTGGATAATTTGAATTTCTGTGTAAATCGAATCGGTACTCGACTGTATCATAGCGATTTTTAGTTAGAATCAAGGTATATTAAACCTGTGCTAGAGTTCGATTTATGATTTTGATATTAGCATCTGCTATATCTCGTATGGTTTTTGTAAGGGTAATACGATTTCTGGACAGTCGATGGATTTCGTTTAGTTATTCAAAAGAACATTATGAGTTATAATACCTGATATGTGTAGATCTTCCATTTCTTTTTATGATGTATGAAAAGTTACAACAAATAATTGAAATTTTGTTGAATGCGGATGCGTGTATTATTTGCAAATTAGGCGAAAAACGAGTAAGGGTGCTCTGATAGGGAGTGCCCGACTAGAAGATACCCTAAATACTGAGCAGAGCTAATCACTCCACGAATATTCTATACATACATACATACCTAGCAAAAACATATACACATACACACACACACATACTATATATGAGCACGCGCTCTGCTTACTGCGCAGTTTACTCAACAGCAGCTGCGCTTGGACTGCTTTTATGGGATTTACGATGGGAAAGTAATTGTCGAATAACTTTTGTTTTAAATGCACTTTCACAATCAGATTTTCAGAGCGCACAAAAGGCATCTAGCTATACATATATTTGGAATTGTATTTCTTTTATCTATTTTTCGTTTTCACTAATATGGGGAAATTTAGAAGATGTTCAAAATCTGAAATGGACAAAAAAAAAAAAAAAATGTTTAAACATTATAAAGAAAATTTCGTTAGTAAGTTTCCATCATTGGAAATGTTATGTTATCGATAAATATCGATAAATAACTGTTAAGATCGTACTGCGTAGGGTAAATAGGAATAAATATTCCTAATTTCAAGTGCTTTGTTTATGTAATTTACGAGCTCGCGGCTTTCATACGAACGAATTGGCTGATTTTACTAGATCAATTCAGATTTTCGTTAAAATCAGGAATATAAATGTGTACTATATGAGGTCGGTAAGGTCCACTTTGGCCCATCACATACATATTCATACAAACCTCTCCAAAATTTCGCTTTCAATGAGCTCAGTATATAATAATAAGCAAGTAAGAGTAATCTAGTCGAGTCTGTTCTAGAGGACTATAGGAGGATCCCCTAAGGTTTATTATTGAATTTTATAAAGATAGTACTTCCATAGATACACAAATACAATTCATTGTACCCTGGGCTAGATCAAACACATTAATGACATAGGGACAGGTAAAGTCTTTAAAATATAGGCCAGTATCCGAGTAATAAGAATGAAATATAAGAAACATATAATATGTATTTCACTTGACCACTTGGCCAGACCTACTGGCCCCTATGATAATCTGGCCCTGATGTTTTCTAATACTATTGAGCGCACTATCCGATTGAGCTTGCGTATCTTAATCCCTTAATTCTCACTGAGAAAGAGAGAGAGAGAGAGAGGGAGAGAGAGAGAGAGATACACCATAGCCATTGCGAAATGTCTTAGGTGAAATATAGATAGCTACTTACATATGTATGTACTTTCCATAGGGACGCTATGATTTTTGTAAGCGACGAGAAAAAGCCTAGTCGGTTTCAGGAAAAAACAAGTAAGAAGGCTCTAGTCGAGACTGCTCGACTAGGAGATACCCTGAACCCTCCAATCTGATATTCTAATCATTCTGCACTTCTTTTATGCATACATACATACACATGCATCCACCCGCACGCATAAGCCCGCGCTCTGCTAACTGCGCAGTAAGCAGCGACTGCGCTTGGGCTGCGCTGTAGTGTGGGCAATATTATAAGAATTTATTTGTTGAATAATTTAGTTTGTAGACATATGATCTTAATGAAACTTTCAGAACGTAATCATTATATGTAAATGTATGCACATTCCAAAGCTCAAGTCTCTAGTATTTGAAATACGTTTTTTATGAATTGGGGGCGAAGGGGGCGTGGTATCCAAAATCTGTAAATGACAAATTGTGTGTATTCATCAAATGTAGATACACAACAAATCTGAAGACTCTATGTCTAATAGTGTTCAAATTAGGCTGAAAAAACAATATCAATTTATCGAATATCCTCGATAAAAAAGATATCGAATGAGTTATCGAAAAAATTTGATAAACTCGTACTGCGTATGGTATACACGAGTCTACATACAAAATTTCAGCTCTCTAGCTCTTATAACTTCTGAGATCGACGCACTCATACGGACAGACGGACGGACGGACGGACGGACGGACGGACGGACGGACGGACAGACGGACAGGGCTATATCGACTCAGCTCATCGCCCTGATCAAGAATATATATACTTTATGGGGTCTGCGCTGATTCCTTCTGCCTGTTACATACTTTTCACAAAACCATTATACCCTGATTTCCCATTTTCAATGGGTTCAGGGTATAAAAAGTGGGATAGAATATAGTTCGCTTCAAGAAATAGTAATTGTGCAAGAAGACATTATCAACTGAGAATTTTTATATTAGAATGGAATACCCAAAGTTAGTTAGTAATCGCCCCGACATATGCCTATACATATACATATATACAGTGGCTTACATCTTACTTAAACCAAAATGAAAAAAAAGCTAAGTGTCGTGCATACGTTTATTTGCAAATTTTAGGGGAAGGGATTCGAAATGGCAAGTTTTAGATTCAACTAATTTTTAGGTTAGTTGTGGTGTGAGTAAAACTTTTAAGTAAGGCAGTCTTAGATCGAAATTTATTTTTCATTATTGACTTAAAAAAAAAACAAAAAACAGAAAAATATATAAATAAAATAATAATAAAAAAAATAATAATAATAATAATAATAATATTAATAATAAATGACATACAAAATATTTGTGTAACTATTGGTTATATATACAAAAAAAAACCTTTCTTGATAATCATTTCAAACTCTTATTCATGATTGCACGTATAAGATTTTGTCAAAATACTTATGTCGCGCAGTGTACTGTATTTTAAGTCTCTGAAGTGACTTTATGATATCAAAGAGAAACCAAATTGTCTCTTAGGCTCTTTTACTTACTAAATATCAGAGATAAGGTATGCTATACCATAACTAAAATATATATTAATCAATCAAAATTTTCTAAAATTTCTCTAGATAATTCTCAATCGAGTCAGATGGCATCTGATATTAGTAGAGCCGTCTTCACTCGCCTTGCACTTTGTTTTTGTTTATGCACTTTGATTAAATGGAATGTTGATGGTTCCTACATACATACATGCATGTGTGTGTGTGTGTGTGTGTATACACATGTATATAATCTATCTGGCTATAGGGAGTCTTACATGCTACTCGACTTATCTACATACAGCATGCCACATTTCATTTGCATTCAATTTCAAATTATGCATACAAATGAGTGACAGTTGACGATGTGTGTATGTGTGTGTGTGTGTGTGTGTGTGTGTGTGTGTGTGTGTGTGTGTGTTGTTACTCTGTGATGAATACTTGTATGCATTTTAATTTGATCACGTTATGTAATCAGATTACAAGTAGCGTTACTTATGCATGTTGACTGCGACACTCAGCGCTCATTTTTGCATGAAAAATTATAATTGAGTCAAAAATGCAAAGGACACACACACACACACACACACGTGTAGGTATGTGTGTGTGTGTGTGTCAGCTCGTGCGTTGGACACGGAAATGAAATGCATTGAAACGGAAAAGAAATTATAATCCGTAGTCCTTCACAACAACAACAACAACAACAACAACAACAACTTGACTTGAATTACAAATGTCGCTCAGGCCTGTGGGACTTCTGGCCTCCTGGCGAGTGGGCGTGTGTGGGCGTGTCGCGTGCTCTTGCGACAGACAATCAAATCAAAAGGCGTCAAAGCGTATGTCCTCCAGCATAATGCATGATGCCATCTCATTTCAGCACCGGGCACAACAAGCAAAGCAGGAACGACGCAGGACCAATGATGGCAGTGGCAGTGGCAGTGGCTGTGGCAATGGCAATGGCGGCACATCACATCCGTTTCCGCCCCATTCAGCAAACGTTTCATGTAATAACACGTTGTAAAATTGCATTTGCCTATCCCAATGCCAATGGCCAATGTTGTTGCTTAGCTTGTTTTAAAATTCATATGATGATTTGATTTGCTAGCAACAGCAACAGCAACACTAGCGCCTGCCCCCCACCCCCCACCCCCCCTCGCTCTCGCATCATCTTGTTGCTTAGTTTGTTTGGGGGCCTCGAGTCGCTGCCTGGCACGAGCCTATTTGTTATTCATAGATTGGGAATTACATTCCAGCCATTGGCAATTGTCACCATCTTCCACACACACACACACACACACAGAGGCACGTGTGGATGTCAACTTGTTACATGAGCAGCTTCGGCTTCAAACTTAATTGTTTGTTGTTTGTTGCGCTCAGGATAATGGGCGGCGAGGAGGCAGCCAAACGGGGCGTGGCAGTTGTCAAGGCAAGAGAAGAGCTACTAGAAGAGCTACGTTCCATGGGTAAGGCAAGTAGGAGATCTAGCTAACAGTAACGAGCATCTCGGGATCTGTTTAACAGAAATTCATATTTATTGCACCTCCTTATAATAATCAATAATAATAATAAGTGTATTATATATCTATTAATGACTATTTAGTTAGATATCATATATGTGGCAATTTTATTACAGTTATCATTGAGGGTAGGGCCCAAGGCCTCCATCATTCGTAAAGAAGAATTTTGAAAATCGCTGTTTTTCTTAGTAATTCAAAAAGGAAAAAAAACTATTATACCCTGATTTCCCATTGAAAATGGGTTCAGGGTATAAAAACATAAGATCACGCTATTAACATTCTAAAAAGTATATTCGTAAGATCAAGTTACTATCCTCATATAACATATCAAATACTGAACCAATTCTCTATATAATATATCCTCCAAGTTAAACATCATCGGGTGTATGCACTTATTCGAAAGGTTTATCATTATAATTAATATAATATTTAAGTTAAGCGCACCCACACTAGAGTACTAGTGATTGGGGACGCTGTGTTGGGTTCTTGTGAATATGTAACAACTTGGTGTTCAATGAAATAATATATTTTATATAATTTGGAACAATAGGTCTGAACTGTGTCTAGTCCGAATATAAACTGAACCAAATCAGGTCTACTGATCAGGTTCTCTCCTTGAATGTCCGATTGAACGCTCCAGCCTCCTTAGATTGTCGATAGTCTTAACTTTTATAATAAAGTAAGTTAGTTATTAATTAATCAACTTTATTATACCCTGAACCCATTGAAAATGGGAAATCAGGGTATAATGGTTTTGTGAAAAAGTATGTAACAGGCAGAAGGAGGCGTGGCAGACCCCATAAAGTATATATATTCTTGATCAGGGCGATGAGCTGAGTCGATTTAGCCCTGTCCGTCTGTCCGTCCGTCTGTCCGTCCGTCTGTCCGTCCGTCCGTATGAGCAAAAGAATCTCAGAAGTTATAAGAGCTAGAGAGCTGAAATTTTGTATGTAGACTCGTGTATACCATACGCAGTACAAGTTTATCATATTTTTTCGATAACTCATTCGATATCTTTTTTATCGAGGATAATCGATAAATTTGTATTGTTTTTTCAGCCTAATTTGGACACTTTTAGACATAGAGACTTCAGATTTACTGTGTATATGCATTAGATAGATACACACATTTTGTCATTTACAGATTTTGGATACCACGCCCCCTTCGCCCCAAATTTGTAAAAGACGTTTTTCAAATACTAGAGACTTGAGCTTTTGAATGTGCATACATTTACATATTATGATTACGTTCTGAAAGTTTCATTAGGATCATATGTCTACAAACTAAATTATTCAACAAATAAATTCTCATAATATTGCCCACACTGCAGCGCACCCCAAGCGCAGTCGCTGCTTACTGCGCAGTTAGCAGAGCGCGGGCTTATGCATGTGTGTGTATGAATGAGTATGTATGTGTGCATAAAAGAAGTGCAGAATGATTAGAATATCAGTTTGGAGGGTTCAGGGTATCCCCTAGTCGAGCAGTCTCGACTAGAGCCTTCTTACTTGTTTTTTAGTTATTTATTTTATTTACTAACTAATTAATTATTATTAATTTCTAATGCCTAACAATTAAAAAAGAAATTATTTTCAGTATTGAGTTGTGCTCAAATAGATCAATTTCTGTTAACTTTAAAAGCCGCCCTCTATCACTGCATATTGGATGTTTGCTTTGCATATCTTTTACATTGCACTCGATGAATGTAAGTTCATTTTGCTCTCTGCTGAAAGCTTTCGCGCTCTTTATTTTAACATATTGACTGAGTGAAAGAGAGAGAGGGAGAGAGAGAGAGTGGCAGAGCGAGAGTCAAGCAGAAGCTCGATAGTAAAATGAACTAGCTAAAGCTCGTGTGTGTGTGTGTGGCATGCTTTGCACTCTGCTTCTAATCTCTTGACATGATCCTGGGCTAGTTACATACATACATACATACAACATACATACATATGTATGTACGTGGTTGGTCAGCCTGGTCAACGGGCGATGGCCAAATGCCAAACAGTTCGTTCGGGCCACATTAAATGCTAAAAACAATGGTAGACAGTTTGACGCTGTTGAGCAACTTGGCAGCTTGGCAGCTTGGCCACTTGGCCACTTGGCAACATGGCAACTTGGCAACATGGCAAGTTGCAATGCTGCAGTTGTCCAGCTGTCTGCAGTTTGGTGGTCGATTTTTATGAGCGCCGTCGTTGACAGCTTAAAAGTCTTTTAGCATGAAAAATATTGTCGAGTGGAGGCTTTTGTTGTTGCTCTTGCTCTTGTTGTTGTTGTTGTTGTAGTTTGCTGTTAAGCTAAAACTTTGACTTTTGATGTGTTCTGGCGATAAGATTTTGAGCGAGTGCTGCGATTTATGCCCCTGCCCCGTGGCTGGTCGCAGTTTCTGTTGCACTTTTAACTTATCTGCTGCATGTGACAATCAACTCATTTTAGTGGGTGGCATGCCAGGCTGCACTGTACCACTGTGTGTGCCAGCGTGTGCCTGCGTGTGTGTGTGTGTGTGCGTGTGTGTGTGTGTCCTCTTAAAACTGCTGTTACTGTTGGCGTTGTCATTTGGTCATAATTAGCGCTGCTTGACGCGTTTTATGCGCATTTTAAGTGCAATTCCCGACTTCGAGCTGTAAATTAATTTCACAAATTGTGCAGCGAATGCGGCGATAGCGAGCGATTGCGGCGATTTAGTGCGGCGATAAATATCAACTCGCCTCATTTCAATACAGTACGCTTTGTCTGTGTGTGTGTGCGAGCGCACGCGCTACAGGCACAGCAAGCGGCAGAAAGAGCGAGAGAGGAATAGCCAATGGAACCGTTTGTCTTACTATCTATCTCCTCTTTGACTTAATCTTCATGTGGATTTGTTGCTGTCGTGCGTTGCCTTTGCTTTTGCGTTTGCTTTTGGCTTTGGTTTATATTGTCGCCTTTTAGAGAAACATGATTTTGTACTTTTATTTTATGCTATATTTAAATTGATTTAATTTAATTTCTATTTGTTGCTTGTCGCTCGTCGTTCGTCGTTCGTCGCTCGTTTGATTCAGCTTTAGTGCATCCATCTATCGTCGCATCTATCGGCTTTTTATACACACATACATACATACATACATACGAATGTATGCATGTGGCCCACAGAGATCGCAGAATTAGCATACAACTTGGTACATTTATCGCCTTCAACTCAGTTGTTGTTGTTGTTGTTGCTGTTGTCATTGGTCACGGCCCATTTGGTTGATAGTGAAGAGCTGCGAACAAAGACCCAAAGATACATACATACATACACATGAAAAAAGCTGTTGCTTTGTGTCTGTGTGCGTGTGTGGCTTTGCTTTTGTTATTGCTGTGTTAAGGTTTGTACGATTTTGTCTTCGCCTTTGTTGACCGCTCTTTGTTTTGTCATAGTGATATATAACTAGCGATAAGACACAGCCAAATCGCCCCCAACGCACCCATAAATAATTTACAAAATGTGAAACAACAAAAACGTTTGCCCCACGGGCAGCGCTTGAATTTGAATTTCCCCTCTAATGTATTTAGGATCTACGGCTAGTGTTAATATGCGCTAGTTAACATCGACTTTCTACTAACATTTCACCAAGTGCCTCGACACCTTTCGTGAAATGTTAGTATAGAATTGCATTGAATGCATTTTCTTCTACATAGTGTCGAACTTGATGTTAAAGTTAACAGACATATGCTACTTAACATAGAGGATAGTGCACTCTTCTTGTATTGAAATGTTAGTACACCTTTCGTGAAATGTTAGTATAAAATTGTATTGAGTGTAGACTTAATGTTAGTGTTTATATGCGCTGCCTTTTGTCAAATGTAAGTATTCCTCGGCTGAGGAGTTAGTACAGTTAGCTTAAGATCTCTACTACTAACTAATTATAACTGATTAACTAACTAACATAGTTAAGTTAAGATAGTTAGCTTAAGATCTCTACTCGTATTTCACTACATTCATTTCGTTTTTACGCGATGTTGCCCATATTCGATAACGTTGTACATGAAAATGTAGAGTCTATTGGGTTTGTAAGTATATAATGGTTTTATATGGTATATATTTGTATATGTTGTGGATAGATGTTGGAGTGGTAGAGCACATTCCTGATCGAGACGAGTTGAGCTGAATTATGTTCTCTTAAGTTACAAAAGCTGAAAAATAAAAAATAAAATTATATAGATTTTATAGCAAAAAATTAAAAAATAATTAGTATTTTTTTATATTTTAAAAAAATTATGTTTAATTATTAATTGATTTTATTTATTATTGATTTTTTAAAATGCGTAACACTTATTCACGGTCCCTGAAATAAACATATTCCTATATGCCTAATTAACTTACTTTAGGGTAGTTCCTGGTCGGGCATATCCGCTTAAAGAACTTCAGAAAAATATTATTCATTATTTTAAACTATTTTTTATAAAAAGTATTTTTTAAATAAAATTGTATTTTGTTTTTATTCCAACAAATATCTGCAACGATTATTTTGTATACTTATTTCAATAATTGTTTCTGTTCAAAAAATTTAATAATTAGTTAATTTTAATAATTAATTTTGGTAATAAATAATTCATTTCATTTTAAATATTACAAAATATTCACATGGTTTCAACCTTTTGATTATTTTAATCTAATTACTAAATATTTATACATACAAAATATTATATTTTATGTGAAATTCTTAAAAATGTGGATGTGTATTAGGTAATTAAATCAATTCTATGTAACTACAGAGCTCTCTTTCAATGTCTTCATGGTCTTAGTGATAGATACAGGATCAGTTGAATCCTTTTCCCAATGATTAAAGGATGATTTATGATGATGTAAATGATTATATAAATCTTAAATCTTAAAAAGATGAGTAAAACGTGAATAGAAGCTAATATAATGTTTTCAAATTTAGTCTAGTTTTAATGCGTATGTTCCAAAACTGCCTCTTTATAATAGAAAAATTTCTGTATATGCGAATAAAAGCTAAAGCTAATCCTACTATATATAACTTATTGACTTAAGTTCTTATTTTATATAATACGAATTTGGCTTATTTATGCTTATATCTTTTTCTGGGTATTCTCAAAAACGCTATAAAATAAACCAAAATAGAGAAGCCTTAGATAGTAAATACTAAATATTGATATTAACTATAGATAATCATATACAAGTACGGATGTATGTTTCTTTAAATACCTATATCAGATATGAATGTACTCATATTTATACATATACATTCATATATACTTGAGATATAATTGAAATGCTGGAATTAATCAAAATTCATTAAAAAATTTGTTAGTTTCATTAGGCGCGCTTGTTGTCTAACGAGGGTCCAGCGATGTGGGGCAAACGTCAATATTATTAAATATAAATACGCTAAGTTGCTTCAGCAACAGGCAGCAACAACAAACATTGAATATTGATGAAAGGAGCCGCAAATCAGAAGAAGAAGTAGAAGAAGAGGAAAAGAAAACACAGACGCGACATTGCGTGATAAACATTTCTGAATGGGTATCCAAATTATGGGGACAGAAGGCAGGGGAAGCTCGGATATTTGTGGATTGAGGAATGGCCTGGGAGACGCTGGCCGAGACCCTGGTCGAAAATGAAATGACATGACGTGTTGTTATTAAGCCGAATCCAAAACAGAAACTGAAACAGAAACTGAAACTGAGGCGAAAGCGCGATTTTTATGAATGAAATCACGTACTGGTCAGGGGTTAGGCTCTGGGTCTGGCTTTGGGTCTGGCACCTAGATCCGAAATTGACTCTCAGATCTGGTCTCGACACACCCTGACGACGGCGGCGGCTTCAAGGCGATTAGCAAAAAGCGGTAAATGTTGTGTTAAACCTCAATTAAGAAGCGGCCCCATTTTCAGTTCAGTCCAAATCGCGCCGCAACAGGATGTTAACTTGGGCAATTTGAATTCGCTTTGACTGACGCCACACGCCACGGCCAAAGTCTCGAAATTTACGAGTTTGGCTCTCAACTCGCAGCTTCCAGCTTGGCTCGGCTCGCGGCGTTGACAGAGCTCTAAATGATCTTTGGCCGAATAGCTCACGCAACGGGAGCAACGGCGCCTGACAGGAGCAGCAGGAGGAGGAGGAGGAGGAGGAGCTGCCTGGGCTCGCCTTCTCAAGCGGCTGCTCGTTTGTTAAGTGCTTTTTAATTTGTTTGTGTTGAAGCGTTTCCCCTCGCTTTGCTGCTCACCCACCCCCCTCTCTCTCTCTCTGTCTCCCTTTTTATCTGGAATCAGTGCGAGTTGAGTGCTATTACGACACCTTCAAAGACCATAACCCAGGCCCATTCCATAGCCACTTAAGCGCATCCCTTGGGGGTAGTTGTGGGTGGTTGGTTGGCCCACTCGCTGGCTAACTGGCTGGCTGGTTGCTTTAACCGTTAGCGCTCACTGAGTACCAAGACCTAATTAAAAACAAGAAAAAAAAAAAACAAGCAAGCAACGGTGTGAAATTTACACGCAGCTAACCAAGCATCAATCGGGCAGCCCTTAATGGCCAGCGGGGCATTTTGTAGCCACTTTAATGAGTCGACGCAATCACTGGCCACCACTCACACCTGCACCACTCCACTCGCACCACTCGCACCACCAGCCGTGCTGTCACGTCTGCACATCATGTGTCATTTTTAATGTCTTTTTAAATAACTTGTGGGACGAGTGTGAACATTTTCTCATCTCTTATTTTATTTGGCTTTTTTCATTTTTAATGAACTGCCATTGCGGCTCTCTATTAATTTTCGTGAGAGCAGAGCTGAGAGGAGTGGCGCTGCATGGAGGAGCACAAAACTCATGCGAATCACTCGAAACAAAATGGCGACAAACTTTCTACACAAATACATCTATTAGAGAGCCTAGAAAGTCAGCATTATGAAGACATTAGCTACTTAATATGTTTGTCCAGCTTATTTATCTTAATGCATTACTATATAATAGTAATAGTATAATCAAATATACATATATACATATATATAATCTACAATAAGTATAAGCAAATAGTTTATGTTTAACTCTTAAATTATAGAAAACAACTGCGCGATCACCTGAACCCTTTGTTCAACTACTATTTCAATCATTTTTCCCGTCTATCTGCTTGCACAATAAACACACACACACACACACACACACAAATTCTATAAAGTACACATTAAAATTTGGCGAATCTAGCTTTAAAAATTTAGGAGATATAATTTAAGAAATGATTTTCGATAAGGTTTTTTATAGACAAAAAAAACTAACGCGATGAGCTATCAATTTTTGGAGATAAATTCGATATCCGCGCTATATATACGGAAACTTAAAACAAAATTTGAAGTTTCTAGCTCTTATATCATCTGAGATCGGCCTGTTCATACATACAGACAGAAGGATAGACTGATGGACAAACAGACGGACAGGGCTAAATCGACTCAGTTCGTCGCCCTGATCAAGAATATACATACATATATACTTAATGGGGTCTGCCACGCCTTATTCTGCTTGCTATATACATTAAAAAAAAAATATATATATAATACCCTGATTGCCCATTTTCAATGGGTTCTTCTTCAAATACAGCTCAATAGGCTCTTAAATCATTCCAGAACATATTTTGTTAAATATTTAGAAATTAAGCTTAGAATAATATAATATGTAGTAAAGAATAATATAATAGTATCAACGATAATTTTATTCAAAAAGAAGTATTTTTAACAATGGTATTTATATGTATATTTAAAAAATATATGTTCTACATTTATAATAAAGTTTAGTCGTGGGTCACCAGATGAGAGATGATGATTTATTAGAATTATAAGCCCATTCGAATGCTTTGACTAACTCCATTTATATATTTAAATATTTTTAGAAGGCGACTTTTCATAGTAAATGTAACTCAAGTGTTATCAATGTTATTTAAGTCCCTCGAATGAACTGTACTCTCAAGGATATTTATGTTTTGATTCCAAATTCGTGACTTCAATTGTCTGAACTGAACGAATTAAGGCATTATTGTGCGAAGAATTCTATTTCAAAAGCCTTTTGTCATTCTATCGGAGTATTTGATTGCTGCTATTCGTAGGGGAATCTTGAGAAAAATCTCAACCCCTTCCGGGTTGAACAGTGGCTCTTAATGATGCTCGTCTTAACGTAGGTCAATCAAATCATAATATGATAATAATAATAATAATGTATTAATATATAATATGCATATACCTATGAGATCATTAAAATTTGTATTATATTATAATATACTAAATTATATTATATTATATTAATTTATATTATATTTAAATTATGTGATTTGAAGCATACTTCAAGCGTCTTTATTTTCTTAGAGTATTGACTTTTTCAAGTTCTTAACTTTTGAGTTTGGAGTTATTTGTTGTTATTTGATGATTATATACTATTATTTGAAAATGATTCTCTGGGGTCTTTGAAAAATTCGCTTATGCATCAATTCCTTGTTTATTTGCGGAGAGCAATTAGTGCGAACTTTATGTTTCTTTTAATGTGGTTCGCCTATCTGTTCTACCTACTTAAGTAATTACTAATAATGAAAAGAAGCAAAAACGAATATTAGCCTAATATTATCTTATATAAATAGTATTGTAGATGAAAGTTAGCTTTAATTTTGACTTTTGCACCAAGCTAAATGGTTTTCTAAAGAATAAAGAAGGATTTAGTAACTCTAGTTGCCAATATAAATAATTGAATTTCGATGCGCTATCTTGATGGTATATATGATATTTGTATTTCATATGAATGGATATTCTTAAATATGCTTATCTCTTATTATTCTGGATTGCTTGTTTCGATCAATTTATAAGATTCAACAACAAGAGTCGAACACAATCAGCAAATACAAGAATAACAATAGTGGGTCAATACATTCAGTATGTAAATGTACACACACGCACACACACGCACACACACACACACATTTACGCACACATATTTGGGCATTTCGTATGCAAAGCAATAATAAGATGTACAGCACAATATGAGCAACGGCAGCAGCAGCAGCAGCGCCAATTGTAGTCATTTGTAATGAAGCCATTTTTAAAAGTAATAACAACAAAAACAACAACAACAACGACAACAACGCAAAACAAAAACAGCTGCAGTCTGCAGTTGCTCCAAGCGCAACTCCATCATCAAAATAACAACAACAACAACAACAAGAGCAGCAACAACAACAACAGCATCGGCTTCAGCATCGGCTTCAGCATCTCGGCATCCGCCCAGAGCACGCCTGCTGCCTGCTGCCTGGCCGCTGCCCTCTCTCTCTCTCTCTCTATCGAGCCTCAGCCTCCTCCATGCCAGAGCTTTGCTCTTATATTATGTACCCGATCCAGTTGCCAGACTCATTCACTTGCACATTAGGCAGCAAATTGACATCGATACTAAGCAACTACTACACGAGAAACTATGCATGCGCGTGTGTGCGTGCGCGAGAGCGGGACGGCTGATGGCGTGCGAACGGTCAAGTGACAGAGAGAGAGAGCGCATCATTTAACTGCTGCCAATTTACTGTTTAAATGCCAAACAAAAAGTGTTAACAAGCGCAAAAATAACAAAAGACACTCACAGACACACACACACACGCCCATGAATGCACAAGCAAACACAAGCGCACACACACACAGACATACACACATGTACAGGCAGTTGCTAGCAGCAGAGAGCCTGCCATCCAGACAGCCCCTTTGGTGTAGCAGGCGAGGCATGTGTTAGAGCAGGCACGCTATATAGGCTGTGGTGAGAGCGAGTGCGTGAGTTGTCTCTCCGTATGCTGTGCGTGTATATTAACCAGTTTATTGGGGCGGAGCTTACAGATGCTGCTGGATTATACACGTTTCTACAATAGGGTGACAGCATCCTCAACAACAACAACAGCAACAACAACAAAAGCGACGGCAGCATGGCGAGAGAAGCAGCTGCTCGTTCGCTTTGGTGTTGAGTTTCGTGCAGTTGCTATAAAAAACTCTCGCAATGCAATTAATTAGCAGTGTTATATCAGTGTAGATTTTTATAGCAACTAAAATGCCAGAGAGTATGCTTTTTATAGCAACTAAAATGCCATTCGCACAGTAACAAGCTATGGCAGTGCCTGCTAGCAGCAATAGCTTTGCCATAAAATGTTTATGGCACGCCAGCTAACCGTTATGTTTGGCACAGCGTCGCGGCCATTGCCAAATGCGAGTACACAACCACTGAGAGAGCGGGAGAGCAAGCGAACGTGAGCGAGAGAGAGAGCGAGCGAGGGAGAGAGAGCGCGCTGGCGCTGATTGAAACCTAATGAATGTCAATTGCTGCCAATTACGACCAATAAATGCAGGCAATAGATGACAACAACAGCAACAAACACACCATGCGAAACTCACCTCGGTCGAGAGCTGAGCACGCGGGTGTGTGTGAGCGAGACGACGACAGGTGCGCGCGCTGAGCAGTCGACTGGTTTGTTTGCTTTTGTTGTCTGTTCTCTCCACTTTTTTTTCTTTTTTTTTTCTTACGTGTTTTTGTTTTGGCCGTTAACAGCCGCGAGCAGCAGCAGCAGCAGCAGCAGCAGCAGCGGCAGCAGCAGTTGCCCGTTGTGTCCGCTGCTTGGCTCAGTTTCGGTTGAAAGCCAAAGGCGAGCGGTTCTCTCACGGCTTTTGTTGAGCTCGGCTCGTCTCGTCTCGCCGTTTCACGTCTCGTATCGTCTCGTCTCGTCTCGTCTTGTTTCGTTTCGTTACGTTTCGGTTCTTGTGCCACACAGAAAGAACAGCGGACAAAATTGCAGCGCGCGAGTGCCAAGCACAAATAAACAAAATCAAAAAGCGCCGTTATTCGTGAATATTTGCCAATTGTATTACATATTTTTTTTATTGTTGTTATTGTTATTTGAATATTGGTTTGTGCCGTCGGCAAAGCTCAGTGGGGGAGCGAGACAAGTGAAGGAGTCGGCGCCACCACATGACCACAATGCCACCGGAAATGTCCACAACTACGGCTGCCGTTGGGGACACACCGGGCACCCTTACGACCTCGCCCACGGCCACGCAGGCGCCGCGCTCCCGCTTCATGATCACCGACATATTGGCCGGCAGTGCGGCTGCGGCAGCCGCTGCTGCTGCCGCCGCTGCTGCGATGGCGGCCGCCGCCGGACGCGGCTCGGCCAGTCCGCCCGAGGACTGCTACGCGCCGCCGCCCATTCGAGATGGACAGCATCAGCAGCATCAGCAGCACCAGCAGCACCAGCAGGCGCAGCAGACGCAGCAGCAAGTCCAGCAGCAGGCGGCACTGCAGCACTACTTGGCCCAGCAGCAGCAGTTGCTGCGCTTCGAGCGCGAACGTGAGCGCGATCGTGAGAGGGAGCGGGAGCGGGAGAGGGAACAGTATCATCATGTGGCGCCACTGCTGGCCCACTTCCCGCCCAGCCATTATGCGGTGCTGCAGCAGCAGCAGCAACATCCACACGCACATCTACATCGCTTCGCCAGGCAGGCGGGACGCGAAAATTCGCCACCGCTGAGCAAGGATTGCCACACAGCAGCTCCATGGAATACGGTGAGTGAACAAAGCCAGTCAATTAATCGAATGAGAGTGAGAGAGAGAGAGAGAGAGAGAGAGAGAGAAAGAGAGAGAGAGGGAGACAGAGAGGGAGAGATAGAGAGAGAGAGAGAATGAGTATAGAATCATTTTGATTGACAATCAGCTTAACTCTGCGGAGTTAAGAGCTCTAGGCAGATAAGAAATCCCCATAATGTGCTGATAAGCTGAATAACTTCAGTTAGGTAATTTCAATCAAGGCAAGTGCGCTTAGCCCTATTTTTGTACGCTACAAATTCCTCATCTTCAAATTCCACAGTCCGCTCTTAGTCCTATTTAAAATTCATTATTCCATATCCCTATCCTCAAAAGTCTTGAGCGGACTATCAATAGTGAAATTTAAGAAAGTATTTTTCCATTTCAAGGTTTTGCAACTCCTGTATGTCCATTCGATTTCATAGTTCTCTTATGGTCTATCCATTCATGATGTCATAATGAATTCTTTTTAGAATATCGATATACATTATATATACATTATATATATTATCCATAATATTTATATGATATTAGGGTCTCTATTAGTTCAACTAATCAATGAAGCCAACTGTTTGTAGTGCATTTCTTTTAACCAAGATTATATTAGAATATCTACATATATAAATGTATTTATATATGTATATTTGGATCTATATCAGCTTTATGAATTGCTTGTTAAGGTTCTTAAATTACATTTAAATAGTAATCTAGGAATAGTAAAGCTTCTCGTCTCTGATCTCGAATCTCTGTTGCATTTTATCCCAGATAACTTTGTTTATATTAGGATCTATTGCAGTCTTATCTATTTTCTTGTATGGCTCTTCGAGCTCATCTACCTATGTATGATATAAATATATCTAAATAATATAAATATATCCCATTGGGATATTTTGTTTCCCTTTGCGCTGCTGCCACAGCCTCTGAATCCGCACACACATCCGCAACATCCGCTTGCCCATCATCCGCATCCACATGCGCATCCGCATCCGCATCATCATCAGCTGCAGCTGGAACGGGAGCGCCTCGAGGCGTTGCATCGTCATGGCGCCAATGTACCGCTAGGCAGCGCCGGCGGCCTGGTCGATGGCCAAGATGAGCGATCGCGTTCGCCCCTTGTGCTCCATTCGCTGGACGGCGGCGGCAGCGGCGGTGGCGGCAACAGCAGCAGTCACAACAACAACAACAATAATAGCAGCAGTAGCAACAACAACAACAATAACAACATCAGCGGCAGCAGCAACAACAACAACAGCGGCAACACAAGCGGCATGCTGCTGGGCGGCACGGGCAGCAGCATCAGCGGCGATCAGGCGAGCACCATCGATGACAGCGACAGCGATGACTGCGGTAAGCCAACAATTCACATACATATATGAATAGAACCGAATTTCGACAATACACACACACACACACACATACACACATGCATATATGCTATCTATGTGGTATGTGTGTGTTGCTCGTCTTTCTCTTTCTCGATTCTTGACAAATGACATTTGGTGCTGAGAGAAGGTTTTGCTCCTAGGGTTAGCAGCGCTTTGGGCCAAGTTAAAGTAAACTGTAAGTTGGCCTAAAGTGTGCTTTAAGTAAAGTTGAGAAAAGCTTGAGGTGAGCTATATGTTCTAACTCTGTTCTAAACTCTGACTTGAAGCAAGTTTTAAATATGCTTTAGTTAATTTTAAAATTAACATTATGCGAGCTTTCAGCGGGATTTAAAAAACGCATTATCTAATGAACTTTCCATTTCAATTGGGATGTAAGCTAGAGAGAGCTTTAAGGCACTTTTAAAAAGAACATTTAGTGAGCTTCACGCTTGTTAAGAAATAACTTTCAGTAAATTTAGGTTTTATTGCTATGTGAGCAGTTCAATTATGTAAGGAACTTGTAATGAGCTTCCGATTTAAATGTTGATTTACTAAACTCTGAATCGAAGCAAGTTTTATGTGTGCTTCAGTTACTTGTAAAATTAACATTATGCGAGCTTTCAGCGGGACTTAAAAACTTTCATGACCGAATGAGCTTGCGCTGAGCTTTAGATTTTAATTGCTAGGTATGCTTGGAGTGAGGTTTAAGGCACTTTTAAAATGAATTTTTAGTGTGATTTACACTTGCGGACTAAGGAAAGTTAAGTGAGTTTTAGGTTTTAGTTGAAATGTGAGCAGTTAAATAATGTAAGGAACTTTTAATAAGCTTTCGATCCCATTAAAAGATTTACGCTAAGATCGAGCTTTAAGGCACTTATAAAATGAACTTTAAGTGAGCTTTACGCTTGTTGAAGAGAGCTCATTCAGTGAGTTCTAGGCTTGAGTAGTGAGCCGTCGATTTGAATAGGGATGTACGCTAAGAGCGAGCTTTAAGGTACTTATAAAATGAACTTAAAGTGAGCTTTACGCTAATTGCTAAGGACGTTAATGAGTTTTAAGCCTGAGTTGGAATGTAGGCATACTTGAAGCGAGCTTTGAGTACGGTATATGTATTTTTTAATGTACTTCAAGTGAACTTTGCACTACATAAAGTTGAGATTTCAGTAATCTGTCAATGAGCTAAACTATATAGAGAGAGTGAAAGACAATTTGAAGTTTTTTTTAAGAGAGTTTTCTTTTTTGTTAATAATGAAAGAACTTGAATTGTTGATTCATGCGAGTTTATCGCATGGTTTATCAATTTTGTGGAAAATGTTAAGTTCTAAAATGTGAAACTTAAAGTTAACAATGTAAATGCGCTTAATGTGCTTTTAATGAGCTTTGCAAGAGCTTTTTAAGAATTTTTTGTGGCTTTATGAACTTTGCTTCAGTAAGAGGCATTGGCTTATTCATATTTCACATACAAAATATATAAATCAAGTTTCTTATATATTAACCAATTTAGTTAGCTTTAAAGATATATTTTTTAGGCATTTCAAAAAAGCTTTTAAGCCAAGTAGAGCTTACTTTATAAGTGTAGTAATTAGGTATGCAATGAGGAAATTGTGGTTTGTTGCATTTTCTGAAACGTTTTAGCTGCAAATATGAAAACAATTTTTGATGTGCATTGTGTTTTCACATTTCCCCCAAAGCTTTTCCACCTTTGCATGGCTCACGTGCTTTGCAATGGCAGAGATAGCGGCAGAGGTAGAGGCAGCGGTAGCTGTGTGTAAATGCGGTTTGTGGCTGAGCTGCAGCTGAGAAAGAAAGAGAAGGAAAATCTCAATGCAGTTTTTCTCAGTAGATCAAAATATATGAATATATAGTATATATAGACGTATATAACATATGGAAGTCTGACTAAAGCAACTTGATTGACTGATTCACTCAGTCTATTCACAGCTCTTGATTATGTGGATATATTACGGGAGTTCTTCTAGAGCTTACGATGCTTTGCAGCTGAACTATGTAGCTATCCTTGGCAGAACACACAAATATTGTCGTGCATAACGGCAACGGCTTTAGGCCCACGTTTTACCTGTCAAGTGCCACCTGCCACCTGCCACCTGCTGCCAGCCAGCTGAGCTCAGACGGCTTTTCGCATGCAACAATTTAATTGATTTTCATGTTTGTTGTTGTTGTTGTTGGTGCCATTAGCAGCATTTGTATTTGACTTTTGTTGTCGTTGCTGCTGCCTGTGTTTCTTTTTTTTGTTTTTATTATTATTATTTATTTGTTAAGCGCTTTTAAACGTTATGCAAATTATGACAAATTACTATTAAATAGTCGTAAACGTGCGTTGGAAATTGATTTTGCTGCGAGTTGTGTGAGAGAGGGAGAGAGAGGGGGCTAGAATCTATCGATAGACTAGTTTGATTCTATTGCTAAATGACTAGGAATTGGGCCCTACATAATTTCATTGTATTCGAATCAACGCTGACGACATTATGCATAAACAAACAAACAAACAACAACAATGGATTTCATATGCAGCATTACAATTTGAAATTGATTTTCATTATCGAAACATAAAACAATACGAAAGAGAGAAGCATAAAAAATCCATTTAAGCCTAATTGGCAGACAGCGATAGCGTTTTGTTATGGCTCAATAAAAATCAGAACAGGGCCAACAATCGCAGACGAACAAAAAAAAGAATGCGTAAAATAATATATTTATATAACTGTAGCATATGAATGACAACAAATTATTAAGATGAAATTCAATTCAATTAAGATAAATTCAATGAAAATAATTATTCCATAAATTGAAATTAATAATTGTTGATTTCAATCAAAGTCACATTAAATTCGGTTCTATCGAGTCACACTTTCAGTTAAGAAAGTTATCGATCTATAAATCATAATTTGGATACGATATTCATACGAATTAAACTGTTTAGGCCTATTACTGATTCGATTTGATTAGCCGACGTTTTTAAACTCATTCGCGATTTCACGCACAATTCTAATATCGTTGGACTTGTGCTATAAGCTTAATTAAATATAATCATCATCATCATCAGAGTGAGCGAGATGGAGAGACAGAGAGAGAGAGAGATGTGTGTGTGTGTGTGTGTGTGTGTGAGTGGAGGGAGAAATGCGCCCCGCGTCGCTGTCAATTCAAGAAATTCTGTTTTGATCTGAGACACAAGCCAAATGAAAGAAATTTAAAATCCATAAATGTGTTGGCCACACCACACAGTCACAGTCATAACAACACCCAGCCCACACACACACACACACACACACGCTCGCACACGCTTATAATCAGCTGGATGTCGATTCTCTTTCACAGTTGGGTCGAGTTTTTAGCCCACGCTGCGAGCTTCGATTTCGAGGCAGTCAACAAAAACAAAAAAAATGAAAGAAAAAAATGAAAGAAAAAAGCAGTAAAAAAAAAACAAACGAAAAAAAAAACAGATTATTTTCCCCTTAATTTTATTATATTTAATATACCCTGTAGATATTGGGCATATTTAAGAAGAGGCATAGTCAACTCGAGCAATGCTATATTCAGCTTTATTAAGCTACATAAATATATGCATTTAAGTTTACATGACTGCATCTCTTGTTGGTGTGATATCGATAAATATCGACTTTAAGCTTGTTTAAGTCATAGCTAAAAAAAATTGGTGATCTCTTCTCATGGGCTTTTACTGGAGTCTAATAGAAGTCTACATTATCTTCTTGCATCTTTACTTTATAATAATTCGATAAATATCGATTTTAAATTAAATTTAGCTTGCAGCTCCCATCTTCGCTTTTCTGATATATTTACTGGGGCTTTTCATTGATATTGAAAATGAAGTTAACATTTTCAGTGTGCATCTTAATATTTTTTAATATCGATAAATATAGATTTTATATATAATTTAGTTTGCAGTTCCCATTTCCGCTCTTGTTTTGTATATTCTGGGGTTATTTATTGATACTGAAAATGAAGCTAATATTTCCTGTGTGCATCTTAATATTTTTGAATATATATTTATCGATATTCAAAAATATTAAGAAGATTTTGAATATAATTTACACTTCCCATCTTCGCTCTTTTGATCTATTTACTATGTATATTGATATTGAAAATTAAGTTAACATTTTCTGTGTGCATATTCACATTTTTTAATATCGATAAATATCGATTTTAAATTTAATTTTATTTACAAGTCCCATCTTCGGTCTTTTGATCTATTTACTATGTCTATTTATTGATACTGAAAATGGAGTTTGTAATAATTTATAATATCGATAAATATCGATTCAATTTGGTGTAGTTGGATATAATAGAGTATACCATCTGCGTGCATCTTAAGTTTACTTAATACAGAAAGAAATAATATTTGCTCTCTCTCACTCTTTCTCTTTCCCTCTCTCTCTCTGTCTCTTTCTCTGTCTCTCTCTCTCTCTCTCTTTTACTCCATTTGCTTCGACTATTCATTGAGCAAAAAACACTTTCCAGGGTATTATTCAGTCGTTTCCCTTCTCACTGCTCTCTCTCTCTCTCCCTCTCTTCTCTTTTAATCGCTTCGCAAAAAAAAGCAACGTAAATTTAAATGGCCTAATCGAAGCTCGCCAGCAACAGAACAAGAATGCGCTTCGAGTTGCTGTTGTTGTTGTTGTTGTTGTTGTTGTTGCTCGTAACTGAAATTTGTTGCTCACCTCAGGGCTTTGGTGACACTCGCGTGTCACTTGAGACGCGTGCGAGCGACAGTTGCACATCGGACACGACCCGTCCCAGGATCGCTCAGGATGCGAGCGACGACGATAAGGAGCTTCTCGCAGCGCTGGCGCGCAGCGCGTTTGAAATTGAGCTTTAGCTTGATTCGAGCCGCTACTCTGAGTCTGTCAACTGAACTGTGCGCTGATCCGCAGCGACATGCAGACACTCGTATCACACCTCTCCGAACCCCCCGCCCACCCCCCGCACCCGTCTCACATTCTTTGCGCTCTGCTTTGTTTGCTGTTCTTTGCTTATATTTATAAAAATATATATATATAATAAATCGTTGATTGAAATTAATATTTTGTTTCGTCTCGTTTCTTAAACTTTAAGTTGGCTTCCAAGCGAAGCGTGTGGCCACTAAGAGCAACAACAACTGCATATAGCAAGTGCACACACACACACACACATACTCATAATGCGCCTGCGTATAGCTGGCATAGCCACAACAAGTTCGTTGCCTAAGTCTTTCGTTTTCTTTGTGATTTTTTGTTTGTTTCGGAAAGGCAGCGCAAAATTTCTAGACACAATGCCTACTTATATATGATAATGCATACAATCGCATTACCGTTATGCAAGCATTATTGTAGCATTTACATTTTTAGTTGCTGTTGTTGCAGTTGCTGTTGTTGTTGTTGTTGCTGACTGCATTTAGGCGTGCACATTATCAAAATGCTGATAAACGTTTAGCAACAAAAATGAACAAGAGCCGCGCCAAGCAGCTAAATGAGACTTGTTGTTGCCTTAATTAAAATGCAAAAAGGCCAATTGCAAATGTGTTGCTGCCATGCGCAATTAAATGCAGCCAACAGCAGCAGCAGCAGCAACAGCAACAACAAAACTTGGCCAAGCGCTGCTGAGACAGTCAGAAGGCAGAAGGAAGTGCGCCAACAGCGTTTGTTGTCTGCACAGTTAAGCATGTTTAATACAGTTTAGCCACAAGCTCTTAATTACTAATGCATGGCCAGTGAGATGGGGGAGGGGGGTAGCACTATTTGTGAGCGAGATGGAGATATTGCGGAAATGTTTTGCTGCCTGAGTTTCGACTAGCGGCGAGCAGCGAGCAGCGAGCAGCTGCCAGCTGTGTGTTGACTGGTTTTAAGTGCATGCACACTTGGCCACAACAAACATGGCTAAAAAGGGTGGAAAGGAAATACACGATAGCTATACACACAGCAAACGGACGGACAGACAGACAGACAAAGAAAGAGCAGAAGGCAACTGTAAATTAAACGAATTTCCTATTAACATTTTTGAATATCCAAGTGTGAGCTTGAACGTCTGCTTGGATATCTATCAAGGGATTATTAGCTATGCGCTATTCTCTTCCGATTGGCAGAGATAACGGATGAGCAGAGCCGATTAGCAACTGCCAGAGTCAAGTGTTTGTTCAGCAGGTTGATAAGCAGCGGGGACGATGTTAATACAGAGATCGGGATGCTTGAAGAGCATTTATCTGTTGGGATGGGTGTCGCAATATTAATTATTTTGAAGAGAGTTTCCACTAAGAGAAATAATATTTACATTATTGGGTTGTATTTATTATGATCATATAAAATATGTTAAAATATTATTTACATATCATTTAGAATACAATATATCACTTGTCTTATTTTTGCTGTAGCTGACGTTGATAATAAATGGAGTCAGAGAGAGAGAGAGAGAGAGAGATGAGTGAGGAGATAGGAGATAGGTTGCTGCTTTAAGATCATTTATTTGCTCAAGCAAAATATTTACAGACAGAAGTCGAAACTATTAATTTTAATCATTTTTTAGATGGTTTCACTTAACGTGAAAATTTGAGAAATAAATTTTGAATAAAATCGATGCAAGCAGAATATAAATAATATATGTATATGTATAGGTATATTTTCATTACTAAACACAGCTATAATGATAATAATACAAATGATGAATAATGTTAATAAAAAATACAAATAATAATAGTAATTATAATAGTTAATATTACAAAAAAAAAAAAAAAATAATAATAATAAATAATAATTATAAAAAGTAATAATAATAATAATAATAATAATAATAATCATAATAATAATAACAATAATAGTAATAATAATAATAACAATAAATAATAATAATAATAATAATAATAATAATAATAATAATAATAATAATAATAATAATAATAATAATAATAATGATAATAATAATAATAATAGTAATAATAATAATAATAATAATAATAATAATGAATAATACTAATAATAATAATAGTTGATAATAATAATAATTCTAATAATTATTTATGATAATTACATAATCTATACAAAATATAAAATTATGTTACATATCAAATACATATAAAGTATATATGTACATATAAAAGAAATATAATGTATTTAATTTGCTTTCGACTGGTTTCAGTAAACCAAAAGAAATCAAAAGAAATCTTGGAATCGATTGACGCTAATTCGAATATAAATATAAAATATAATATATAGCACATGTTTAAATATTGATGAAAGCTCAGCTGTGGCAAGTAAATCAAAATGAAGCACTCCTCTGCAGCGGGGTCAGAGCCTCATCGCTTCGATGCCAAGACATAATAAATGTGTTTAGCCCATTGCACTTACTTTTAGATATAACTAGAATGTAGTAGTATTAGTATTAGGTTAGACTAAACATAAACATATTGTACTTTTCTACTCTTGTTTAGTAGACCCTACTATTTAGAAGAACTAGAAAATGTTTCCTTCACTTTTGTTTCTCTTGAATTTCAAGCATTATTAAATTTAAAAGCAAAAAAAAAAAAAAATAAAAATAAAAATAATAAAATAAATCAAATAAAAATAAATATATATATAAAAATAATAATAATAAGAATAAAAAAAAAAATTAAATCATGTAAAAACTCTAAAGAATATATTAGTCATGTAATAAAAAAAATTTCATAAAAATAAAATTTATTAAATTTTTGTTTTATTAACTTTTTTTTTAATTAAATTTTTTATATTATTTTTTTTGCTATTTACAATTTATTATTATTATTATTATTATTATTTTGTTATTTATACTAAATTTTGTATTTACATTTTTTACTCAATTAATTATGCTATACAGTTTCATGTGCAAACATGAGAGACTTTTATTTCCTTGAGCTTTGTTTTTTTTGTCTCAATTGAGCTGTCAAAAAAAAAAAAAAAAACAAAACATCAAAATATATGAATATTTTTCATATTCGATTTCTCAAAATCAAGATATATAGAGATGGATCTAGATCTGTACATCATAGGTATAAAATATTAATTATATTTATGCCTAAGATTTGTGTATATCTCTCTATAGAGTAAACCCATTAAGACTTGTTAGGCAATGCATGATAGAGAAGAAAAAAAAAATGATGGGATTCTCAAAACTTCCATATAGAGACCCAATCAAATTCATCAGCTGCAACTTAATTGAGAATACGTTTATTTGCAAAAATTAAAAAACTCAATTAACAATTAAAAATAGATGGCAAATTGCTTATAAATAGAAGTTGAGCCATGATGAAATTGGATTAGCGAACAGAGTCGAAATTATTTTTGAGCACTCGCTAGGCGATTTGTTAGGCTTCGTTTCACACGTTTCACAGCAAAGGAGAGATAAATCGAGTGATTGTGTTATTGTTGTCGTTATTGTTGTTGTTGTTGTAATTTGTGCTCATAAAGTGTTTAATTGCAAATTAGCAATGGCATGCCAGAGGCCGCTCTCGTGTTGCATGTGTTCTTGCCATAAAGATGCTAGACAAATCTTGAGATAGATAGTGAAAGAGAAAGACAAAGCAAGTAAGAGAGAGAGAGAACATTAATATATCTATATATTTATATCAAACAGGCGGCAAAGACGATGACGGCGAGGATAGCATGAAGAATGGGAATAGCAGCGCCAATGGTGACTCCCATTTGGGTCTCAGCCTGAGCAAGAAGCAGCGCAAGGCGCGCACCGCCTTTACCGACCATCAGCTGCAGACGCTGGAGAAGTCCTTTGAGCGACAGAAGTATCTCAGCGTACAGGATCGCATGGAGCTGGCCAACAAGCTGGAGCTGAGCGACTGCCAGGTGAAGACCTGGTATCAGAATCGCAGGTGAGTTGTCGGTTCCTTTGATTGATCAAGCAAGGAAGGCGAGTTGGGGTAGGGGTAGGGGTAGAGGCAGTGCTAGCTAGCTAATCAGCGCCTTTTATGGAACCGCCCATTTCTTCGCGCACTTTTCGAATAAAACCCAGTTTAATGGCTACCCCCGAAAGCCGTTTCGGTTCACTCTGCCCCTCTGCTCATCTGCCAAACGGCGAACCGGTTCGGAATCAGTGCTCGGCGCTGTTTATGCGTTTTGTTTTTATGCTGATTGCTTAATTTGCTGCATTTTGCGCAAGAGTCGTAAAATGCTTTGCTGTTTATTAAATGAGTTGTTTACTTTTTTCGTGCGCCGCTCACCACTCACCGCAAGTTTGTTGCCTAAGTCTTTCGTATGGCGCATGAGCTGGCGGCGCTGCCCATCGGGGGCAGCTCGGCGTCATCCGCTATTCGATTCGATTTCTAATGGCAATTGCTGCTGCTGCTGCTGGTTAAAAATAGCTGCCAAAGTCGCTGCCTTATTACGTTTAATAGCATTTTTTCTCCCTCTCTCTCTCTCTCTCTCTTTCATTCTCTCGTTTATTGTTATTTGCTGTTGTTGTATTTTTCTCATTTTTAATTATTGCCCAATGACTTGTCACATTTCGTCGGGCATTAAATGCGGCGAAGAGACTCAAGCGGCGATTCAGACTCCGTCTCAGACATTTACAGTCTGGCCGCAGTCTCAGCATCTTCCCTAGGTGGGCAAAAAGTCAACCGGATATTGAGAACAGAGCTCGTTGATTCGATCACAACGACTTGCCAATGCACTGCCAAGAGAGTGAGGGAGAAGCAGAGATGATCTCTAGTAAAGTAAAATCCTTATAGAAGTCATGAAGCGAATATATATACGTACTTATGTATAATGTATATGCTTAACCGCAGAGGGCAGTGAAAGAGAGAGAGAGAGTGACACATATAGGGTCAGAGGAAGAGGGAGAAGGAAAAATATTTTAGTAAATTGTAAGTCTTGTATTTGCCATATAATTTATCATATTGCAGGGAGAGACAGAGAGAGAGAGAGAGAAAGGCAAAGAGAGATTAATAGAATGACGTAAAATCTACATCTTCATCTTCTTTGATAGTTCTTACCATCATTCTTCCATGCAAAAAGAGAAAGAGAGGGAGAGACATTAAGAGAATATAGAAAAATATTCAAATTTCTTCTTTCAAATGCCTTAACATATTGCATAGGCTCAGCCGCAGGGTATTTGATAGTTCTTACCATCATTCTATCATGCAGATAGAGAGAGAGAGAGAGACAAGTAGACACAAAGTGGGAGAGAGAGAGGGAGGAAAAGAGAGTATAGAAAACATATAATTTGAGACATAGTATATTGCAGATACTGGATATATTGCATATACTGGATCTTATAGGGTATTTGATAGTTCTAACCATCATCTTATGCAGAAACGGTGAGAGAGAGAGAGAGAGGGAGAGAGAGAGAGAGAGAGATTAAGAATGTGTAATAAAAATCTGCATTTCAATCATATAGCCCAAGTGGCTTATTATATTGCATATGCTGAGCCGTATAGGGTATTTGCTAGTTCTTACCATCATTATCTCATGCAGAAAGAGAGAGACAGAGAGAGAGAGATAAAGAATGTCTAGTAAAAATCTTCAATTCAGGTCATGTGGCTCAACTGTCTCAACATATTGCATATGCCCAACTCTGTAGGGTATTTGGTAATGTTAAACACTTTCACAGCTGCAGCCGATGAACGCGCGAAAATTGCAGCTCAGCTTCAGCTTCAGCCTCGGGCTTGGGCTCAGGTTCGACGTTGACCCGACTGGCGCCTAGGCGCAATTAAAGGATTTGCGAAAGATGCGCTCGCTCTCGTTCTCTGGCTACGCCTTGGGCAAGTGCAGGCGTGCCTGGCCAATTAGGCCGCTCTCTCTCCGTCTCTCTCCCTCTCTCTCTCCCACTGCTGGGTGTCTCTGTGGTGGGCGTGCGTCGGTTGGGACTGCAAGATAAATGACAAAACAATTAAGTGCGAAATATAAACAGCAATAATAGCAAAGGGCAACTGACGGCCGGCCTGGCGCTCAGCGGGCGGCAAGGACACGCGCAGTCAGCGGCATGAGTCGGCACTCTGTGGCATGATTAATAGCAGGAGGCAGCCTCAGCCTCAGCAGCGGCTGCCGTCATTGCGGATTAGTTTGGCCTAATGCAACCTTCTTTTTTTTTAAGCATTCGACACGCAACTAATCGAGTTTTTCTTCTTCCTCCTCCTCCTCCTTCTTCTTCTTCTTCAGAACCAAGTGGAAGCGCCAAACCGCCGTCGGCCTGGAGCTACTCGCCGAGGCCGGCAACTACGCGGCCTTTCAGCGGCTCTATGGCAGTGCCACGCCCTATTTGAGCGCCTGGCCGTACGCAGCCGCCGCCGCCGCCCAGACGCCGCACGGCGCCCCGCCCTCGGCCATCGACATCTACTACCGGCAGGCGGCGGCCGCCGCTGCGCTGCAGAAGCCGGCGCTGCCCACCACCTACATGTACCCCAGCCGCATTCCGCCGGGCATGGGGCTGCCGGGCATGCCGCCGCCGCCAGGAGCCGCGCCCATGCTGGGCGGCTACTATGCGCCGCCGCTGGCGCCGCGCGAACGCTCGCCGGCGACCAGCCAGAGCGCCAACAGCGAGGCCGACTACGAGCGCAGCAGCAGCAGCCGGCAGCGTCTGCTGACGCCCAGTCCGCCCCTTAATCCGGGCAGCCCGCCGCCGCGCCGCGACCACGGCCCAGCCGAGGAGGCGCCGCTGGCGTCAGCCGCCAAGACGCCGCCGCTGGAGGCGGAGCGCGGGGAGCTGCCGCCACTGACGGCCGACGTCGACGAGGACGAGGAGGACGAGGAGCTGGCGCTCGAGGTGTGAGGCAGAGCAGCAGCAGCAGCAGCAGCAAGGCTGGATCTCAGAGGGCGCAACAAATATGAAGTAGCTCTAATAAAATAATATACTATACATAAATAATACATATACATATATATATAAATGTAGTTGTAGTTGTAGTGTATTTTTTTTTCTCGATCTAACTATTTAAAACGTAGCCTAAAGAATTTTTGTACATTTTTGTAAATGTTTTGTACATAAGCAGGGACATTTTTTTTTTTTAAATCAATTTTTTTTTTCTTATATTTAATAATTTTTTTTTTTTTGTGCCTAGTCTTAAGACGTCTATTGTGTGTTGTAACAAATAAAAGAGCAAAAAATAAGAACGATAGAGTGAGAACTGAAGATCGAAATGGAAATGGGAATCGAAATCGAAAAGAGCAATCGAAATGCGAGAACTCTTTGTTTTTGCAACTGTGCGCTCGAGTGGCCGAGTCAAGTCGCGGTGCTTCACGTCCTGAGCGTAATGCGAGCTGACACACGAGTCTCTTGGCCGGAGCCTCTTGAAAAACTGTTGCATTTTGGCCCTGCCTGGCCCTGGGAAGGCCGTGCCCTAAACTGTGTGTGCCACTTGCAAATTGTTAACATTTGCCAATCTTGAGCGGAACTGAAGTTCCCGCAGCTCTTCACGGCCGACGACGCGCAGCTCGCTGAGCTCTCACAGTAAAAGACATTCGAGTGCGCCGAGTTCGGCTCGAAACGTTTCTAATTGACTTGCTACCCTCAAGGGGTGGCTGTCAGCGAGGCAGGGGGCGGGGGTTACTTTGATATGAATTGGTGAATATGTGACGCGGCCTGCCTGCTGTTTGTTTTGCTTATTTAGTTGCCGCTTGCCATTTTCGCAACTTTTTGTTTGACAAAGGCAACAGCGCTTGTTGCTCTTAATTTACGGGGTTGCGGCTAAGCGAATTCAATTTGCGCTGCCTCTCAGCCTCGAGCCCAACCCCCAAGACGAACTGCGTCTGCCTAGAGTCAATCCACTCCAACTGCGGCTGTGTGCGTGAAGTGGCCAACGCAACGCATTGCGTCCTCCAAGTCCTTCTCGCTCGAACCCTTCGAGTTGCGTGCGTAACTGGGCCTTCCTTGGGCATCCTTGGGCGCCGCCGCCGCCTCCTGCTCTGTAACAAATTGATTATTTGTTGCGCTTTTCTCTGCGGCAGCGATTTGCATTTTTACGAGTGCCACTCATAAATTTATGAGTACCGCACGACCGTGCGAAACATTTCCCATGCACATATACAGCCATTAGCATTCGTTAGCCATTGGCATCCGCATCGAACGAGCTGAGCAAATGTGCGTAAAGGATGCTGCCGTAACCACTAACCGAACGACTAATTAACTCTGATTCGACATATATGCGGCTATAGATATGCTCATATACACGAATGAATGTCGCATGAATCGGGCAATCGAAGTCAATTCAATGAACCACTGCGAACTACTGTGCTGGCTACGAAAGAGATTATAGATGTGGAACTGCTAGATGATGTTTCGAGTGGGGCAACAGCAGTCTACCCATTATAAATGGAACCAATATATTGATGAAGTAAATAAATGATGAGTTACTCTATATCCCTGTGCCTTAAGATTGCGGAATATGAAGTGAAGTAAGTATTTCCGGGTCGTTCAATCTTTCGATTTAAGAGTTGCAGACTTTTTCTTGTGAGTAGTTTTCGAAGCACTGGGTTCAAGCAGCTGATTCTCGAAGCAGTCAAGGCGGATAATCGAAAGAAAGGCAGGAAACTGTTATAGTCAAGTGGTTCATGCTATTTTATTAAGCTTAATTCAATTGTATTGGATAAACAGATTTCACAAGAGATGTTCATTGTCAACATTGTTCTTTGCTCCAGCCTGTAGAGTAGAATCCCTTGGATTAGTTTTTCTTCTATTACTTGAGCTGCATACAACTTGAGATAAATACAGACGACTCTCGATAATGTGTAGTCCGCTAAATCAAAAACTGACTAAAATTAAAAATCTATCCCCTTGAAAAAATTTCGTTGTCGAATGAGTATTTGTGTAAATCGAAATAAAGCTGATCTCTTTGCGAATTATCGAGACTCGACTGTATTATCATTTCATTTTCACTAAATTTATTTACATTTGGATCCAAATAATTTACTGATTTCAATGTCATTTGTAGGCACTACCCCAAGAATAATATATAGTTCGTCCAAGTAAGCTTTGCATATCCTATACTCCTTCACTTTGGAAGTACGTGTATTATCGAACGTCTTGTAAAACTGATATTAATCTGAGAGTTTTTGACTTCAACACTACCGCACCGTTCGTTCGATCCGTCAAGCTCATAATTCACTACTTATCGATTTTATTGATAACTCAATAAAATGCCTTTCAGTAGATGATTTGATTAGAAACTTCTAAATGCATTCGCAGTCGTCTATTATTACAGAGATCTTGGGTAAAGTCAAAGTGGACAGGATTAGTAATTTGTTGAGGTCTGCACATACATAGTAGCACCATAGATAATGAGATTCTTAATTGAAAACAAGTAGAGAGTGCTCTAGTAGGGAGTGTTCGACTAGGAGATACTTTGTACTTTTTACAATATATAATAACTTTTCTTTTGGATAGACATTGCTAATGAAATTTTCATAATGGTTTATCAGATGTGAGTTTGTGCCAAATGAAACTATCTGTAGTATCTAAAATGTGATGTAAAACCCAGGCATATTGATTGCAATGGCAGAAGTTGTCTAAAATCCGAACTGCATAAAATCTTAATGATATAAATGATATCCGCACGGTGGATTTGAAATCATTTTGGTTCGGATTTAAAGCTATGCTTAAACAAAATGACAACAGTTTTTTACGAATAATTGAGAGTTGGGATATTGACAAGATATATATAGAGAGTGCTATATTGATGTAATATGTATGTATGTATTAAAAACTGCAAAGACTTTAACTATTCTAGCATAGAGAGAGAGAGAAGAGAAAGAGAGGTACGAAAGATCCTGTGTGTGTGAGAGAAAGAGAGCGAGAGAGAGAGAGTGTGAGAGAGAGAAGGGGGAAAAAGAGGAAGAGAGGGATAGAGAGGGAGGAGAGAGCGAGAGATAACATCTTGTATTATTCATCATACAATCATACATTTATTTGAACATATTTCTTAACATTTCATATATTTTCAAGTTTTTCTAGTTTCTTCTAATATTGTTAACAAGGAACTGAGTCTTTAGATAAAGCTGGTTTCTCTTTTTATCTATTCCTCTCTCTCTCTCTCTAAATCTATTCTGTATAGACTTTTTAATGGGCATATATAGAGCATACATTTGGTATATATCCAATGAGAAATTCAGACATTGATTGTTCGCATAATTCGATTGACGAGTCACAGTTCAGTGGATAGAAATCGCAGCATTAGCATATTGATGGATCGTTGTCTTACGATTTACTGGGCTGATGTGGCTATTGAGATGGGCAGAGTCGCTGGCACAAAGGAGTCAAGGAGTCGTTTTTTCTTTTTTTTATGGAACATCTTGAGGCTGGCTATGCTCTGTGGGGGCGCCTTTTGTGCGTCCAAGCTGACAAAATGCTTTCACACCGGAAGCTGCTGCAATGCGTTCGGCGTCCTGCTCGCTCTTCCTGGCTAATTGACAACTTTTGTTATGCTCGGCTCGGCTCGGCTCGGTTCGGTTCGCTTTTTGCTTTTTTTTTTATGGCGCGCGCTGCTGCCGCATTGTTGGCCTAATTTGTCACAGGACGCAAGCCGACTAACTTCTGCATGCTAAGTAGTGCCGGAGCAGGAGCAGGAGCAGGAGCAGGAGAAGGGGCCGTTGCTGGAGGAAGCTTTTTGATTACACAGGCAATTTGTTGCGCACATTGGACGCAAGCCGTAGCCATTCTTGCGCCTTGGACTCGCCCGTTTCCGTTATCAATAAATTTGTGCGTGTTTATCAAATTAGATGTCAGCGCGCGCGCGCACGCCGGAAGCCGGGCCGAAGGATGCGAACGGAAGCTGTGCGAAATTTATGTAGCTGAAGGTCAGCAAAGGGATAAGGGGGGGGGAGGGTTCGGCCAGACTGTGCGGCAAGGTTAAGTCTAAATCAATATTGAGTCGAGTCGTGCAGCACCGCCTCGCCCCTCGCCCCTCGCCCCGCGCTCCTGCTCCAACTTGTCTCTTGCAAATCGGTTTGTGGCGCCAGAAGCAGCAGAATTCGATTTGCCGCTGACCCTCCCCCGCCGCCCGCCGCCCGCTAAACGCTGCAAATTACTCAGACTGCGGCTGCAAACAACTGTGGCAACAACTGTGGCAACAACGGGCGGCTACTGGTTTTGAACCTGCGGCCCAATTTGTGTGCGTTCCATGCAAATCGCTGCTGATGGAGCTACACGACGCTGCGGCGGCTTTGGATTAAGATGCTGGGCGCTATTATTCGGTTACGGCATCATCTTCGATTTGCAATTCGCTGCGCAATTGCCTCTGCGGTTAACCAATTTTCAATCAATTCTAACTGTGCGCAGCGCAATCAACGAACAGTGAACGGGGAAGGGGGAAGGGGGAAGGGGGAGCGGGGAATGGCATGTGGAGTCGTTGCCCAGGCACACGCCAATGTCAAAAGGTTCTCACAGGGCAGTAAACCGATACGATATTTGGATTTTTTCCCCTTTTTTTTTTTCCTCAGTTTTTTTTTCTGTTGTCATTGGCGGCGCCAAGTTCCGTTAGCCAAGTGTCTGGAGTGCGTGGGGTCCACACACCGCCCAGCCCAGTTCAGCCCAAGAGTCAAGCCTTTGTTTATGCGGCACGTGGCTGCAACTATGATGGCAACTGCGACAAATGCCAAGTGATGTGTGACTAAAGTGCGCCTACGGCTGGCTGCAGGAGGCGGGCAGCAATTGAAGTGCTGCATCTCCCTGCTGGACTGCCCCGGTCGGACCGCAAGCTGTGCGAGGTGCCAGCGGCACAATCATCAACTTGCGTCCAAAAAAAAAAAAAAAATCCAGCGAGCGCACATTGCACACGCTAATGGCCAGAACAAAAGCCAAAAGCCAGTTGCTGCAGTGCAGTCCAGAAAGCAAACAGTTGCTCACGGGATCCAATTACCCGAACCTGAAGTCGCCTCCGATTCCAATTCCGACACCAGTTACAATTCGCCCTCTCTTGCATCAGTCCATCTCACTCGCACTCGCACTCGCACTCGCTGCCGTCGGGCTGAGCCAATTTTCAATTGTGCCACGGCCACGGCAAAAAGGCAACAGCAGGCGAACGAAAGCGACTCGCCGTGGCACGCAGTCTCTCTGACACGCCATGCCCGTGCCCGTGCCGCACGGGGGATGAACAGCGAGGGTGGCCACTGCAGTTCCCCTAGTAAAGTGTGCTATTACTACTTGGATAATAACATTTATCCTTCTGTATCTGACTTTAACATATATGATAATTATATTATATAATAAAATTATTATAATAATAATATAATAATTATAATATTCGATATACTAAAATTGCAATATTTTGGAAAACATCAAATTAAAAAAAAATTTTGCATATGAATATGCATTATAATATATATAAACTTTTATTGAGCTTTTATTGAACTTTTATTAAATTAAGTTAAAGTTAAGTTTTGTATCTAAGCATATACATATGTATATAGACTTTCGAAATGTAGAATACACCAAAATAATATTTCACATTTTTCGGATATATTTATAGAAATAATTGTATGAAGCTTTTAAAACTTTTACTAAATTAAATGTGATAAATTTTTCTTTACAAATATTTCAAATTGTTTCTCTAAACAAAGGCTTCACTTTCCCAAAATAAAGCAAATCAAATGCAGAAGAATCCGGTTATAGCGACGATCAAGAGATTTTTATTATACACGGAAGACGTATATATAGTCGAATAAGTTTACTCCTAAAAGATTTTCTGGGGGCCCAAATTTACATATAACCATATGAACGCAATAGGCGGAGTCGTTATAAACGTTTTATAATTAAAAGCATATTTATACATATATATTTAATATTTACTATTTATACTTATATTTATATTTATTTATATACATATATGTATATTTAATATATTTAATGTAAATGAAATTCTCAAATTTCAATATGCATTTTAAAATATTGTAACTTATCCCGAATTCTTGGTAAAGTAAATCAAGCTTATGTAAGCTTTATAAATATTTTAGTTATTTTATAGCAACAATTTTCATATTAAAGAAAGATTTATTCTCTCAAATGCTTCTTTTTTTTTAAATTTTTTTATTTTATTTAATATTTGCAAGCTGTCTTATACTAAACAATAAGTCATATTTGCACAACTGTAGTGGCAGCCCTCGTGCAGTGTAGCCTCGACATGTTCACAATTTGAATACAAGCCTCGACTGAGGCTCGTCCTTGGCTCGTGCTGCTGTTTTGTCCGCTCTCGGCAAGTACGGCCGCTGTATGTGTAAATGTAATTTTTGGCCTTAATTCCTTTTGTGTTTGGCCGTTCGTTTGCTCGTTTGCTAATTTGACAGTTGTCAGCCGCTTGCCGACGTCAGTTGGCCAATCCACATGCCAACGAGAAAGAGAGAGAGAGAGAGCGAACCACAGAGCCGCACTCGCATCCACAATACATCCATTTCTATTACAATTTCCATTTCCATTTCCATTACCATTTTCATTCCCATTCCCATTTCCATTCATCAAAATTGGCTTTGGGTGCGAGAGGCTGCTGGCTCATAATAATTTGTCATCAATTAGCCGAGGGTGTTGATGTGCGCGGTAAACCAAGTGGAAATGCAGACAGCAGGAGCACGAGCAGAACGAGCTAAAGGAGCAGGAGCAGCAGCAGGAGCAGGAGCAGGAGCAGGAGCAGGAGCACCCCGTCCTCGTGTAGCATACGCTATGTGACCAGAGACCAATCCGCCCGCCCTCAATGACGGATCTCGCTGTGTGTGCATGGGGCCGGGGGATGAGGCTGAGGTGGTGCGGCATGAGGATGTGACTCTAATGCCTATTTTGGTGTTCAAGTGCCGTCTGTCATTGTTGCTTCTGTTGCTTTTGTTGTTGTTGTTGTTGTTCCTGCTGTTGCAAATTACTTTTGATTATTATTTTGATGTACATTTCAATGAGAGCCGCAACGACGCGTCGCGGGGGGCCCCGCAAAGCCAAACTGAAACTTTGTACGCATCTCGAATTACCAACGAAATGCGGCAATTGTTGCACACACTTGAATCCTTATAGAGATTTGATTACATGCGCCAGATAAAAAATGTATCGTAAAATTGATACAATATAAATATTTTTTTAAAGTGTTTCGATTTTTTATCGCCTTTTTTTTTTTGCACTCAGGCAACGATCAAGTGAAGTGAGTAAAAAGCGGGAAAGAAGAGCTACAAAAAGTGTCTGACCTTCAAGGCAGCCAAAATTATGTATATGGAAATATTAAACGGCTCTATAACATACATATATAGAGGGTGGAAGAAGTACAATATAATATAAATCTCATTCCTGGTCTTATACACAAATTGTATTAATGGAAGACTAGGCCTAATTATAACATACTAAATTAAGACTGTGATAGCCGGGCGTTATCGACTGCATAATACTCATTTGCATTTCTTATAACTAGGAGTTTTTTTTACGAGCGACGATCTCAATATTTCGTTGAGAAACGAGGTTAATTAGTCGTTAAATATTCAGTTTCCCATTGCTAAACTTTAGATTTGCCACGTTCCTGATGGGTCTGGTCATATAGCTATTGGCCAATCCTCAGCAGGAATCCATAAAAGCTTAACTATGTTTTTTTGCGGATAGGATATTTTTGGTATTCCACGACTTCTAAAGACACATAAATCTTTATAAATATTTGTTTTAGGCTTTCAATGTGAAGTTTCTAGCACTTTAGATATAGCACTTATCATATTTCAGATATCAAGGAACGTAACGATTTTAATTTCTGTAACAAATATGAGGAAATAATAATTATTTGTTAGAGTATTTAAAAAAAAAATATATATTTTTGATTATAAAAATTAATTTATATGAAAAAAATAATATAAATTAAATTATAATTAATTTATATGAAAAAAATAATAATAAATAATTATTACTCATCAATTTTTATGTTCCAATTTTTTTCAGATATAGTATTATTTGATTTGCCACGCTTCTAATAAGTGTACCGGGAAAAATCTCAATACATTCCAAAGGAAATATTCCTTCGAGTTTATATTCTAAATTCAAAGTCTTTCGCTTCAATGGTTGTAAAAGGATTTGCGTTCAGAAGGATAGACGAATCGATAGACGGACAACGAGATATTCATTTCACCAAACTAATATACTCCTTCAGTTTGTTAATAAGTATAAACAAACAAGACAAAAGTAAATTAATTCGAGTTGATATTATAATTTTATAAAGTTATTGGAAATAAAACAAAAAATCGTTGACAAACCTGAAATGCAATGTGAATAAAATTTAAATATAAACGTTAAGGAACTAAGTGAAAGCAATTAAAATAAATCAAAAGCAGAATACCTTAAAATGTAGTCAAGATTTATATACACAATTTATAAGTTATAATAGTCTCAATTTTCAATTCGATGGGAGAGAAGACTCACAGATGAAGCTCAACTATCGTTTAGTGTAGATATGTACTTGATTTTCCTAATGAGGCCATGACATCATGCTCTAATGATGTCTAATGACAGTTAGTCTATACAAAACTATTTGCATCAGCTAGTAATACTAGAATGTAATGTAATACTAGCTCAATAGGATTTACACGCTGTCCACAATTAGATATGTTACGATGATATGTTAACTTGTTTACTCTAGATGCGATATATAAGTGTTAAGTGTACTATGAATGCTACACATCTGCATGAATGCATCCACATCATTCATTCTGAAAAATGTGTACGAGTTTTTACTGTAAATCATTAAATGAGTGTCAGCTAATGTTGTTCAACACTGTTTATTGGCAGTCAATTACATGCTGTACAACACTAAAAGACGGTGTTGGAAATGAATGCATTCATACCACAATTGACTCAGTACCGACGAGTGCAAGAAATTTGGATTTGACCCGGTTTGGATGAAGCGATAAAAGGAATGATTTATGCACGAAAATTCATGGCATAATCGAAATGGGAAAATAAATAATTTGGCACTTATCTTTAAGCGAAATGTTAACTTAATTAGATAATTACTTAAATGTCAGTTTAAACAAAACAACAAATGCGTCCACTGACAAAGGCTGTCGTCAAATTGGTTGAAGCTCCACCACAAGTTGAACCCAAACGCGAGGCATTAACATCGACATCGATTAACACTCGAGCTGTATTCATGAGTGTTTTATTTTTTTTCTTTTTTTATTTTAGTGAATGAAACGTATTCATATAAATAAATCTCTGTTTGTCAGTGTGTGTGTGTGTGTGTGTGGAAGAAATAAAATCGAATTAAATCGAAATCGAATCCGAATCCGAATCCGAATCGGCTCGACTCGAAAACAAAACGTGGAGGGCACCACATTTAATGAACGCACAATCTTTTATATGTTGAAAATTGACTTAAATTATTTATTAGCGAATAAAATTAAAAACTTAACGCTATAAAAGTGTTAAAACCACTTAGCAAGCCATTTGCCAGACTTCGACACAGATACAGATTCACGCATCGAGACGGGGCAGGTCGGAGCTGGTCGGGGCTGGTCGGGGCTGGACGAGCCCGATCAGAGTGCAAATTCAAGCTTTTTGTTCGCGTTCCATAAATGGGAAATAGAATCGAGGCAGCGCCAAGCCAAAGTCGGATCGGATACATCGCTTGATATTTTCATAAATTAAGCTCGCATTCAAAATTCACCTGTTGCCCCGCGCATTAAAGCCATTCGACCACATTTGGGCCTTAACAAATTTCGAACGTTTTGAACGGCGTTTGTCGTGCGCTTTGATTTTGTCATTCGTTCTTCTGCTTCGTGTTCTTCTTCTTCTTCTTATACTTCTTCGCTTATTTTATTTTCTATCTGTTTGTTGTTTAAACATAGTCAGCGATTAACATAAAAAAGCAGTTAACAATTTGTACAACATTTATCTAGTTTTCCATTTTCGACCCCACTCGCCGCGCCTCCATCCATCTCACTCTCTCCTTGTCTCCCTCTCTGTCATAGCCCAGCCGAAAAGTGTGCCTACAATATTAATTCGTATATCCATTGATTTTAAGTGGCCTTTGGTGTTTGGCAACCGAATCGAGTCCAATATACTATATAATATATATTGCCACAGAGACGGAAATCTAAACGTAAATGAGCTTTGTGTAGGATCTGAATGGCATTCCGAACAATTTATTCACATAGCCTCTGTCAAAATATAAAAAGAATTAGATAAATAAATATTATATGCATACGTCAGCTGAAGAGATTTAATAGATTTGGATTTTCTTAATTCGCAAATTAGGGAAATCGTTTTTTATTGTTTTTATATAGCTCAACTACTACTAATATTCAGAAACAGGTTTCAAATGGCTTAAATTTGACTTTGGCTTAACATTACCCATCATGATGATACATCATAGAAGTAATTTGAAATAAAAATTTTAATATTTCTAGATTTAGTTAGATTAGAAAGTAGAATATTATAATAAGTTGAAGTATCTAGAAGAGCAGAAATCGAACTGAAAATGAGCTAATTGAAGTACTTGGAATGTGAGGAATATATGTATGTTTATAATACATACATATATAAACTGTTTAAAGTATATGCAGTATCTGAATTAATTGAAGTATGTAAATATATATTTGAAGTGTATAAGTAAATGAAGCGTAAAAGACATGTGAACTATGCAAAGTATATATAGTATATGAATAAATATATATATACGAAGTAAATATAGTATTTAAACAATTTAAAACACGTCAAGTATACATGAGGTAAATATAAGACGTATCCAAAGTATATACTATATAAAGCATGTAAAGTACTTATATGAATTATACAAAGCATACAAAGTATATGAAGTACGCTGTTGACTATGTGAGTTATACAATGAATACGAAGAATATTAAGCATATGAATGCGAAATAAATATGAATTATACGAAAGCATATAAACTACATAAAATAAAGTATGTAAAGTATGTAACGTTAAGTATGTAACGTAAAGTATGAAAAGTATGTAACGTAAAGTATGTAAAGTTTGTAACATAAAGTATCTTAAGTATGTAACGTAAAGTATGCAACGTAAACTATGTAAAGTTTTTAACGTAAAGTTTCTAAAGTATATAACGTAAAGTATGAAAAGTACGTAACGTAAAGTATGTAAAGTACGTAACGTAAAGTATGTGAAGTATGTAACGTAAAGTATGAAAAGTACGTAACGTAAAGTATGTAAAGTACGTAACGTAAAGTATGTAATTTATGTAACGTAAAGTATTTAACGTAAAGTATGTAACGTAAAGTATCTAAAGTATGTAAAGTATGCAATGTAAAGTATGAAAAGTACGTAACGTAAAGTATATAACGTAAAGTATGTAAAGTACTTTAGTAAAGTAGTATGTTAAGTATGTATAGAAAGCATATTGAGGACATCATACAAATGAGGTGTATATAGTATATAAAGTATATTATGCAGTATATAAAGCAAAGCAATCATAAAATATATATGTTTGTGTATAAATTGAATAAAGTATACGAGCCCTGACCACTATTAATTCGAACAGCATGTTTTTTTCACAGTGCGCAATGTTTAACACACTATATTGTCAATACTACTAAAGATAACACATACCAATGCGTTTCGTTTTAAAGAGAATTTTATTCTCTTCACGATGAAAAAAAAATTGTTGCTCTATTTCCAACAGCAACAAAAATATGAGTAATTTACTAAAACGCTTGGCATAACAGAGGAGAAAAAATTGACCACTATTAATTCGAACGCTGCCTAATGTGATTTACTATCATACTTAAAACAATAATTTAATTAATATTCGAATTGTGTTACGTCGCCCATGGCCTGCATTACGCATTTAACTCATTTTAGAATTGATTTTAAAAAATTTTTGCTATGCTCTTGAGAAATTGAGTCCCACATCTCTTGCAATTCGATTTTCAAGTCAGAAATGTTCATTTTTGCTTCATTTCGAATCTTGCACTTTAATGATGGTGGCTAATGCCATCAAATATTCTCAGTTGGGCTTAGTCTAGGCTAATTAATGGCCAATCTAAAACCTCCACTTGATTCCAGCCATTTTTGGTGCGTTTGGCTGTGCACATGATGCTCCGCCCTGCTGAAAAGTTTTGGTTCTGGTATTGATGTCCGCAAATTACATTTTAAAATATGAATGTATTTTTCAGCATTAACCGTCCTTTCAATGAAATGAAGCTTTCCTAATCCTTTGGCACACATACATCCCCATACCATAGTGCTCGAAGGAAACTTTACTCTTTGAGGCAGTATTGAGGGTATGTTTCTGCACTCTTACGAATGACACGTTTACTCGTATCGCCGACACTAACATCAAATTTTGCTTCATCGCTAAATGTGATGGTATCCCATTGCCTTTGAGTCCAAGACATCCTTTCCCGAGCCCATTGCAAGCGTTTCTTTTTTGAGGAAGCGTAAGCAAAGGTGTTTCCTTGGCCCACGAGTAAGATAAGTTATTGGGTACGATGCATAGGTAATAACAACACATACTTTATAAAAACCATATCCAATATTTTTAAAATGCAATCGCGTCCTTTTTTGCTTGACAGCTTTGGAAATTTCCTGCGACCACTTAGAAGCCAAATTTCTTAAAGATTGGCGTCGATCAGCCTTAACAATTTTGGCCAGTTGTCTTTTGTCGCGGGGTGTTATTGCTGATGTTCGGCCTCTATTCGCAATGTTCATGTCAATATTCCCAATTTTTTTTTTAAATTTGTATCACCCCATGCATAAACGATTTAGACTAATTTAATTGCTTAGTGATCTCTTTAAGATTTAAAATAACCTCTAAGCAAAACTCGGATTTCGTTGCAAATAGGCTTACCACGTACCATCGTGGTTGCATCGTTGCATCTGCAGCAATTTTAAAATTTTTGCCGGTGTATTGCGATATTATTCGCAGACTATAGTTAGATAGTTATTCTGTTTCATTGGTTGCTTTTTTTTGCTTTTATTTTGAGATAAAGGTAAGCTTACGCAGAGTTCGAATTAATAGTGGTCAATTTTTTCTCCTCTGTTATGCCAAGCGTTTTAGTAAATTACTCATATTTTTGTTGCTGTTGCAAAGAGAGCATTATTTTTTTATACCCTGAACCCATTGAAAATGGGAAATCAGGGTATAATGGTTTTGTGAAAAAGTATGTAACAGGCAGAAGGAGGCGTGGCAGACCCCATAAAGTATATATATTCTTGATCAGGGCGATGAGCTGAGTCGATTTAGCCCTGTCCGTCTGTCCGTCCGTCCGTCCGTCCGTCCGTCTGTCCGTCTGTCCGTCCGTCCGTCCGTATGAGCAAAAGGATCTCAGAAGTTATAAGAGCTAGAGAGCTGAAATTTTGTATATAGACTCGTGTATACCATACGCAGTACAAGTTTATCATATTTTTTCGATAACTCATTCGATATCTTTTTTATCGAGGATAATCGATAAATTTGTATTGTTTTTTCAGCCTAATTTGAACACTTTTAGACATAGAGACTTCAGATTTACTGTGTATATGCATTAGATAGATACACACACTTTGCCATTTACAGATTTTGGATACCATGCCCCCTTCGGCCCAAATTCGTAAAAAACGTGTATCAAGTACTAGAGACTTGTGCTTTGGAATGTACACACATTTACACTTTATGATTACGTTCTAAAAGTTTCATTAAGATCGTACGTCTACAAAAGAAATTATTCAACAAATAAATTCTCTTAATATTTCCCACACTGCAGCGCAGCCCAAGCGCAGTCGCTGCGTACTGCGCAGTTGGCAGAGCGCGGGCTTATGCGTGCGTATGTATACATGTGTATGTATGTGTGCATAAAAGAAGTGCAGAATGATTAGAATATCAGCTTTGAGGGTTCAGGGTATCTCCTAGTCGAGCAGTCTCGACTAGAGTCTTCTTACTTGTTTTTTCATCATGAAGAGAATAAAATTCTCTTTATGACGAAATGCATTGGTATGTGTTATCTTTAGTAGTATTGACAATATAGTGTGTTAAACATTGCGCACTGTGAAAAAAACATGCTGTTCGAATTAATAGTGGTCAGGGCTCGTATAAGCTGCTTATAGTATATGAAGTATAAGCAGTACATGAACTGTATGAAATATACATTACATATATTGAATTTTGAAATGAATAGTAACTATATGCAATATAAAAAGTATACAAAGTACATAAAATTCTAGGTTACTATTGGAGTCTATGAAGTCTTAAAGTATCTGAAGAGCATGAAGTATGATGTATATGAAGTTCAAGAAGCAGATGAAGATGTATTATATGAATTGCAATAAGGGTTTCTAGTGTCACTTTAACTGCAGGGTAGATGAAATAATTTAATCATAAATAATTAAGAACACTGAATATTATTGTTCTACATTAATATCTAATACATATATACATAATTGTGCAAATATAAGGGATCACTAGTCTGTTGCTGAGCCTTCCAATGAATGAGCCGTTTCCTGCTTTTGAGTGTCCGCATTCCGTGTTTGATGCCAGGCGCTTTACAGCCTATAAATCAAATAGTTTGCCGCACAGATTGATGCATTAGCCAGCCCAGAAATTCTTTGTATGTCTGTCAGTCTGTCTCCTCGGCCTGTGTGGAGCTGGAACTCTGGCTGGAGGCTGGAGGCTGCAGGCTGGCGCGCGTTGACAACGTGCAACTTTATGACGCCCCAACTTTGGGCGCGATAAGCCCACGCGCCAACATCGAAAAGCTGCTGGGTGGAGGGGTGCAAGGGGGCCAGCATCCGGGGCTGGACGTGCAACGTGCGTCAAGCCCTGGCCATGAGATGGCACATCAATTAGCACACCTACCTTCAGCCAAAGAGGCTGAAACGCAGCTCGGGAACTGGAACTGGCCATTCATTAAAGCAGCTCTTCGTCGCTCGCTCTATCAGCCGGGGCTCTGATGAATATATTTTAGCGAAGACAACAACCAGCAATGCGGCCAAGGAACAAGAGCAACAGAGCACAAGAGCTTATCGCACAAGATGTATTCAAAGTGCATAATGTAAAAGTTGTACGCGAGTGCTCCAGATATTCTTCCACAAGATGCCAACAAGCTGAGCTCAAGTAGAGTATTGACTGGACTTGTTGTTGTTGCTGGTTGTTGTTGTTGCCGGGGGATGTTATCTCAAGTGCTGCGATGCTTATCGTCGAGTTGTAAACGTGAGCTAAAAATACTAACTCCAGCTACAATTTCTCTCGGCTCTTTGGGCCCGCCATAAAAGTTGCATCAATTAGCCGGGCTCAAAGTTCTTCTTCTTCTTCAGCCTCTTCTTATATATATGTATATTTTGTTTTTTTTTTTTTCGGAATTTTGTGTGTTTGGGTATTTGGGCTGCTTTTGTTGTTGCTGCCACTAAACTATAACGATAACGAGAAACAATGTTAAACTTAAACATCAACACCTTTTAAGAGCCAGCCTCGACGAGAATCGAGAGTTGAGAGTGAGAGACTGAAGATCTGAGACGTGGCCAGACTGAATGTCGACTGCACACTCACACACACACTCACACATACACACATTCACTTTCCCATTCCCAATATACAGTGCCTGCATGGCCATTGCCTGTGATATATTAAAATGGATCTGGGTTCGGGGCAGAGTTTGGCTTCGGCTCGGCGCTGGGTCCACATCTCGTTTGCGTTCTCGTTTTTTATGGCACAGTTTAGGAGATAACAAATTTTTGTTACAAGCAAATTAAAAGGTTTTTCTTGACGTTTAATGCAATGGCTTTTAAACTGGCAACGGGCCAGCAACGGGCCCGTCCAGCGCATCCTCACAGAGAGCCACGGCCAAAAGAATTCACTTTTATCGATTGTTTTTGCTTGCATCGTTTAGTCGATAATTTTGGTAATAAATTTTAAAATAAACAGCGCACGGTTTTGGGCTCGTTTTCGTTTGAGGTCTTCGCTCCACATCGCCTCAGCTCAGCTCAGCTCAGTTCAGTTCAGTTCAGCTCAGTGCGGTTCCGTTCGTTTCGATTCATTTATGTTCTGTTCTGTTCTGTTCTGTTCTGTTTTGGTGTGGAACCCTTTAAGATCTGTTGGCCGGGCCCGATGCGCGTGGCATTAATGCGGCAATGGCAACAGCCTCTGGCCTTTTGGCTGGGATGGATTGTTGGAGACGCCGCCTTAAATTCCTCGGCCGCATATAAATTCAGAACATCAGATTAAGAAAGTGTTAATGTCGCAGCAATTTCCTTTTATCTCAACATAATTGAGCGATAGAATTTGAATTTAGCTAAAAGCCAAACATAAATTTAACACCCAAAACACAAAACACACTTCAACAAAGGGCCCCGAAGCCGCGCTCGCTGTTGGAGTCACAGCCCCCAAAACTGAATCCAATGCGTCTTCCTCATGCAGCTCTGTCTCTCTCTCTCTCTCTCCCTCTCTCTCTGCACAGGTCTTACTGCAAGCATTCGTGCGGGCTTTTCAATAGACCCGTTTGTGGCCCGAAATGCGTTCATTGTCACAACACAGGCCAAGTGATTTCTGGGGATCGCCGTCTCATAAATTTGTCACATTGCCCATATGGCATGCGGAGACTCTTTCAGATTCTGGCTGCGGCTCGCTTTGAGCAGCGCCTGCGCACATTTTAAATCAAAATTATTGAGTCTTCCCTTTCGAGTGGCATGGGCATGCTAACTACTTGGTCGGGTTTGTTGACCATACTTTTCAAAAAAAATTATTCCGATTGGGAATCGTAGCTGTTAACTGTGATTATGCTGTAATATAAAAACCTTCCATGAGATGGGGTTAATGAAAATTATGTACGAATGTTTTATAAAGAAATATTATAATATTATAAATATTTTGTAATTAATTTATGTATTATAATTTACTAAAAACTAAAATATAAAAAATTTAAGAAATAAGATAAACAAAATATTGTAAATATTACAGGGCCAGATTAGCCCTCAATGGGGCCAATATCTTAAAAAAAAAATTGATTTTATTTATTGAATATATCTTATATGCGCTTTTTATCTTCTTCTTTTTACTTGTGAGAAGAGTTTTTTAGTTATGTATATCGATTTTTCTTTCACTGAATTGTGTTTATAGAAAATTTTCGGTGGGCTCAGGCAACTGCATACTTGTTAATCCGGTCCAGAATATTTCATTAAAAAAAGCAAACAAAATTTATACTAATTTTTTATGATATATAAATAGCTGTGGTAATAAAAATTGAATATCTAACCAACGTTTTGCTTTAAGTTTTATGTCCACTCGAGCGTCTAAAAAAGTAAAAAAATTATTTAAAAAATGTAATTTAAAAATGTTTAATTTATAAATAATAAAATAAAATTTAAATTAATTTTATGCAAATTTTAAATGATATATACATAGTTGCAACTCGATGCAAAAAAAAAAAAAAAGAAAAATGTTAAATTCATAAAATGATTAAAAAATGATGAAATAAAGTTAAAATTAATCTTATCAAATTTTGAATAATAATCTACAGATACAGCTGCAATCAATTAATGCAATAAAATTGAATAAATTTTGTTTTTTTTTTTTCAAAATTATAAACAATAAAATACAGTTATAATAAATTTTATATAAATTTTCAATGATATATTGATACAACTATAATTAATTAATTCAATAACATTTATTACAATCAAATGTTAAATTTATAAATAATAAACATAATCAAATAAAGTTAAAATTATTTTATCAAATTTTTAATTAACATACAGATACAACTTAAATTAATTAATTCAATAAAACTTGAAAAAAATTGTAACAATAAAAAAATTTAAAATCAATTTTAAATCAATTTTAAATGATATACATATGAATACAGTTATAATCAATTAAATTAATAAAATTGATTGCAGCAAAATGTTAAATTTATAAATATTCTAAAAATTAATTTTATAAAAATTTTAAATAATACCAATACATTTTCGCCCAAAAAAAAAAAATAATAATAAATTAAAAAATTAATAAATATATAAAAACAAACTTAATCTAGTTTAAAATCTCTGAGATGGTGAAGGAAGCTGCGGTCCATGAGTGGCTCAAGTTGAAATACATATATTTATAAACTTATATATTTATAGGTTTTTTTTTTTTTTTTATAGATTTGCCTATATTATGAACATGTTTGGGTCAAATTATCAAAAATACCGGCAAATCACATTCGGGCAACCTTCATTTACCGTTTCGACCGTGTCAAAGTGAATTGCTTTTGAGTTCTTGGTTATTTTCTCACACACCGTACTTTAAAGTGAATCAAAATCAATTTCCAACCCCTAATCTACGACCTCTTGAATGGGTTACACCTCGATTGCCCGAGTCCATTCATAAGTGTATTTCAACTTTGGTGTTATTTCGTTTCCTCGTCTCGAAAACTTATGATTTGATGGCATAAATAATGTTTTTTATTGTTTACGAAGATGATATATAGCAAAGTTTAGTTTACGATTTGAATGCGTGTAACCTGAGCATTCTAGCTGCAGTGCTTCGCTGCGCATGTGTGTGTGTGTGTGTGTGTGTGTGTGTGTGTGTGTGTGTGTGTGTATGTGAGTGAGTGAAAGTTATTGTTGAAAATCATATTCAGAATGCACTGAGAAATCATAAAATATTATACAAATCTTTAATATGCGTAGATCTATTAAATGAAAGCAGACAGCAAAAAATAGATGAATTAAAAAAAATATATATATTAACAATTTATATAGAAATATATATAGGAATAGATATATATGCATATACAGGATTGCAACCTTATAAAGGAAACCATATTCGACAAATCCATTTTTTTTTTTGAACTGAGAAATCATAAAATATTATACAAATCTTTAATATGCGTGGATCTATTAAATGCAAGCAGACAATAAAAATTAGATGAATTAAAAAAATATATATATTAATAATCTATATAGAAATATATATAGGAATAGATATATATGTATATACAATATTGTCCATATTCGATTTACAAATCTGGTAACCATATAAAGTAAACCATATTCGACAAATCCAATTTTTTTTTTTTTTTTTTTTTTTATATTTGGTTCAAGTAGATTTATTGACATCACTTTTTGAATACGATATCTCTTAAATGTCCGCCTTGAGCCTGTACGGCGTATTGTGCTCGTCCCTGTCACACTATATAGGACTGTTAGATGGGTCCGTCGAATATACAAGCTCAACATTCTCTTTCTATATTATGCGAGCTATAGTCCTCCAAGTCTTCTCTATTATTCTCATATTTGTATTATTTCTGTAACTATATTTATATACATATGTCGCCCTCAATTTTATTACCTCTACATAGACAATCGACGGCAATAGGCCAACCAGACTTATTTTTCTCAGTGTATATGATATCAAAATATGATAATCCATATACACACACGTGTGTGTGTGTGTGTGTATCGTCGCGTAAGCTGCGTCATCTCGTAACCCTTTTGCGAGCTGAGAGCGGAAGTGTCTAACACGCACACGATGCGACGCCTCTCGCGGGCCGCCGCCTCTGCTGCTGCTGCTGCTGTTGCTGCTCTCGTCTATGGGCGCTGCTTAATGATTAATGAATGAAATCAATTAAGTTTCATTAATGAACAATTTTCGGTAGCTTGGCCACGGAAAAAAAAGACCTCAAGACAAGCAGCTGAGCGAACGTTCAGGCTCTCTTCGCCCTACCTCCCTCTCTCCCTCTCTCTCTCTCTCTCTCTCTGTGGATGCTTTGCCTCCGCTGCTGCCCTGCCCTCCGGCTGTTGTAATGCCTTTCTTTCGTCTCACTTCAAGTGTCAATAATTTGGATTTCGATTTTCCATCCGACGCTGTTCCACTTTGGCTACTGTGCTGCAGCCGCAGCAGCAGCTCAGTCCATCCGTCCATCCGTCCGTCTGTTCGACGCATTGCCCGGGGCCAAACATTTTGGGCCGCTGAACAGTTGAATGAACTTCACGGCTGGCACTCGCTGCCCGGCGCTGCTCGACTCGGCTAATATGCAAAATCATCGCATTTTAAAGCGAAAGCCAAACAACAATAGAGCCCTAAACAATATTTATATTGAAATGTATTAAAAGGCTCTCATGCCACCCGTGTGGTCTATAGCCAGAGTCGGAGTCGGAGTCAGAGTCAAAGTCGATCGCATGCCCCAAATGAATGAGTTTTGATTAAGGCAATTGCGAGCCTTTGTATTAAATTATGATTTGAGTATATGCATAAATATGATTATTCTTTCTGCTCTTTCTCCTGTTCTATTCATTTAAGCTACTCCTAAATATTATTTGACTAGATTAGATTCGTTTTTATACCCTGAACCCATTTTAATGGTTTTGTTAAAAGTGTGTAACAGGGAGAAGGCGGCGACGAGCTGCCCATTTGTCCGTCCGTATGTTTGAACGCGTCGATCTCAGAAGATATATGAGCTAGAGACTTACAATTTTTTTCTTAGGTCCGTGTATATCACGCGCATATCGAGTTTTTCTGAAAAAGTCGATCACTACTTCCTATATTTTGTTATCGATTAAAAACCTTATTGAAAATAAGTTAAATATTTAAAATAAGTTATTAATTTCCTACACTTTTAGAGCTAGAGTCTCAAAGTTTAAAATGAAGAGTCATATGTATTTTATAGTATTTCGATTTTTCTTATAATATACTCCCCTCCTAAATATCCATTCCCACCGCATTTAAAATACTCGTACTAGATAAAGGCTTGTACGGCTGTGTGTGTTTCTTGTGTAAGCAGAAAGACGCGAAGAATTATTGAAATGTCAGTTCCTATCAGGTCTCAGGGGATCTCGTAGTCGTACAGTCTCGACTAGAGCTTTCTTACTTGTGTGATTGAGTGTTGCATTCATATAGAATGCTTATATCGTTATTCATATTTATATAGATCTATACATATATACATATATCTGTTTATTGTCTGCAATTTCCATTCACATTCACATTTCGCTGTCGATGTGAACGCACTTGGCTCCATTGGCTGTTGGGCTTCGCGCTTTGGCTGTGGCTGTGACTGTGGCTGTGGTAATTTAATAACAATTAAAGGCACTCGGTACATGGCTTTTGAAGCCAATCTCCGTGTTACGCATTAATGGGCACTTAACTTGGTCAAAAAGCCTTGCCAGCCAGTGCCTTGCCGCTCCACATACTCGCAGCTCGCCCGCACTGCCGCACGGAGTGCTCCGTCAGTCGGCCCCAGTCGAACCCAGTCGGTCTCAATTACATTGTACGCATCTCCGCATTGATTACATTTTGAACGTTTGCCAATTTGCATTTAATACGGCCAGCTCGCTCGCTCGCTCGCTTCTCACAGTGCGGTGGTCCATTCACTTGGTCACTTGGCCACTTGGCCACGTTGGGCGTGCGAAAGTCGCCGCACTCGATGCGAGGCGGTGCGCGAGCGTGACTTTACGCTCCCCCCTCTCTTTATGCTACGCCTTTGACAGCTCGACAGAGAAGCAAACCAAACCCAAAACTTGGCCAGCTCAATGTGATTGATGATCGTTTGTCACACGGCCGGCCATCAATTCACTTAAAGGATGCGACATTTGCCCTCTAATGTGGCTCTAAGCAGGCACCGAGTGTGTGGGCGAGGGGTCGGCCGAAAGCAGTCCAGAAGTAGCCAAAGTAATGCTGACGTAAAAGAGAGAGAGAGAGCGAAAAAAGGTACACAGCAACCTGAGTATCGATATATACAATCAAGTTCAGCACTATGGAACAAAAAAGTTGCAATACCGATAACTATTGTGTTTGTGTCTATGTGTGTGTGGGTTAATAAAGTTTACTGAAGTTCAGGACTGAAATGTTTGAGTTAAAGATCCACCAAGAGAAAGTCTAGCAAAAGTAGTTCAATAAAAACTTCGAAAAGATTCGAGTTATGCCATTTGCAGGCAAAATCGATTAATCGATCATTTGATTTAGGGTGATCGATAAGTGCTATTTCTTGTTTAAGTGTTTGCATATGCACTTTTAATTAAAATAATATTTCTTGAAGTATTTCTTTTGAATAAATATGAAAGCTGTATTAAAATAATATTTCTGTAAATAAAATTTTTGTTGCATGAATATGAATATGTCGGTTCACATTTAAGCACATCTTCTCTGCAGTCTTTATTTTCTTTTATTTTGGTTGACAGTATTTTGTGACCCACTGTGCTGTGAGCATGCGGCCCAGAGAGGCCCGGTCCGGCTCGGTTTGGTCCGGTCAAGTGTGCATGATTGATGAACTATTTTGTTTTGCGGTGAATCAAAACGACACCATATTCTCTCTCACTCTCTCTGTATCTCTCTCTCGCTCTCTCTCTCTCACTCATCTCGTTCACAATTTTGATGACATAGTTGTCCTGCCTCAGTCGCCGCCCGCGCCCTCTGCCGCCGCACTGCCTTCTCCATTACCGCCAACGCCCCAAAGTAAATTGATACGAGTCGACGCAACGCGACGCGACTCGAGGCTGAGGCTAACAGTCAGTCAATCGGCTTGGACAGGCTTCTCTAATTGTTGAAGCGCTTGAAAAAGGTTTGGCCAGCGCGCGTATCATTAAAAAGGATATCAATAGGTGATAACACGGCCGCAACAGCAACAGCAACAACAACAACAACAAGCGTTCGAGTTGATTGAATTGTTTTGTTGTTGTCGTCTTTGTTTTTGTGTGTTGTCGCTTGTCATTTGTCGTTTGTCGTTTTCCAGCTGTCCGTCGGGCCAAATTGAATTGTATAGCACGTCAGCAGCAGCAGCAGCAGCAGGAGGAGGGCAATGCAGGGGGCTGGGGCATCTGGGCCTGGGCTCTGTATAAGGACGTTGGGCAGCCACTCAGTGCCGAGGAGGAAAAGTAATTAAGATAAATACGCAACGATAAAAATAAATAAATATAATTGTTTTTCTTTTCCATGTTTTGGTTTTATTTCCCTCTTCTTGCCCCGAACATTTGACAATTGATTGGCCCAGCCTGCCCGGCCTAATGGTATGTGCTTAATGAATTGATGGAATGTATGGCTAGGGCTTATAGCTACACTCTTAGAGCGAGATTCAGATGGAGAGGGGCTAATAATTGGAAAAGGGTTTACAGGTGCAATGAATGCCAGACTCTCTCTCTTTCTCTCTCTCTCTCTTATGACCACTTGAACATCTGTCGCCTGTTCCATCTGAGACTTGAGCTCGTCTATAAATCGAGCACATCATTATGCTCCATTAGCAGCTTCACGTTCGACTCTCAGCGAGCCTCAGCTTTGACCATGGGCCTTAGATCATATTTTATGGCTATTTCGCAGGCTTTTGGCCTAGATATTTATGCGTTGGCTTAGTCAGCTGCAGCTAAATGCATTTCTTGTTCCCTTAATAGGGCATACTGAAATCGATCTACTTCTGTTATTAATCTGGCCATTTTTGTTTAGCCTTTTAGAAAATTTCAAGCGAATGTCTGGGGTGTTTTGTGAGAGTATTACGCATTAGAGTTGGCAACATTTATCAAATAATTGAACAGCTGATAGATTGAAAGAAATGGTTTATTGAATAGAAACGACCTATCAATATTAACTTGCGCTTCATGGAAGTTTGTATTGATATAGCCATATAAGTCATAGAGGTTTGGATTAGATTTTTTATAAGATGAAGCCCATTTTCGGCTGGGATGGATACGTAAATAGGCATTATCATCGTATTTGGCATGAAAATAATCTATTATATTTTTTCGTTTTTTTTTTTTTTTTTTTTTTTTTTTTTTTTTTTTAAATAATTAGAAAATTACTATATTCATATGTACATATGTATATACAATATATTTGTACCTTTTGTCTCAAGTCTTTAGCTCCTGTATCTGCTGAGATCGACGCGGACAGACAGACAGACGGACATACTGACTCCGTTTATCACGCTGATCAGAAATACACAGTGAGTCACATTAATATTCGGGCTCTTTATTTTTCAACTTCAAACACAAATAAAACATGTAATATTAATTGAAAGTAAATGCGTAAATGGTAAGTCAGCTTTTCAAAGAGTTACAGTAGAATTCGGTTATAATGACTTCGCTTATAGCGTCTGACGGTCCCTTGAGCGAATTATACTGTAGTCAAAATTGAACATTAGCAAAGAACACTAAATTTGGCGTTACTTAAAGAACAGATTGTAATCAGCAATATAAAGTCTCTATAATTTGTACCCCGCTACATTCAAACCCGCGATAAATCGAAAAAATCGTTCTCGATAATTATCGATAATTTTGATTTCTGTGTTATTCCCTTGCGATTAAGAATTATCGGAACCCGACTATCTGTGTACGTAATGGGGTCTACCACGCCTCCTCTTACCTGTTACATACACATACAAAAACTAATATACCCTGAATGCCCATTTTCAATGGGTTGCATGGGTATCTATGACTATATAGATACCCTATGTTAAATGCAGACAGTAGCTAGAGCATTTCTCTGCCCCGCTGCGGCCGTTGCTTGTCAAAATGTCAGCATTCATGGCGCATTTCCGCAGTTGACGCCATTTTGCTCTCAATTGCGACAGCTACTTTTTTTCATTTTTGTTTATTTTTTTTGTTTATTGTATTATTTATTTGCATTGTAAGTTGTCGTTGTTGTGGCATGATTTTTAATAAAGCCAACTAAAATGTAATTAAACTTAATTTATGTGCTAATGAAGAAATTTTCAAAGCGATAGAGAGAGAGAGAGAATGGGTGGGGGAGAGGTAGAGAGAAAAAGCACGTAAAACAGAAAAACCGAAAACAAAAACCAAAAATTAACAAATAAACACGAGACGCACTGCAGTAGGCCAAATGAAATGAATATAACGAGCTCCATCTACAAACACACAGACACATATACATATATATGTATAAGTATATATATATGTGTATATGTATATGTATTCAGGTAGGTGTAGCGGACGATCGGACTGGCGCATTCATTAGCATTTTTTGGGTGACAAAAGTTTCCGGTTCGCCACGGCTATGAACTAATGGGCGACCGGGCCACATAAAAATCACATAACAAAAGACATTTTAATTGAAATTTAAGTTAATTAGTGTGGGTTTTCTAGCGCTCTCTCTCTCTCTTGCTCTCCCGCTCCAGCCAGAGTTGAGCGAAGCTGAGCTCAAATGCGTTGCGGTTTCTGTAATTGACGCAGACAAATTATGTCGGCCAGAGTCGCACTAAACAGAGCCAGCCCTAGGGGCTTGGACATGCCTCTTGGCAATGCCAACAGCAACAGCAACAACAATAATAACAACAACAACAACTACTACTAACGGCAACTGTTTCGGTTCGCTGTAAGTAATGGCAGCATTGCTAATGAGATCATTTTTATTACTTTTATTGTTATGCATTTTGAAATTATGATTTAAAGCCACAAGAATGAAATTTATGCATGTATCTCTAGAGCTATATCTATCTCTGTCTCCATCTGCTTCGCCTTCTCATTCTGTACATCTGTCTATCTCGATCTTTCCGGTGTCGAGTGCGCTTTCAGCTCGTTTCTCTGTTTTGTTTTCAATGGCATAAATTGTCATTAGATAAAGTTTATGACTCAATTATCGTTAGAGGTTGACAAGTTTTGTTGGCCGTCGCTTTTAATGCCATTGGCATTGGGCTTGTCTAGCCCCCATGTCCCCACCCGCTCGGACACTAACTCGCTCCCGCTCTCCTTCTCTCTCTCTCTCTCTCTCTCTCTCACTCTCATTGTTTCGCTTACTTTATTATTTTTCATGATGTCTTTGTTTTTGCTTTTGTTTTGGGGCGTGGCGATTTATGGCTGTGTCCATATCCAACAACAACATCCCTCTACCTGTCCCCATTGCCCCACCAAGCCAATCCAAGCTACCATTCATCTATCCATCAATTTACCCAATCTCTGACGCCTCTCAACTCGCTCTGCGCTGTTGTTTTCGAAAGTTTTGAATTTTGACTGGACAGCAAAAAGTTGTTGGTAATTTATGTTGTATTAGTTGTTATGTTAAAGCGGGCGTTGCTTTCCCATCTTTTCCATGTGCTTAATTAAAATTAATATTCAACTACGCACTCTTACCAAGACGAAAGTGATTTCAAGTTTCTTTTAAACTCGTTTTTCAATCATTTTTTTGGCAATATAGTCAGGGAAAATTTTCGGAATTCTGTATATCCTTCATCATTATCAATCATTATCATATATCATATAGTGATTAGGCTATGAGTTTGGCTAAAGAAATGTTTGATCTTAAGAACTTTGGAAGAATATCTTAGTACAGAAATAGTTCATTTTTCGAAAGAATACTTAAACTATCTCTCTTAACATCATATACATTATAGATTGGAAATCAGAGGCGTGGCAGTCGCCTTAAATTATATATATATTCCTGATTATGATTGGTCCGCATGTATTAACGCATCGATCTCGAGTTATATTTGCTATATATGTATTTCCTATATGTATTTGCCTAGGTCCCTATAAAGCACATCAAATAATTTATAGCTAGACTCGTTTATGGTTGGGCTTAAGCTTATGGAGCAGTTTGTATATTTTATTCATTCATTTTTTTTTTACCGAGTGTTGAATTTATGCCATTCAAATTTGGTATCTCAGCAAGACCATTCATGAAGTATAATAGACCAAGCCTCTTGCCATGTGAAAGCTTATGGAGTATATTTAAATCGTAGATCGAATGGGACGCAGGGTATTTCCTAATGTTGCTGTTAAACTTTTTATACTCATTCATAATTAAATAACTATAAATAGATTAGATAAGAGCAGCGTGTTTGATTCTATGGAACTTTATTATGTTTGCTGTTGGGAAGGCATTTTGCATCTGGTTATCCGGCTCAGAGGTCTCTTACGGGTTTTGCTTCGCCTCGTAGAATCCTTCGTAATGGACAGTGTGTGTTATATCTTGGATAAATTTAGAGATCTGCCACAGCATCTATAGCCGGGAAGGCTCTGCCTAAGATATAAGTAATAACAAAAATTCCTTTTTCCAGTTCCGGTTCTTTCATCGTACTATCCCGGAATATGCTCGGCCCATTTTAAGTCTCTTTAGGTAAATAACATGGCTGTAGTCAGTACACTCATTAGACAGCCCACTCTCTACCAATCTCTCTCTCACTCTCTCTCTCCCTCTCTCTCTCTTTCTCTCTCTCTCTCTCTTTTTGCCTGAAGTTGAGCTCATCTCAAGCTACAAATTGCGTGCGTGCTTTTGCTTCTGATCGTTTGCTGTGCAGCCTGCAGAGATGACGGACTGACGGACTGATGGATTGACGGACAGACGGCTCGGCCCATGCACATGTGGCTCGTTAAGTGTCCTTGCTCGCGTTTGCTGGAATCCTGAAAGCATCAAAGGCAACCGGGCGCTGTGCAAATGTGCAGAGGAGAGCACAGAGAGTGCGGCATTAACATATTTTAACAGCCAAGCGGCATTTGCATAATTTTGTGACATGCTCGCAGCGCAACGTCCGCCTCCTGCTGCTCCTGCTGCTGCTGCTGCTCCTTCTCAGTTCACTCCGGCTGGCCGTTACGGGCTTTCTCTGCTTGCTTTCGTTTTTTTTCCCATTTTTTTTGCGTTTTTTATTTCGTTTTATTTTTTATTTCTTTTTTTTTTGTGTTGACAGCTTTTGTAGGTTCCATTAAAAAGTTCAGAAAACGCTGCAAAATGGCGCGCACTTATGCCAAATTAAACTTTTCCAACATGGCGCTCGGCTCTCGCTTCCTGTCCGCGTTGTCTCTCCTCCTGGCAGCATCTCAGAGCGTGTGTGCGTGTGTGTGTGAGTGTGTGTGTGTGTGTGTGTGTGTGGCAACTGCAACTGGAGCTGGCTCCATTATGTAACAAATTACTTTGGTAAAGTGCTCGTGTATTCGCTTTTTAAATATGCAAAAAGAGCGCAATTTGCATAAATTTGCCCCAGCATTAAAACAATTTTAACTCGCAACACCAACGCGCACAACAGCAACAGCAACAACAACAGCAACAACAACAGCAACAAATAAATAAAATGTTTGCTGAAAAACAACCCAAACCTGCCAAAAGCCCTCGCAGCTCTGCCCACCCACCTCATCAGCCACATAGAACTACTGCTGTTGCCTGTTGCTGTCACATGGCTGGGTGGTTGGGTGGTTGGGTGGTTGGCCGTTGCTTGCCTCTTTGCTGCTTGGCTCCGGTTGTCAGCGGTGCCAAATTAACAAATTTACGCCAACATCTCTGGCTCAAAAGCTGCCAGCCAACGGCGTGCCAGCGGGGTGGGCAGCGGGGGAGTGGCCTGTGCGGTGGGCTTTCACTTTGTTCTGTTGTTGTTTGCTTTGTGGTAGACTTTCGCCAGGGTTGGTTCTTTCATCCACCTGCCGCCTCACCCCAGTAGCTGTCGCTGTCGCTGTCGCTGTTACTCTTAATGTGCTTTCGGCCCGTTACTTTTCAACGGTTCTATTTAGCCCAGCCCCAATGGCTGCCCCTCGCACGCCCACCCACTGCCTTCCCTTGAGCTAACAAATTAAATATTCCGGCACCATTAGTGTTAAAAGTGTTCACATTAAAAACATTTTGCATTTTTTTCATTCCTTCATTCTTTAGCGACATTTTTGTTGCTGTTGCTGCCGTCCGTGAAATGCACAACAGTAGCAGAGCTCAGTGGGCAGCTGCTTGGCTAGCAGATACCCTGTACTAGTTGAAAGTTGTCCTAACATAACCTTCTCCCATTTACAGTGCCTACTTCAAGTCTTTGGATCTCACTCTCTCTTTGGACCTGCATCATCTCTACTTCTCTGCACTGTTATACCCCACTTGACACACTGTCCCAGGGCAGCAATGAGTCTGAAAATGTCGCAACTTTGTTTTTAAGCACGGTCAACTTTTTCGGGGGTAGTACTCGACTCGGGGTTTCTTTTTTTTCTGCTTTGTTTTGTCCGGCTCATGTTCACAGGACACACAACAACTTTGTCATTAGTCAATTGTCGGTCGAGGTGTGGGTGAGGGGCGTTAGGACTGCGAGCTAGAGGGAAAGTGCCACTTAAAAGTTAACTCAGCCGGCAGCCAATTCACTAGCTACTAGCCAGCCATTAGCTAAGCGATGACTCTTAAAACCTCCTGCGGAACAGCAGGATTCATCTGTGTCTTGATACCAGCATCTGTGATGAGGAAACATGAATTTCCTTATAGAAATTGATTTCCTAAATACGGCTATTGCCGTAGACTAACTATAATCGTACTATTCTCTCAAATTAACTCTTATAACTCTTGACTAATGTGACTGATTCACTGACTAAATTAAATACTAACTCGCATAGACTCTATGTAATTGATTGGGAGAAAAACTGACTCACCTTTAAAGTATCTGATAGAATATTTGATTGTTCGAGTCTCTGAGTAACTGTCGAATTGATTGTGTGATTGTCTAGTACGTTGGTTGAATAATTAAATGATTGACTCAAACACTTAACACTTACATAGTAAGTGATTGATTGATTAACTAACAAATTGTCCCAAAAACTGGAAAAGCGACGACTGCTTGAGTGAATGACTGAAGAATGACTGACGGATTGACTATCGCATTGATGGACGGACTGTTTGATTGATTGACTATATGTTGTGTAGTATGTATAACCAATGATTGACTACCAGGTTGAACAAATTATGTGCCGACTGAAAGTTTGATTGGCTTTGTCAAAAAATGATTAACTGATTGACTGTGTGATTGACTAAGATACTGATTGAAGAGCTTACTAATTGAATGAGCTCTCTAACTGACTGACAATTAGTTGATAGAATGCTTAGCTAGCTCATAGACTGACTTTTCTTTGATTGACTGATTTTTTTATGACTGTCTGACTGAGTGACTGACTGTCTGATTGTCTTTATGACAGAATGAGTCATTGAATAACTATGTCAATGTCTTTCTGACTTACTGACGGACTTTCTGTATGATTTAGTTAGGAATTTTTTGACTTACCAATTGATTGGTTGACTAGTCAGTCAACTGAAGAATTAGTTTAATTACTAGCCAACTATTGATCTATCTATAATTGGCTCATGGAATCATGGACTAATTGTTTTATTGACTCATTGATTCATTGAATCATTTATTCATTAATTCATGGAATCATTGATTGCCGCATTACCTCCTTGACTCATTTACTCATTGACTTATTGACTCGTTAACTCATTGACTCATTGACTTATTGACTCATTGACTCATTGACTCATTGATTAATTGAGTCATTGATTCATTAATTCATTGATTCATTAACTCATAGACTCATAGACTCATTGATTCATTGACTCATTGATTCATTGATTCATTGGCTCATTGACTCATTGATTCATTGACTCATTGATTCATGGATTCATTGACTTATTAATTTATTGACTTTTTGAATATTTTATTGATTGTTTTACTGGTCGAATAGCTTACTGACTAGCTGCCTCATTGACTGATTGATGAACTAATACATTGAGTGATTAATGATTAACGGACAATCAGCATGTTTGCTTCATTTGTTTCCTTGACATTTTCTCCAACTCCAGCTGAAAGTGAGGAAATTCTACAATATGAAACTATTTCGTTTAGCATTTAATGGGCTTCAAATTCACTTTATCTGCAGACTTTATCTATTTAAAATATAATTCTCATTAATGTGGAAATGAATAGATAATTTATGTGAACATGTATGGTCTAGATATCGAGGACTTTAACACGTACAGTCTGCTGTATTGACCATTTGAGCTGTGGCTGCGGTTGTGGCTGCGACTGTGGCTAGTTGGTGTTGGCTAATTGCATGAGAACATCAGGTGAAAACGGCGTTAAATAGACGGCTGCAAATTAGAAGCTAGCCAGCGCTTGTTAACGATTATCGTCTACTCCTCCGTCGCCGTTCCTCCTCCTGCTGCTCTCGATTGCTACTCGAGTTCAGTGCAAGGCGCACAGTGCACATTGATCGAATGTTAATTTGAAAATAAATGAACGTTAATTATACGCTACACATTCGGCATTTCGGGCATTTCGGGCACTTCCTTTCGGGTGGTAGAGCTGCTGCACTTGACGGCTGCGGCTGCTGCTGCTGCTGCTGCCCTTTGACCCGCGCATGGGTCTGACAAATCATGTCTAGCCTTTTGATGTTATTGCACTCATTAATGCCACAGCGAACGAGTGCTGGGCGTGCTGGGCGTTGAGGGCGTGCCAGCGACGCCAGCTTAGCATTCGTTGACAGCTGGTAGCACTTGAGTTCCTCTAACAAGGCCAAAACGAGCAGAGGCTGTTACTGTTGCAGTTGTAGTTGTTGTTGTTGTTGTTATTTTCATGTTTTGTTTATTTTCTTCTCTGTTTTCATTTTCCTTTTTTTTGGTTTTTGCGCAGACTTGGCTCGGTGACAGCTGCGTCAGAGGCTCAGCGCGTCCTGCCACGCACTTAGCCAGTCACACACACACACACACACACACACACACACACACCTTTCACACCTATCGGCCAACTGTGTGGACTGTAGGTGTGAAGCGGAATTTCCAGTGTGCGTCTGGGCCCGTCGCATCGGCTTATCTAAATTGCTTTTCGAGTATCAATATTTTAGCTCAAGTGTAAATTATAACGCCCGTCGCGGCAAACGGGCAAACGGGCCAGCAACAGCAACAGGATTCAGCGAGGTGGCTCGCTGTTTATTTAGTGCTAGGCCATAGATAAATCTAAAAGCCTTGGCGATCCAGCGATCCAACGATCCAGCGATCCAGTGATCCGGCAATGCGGCAATCGCCGCCACCAATTAGCCGAGCCGAGCCATTTTGAACGGCATAAATTACGCACGCCAACGTATTCATAATTCTATTTCCGGCACATTAACTCAACACCGACAAACCACACATTCCCATGCAGGGGTCACTCGGTCCCTGCTGCCCAAGCTCTCCCAGCGCACACATACACACAGATAGACAGATCTTAAGTGATACAGAGAGAGGGAGAGGGAGATATACATATGTGTATGTATGTAGCTTAAAGATTTGTCGCTGACACGCGATCTGAGTGGCCAACGGGATGTGCTTCATTAATTGGCGTCCAAGTCATAAAAAAAATCTTTGGCTTTTGTTCGCAGCATCCGAATACCCAAAAATCAGGTAAAAGTTGTTAATAAAACGAAAACTAAACTAAATAAAAGCAAAATAAAACGAGAAAAATTAACAGAGACCAACAACAACAACAACAAACTAAAACAGACTCAAACTGAGCGCATTATAATCAGATTATGAGCACTAATGATCCTTTAATGATCGGCGTTTAGGTCTGGGCCTCCAGATTGGTTTTAAATTGAAAGCCACATCCAAGTCCGGCCATAAAACGAAATCAAATCGAATCGAATGAAGCCATATCAATTTTAAAGCGTAACGTATTTCCCGTACACTTTTCTCTATATAGAGCTGCATAGGCGGATGCTGGGCAAAAAAAAATAATGAAAAATAGAAGGAAAAGAAGAACAAAAACAACAAAACAATGTATTCATAATTAAATAAATATTTGAAAAAAGTTAATAAAAACAATATAATAAATACAAAGAATGTCTAAAAATATATAATCATATTAATAAATATATCATAGTTTATATTGTGTTAAGTATAAATATATAAAAAGTAATTAAATAAATTTAAGTTTTCAATAATATATATTCAAATATATCGATTTATAAGCATACAAAATTTAGAAATTTCTTTTAATTAAATTACATATTTTAAAAATTTTTCAAAATATTTTTAGTATGCAGATTTATAAAATTTAATCCAAGTAACTAAGAGTGTTTTTGTCGAGCCTGAAGATGGAATACATATATCCCGAACAATGCATAGAGCTTAGATTTTTTTTTTATCATTTTACACAACCTTTCCATATACAGTCGATTCTCGTTATTTCAAACCTGCGATATTTCGAACCTCTCATTAATTCAAAGTAATCACAAGTCCCATACAAAATCTCTTTATATTTCGAACCATTTAATATTTCGAAAGTTCCATAATTCGTAGTCATTTAAGACTCCTTTGATTTTCTAAATAACGAGAGGTAGAATAAATTTCGTATCAGACGTAGATGTATCCAGAATTCGAAGCATTTAAAATCTGGAATTTATTCAGAAAGATCTATGACTCAAGCTTATACTTTATTTAGGGAGAGACAGGTGGAGGTATCCAAAACCGCAGCACTTAAATCTAGAAATAAGATCAGAAAAATCTGTAGTTCTATGGCACTCAAACTCCACGTACAAAAGAAATAGAGCTATCTATTGTAATCGAAAAGCTATCGAGAAAAATGATAAATACGTACTGGGAATGGTAGGTCAAGAATATACACTAAAAATTTCAATTAAATATTTAAAAATTCAATATACAATGATATCCCACTTTGAATGAGTTTAATAAATTTTTCTTTATTTGGTTGATGCTTTGAAAATATTTACGAAAAATTATATAAATTATCATAAAATATAGAAAATACGCTCTGAAACAATTACTAAATGGATAACAGATATTTAGATCATTACGGATAATATTAGATTCATAGGGACTTACTTGATTATGGGCTAAAGGTTGAGCAGGTAGAGTCTACACTGGCAGAAATAGCTTAGTATATCTATATAGAAACAGTTTCTTTGAATTATACAGAGCAGAAGTAAATCAAATGAATATATAGTAAATAAATGAAAAACCTAATCTATTTACTAAACTATCTAGACTTCGATAAGTTATATCTTAATCTTGACATAGATAAAGAATAGTTGTCTCTCAATATTTTCTCAGATATGGATATAGATTGTCCCTAGATATAGATGTAATCCCGTTTAATGATTTCTCTACTTAACTAGTCTACACTATGAATGGTGTGGAAATTCGTATTGATATACCAAATGATTTCTCTCAGTGTGCTCATAACTTATACTTGACTCAGTTTTGATGGCTGTTGCCCTTGGTTTAACTCCTTGAACTTGTCGAATTCGAATGCGAATGCGGGTCGCTTTAATGGGCCATGTGCAGCGCATTTCAGTCGCTCATTAAGCCGTTCAGTCGTTCTCTTCTACTCTTACCCCCTTCTCACTCTCCCCCCTCGATTCACTCGCTCCCCTTTGTCACTCTCTCGCTCACACAGTTTTCATATTTCATCAATGGAAAAACAGCGTACGCTCTGGGGCGCCTTTAGGGCCAAGCGAGGCGGCTACTGTAAACGTTTTACGTTGTTCGTTGTTCGTGGTTGTAGTTGTTGTTGTTGTTGTTGCCTTGGCTAATTATTATCTGATATGCAGCCACACACACTAGGCCAGAGAGAGAGAGAGAGAGGGCGAGAGAGGGTCAGCTTTTTAACTAGACCAAAGACGAGAGCGAAGACCATTTCCGGTAAGCGCTTTCCATACGTAGCTGGTGCGCAGGCGCGTTAATGAACTTTTAACCGTTGCTACTGTGCAAAGGACTCAAAGGCGAGCTCAGGGGCCCAGGGACAGGTGTAATTTAATTATGTGTAGCAGCAGCATCGAGCGGGTGTCCTGGCTGCGTTCAATTTTAATGACACATAAAATTGGTCACTTATGTTAGCCGCAATGAAAACAAAACTGCCCAGGACATGACACAACAGGACTCACACACTCGAGCGCTGCACATTTCTGTGTTTCTGTGGCGTCATTGTCCTCGCACTAGATAAACAGAACAACGCGTCCGCAGCGGAGTAACTGTCTAAGGCTGAGTCCTTAAAAGCCGCTTAGCGCGCCAGGGTAATGTGAACCTGTTACAAAAACCCAGTTTGTGTTGTTGTTGATGTTGCTGTTGTGTTTTCAGGTTCAGGTGTTTCTCTGTTGTTCGTCCGTTCGTCCTTTATTTTTTCCTGTGGCTGCGCGACAGGCGTTAAAATCATGTATCGCTGACTCGTTTAATTACAGTTACACGTAATAGCGCGCCCATGGCGAGACCCTCGAGTCAGCGGTTTGTTTGGTTTTCGGTTACATTTGGGTTCCTTTCTCTCCCTCTCTCTCTCTCTCTCTCTCTCTCTCTCTCTTTGCTTTCAATTTTCGGTTGTTTTCTAGGCCATTTCAGCGGCCAAGTGTATTTTTGACCAACATATTTCCGTTTCCAATTATGCAATGTCTAGTGCTTGGCCGAGCGGTTTTTCCTAATCCCTATGCATAATCCACTTAACAGCAGGCGATTGCCATCGCGCTGTTATCGTAAACGAATGAAACGTGTGATAAGCGTTTGTCCTCTTCGCATATTAATTATTCGACGTTTTTTTGAGATTTCCGATTCCCGATTGCCGATTGCCGATTGCCGATTGGCGATTTGGCAAACGAAAATGAAAACGAAAAACATTAAAGTCGAGAAATTAATTAAAATATAATCAACATTACGTGTGCGGCATGGCGTGACTGCAAATTATATTTAATAATAGCGCCATAATATTTATTGTATTTGTCGAGCCCAGGGGGGGGGGGGGGGACTGCAGCGTCCATTCCTGATTGCACTGCAACTGCAGCGAAAAATCAACAAACAATTTGCCAGCAACAATAACAACAAATGTCGCCAAACAATTGCCAAGGCTGCAGTCCGCCCACATTGTTGCATGTTGCAATCGGGCAAAAAAAAGCATAAAAAAAAGAGAAAATGAGAAAAAAAACTGTAAATAGAAAAAAATAAGTAAAACAAATATTAATTGCACTTAAATTGTCACTGCCATTGTTATTGTTGTTGTTGTTGTTGTTGTTGTTGTTGCTGTTGTTGTTTGTTTATCGCTTTATCAGGCTGTGGCCATTTCATTAGTTGTCGTTGTTGGCGCTTTAAACGCAACTAATTAATGGTAATCGGTCATTTTGCATGGCCATTGCATGGACATCGCTTGTTTGTTGATTTTGTAAGCAATTTTTATAGCCACTGTGCATGTGTGTGTGCGTGTGTGTTTTAACTATCGATTTTTTATTATTCACTCAGTTCGCACGAAACGCCAACAAATTGCCAGCTAACCCAGTTGACTGCCTATGTACAATACAGAGTGCTCAGGAAAAAAACAAATATCAAATTGATTTCGAAAACATAAAATTTACTTCAATTTTAGCCATATGCAGCACTTGACTTGCGCTGAAATATGTATGTGGCAAGAGACATAATTGTCGTGTTGTAAACAGGTTTTCCATAAAAAAAATAAGTGAAAACTGTTTTCTACATGCATAAAGTTTTAGCTATATAAGCTTTATTTATTTCTATGTAAATGGGTTTGAAAAGGAAGAGAGGCAGACAATATAAGGCTGAATTGATCTGGCCTTGTTTATCTAGCCTTTATTATTAACGCGTCTATCTCAAGATCTATAACAGATGTAAGCAAGAAATTTTGTTATAATCATAATTTTAACTTTAACAATAACTTTCCCTTATTTAAACAATTGAAAACTTAATCAAACAAATGCAAATCTCGTAATGCTATTTGTTTCGGTAGATATCAGTCCCAAAATTATACAAAATATTTTAAATTTTTTAACTGCAGAAATATCGTAAATATACAACAATTTTATATATTACAATGACAGAATGTCTAGTCAGCAGAAATTCAGAATAATTTCTAGTTGAAAAGCCTTAACTAAAACATGCTTAAGACTTTTGTCTGCATGTTGTTTCTTTTATATTTTATTTTATTTTTTAAATGTATTATATTTAACTGTGTATTTCATGAGGTCCATATACTTCCGTCTTTTACATTTTAAAATATTAATTCAATTTAAATGGAATTTATTTATTTATTTATTTCTTAAAGCTATTGACAAAAACGAGAGTCAATTTAAATTTAAAAAGCCTTAACAAAGTACAGGATATAATTTCACTAGTAGCACCAAAACATTCTTACCTTTGCTTTTATTTGTCATAAACAATTTAGTAACTCTCGAAAAAATCTAATCTATAGTATGTATATCGAAAACCATTTTTAATAAACTATCATATCATGAGAAAATTCAAAATTCTTTTCATATTCCTTACAAATAACAGTTATCCAAATATTTTCTATCCATATGCTGATTGAATATAATTAAAGAAAAATATAATTTTCAAGTGAATGTAATTTTTAGCTATTATAATTGCACTTATTATTGTTATACATCTGTTATACTAGTTACTCAATTCATTGTTAATACGAGAAACTCTCCTCTGCCTTTGAGCCAAGTCCGTAAATTCGTCTTTTAAGCTGGGTACTTGATGTGCAGGAAAAGCAGCTACTGGCTGCCAGCGATGCATAATCTTTGCCACGTACTCTCTCATCTAATTGTATAAAAGCGTTTCCGTTACGTACGCCATTTTCACACACCCACACGAACACAACGGGCAGCGTGAAGAGAGCAAGCAAAGTGCTGAATCCTCATACGTTGGCTAAAGTGAGATAGCCTGTACACTTCGTCGCTATAAGTATGTGTGTGTGTGTGTGTGTCTGTGTGCTTGTACAAACTTCAAGTCAAAGTATCTAAACGCACAGTTTTTCTGTATCCAAAACTGCATTAAATGCCATAAAATAACTTTTAAAATGCTTTTTACTTAACATCCTGCAGGCGTAGCAAGCAGAGCAGAGCAGAGCAGAGCAGAGCAGAGCCTAAGCAGCGCAGCGACGTCAACGCCAACGTTAAAGCCAAACGCGTGAGGTGTCAAAATTGTAACGGCAAGCAGCACCACAACCACCCACTGTGCCACACACACACACACATACACAGAGCAGGCAACGAATTCCTTTGCACACCCACGCGCTGTCGGCAAGCAGAGCGAAACAGCGACACACAAAGAGAGACAGAGAGAGAGAGAGAGAGAGGGCAAGCGAGACATGTACGTCAAACGCCAGAGCGCGAAAGAGATAGCAACGGCCAGAGAGCGAAGCGAGCGTTTGCCATAAAGATTAATTAACAATTTGCTGTAAAAAGGCAGCCAAGCGTTTTTTTCCTCTTTTTTTTGTTTACTTGCGCGCTGCTTACGTGCAGAGTTTTTGTATGTATGTGTGTGTGTGTGTGTGAGTATGTTTTATTTTATTTATTTATTTTTTTTTTTGGCACTCGTCAACATCACCGTCGCTGGTGCTTATTGGTGCGAAAGTTCAGCTAGCGATTGATGCGTGCGCCAGAGCGAGACGGCTCGTCTGTCACCCGACCGCGCCGGCTAGCGAGCGAGTGCAAGCGAGCCGGCAAGAGCGAGGCGGCGCTGCTCTCACGCTGGCTGGACCGAAATTATCGACAGCGGAAGTTAACACACTTTAAATCAATTAGAAAATAAAAGGCGGAGTTTAAACGAGCCAGCTTAGCAGACAAAGACGATGACGACGACGACGACGACGACGACGACGTCGGCAACCACCGCAGCAGCGACAGCAGCAGCAGCAGCAGCGTCAAAGCCCGGGTTAAGTGACATGCGTGCGCAGAGTTGTTGTCTTTCGATTTGCCTGCCGACTGGTTTTCACTCCCCGCTACCCAACCCCCTCTCTCTATCTGTGTGTGTGTGAGACTGTGGTGAGTTTCTCTTGGTGCTGCTGCTGCTGTGTTTCTGATTTTTATAGCATGTCTCTTTCTTCTCAGCTGGCGATTATAATTTTCGTAATTTGAGAGTGTCGATGGGAATATCGCCGAGAATGGGGCACCACAGTAGCCAAGTGGCACTACAGTCCTAGGCCGGATCCGTTGCCGGGTCAGCTGTGCGACAAAACTGTTGGTCAACAAAAACAATGAGACTGCACTTTGTGGCTGCTCGTTTGTCTCAATCAATGAATGGCCGAATGAATGAACGGCTCACTGAATGGACGGGCAGTCAGCTCTCTGCCGGACAAATTTTGGTAATGCGCCGCAATTGAGACGAAAGCCCGAATCGACTGCCCTGGGAATGCTGTCTCTAACAAGTGCTCGCTAGAAGAGTTGACACACATAATTGTTACTTATCGCACACACACACACACACACATGTACATATACATATGTATGATTGCTCTCATATATACAGACTTTGTCGTCTCTCAAACAACCCCATATACAGTATCTTTTGCACCCTCTCGGCTGCGCTTTCAATCTGCACATTTTGACAAATTTCTTGTGACATTTGACTAGCAACCCGGCCAGCCGTGGGCCATGGCAATGCCAATGCCAATGCCAACTGACCGCCAGACAAAGGCGTGGCATTATTAACGCTTTGCTGGTTTCGCTGATTAAGCGTCAAAACTTTGCGGTCAGAGTCAAGGATGAAAAAGGTACACATTCACACACTCGCACACACACACACACAAGTAGAAGAGCCAGAAGAGTGCTAAAGAAGTTACAAAAAAAGAAAAAAAATATTGAAAGAAAAAAGAACTCAAGGAGTTAAGCAACAACAAAAGTCGCCGCAATGTCTCGAAAGCTTGAGTCAGCCTCCCAAAAAGAACAAGAGTAAATCTCGTTATACATATCGATACAGCTGCAATGAGCATCTGGACTGGACCACGCCCACCAAGCAGGGCGTTGCTTCTGCTTAGGAAAGCAGAGAATCGAGATATGTATAAGGAGTTATCTAAATAATTATGCGATGCAAATATATTTGAAGATGTTTAAAAAGTCAAACATTTTGATATATGTATGTGTATTACCTATTGCCCAAGGGAGATATGTATGAACATGCTGAATATGACGAGAGATATGGAGGTGGAATATATGATCTTGAGACTTTATCTGTTAAAGTTTAGATATATTGATTTTTAGATATATATAATATCTCTTTGTCTATCGTGCTATATAATTCTATATCTATCTCTAGGTTTCTATCTCTCTCCCTCACTATCTCATTTTTTAATCTCATTCCATCACTCTTTCACTGTTTCTCTAAATCTCACTCTCGGTCTCTGCTCCTTCTTTCAGCTCTCTCCCAACATTTCTCTGTTTCATTATCTTTAAATTCCTCTCTTTAGCTATTTGCATCTGTCTCAACATTTTTTCTGTACCTCTATATATGCTTCTTTTATTGTATATCTCTCTTTCTCTTCTTCTTCTCTCTATCTCTCCTCGTAGCTCTCTCTCCCCCTGTACCTCCGTCTCTCTCCTTCACTTTATTAGTCAATCAAGTTCTCTCTCACACTCCCTTCGATTTTCTCTATTATTCTCTCTCTCGCTCCCTTGCTTTATATCTCCCTTTATACTCCACTCATATTATCTGTCTCTTTCTCTCTCTCTTTTTCTCTTTTATTTTGCTATCTATCTCTATCTCTCTATCCATCGTTCTCAATCTTCCTCTCTTTCTCTCGTCCCATCACTATCATTCTCCCTCTCTCTCTTTATTATTGGTTTATTTTTTCCACTCTCTCACTCTTTAAGTTTTTCTCTTTTTCTCTGTCTCTCTTTCTTTTCCTCTCTTCCGCTCTGATCTCTCTCTCTCTCTCTCTCTCTCTCTCTCTCTCTCTCTCAATTTTTTCCTCTCACTCACTCTCTCTACCTCCCTTTCTCTCCTCTATTCATCTAGATCTTTTGCCTTGTTATATAGTATATACATATTTTTTTTTTCGTATTTAGGTTTTATTCATTTCTTCAACTTTAGATTTTGTGCTGACGTCATCGTCGCCATAAAGCCCAAATAGTTGTTGTTGCCATTATTATGGCTTTTTAAAGTATTAAACTAAGTAGCATTTGCTGTCCGTCCGCCCATCCGTCCGTCCGTCTGTCCATCCGTTTTGTCTGGCCTGTCAGATGAAGAAAAAAAAAAAAAATCGTTGCTGTGTTTGTTGATATATATATTTTTTTTCTTTTTTTCGGCGCTCAACTCTCGCCTCGCATTTTCTGCGTCTTTTTGGTTAATTGGCTAAAAATTTTCTACCAAATTACTTTAATTATGACAGTTACACAGGCCGCTTTATAGCTACATATACACACGCTTATCAGTACACGTATCTATATATAGTCTTCTTCTTTTTTTTTTTTTTTTTGCTGTTTAGTTGCGCTTATGGCTTTGGCCTCTGTTCATCTGTTCATCTGTCATTGCCCATTTCTCGATTTACTCTCTGTCATCTTTCGGATGCTGCAGCAGCATTACAAAATGTGTTAAATAATTGAATGATATAGTACTATTGTGAGGGGCTGCAGCCGAGGCCCACAGGCACTCACTGTCCAATTGTGGGTCAACGCATAGATTTGCGAATTTTCGATTGTATTTCGATTTCGTAATAAAACAATTAACTCAGAGAGTTTCCTAGCAGCACTCGCTTCAGCGGAGAAGGTTTAAGGTATTGGCCTATAGTGGATTGATGTAGTTATCTGATTATACAAGATTTATCGATTCCATAATTGCAAATACAAAGAAGTTCATCTATGTAATCGATTAAGTATCAGAGTTCCGATTCAAAAGTATTACAAGTTAATAGTTATGATGATGACAGCTCGCTACACATCTCATTCTCCATTTGGGGACTTGAAAGGTTAATTGAACGAAGGAGCTGGATGTGAGTTGTGTGTAAGAAACTAGAGATTCGCGGCTTGAAATTATAATATATAAAATATTTGTAAAAAAGTTATTTATTTTATACATATTTATTAATCAGCGTTGAATTTTTATGGGTACTTTAAAAGTCTTTATTGACTTTGGGGTATATAAATTAAATGCTTTAAGATATTTTCAGAAGATAGTATGGCTGAATTACTTTGGGAATGTAGATATTATTGAGTTGACTGAATTCATCATGCTTGTAGATGTTCTGAGATCGGTGGGTTTTATGCATGAACTGTGATTCATGGAGAAGGTGAGTAAATTGAAATCATATTTCATATTTTATATTTGATATTTGATATTCCATTTTCCATTTTCCATATTCCATATTCCATATTCCATATTCCATATTCCATATTCCATATTCCATATTCCATATTCCATATTCCATATTCCATATTCCATATTCCATATTCCATATTCCATATTCCATATTCCATATTCCATAATATTCCATATTCCATATTCCATATTCCATATTCCATGTTCCATATTCCCTAATTTTTATTTCATATTTCATATTTCATTTTCCATATTCTATATTCCATATTCCATATTCCATATTCCATATTCCATATTCCATATTCCATATTCCATATTCCATATTCCATATTCCATATTCCATATTCCATATTCCATATTCCATATTCCATATTCCATATTCCATATTCCATATTCCATATTCCATATTCCATATTCCATATTCCATATTCCATATTCCATATTCCATATTCCATATTCCATATTCCATATTCCATATTCCATATTCCATATTCCATATTCCATATTCCATATTCCATATTCCCTAATTTTTATTTCATATTTCATATTTCATTTTCCATATTCTATATTCCATATTCCATATTCCATATTCCATATTCCATATTCCATATTCCATATTCCATATTCCATATTCCATATTCCATATTCCATATTCCATATTCCATATTCCATATTCCATATTCCATATTCCATATTCCATATTCCATATTCCATGTTCCATATTCCCTAATTTTTATTTCATATTCCATATTCCATATTCCATATTCCATATTCCATATTCCATATTCCATATTCCATATTCCATATTCCATATTCCATATTCCATATTCCATATTCCATATTCCATATTCCATATTCCATATTCCATATTCCATATTCCATATTCCATATTCCATATTCCATATTCCATATTCCATATTCCATATTCCATATTCCATATTCCATGTTCCATATTCCATATTCCATATTCCATATTCCATGTTCCATATTCCATATTCCATATTCCATATTCTATATTTCATATTCCCTAATTCTTATTCTATATTTAATATTCTATATTTCATATTTCTTTATCCAAATTCCACATTCCATTTTCCAACTAATCGAATCTTTTTTTTTCCCCCTCATATCATGTATTGCTTATATATTCTGCAGTTTAACTGGAATTTTTTAAAGCTACAATGCAACAATAGGCTCTCCTGCTCATGCTTTGGCCATAAATACAAAGACAAAATGAAATGCGTTCGACAGCAGCAAAACAAAAGTGAAGATATTTAATAATTTGTTAAATTGCAATTAAGTGCTTAAATACTTGAGCTGGTGCTGGGGGGCGCGGACTTAAAGCGGCTCATGTAAACGGAAACATACAGACATAGAGCTAAATATATATACAATATGTGTGTGTGTGTGTGAGTATATCTCTGTAAATCCGCGATTGAGGAGGCATTGCATAAGCTGCGGCAGTGCTTTAATTGCTGCACCACAGCATGTTGCATGCCGCACGAATTGGCTGGCTTAGTGAATGGCTGCGATTGCGTGTGCCAAGGAGTCAGCGGCTGGCGGGTGTGGGGGCGTGGCAAGTTTTATGTGTGTTTTGTGGCCAAAAAATTGAAGCGTACTTCCGCGTCGTGAACGAACGAGCGAGCGAGGGAGCGATAAGCGAAATTGAAACGTTTTTGCAGTCAGTGTGGCACGGGAGCAGCGCGAACAAATTAAAAATTACGCATACGCCGCTTTGTACCGACAGCGAAACGTTGTAAAATCGCTAGTGCCAAAACAGGCAAACGAAACAGCTTTGAACAACTGCAAAAAAAAAAACATGTACACACACACACATCGATGCTGAACGCATTGCAAACGCCATGCTTGGCCAAGCGCAAAACATTAATAAATACCTGCGGTTTAATTCAAAATAATTTGTTTAAACATTTCCTTTTGTTTAACGCTGCCAGTTGCCAATTACCCCGTTGTGACGTGCACTACAACATTCTCAGAGACGCCCGACCCCCGACCCCCGTCGGCATTAATTGTGGCCAAAGCAACACAGTTGGGCTATAATATTTAATGCATTTACTGGGAAGCTGGCATTGTTCCGTGTGGATTGCAATACATAAATTGCTAGATGAGTGATATACATCGGCAAATCGAATTGCAAATTGACAGCGGCCGCAGCGCATGTGCATGTGCCAGCTCAAGGTCATTCAGTGGAGGAGGCGGCGTGAGCAGGAGGCGCATTCTTGAGCAAATTGAGCAAAGCTTTCACACGCACCATTCGCGTAGAGACTAGAGTGTGACTAAGAGAGAGTGAGTGAGCGAGAGAGAGCGAGTGAGCGAGAGAGACACATGTCTCACACATTTAGGCTAATCTATTGCGTTGAGTCACATCGATGCAACTGCATTTAATGTCATTTAGAGTGAAATAATGTTAATCGCATGTCCAATTTAATGACTTTTAGCACACCGATCACGGCTCGCTGCGATTTGCATGCATTTGGCTTGAGATCAGCTAATCAAATAAATAAAAAGAAAAATAAAAAAATATCAACTAAGCTTCAGTTGAGAGTGAATGACTAAAAGATACCCTAAGCCCGATCCAGCACTACCAACACATTCCACTAAAACAGTAACTGACTGAATCAAGCAATGTAGAGTCTATAAGAGCACTGCGTTCGCTTCTCGCTGTATGTTTTGCTTCCTAACTTTCGTTTTACTTGACCGATTTTAATAAAATTTTAGGTATATAGTCTACATATTCTATAGAATACACTGATTTTTATTCAATATACACAACTCATACACATATTGCTTATATTTGCAAATGAACTTCACTTGCAAGCAATCTGTAAGTCTTCAACTGGTATACGAAATATAACAGAAATCTAAATTGTATTAAATAAATCAGAAGTTCAATGCAAAATTTGGAGCATCTAGCTGCATATATGTACATAGGTATATGATATACAATTCAATAACTGCACTTTGATAGAACTTTTAGTTAACTTGCAGGAAACACTGTAATAGTTATCGATTATTTGAAATAAACTTGTTATAGCTATATTTTAGTTCTTGTAGATTTTGAGATCGAGGCGTATAACATGCAAACGGGACTGAAAGACGGATGGACGATGGATGAAGAGACGCACAGAGTACGAAGAGTATGGTCTATGTGAGCTGAGCTCGTCATCCTGTTCAACAGTTTCTATACTTTATAGCACATGCCACACAATCTTTTGCCTCTTACATACAATCAAAGTCACAAAATGGAAACCATCATACCCTCATCTGTCACTTACAGGGTATACAAAGCGCCGACTACGCAGTTGGCTTGACTGCCAACTGATATGTGCAGAAGAAGAAGAAGAAAAAAAAAACGAAAACTGTAAACTGAGAAAAAATCTTTAATTAAATTGCCGCGCGCATTGAAATTGAATTGAAAATCGTTTTTGCTGCGCTTTTTTATGTCATGATTAGCGCGAGTCTTGGCCAGCGCCTTAGAGTCCGAGATCTGTTTTGACTCTGCGCAAATAAGCATTAAATCTCAAAGTATTCTCGCGAGTCGAGCAGCCGAACCACAGAGATACCGAAACCAAAAACTCTAACCCGAATGTGTGTGCCCAATGCAGCTCCATTGCCATGTAAACGCTGTTCCAGCCCATAGATGGACTCGGTGTGGAAGGGGGAGAGGAAGAGAGAGAGAGGGAGTTGGTGTTGGTGTTGGAGTTGCGCTTTGATGTTTGGCGTGTTGTTTGTGGCTGTTGCCGAGCTTCGCGGTGGTTCTCATTTGAATTTTTATGCATTTTGACAAGGCTTCAGGGCGACAGCTCTCGCAGCTCTCGGCGTGTGGCCAAAGGCGAGTCGCTTGTGTTGTTCTCGTTGTTGTTGTCACTGGACTTGGGTTGTTTTGCCAGTTGGTAGAACGTTTCATTTGTCTCAATCAAGCGCTCTTTGATCTTTTGGCTTAACATGGTTTTCCAATCATTTTCGAGCATAACATTTAATGGCTCAATACATTTGGCACGCTCACACCAGACTGTCTATCGATCAAGTTGCAGTTACACATATGTATGTAGATGTATATGTATGTAGGTGCGCGAATTTGTTGTCCAACTTGGTTAAATGTAGACACGTAAGCGTTCCCACGACTGCGAAACGCGTCCACTTGCCCAATCCAATCAAAGGCAAAAGCGAGTGTCACATTTAACTTGAGGCTCAAACATTAAAGATGACAAAAAGCCAACAAGTTCGCTTTGCACTTAAGAAATCTGATAAATATGAGAGCTGAGAACAACAGCAACAACAGTAAATGTGAAAAGGGAGGCCAGAGCCCAAGCTCCAGCTCCAGCCCCAGCTCCAGCTCCAGCTGCTCCTTGATCTTCGCTTCTTTCTCATTGCACTCGTCACGTGAGTTTTAGCGCAAAATGCTTTGAACGATTGAATGCATCTCTGCATGAGCAGTGGAAGTTGGTGAGGAGTAAGAAATGTGTCGCAGTCAGAGCTAAGACGCAGTCGCCGTTGCCGTCTCAGTCAGATCTCAAAAGACCCAAGAATCGAGACTTTGTCCTCTTTGCGACCACTCAAAAGAAGTGTCACACACAATCCGCTTGCATTTTGGCATTTGTCAACTTTCATGCGCTGCGCTGCGCATGCGCAACAGCAACAACAACAGCAACAACAACAGCAACAACAACAGCAACAACAACAGCAACAACAAGAAATTGAAACAGTGGCGGCATCGACTGTATAAGCCGCTTCTGTACCCGGTCGGGCGACTCTACGGCTGCGCTGAGCCGCGGGCGCTGCTCACTTTTGTGTCCTTTATCTAAAATGCTTTTTGCGTAAATTGCGTATTGAGTTTAAATTAAATTTGCCAAGATTAAGATAAGGAATTGCAGCATAAGCTCACAGCAGCAGCAGCAGCAGCAGCAACAGGAGTCGGGGCAGGAGTCGGCGCAGCAGTTGGGATTGGGAACAGCGGCTGCAGTGCGTCGCGACTGCATTGCTGCGCATTGGCGCGTAACTAAAAAGGTGTCTTAAACGTTTCTTTGCAACAGCCGAAGTCGAGTCGAGATGAGTCGAGGGGCAGAGGCAGAGGCAGGTAGCAGCGCACAGGTAAGTAGCAGACGCAGACGCAGACGCAGCCGCAGCCGCAGCGACAACAGAATAAGAGTGCGAAGGCATTTGCTCTGGATTCGTTTTATAAAGAAGAATTGATCGATAGGAAAAGTGCATGCGGCAAATGAGTGTGAATGAATGTGAATGAGTTCATGTAAATGAATTCCCCCATACGAGTGTGCTCTCAAATGCTTTGTGTGCTCGAGCCACATAAATCACCTGGCCAAACGGTTTATCATTCACACCTTTGATTTATACAACTCAACCCCAGCACAGTCTAGGCATGAATGTATTCATATGTGCATGAAGTATTCACTTATTGCACTCAACTCTTTGGCTTGCTCCAGCTAATTGAATTCGCCAATTCTATGAGGAATAAATCTTCAAATAAATGTTTCTAATAAATCAAGCTACAAATTAAATATAATTAAGAAGAAGAATACAAAAACTTTAATAATTCTTTCTATCTTTCTTTGTTTTTTCTTTTGCTTTATAACAAGTTGTTTCTTTATCAGTTATTATGAGGGTATTCACGTTAAATTCAGACGAATCTACATTGCGTCGGGTATTGCTGATATTATATAGAATATATGTACTTTAAAGTTATTATACTTTTCTATTGATATTTAGTACTTAACATCTAGATGGTATTCAATTAACTTTTATAAGTATTTCTCTATATATATTTAGTATGACAGAGCATTGGCATTTGAAGCGAATATGCTAGATACAAAGTTCCATATGCCATTTAGGTCCCACCTTAACCTGACAGAAGAGTCGTAAGAGGTATATCTGAAATGGAGTTGTTAAGGTTTTTATATGAATGATTTCATGTAGCACTCTGTCAGCGTGAAGAACTTATTTTGGCTAGAGCCTTAGCTATTAGAGTGAAACATTAATTATTGCACTCGTATTTAACTGAAATATATGTATGTATATGTATTTTTCTAGAGGTAAACTTTGAAAACTATTTGAAAGAAAAATATAAAAATTTTAACTATTAAGCATTAGACTATCTTTTTTTTTTAAGAAAATCATTAAACATTAATCATTATATTTAAAAAAAATTGAAAAGTTAGATATTTTTATTTATTATTTATTTTATTTTTATTTTATTAGGCATTAGACTATCTTTTTTTTTTTTTTTTTTTTTTAAGAGAATCATTAAACATTAATCATTATATTTCAAAAAAAAAAAAAAATTAAAAAGTTAGATATTTTTATTTATTATTTATTTTATTTTTATTTTATTAGGCATTAAGAAATTTTTTTTTTAAGAGAATCATTAAACATTAATCATTATATTTGAAAAAAAAAAAAATAAATAATTATTTGTTTTATTTTTATTAGTTCAGCTATTTTTTTTTTTATTTTTTATTTTTTATTGAATTAGTATTGTTTTCAGAGATAAACATTGATTATTATATTTTAAAAATTTAAAGAAATAAGCAACTTTAGCTATTTAGATTAAATTTAACTAGCCTGTTTTTTTAAACAAATATTACTTTTTTTTTATATTAAAAAACATTAAAAGCTTTAGCTGTTTTGCTAGCATTAGACTAGTATTATTTCAGAGGTATACATTAACAGTTATATATATTTTTTAAATTTAAATAGCGTTAGCTGTTAAGATAACATTAGAATAGTTTTTTTATTTTATTTTTTAAATATTTTTTTATTTAAAATTATGGCTCTAGTTTTTGCTCATATGTTTTATACTCCTATCGTCATATTATTGTTAAAGCGATGAACTTGCATGCAATTTCGATATGCCTGTGGATTCTTAAAGTTTGTCGCATTCAGAAATCCGATTCACTTCGTTCCTTATTTACTTAATCCAAAATAATCATACTGATACCACCATATCACATATATTCTATATATATATGTACATACGTAAAATAGATATAATACTACTTTCTTTTTCTACAATCGATTCGGACGCAGCTAGATAAATTCGATTGTTTGGTCGGTCGATTCGGCGGCTACTGCAGCTACGCAGCAGATGCTTTACCACTAGAACACCTCACTCACTCACACACACACACACACACACACACAGGCATAGACGTGCACACTAATTGCTGTGACCCTGTTGCCGATAGGTGGGGAGGGGAAGCCCCTTTGGACTACTTGAGTTTTGTGCGCATTCATTGGATACATTTCTTAAGCGGCGCAACGCACTTCCTTTCTGATATTTAGTGGGGCAGTTGCTGCCCCGTCGCTCATATGTTTATTTAACTATATAGACCAGGTGACTCTCCACGTGTGTGTATGTGTGTGTGTGTGCAACGTTAACGTGTCAAATGTCTCAAAACACTAATCCCCTAAGCAGCTTAAAGATCGCGATGCGTTGCGTTGCGTTGCGTCTTAAACGTGGCTGGAAGGAAGACTCTGAAAACTGAAAACTGAAAACTCTGAAGACTGAAGACGGTAGGCGGTAGTGCTCGATGGTTGCTGCTTGGTGGTTGTTGGTTGGAGAGGGGAGCGCAGAGGAGGAGGGTTGACTGGCTGGCTGCCTGGCTGTCTGCTTGACCGAGTGATCGTCAGTTTGTCAGTCTGTCATTGAGTCAGTTTCTCAGTACGTCCACATTTTCCTACACATTCATTCATCAGTCGTTCATGTGTCGCGGCTGTATTGGTGTTTGGCTTTTGGGTTTTCTTTTTCTGTTTCGTTTTCTATCTCTCTCTCTCGCTCTCTCTCTCTGCCTCGCACTTTGGATTTTGTTTTTTTGCTTTCACTTAACAGTTTTACAAGACGGCTCGTTGATCTCTTTATTGATATCACTTTTGATTTTCTGTCGTTCGATTTGATAAGTTGTCAGAAATCATAACAGGCCGTAAGTAAGCCAGCAAGTAAGTAGCCCCGGATTGCGATTTGAAAAATTGTTGGTAATTGAAAAATGATTTCTAATATGCACGAAATTAATCACATTTTGGATTTGCTGCCTCGCATCGCCTCACACGGCATTGATCGCCACTTTGAGCGACAGCTAACACAGTAGCCGGACAGCACGGCACGGCACGGTACGGCTCGGGCCGGACCGGGGACGGGTACGGCATACGGCTGGAGGGAGCTGTATCCAAGCTGTCCAGTGCTTTTTTGCAGCCACAGTGCGTGAGTGTGTGTGTGTGCTTAACGCTTAACTGTGCCTCGGCTGGAAAATTAACTCGCTCATTGGTGTCTGTCAATTGAAATGTCAGAAACGATTTATAATTTCTATTTCTCTGCCCGCTGCTGTAAGTTGTTTCTGATTTTTATTTATTTTTTCCATTTTTTACTCTTTTTATTTTGCTGTTGTGATTGCAACAAGTTTATTAAAGCGCTTGGCCGGGGTAGCACTCAATGGAGGACTGGGGAGGGGCTGGGCTGGGGGGTTCGCTCGAAGCCGTGCGCATTTTTAGCAAAAACATAATGCTGATAATTGCAAACGAGAAAAAATCGTCAAGTTGATTTTGAATACATGATTTATTCACTGTCCGAGTGCACTGAGCGAAATTCATTGCAATAACAGAAAACAAAAATCACTTTAAAATACTTAAACATTTATTTAAAAGTATTGCGAATTATGTTTTTATAATAATTTAATTTTATTTAAAAAATTTAATTAAATTACAACTTCAATAGAGTTTATTCGATTCGTTTGAGCTGAAATGAATTGAATTTTGTTCAGTGAGCGCAACTCCAGGAAAAAGATAATGAAAGAGAGATACAGTGAGAGCGAGAGAGAAAGAGAGAGTGAGTGGCATCACGACTGGGGAGATCATTAAGCAAAAGTCTGGACTGTTGTCAGGCTTGACACTTTAGCATACAAACGACATATGAAATGGCTTAACGAATATTGACAGCCAGCCTAAAAGTGGCCGTTTGAAGAACGCGAGACTCAGATACAGATACAGATGCAGATACAGATGCAGATACAGATACAGGTACTGATGCAGGTACAGATTCAGGATTGCGGATGCACGCAGCATACACAGCGAATTACAATCAGGCAGCTTAAGAGGTGTCAAGGGATGGGGCCGAGCAGCAGGGTAGGGGCACAAAATGTGTTACGGTGTTAATGCCAGCGCTCAATTATAGCTGGCGATAAAATCGATACGATCATTTGAAATTAGCTGCTGGGACACAGACCAGACAAAGCTCTCTGGAGACGCATCGCAAGGCAAAAAAGGCAGCTGAGAGGAGGCGTAATGCAATGCGATATGAAAACTTGTGTAGCTTAAATCACTCATGGAAACTCCAGTCAGGCAGTAAAACGTTTACGAATATATGGAAAAGCGTTGATATGCAAGTTTTTTCTCTGTATATAACTAAATAGAACTGCAAATATATGAAAAATTACAAATCTGCTCTGTTAATTTTGTTCTGTTAGCTAGCCAGTAAAACGTTTACGAATCTAATTCAAATGCGAAGTATGTGGAGAGAGAAAGAGAGAGAGAGTGAGATAGAGAGAGGAGAAGGAGAGAGAGTAAGAGCACAATATATAACACTACTTAGATCAAACTGTATCTATAGTTGGAAATGGCTACTGCTGAGCCAGTGAAACGTTTACAAATGCGATGCGAAACGTAAAGAGAGCAAGAGCTCACTATAGGAATGAGTGATACGAATGAATAATAAAAGCTGTTGGAGAATCTATGCAGTCTAAAATGAATTTGTAGATGAAATCAATTCATTTAATTAGATCTTTCTTTCTTTTCAGATGAAAATATCTGCCGCTCAGTCAGTAAAACGTTTACGAATGCCTGACAAGTCAGTCTACACAACATGCATGTGAATCAACGCACACTTAAGTGCTTGTCTAAGTAAATCAGCCGAGTGCGAGACATATATACATACATATATGTATGTATATATATTTTCGCTTGAAGCGGTTGTCAGATTGATTGCATCAGCAGCACCTTGGCTGCTATCTATGCCAACCGAATTCACAGCGGCAGCAGCTGGGCTAAGTGAGTCCCAGCACACATTTAGCAGCGTCGCAATTATGACTTGTGGTGCGGCAAAAGTATCTCATAGATGCGCGCGCGCTTTAGTTAACTGGTGTAAACTGTTATGCAAACAATTTACAAACAATTGTGGGCAAAGTCTCTCAAAGGAGAGGTGATGGGAGGAGGCGAGAGCTGTGGCATAGGTCGCAACAACAATATAAATTGCATTTAGATTTTGCATTGTTGCTGCCGCAGTTCGCCGTTCGCCGTTCGCATCAGCAATTGATGCAAAAGCCGCAAACAGCAAACATTAACAGTAAATTAAGTGTTTTCCTTGGGCCACCGGCTGCAGCTTAATTAGTTACAATAGATTAAATTTCAAAGAAATTTTTGCAACCGCAGCAAAGGCAACAGCAACAGCAACAGCAACAGCGGCAAGGCCGTCTTCTTCTTCAACTGTCCCCGCACACACGCACACACACACACACATGAGAGTACGACTATGACTAATTAAAAGCGTCCCCAGAGAACAGGCAGCCGCGCTCCTGCACCGCTCATTAGCGGAGCGCACAGTTTTGCACCGCTGCCAGCTGAGAGCAGCGCAGTTGAGACAGCCTTAAGGCAGCCCTTTGACCATTGGGTCTCGACTGCGACAGCGTCTGTTTCTGTTTCTGTTTCTGTCTGGCAGAAAGCTAAGCTGCGCTTTGCATTCACTCAAACTGGAGCGAAGTGGAATCCGCTGGAGTGGCTGCGCCGCAGAGTGAATTAAATTGCGGTGGCGTCAGTTCATTACAGGTGGTTGACTTTTATGCGTTGTTCGCTTCTCTCTTCGCTCTTTACTCTCTGCTCTCTTCTCTCTTCTCACCTCGCTTCCTTCTCGCGCCGCTCGTCGCGTTCTGTTGGCTTGTTAAAGTCTTGGCTTCAGTTTTTCTTTCTTTCGCTTTGTTTTTAGTGTTTTGCCTGTTTTTGTGAAAAATTTACGAAGCGTTAACGAAGCATTAAAGCGCGCATTTAACAAATTTACTTAAAACTGCATAAATTTTCAGTCTACAGCGGAAGTTGGCAGCGTCGTCGTTTTGCGCATGCGCAACAATCGCGTCGCGTCGCGTCGCATCGCATCGCCTCGCAACTCGATGCGACGCGTCGCTTAGTCGCCGCGGCTGGAAAAGCGTGCAGCCAACTCACTGAGCCACTGAGCCACTGGGCGAGTGAGCGAGTGAACGAGTGAGCGAGCGAATGAGGTGCCCTATAACCATTTTCACGTCTTGTCAATTTTGCATGTTGGCCAGCCTTGTAGATTATTTGCTCGATTAGACCAAACATTTCTTTTAAAATATTTAAATTAACTAATATGTACATATATATTTTATAGTTGAGGATTTCTGTGTATATCGTGTTTTATTTGTATATAATATGTATATGTTTCCTTGAATTTTAATAACTTAAATCATAAGAGAAATCAAACTAAAAGCAAAATGAATAACTGATAAGTTTTTTTTTTTATCAAGTTGTCTTGTATTTTTGGGACCTATTCTCCTCCTCCATACTATACTTTGGCATTAAAAATCCTAAAGTAAACCTCCTTAAATCTATAAGAATTGAATAGAAGGGCAATACTTCCGGCATACTCAAATCCAAGGGAATTCAAGAGACATACTTGAATATATGAAAGTTCCTCTTTTTTGTGTAGCTCACTCCTTCTCTCATTTCCTTTAATAAAATCATGCTCTTCAGATCATCTTCGAGAAATGATTAACAGGTCCAGCTAGGAGCAGGTGCTTAGCTTGCTGCACAGTCGAAAATCTGATTTTATAAACCTAACTTATCTAACCTAACTTATCTTTGACAAAGCTCAGACTTTTTCTATGGAAGCTGATTTTTATTTTTTAGCTTTCAAATTATTGTTATACCCTGGGCTCATTGAAAAGGGGAACTCATGTATGTAACAGGCATTAGTTGGCCTTGCAGACCCCATAAAAAATATGTATTCTTGCGTAGGGCCATCGCCTAGTCGATTTAGCCATGTCTGTATATCTATCAGTCTGGGCTGATCTTGGAAGATGTTTCCATAAATCAATAACTACCCTGCCTTTAGTCATCAACTAAAAACTTTATTGAAAATCAATTATGAAAAGATATCTCATAGATCTTAAGGGTAGAATCAACAATACACATGTGTATGTATTTTATAGAACTCCCTCCAGTTTCTTATATAATTTTGTTATTGTCACTTCTAATTAGATTTATGATTCTTTAAAGAACTTTGTTTATTTATTTTTTTAAATTTTCCTTTAACATCTTCATATGTATATCATTCATATATCATGGTTCTATACTATTATGGAGCATTTTTGACTGAGCAGTTAGATAGCTAGTAGAATCCTATGGGTGATATTATTAAGAAACCTATTCCTTTAATTTATTTAAGATATTATAATACTTACATTTTCTTTAATTTATTTCTTAATTTATTTTATTATAACCGTTCATTTCTGTTGTATCAATAACTCAAAAAGAAATGCAAACTTTTAGAAAAATGTATACAATTATCAATATTTTAGATGTATTTTCATAACTCTCCTTAGATCAAATATAATTTATGCAAAGGTTCTAGGCTGCCCAATCTCTGATTACATCTGTTTAGCTAGCTGCTTATCTAAGAACAAATTTGAATATGCATACAAAATGAGTGAGTGTGTGGTTGTGTGTCTTTATAATTTGGCTATGTGATTAATTGCCCAGCGAGATGTGGGCAAAAGTTTGCTGAGGCGGAAAAAATGAGCAGCGAGCAAATAATAATAAAAAATTCAAATGCGCTCAAGAAACTACAACGGTTCGTTACACGTTAAATGCTGTTGCTAAAAAAAAGTAGAAGAAACAAATGAAAATGAAGAAACAACTAATTTATAGGGTCGAAATCTAAAGAACAAGTGTTCACAGAGTTCGCAGTTAGATAAGCGAGAGACCGAAATAGTGAAAAATAGTGAAGGAGCGAAAACCCCAGACCGAAACCCAGTTGAAATTTGTGTAGCTCTGTAGCTCTGCTTAGCAGCTCATTACATCAACTGAAGCGCGTCTATCATTACCACATTATTCAAATTTGACTGGTTAGCTGGTTACCTGTGGCTACCTGGCCATTGGCCAGGCACTGCCGGTGGCTCTGTTCGAGCCGGCAGTCGTAGGTGAAAAGTGGAATTTGTGAATGATTTATTGTAATTTGCTTTAAGAGTTATGTTCACACCAGCCCCGAGAGAGCCAGCCGCTCGGGCATTGCATTTAATCTAATCTACACATTTCTTGTATTTTTGGGGCCATATGGGGGTGGATCCCGTGCCTGTCCTCCACTCGCCCTCTCTCTCTCTCTTTACCTCTCTCCCTCTCCCCACTTGCAATATGCAAATTAATGACAAAATAAGGTGTGTATTTTGCAGCGGCCTCCGCGGCGCGTTAATGAGCCATTTTCGTTAGTGTAGAGCGTGTGTGTGTGTGTGTGTGTGTGAGCATGGCTGGAGAAGAGCTGGAATTGTGGCTCATCAAGCGATGGCCCCTTATCTCTAGCACGTAGCTCAAATTGGGTGTGAGAATAAATTTCTCAGTTTTATGACTCGCTCGCTTCGGCATTAATAATGGGCACTCAATTGGCTTTTAAAGAATACGAACTAGCGAAGGAATGAGAGGCGGGACTAAGAGCGAGGGGCGGGGGACAGAAACTAGAGAGTGGAGTTTTGGATAGACCTGAGATGCGGTCGCAGTGGTCGTCGTTTCAATGCTTTGTGGCCGTTAGATGTTTTATTCAAGATTAATTGTTAATTTTTATTGCCGGTCTCATTTTCGTTTGGCGTTGGCCACGAAATTAAGTTGAGTTTAAGTAGTTTCCACATTTCGGCCGGCTCTTTGGGGCGAACGAACGGAAATGTTATCGCCCAATAAAGTACCATAATTTGTAGTCATACACTGCGCGTCATCAGGTTAGCGCCCCCCTTTACACTCAACCTCAAAGCTAAATAAAATCTAAACCATCAGAGCTCCATCTTTGAAATTTTTTTATATTATACTCCATTTATTTCTCTTTAAAATACAAAAAGAATGGCTACTGTAACAATAAGGATTATTTTTTAATAATTTTTTTTGTAAAATGTACAAAAAATATGTAACAAAAATTTGGTCATCAGATTAGCGCCCCCTGCATTAAATTCAATTTATTTAAGCTAATGACCAAAAATAACACCGGTATTTTAAGCTATTGTTATTTTTAAGTAATATTAGTAGTGCGTAGTGCCGCCCTTGTTTAAAATTACTTCAAAAATTCGATTAGGAATGGAATTATAAAGTTGTTCAATATAATTCAAGGATATGGTTGACCAAGCGTGTTCAATACCTTTGATTAACTCTGTCCTTGTACTATATTGCTTTCCGGACTCATATACTTTCCTGACCAACCATCCCCAGACGTTTTCGATGATATTAAGGTCGGGTGAGTATGGTGGCCACTCCATGAGATCAACTTTTTGGCCCTGGATCCAGGACTTCACGGATCGGGCGGTGTGAATTGGGGCATTATCGTGCTGGAAAGTCCACTGCATGTTTTGAAAAATGTTTTGGAAATGTGGAAAAGCAGTTTTTAAAACGATGTTATAGTCCTGTGCGTTCATACGCGATGTCAAAAATTGAAGCTTGCATGTGCCGTAGTAAGATATTGCTCCCCAGACCATAACCCCCCCCACCCGGCTGTGTAACCGGTCCAAGTGATGTTCTTCTTTGCGTAGGTCATGGAAATAATAATTATAGCCATCAGGTCCTTCCAAATTAAATTTTTTTCATCTGAAAAAACAACATACTGCCATTGGGTAGACCACGTCATGTGCGCTCTGGCAAAACTAATGCGCATTTCTTTTCGCAGCATATTGAGTGGTGGTTTTTTTTTTTTAATTTCAGTCTCTTTATGTTATTAGCTTTCTTAATTACTCTTTGGACCGTTGATAAGCTCGCCTTAACACCGGTTTTTTCCCTAATCTTAGTGGTTGAGTCATGGGAATTCGAAGCTTCCCGTACTATTGCTCTTCTATCTGCTTGTGAAATCACTTGATTATTGCCGCCTTTATAGTTTTTTCCATAGTTTTCCTTATTTTTAAGAAAATTGCCAATTGTTTTCCTGTGTCTTCCTGTTTTTTCAGCAATTTTATGGAAGGATAATCCAGAATCAAAGTATGCCTCAATCTTTGATTTTTCATCAAAAGATAAAACTGTTTTTTTACCCATACTGTACATTTATTTAAACATAGTGAATACTTTGAGCTTCCCAAAAAATTTGGTGACTGTACTTGGCAAAATAAGCAAGATAACTAAAATTGCATTTGGGGGCGCTAATCTGATGACGCAAAATAAGTGCACGCATTCTTTGCGAAAATAAAGAAGAATAGAAAATAAAATATAACGGTTCTTCTCCCGCGCTTGATTTTATTATGAGAGACATCTCATATGTTGACAACAAAATCAAAAAAAAAACTACGAAGTTGCGTGCAATAGGAAAAGAGAAAAAAGCAAAAGAAGATGAGTGTGAAGGGGGGCGCTAACCTGATGACGCGCAGTGTAAATCTTTGCATCTAAACACCAAATAAAATACAATATCGTCATAATAAACGCGTCCAGCCAGATGGAAACGGAGATAGATGAGCCCACGGGCTCGGCAAATGGAAATCTTGAGATTAGAAGAAAACCAGATTCGGAGTTATCGAAAGCATTCCATGGCTCTCGGACGGCAGCTAAACGACTTCACATCACATGCCAATGGCAACACTCAAAATGGCAACAAACGGAGTCGAGTCCAAGCTGGTTGAAGCCCAACAGGCAATCAAATTAAATTCAAGAAAAAACTGAGCGATTATTATAAACAAAAACGAAACAACAGAAATGCATATATGTATGTATATATATATACCTTTTAATTGTTGTATGTCGTGTCGAGATTGCAGCAACAACAACAGCAGAAACTATCGAAATGCAAGGCAACAACAACACGCAAAGTTCGGGTCTGCCTTGAACGGTCTGAACATTTTTGTGTTAAATGCGATTAATTGCGATATTATATTCTTATGTAATCGTAAACGTAATCATAGTATGCACTATAAAGAAAGAAAAAACGCTACACCAAACGTAAGCGTAATAGAAGTACCGTGAGTCGTACACTTACTGGGAATACCTAAGTAAAAGGGAAGCACACCGCAAAGAAGCTCGCGTTTTAGCAGAAATTGCTTGCAGCCCTGCTTAACCGATCTACACATACGTACATATACCCTGCTATTGGAGAAAACGTTTGGTTATATAGAGATAGATATAGATATAGATATAGATATAGATATAGATATAGATATAGATATAGATATAGATATAGATATAGATATAGATATAGATATAGATATAGATATAGATATAGATATAGATATAGATATAGATATAGATATAGATATAGATATAGATATAGATATAGATATAGATATAGATATAGATATAGATATAGATATAGATATAGATATAGATATAGATATAGATATAGATATAGATATAGATATAGATATAGATATAGATATAGATATAGATATAGATATAGATATAGATATAGATATAGATATAGATATAGATATAGATATAGATATAGATATAGATATAGATATAGATATAGATATAGATATAGATATAGATATAGATATAGATATAGATATAGATATAGATATAGATATAGATATAGATATAGATATAGATATAGATATAGATATAGATATAGATATAGATATAGATATAGATATAGATATAGATATAGATATAGATATAGATATAGATATAGATATAGATATAGATATAGATATAGATATAGATATAGATATAGATATAGATATAGATATAGATATAGATATAGATATAGATATAGATATAGATATAGATATAGATATAGATATAGATATAGATATAGATATAGATATAGATATAGATATAGATATAGATATAGATATAGATATAGATATAGATATAGATATAGATATAGATATAGATATAGATATAGATATAGATATAGATATAGATATAGATATAGATATAGATATAGATATAGATATAGATATAGATATAGATATAGATATAGATATAGATATAGATATAGATATAGATATAGATATAGATATAGATATAGATATAGATATAGATATAGATATAGATATAGATATAGATATAGATATAGATATAGATATAGATATAGATATAGATATAGATATAGATATAGATATAGATATAGATATAGATATAGATATAGATATAGATATAGATATAGATATAGATATAGATATAGATATAGATATAGATATAGATATAGATATAGATATAGATATAGATATAGATATAGATATAGATATAGATATAGATATAGATATAGATATAGATATAGATATAGATATAGATATAGATATAGATATAGATATAGATATAGATATAGATATAGATATAGATATAGATATAGATATAGATATAGATATAGATATAGATATAGATATAGATATAGATATAGATATAGATATAGATATAGATATAGATATAGATATAGATATAGATATAGATATAGATATAGATATAGATATAGATATAGATATAGATATAGATATAGATATAGATATAGATATAGATATAGATATAGATATAGATATAGATATAGATATAGATATAGATATAGATATAGATATAGATATAGATAGAAAATAGAGCATTCGTCGGTCTATCTCATTGGATCGACCAAAAATCTGCGCTTCCTTCTCTTTTATTTTGTTTCTTGTTTCTTTTTTGCGCTCTTGTTTTTAGAGTTTGCATTTTTATTTTCTAATTTAATTTTAAGCTGCGCTCTCTTTGCGACTGCGACTTTCAATAAAACTTTGCTGCCGTGCTGCAGTTGTTGCTGTTGCCGTTGTTGTTGTTGTTGCGGATTGGCCTGAGAGCGGTGCACATGCAACTCTGCTTTATGACTCATGACAACATGCAACATGACGTTTCGTTTCGTTTTGTGCCTCTAGCTGGACTAACTAACTAACTAACTGACTGACTAAGTAAACCCATTTTCTCTACTGTTGTTGCTGTTGTTGTTGTTGTTGTTGTTGCTGTAGTTTTTAAGTATGCGATAGTTTAAACTCTGCATTTATTTAATGGCCTTCTAATGAAACACACAAGAACCGTTAGCAGACAAACTGACTAACTGACTAACTGACTGACTGAGTGACTGACGATCTCTGCTGCTCTGTCGCGCTGCCTCGGCGCGATCCTCCCTCCTCCGGCTCCATTAGGCTGTCTGGCTGTGGGCCGAGGTTCGTTGACTCTTTGCTGCTCGCTGTTATAATTGCCACTAAAAATGTCAGGTGCTAAACGCTATCAGCCAAGTAGAACCAGCTACAACACAACAATAACAACAGCAACAACAACAGCAACAGCAAATACAACAACTTGACTAACAAAATTATAATGACAATAAAAACAAATTTACAGATTTCCATTTAAAATGCACGAGGCACACACACACACACACACACACGCACATAGATACATAGGCATTTGGGGAAATTAAATGTAGTAGGTACCAAAAATTAGTATCGCGTTTTTCTATCTCTAAACAGCAACTGAACAGAACAAAGGAGATAGACGCATTTTTATGGCCCATGCCAGGGGCGGCGAGGTGCCACAGACCCCATTTGATACACACCACTAACCGCAGCAACAGCAACACCAACACCAACACCAGAGCCAGCCAGCCAGGCAGACCGGAAGCGATGCTTATCGGTCGTCCAGTCTGCGGCGGTACAGGTCGCAAAGTGCTTTACAAAAATGCAAGCCATTTAGGGATTTGCCAAAAGACTGAAAGCCCGCTCTGAGCTCTACTCAAATACTCTACTAAAGAGGTGAATTAGGTATATTACTAAAACTGATAATACTATTAGAGTAGAGCAAAGTAAGAGTATTCGGAATTCGTTGCGAATGCTTTGATGTTAATTATAATATCTGCTTGTTGTTAGTGTGGCTGCCCTGTTAAACAATGCGATTAAAATATTTAAATTCGTTTTTTTTCTTGTTTTTTTGGCGAG